>CM041777.1:297245801-298453822 GCA_023374045.1 Limonium bicolor | reverse complement strand
TTAGGTGGCCAAGGGCCTGGTGCCAACGGTAGCACACTCCGCCTGTCGATCTATCTAGGCTCGAACAGGATTCACTAGGGTAAAACCCGATACGGGATAACCCAAGAGATCTCTACGCGCGACCAGCAGCCAGTGACTGTCTGGATTAAGGTACATCATCACATTCATTCACACTCCACTGTTAGCTTTGTTAGTTAGATAGTCAGTTATAGTTTTAGTTATGGAGTATATCACTTAATTTGTTGGCTGCCCTCTGGGTCTTACGCATGCCTAGGAATATTCTAGGTAACATTCACGTTCGAGTCAAAGCTCTAGAGACCGACAATGTCGTGTCCCGTTCCTAAGTATTTTACTTAGGTTATAACTACATACTTGTAATACTTAGTGTATTAGGTCAGACAACAGTGGTCACAACACACATTTCGCATATGTAGTTTTATATAAGTCGATCTATAGTCGACGTAGTATTAGTCCCGTGGACGTTCGTGATCATAAATAAATAATGCATTGAACATAACTACACATCACACACATACATCACATACATACATTCACACAAGTTATTTATCAAACAAATCCGAGCCCGAGGAATTCCTCAGGACAACTCGGATCAAATCCCTTTACATACCGTACACCGTAGTCTAGATTCGTGCAGTGCAGACCACTAGAGCTTTCGGGCGCGTACGTCGGAGGTGTGATCTAGTAATACAAGGAATACTAAGCGTCAATCCACATGACTGCACAACTCGGTATTTCCGAATAACGTTTGAAATCCCAGTACTATGTCCCCAGACTTAACATTTGTTACTAGTTAAAGTATCTTTGTTAATATTTTATAAACCCCTTACTCATTGTGTGAGTTAATTCTTGGTTCACACTAGAGTATGAACCTTACCTTATACACTTATGGTACTTCACTAGGGTTTATTTATTAAACCAAGGTCTTATAGTAACCTTGGTATTTTATGTCGTTATAACTATAGTGTATAACGTTATTTCTCGGTACGTGTTTATCTTTGTATGTACGCATTTAGCATAACAGTTTGAATAACTATATCCTTAGTCACATAATATTATTTGTGTTACATTTGTTCCATAATGTTATACGGTACGATATTTTATGTGTCATTAACTTTGTAACATATAGTCTTGGTCACTATATGTATGTACCGAATAGGATGTAAACACATTACATTTGTGCTCCTTGTTTATATAACTCTCATTGATCACAATATATCCACATACTTATAACGTGTGGTAGATATTTAATGTTTATAATATTAAAACTTGTACTAGGATATAACCCAAGTTTTTATAAGCTCACTTAGGTATGTTAGAGAGGTTATAGGTTCATTAGTAACTCAATACCACCCCTTATCACCCACTGTGACATGGTATACAGAAAAGCACTACCAAAAACCTGAAACTAAAATCTGTATGTTCCCTTCTTATTCTTCCTTTGGTTAGGGGTTAACTGACTCTCCACCTCCAAAATGAATATACCAACATATCTCACTCCTTTTAGCAATTTCTTGGGTTCAGCGTTAAACCACTACAGCCCTCTTAGCACTCCAGTAACATGTACAGAAACAGTCAAGTACTGAAAAAAAACTGAAAACCAGAACCTTTGTATTTCCTCTCCATTCCTTCTTCCATGTCGGTTAAACTGTCTACCAATCTTCCCCATGAATAAACCAACCTAGATAGATGTAGTAGCCCTGGTTTAGGTTTATTATTAATCCAACACCATACCCTTAGCACAACTGCAATTCCATTATACTGAGACAGAAAATTCTCAAAATTCAGAAAGGACTGAATCTGCAAAAACATGGAACCCGATGCCTTCTCTTTGATTCTTTTCTTTTTGATTACAATTCTGTCTTCCGAATCTCTCCCAAGGTGCTTTCCCATCTAGTTGAGTATTATACCACAAGTTTAAACTGGGAACAAACCCCAAACAGACCACTGTCATATAGTTATACAGAAGACAACTTACAGAAACAAAAACATAGAACTGAGACATCAGACTCTGCTATCTTTTCTCTTATTCCATTCTGTTACTCACCTAACTGTCCCTCAATCTTACCCCCATGTACCTCTTACTCAGCCAAGTGTTTAATCTCTTCCTTAAACACAAAACTACTCCAATTATACTCACTTAATTCCCTGTACCGAAACTGACCTCTAATCTGAAAACTGATAATCTAATGCACCTACTCTCATAGCTTTCTTTCTGTTTCCAGCCGGTTTCTGTTGTCCCCAATCTGTTTATCTCCTTAGTTAGATACCCTATGTGGTTTCTAAACTCCAACCTGACCTAACCATACTGGACAGCACTTTAGAGACTCTTTACACAGCAGAGGGAAAAACTGTAACGCTGAAGTTTAAGCTGATGTATGTTTCTTTTCTGCTGTCTAACTTATTTCTTTCCCGTTTCTCCCATTTTTTACAGGTAGACTTAGGTGATAGCAATGTAGCAGGTTCATTATTAAGCTAATACAGCCCTTGTATCCCTTCTGCAACCGGGTTATACAGAGGCATGAGTTTAGAAGAAACTGAAAATCTGAAACTAGAATTCTGATGCATCCTTGTCTTCTGTTTTCTTTCCTTCCTGTTCTTTAATCTAATTCCAGTTTTCTCAACCTGCTCACTCATTTAATCAGGTAGTATATCCAGTCTTTGACTCAAAATACACCTAAGACAGCATGGGCTACACTTTCGGTTCACCTGCTACACAGTCTAAAAGAACAGAGACTGAAACTGATAAATTTCCTTTGGATGATTTGTTTCTGCTATCTATCCTAATTCCTATCTTCCCAAACTTGTTCAGTCACTCAGCTATGTGTTTTAATACAATTTCAAGCACATCATTAAGCCAACACTCGTTCATACTGCTTCTGAGAAGCTCCTTACACAACAATCTGAACTGAGAAAAACAGAAATCCTGCACTGTTGCACTTCTTTTCTGTTTAGTGGTGAGATTTCTGTTACCTTTTCTTTCATCTCCTTCTGTTACAGATCAGGGGTTTTTTTTCTACCCAGGTGTGTCCCCACTTACTAAGAGTTTTTATCAGGAGTTTAAGTCCAAAGCTAACCCACAACAACACGGCTGTAATCTGGGAAGTTAGTATACAGAAAACACCACATTTCAGAAACTGAAACCAAACTGCTATACCTTCTTCTGTTGTTCTTTATATTCACAGATCTGGGTTTTTATTTTCCCAAACGTGTCTAGTTAATGAGTTAAGGGTTCTAGTAAGTTTCCCACCTCAACAAACTAAATCGATACCCGTATGGTTTCTGTGCTTAATTACACAGAACCAACTACAAATGAGAATCTGAAAAACTGTAACTGTGAAACTGCCATACACTAACCCATGATCAGGTTATATTTGCTTTCTGTTTTGTGTATGGTTCTTGCTCTCTAATCCCCTCAAATGGTTTAGCTGCCTAATTAAGATCTTAGTATAGTTTATATTCTCAGAATAGACCCAAGACTCAATTGTTAATGCTGTGAAATCGCACTTACTGAAACACAAGTTTCAGAACTGAAACTACACTGATGAAATCTCTTCTACCTCCTTTCTTTGTTCATAATTTGACTTCCAGTTTTTTTTCTTTCCAACTGGTTACCTTTTTAGCTACGTATATTGTCAAGTTTAAACTGCAACATCAGACTCCAAGTCACCCAACCAAGCTCTCTAAGAACCATCATACACAGAAGCTCAAATCTGGACAAAACTGTGACATGATCTGTTATAGTCTTATTTTCTGTGTGTCTTATTGTTTCGTTACTAACCTGTTTCCTAACTTCTCCCTATATTTCCATAGTCTGTTTATGCATTATTTCAGTGTGTGCAAAACCTTTTGACCCAACCATCACTCCAACACAACCCTCATACAACCACTGAAAATCATGTTACAGAATAGCATGTTACAGAGCAGAACTTCAAGCTTCTGCACAAACTGTTTTTTTTTTTCCTGCTTGTTAAATGTCTACCAACTTAGGAAGGGGTTTAAGCATTGCTTTAAGTTCATTATTAAGCCCAATCAACCCCCATTTTACTTCTGGAAGTTTGGTGTACAGAAGGACAAAGTTGCAGAGTTTAAAATAACCAACAGGTTAGCACTAAACAGATCCGATTCTCCTTTGTTTTCTGTTTAAGGAGTCAGTTTAAAAGGTAGCTCACCGCTTTTGTATCTTAGTTGATTCCCCTTGCTTGGTTCTTGGAACACTACGAGGTCTCCAGGGACTTGATAACTGAGGAGGAGATACTCACTTGTCAGGCCAAATTATAATCAGGAAAAGATGGAAAGAGTTACAGAACTCAGGGTCTATATATTTTTTTGTTTTTCACGGCCTCACCTTCAGGAGTTCTTGGAGGGAGATTGGTTTCAAGATTTCAGGGTTCTACTTGTAGCTAGCATGCAGGGTTCTTGCGTGAGACAAAAAGGAGAGTTAGAGAAACTGGTTTAAGGAATCACGGCAAAACCAACAGAGGGAATATATTATATGTTTCAGTTTTTTTTTTTTACCTGATAGTTCCTGGGCTGCATCGTCCCAGATTTTTGTGTTCTCCAAGAGCTCAAGCCTCGGATTGGTCAGGCAGGAATGGAGAGACTAAGGAACTTGAAGTTCACTGCTTCACAAGGAAAGATTCAAGCGTAAGGTGACAGTTCCTTTTCGAACAGAATAATGAGACGGGAGTGATTCAGGAGTGGGTCTCGACCAAGAAGAAGAGAGTTCAGGCGAGACAGGAACACAGCCTTCATGGCTTACCTTCACACAAGGGAATGACGGAGGATCTTGAGTTGTTGCTGGCGTGAGCATGCAAGTGAGGAGGGGAATGACTGAGAAGAAGGTTTGAACAGAGGGAGAGGTATTGACGCAAAGAATCTACAACCGCTGGTGGTTGTAAGTTCCAATAGAACGTGAGAATGTTGGGTGAGCTCACACTTTCAGGTAGGGGACTGTTCTTTGTCTATTCTCTCAGAGTTAAAACTGGCCATGAGTCTGGCCTGACTGACTTGAAGCGTGGATAGAGTTAGAGTGCAGAGAGGCATCGGAGTCTGCAAGATAGAAATGCCCAACAGCAGTCCTGGTTTGTTTTTTTTTTGTATTCAATTCGCATTACAGAGGCAAGGAGTGCAGTACGTGATTACCAGTTAGTAGAGAAAGTCATGGGCGATTGTAAAAAGAATTAGTTGTTCCTGTCGTATGGAGGTTTGAAGTAGTTCAGATTTTGAGGAATTGAGTTCAGAGAAGGGTGTCGAGAGTTGAATTCTCCCCCCTTTCTGTAACTTCAGCATAATACTACTAATATAATTGGTGGGTAACTATACTGAATTCGAACACCGCTCAAGCGTTAAGGTTTCGGAATAGGTACGAAAAGTCTTGGGTTCGAATCCCGGCTGAGCAGGTTTGCTCTTTTCTATTTTTTTTTTTGTTTCAGCCTATCAAGCCTTTAATGAATAAGTGACTGTTATTAATATGTAGCGTTATTAATTGTATGTATACATATACGTATACGACTATTTTTATTTGTCGCGTTTTGGTTATATGTACAACGTTTATAATCTTGTAACGTATTTACATTTACATTATTTCCGTATGTACATAAGTACGGTAATAGTAAATTGTTCGTTTGTTCGCGGGTTATTACTTGCTTGATTGTTTATACCTTAATGTATTAAGGTGTTATGAACTTACTTCAATAGGTAAGCATTGTGAGTCACACATAATTATAACCGAGAACGTTAACATGCCCGGTTACCAGTCTTAAACTGGCGGAATACATATTAGCCAGGTCAAGGAAATATATTGACCATAGGTTTGATTAGTGGCTGATGTTATCATATATATTTTTGCACTATTGATTATTATTCACAAAACCATGCACATACTCTTGGCTTTCTGAAAACTTTGTTGTGTTCAACTTATTTAAAAGGCATGCTTGGCGTTAATTTAATTGATTACATGCTTAATCAATATTTAATTACTTAGGGGTATTTCAATCTACCCCCCTTAAAAAGACTTCGTCCCGAAGTCGCTTTACTTAGATAGGTGTATTAATGACTACCCATATAATCCCATAATGAATATCTATGTGATAATTCATTTACGCATATCGTGTTGTGCTAATACCGCACCTAGCCCTCAATTGTGGCATTAATTCACACTATATGGATATAGGTGATCCATCAGCACCATCATTTCCTATCATTTCTACTAACCGTGACAACCTCCCCGAGGTGTCATACCATATCATCATCCCACATTTCGTATCTAATTATTCGTTTCGTATCTAAGCGATACTCTAAGTTAACAATCTACAAGGTACAACAATATATATGTCACAGTATCATAAAGATAATGCTACACCTGGGTGTAAACACGCCACTAAGTATTTCATAAAATTCATACATACAATGCACATCTCACACAACAAATCAACCACGTACGCCCCGCTATACAATGCACATCTCACACAAACAAATCAACCACGTACGCCCCGCGTACCAAACAACACCAACAAATGAACAAACAAAATCACAAACAACGTCCAACAATCAACATCGTATGCCCCGCATACCCACAAACATACCAACGACCAACATCGTATGCCCCGCATACCCACAACTATTGTATGCCCCGCATACGAAATAACATAATTTAGTGCAAACATGTGCACAGCCAAGAGGCTCTACCCCCCTTAAAAAGGGTTACGCCCCCGTACCCCACAAGTATTCGACAGCCGCTCCACAAGGAGCGCTGGATACTTGGCTCTCATAGAGTTCTCTAACTCTCATGTGGTGTTTTCACCTTTGGAGTAGATTATTCTCATATCAGAGAGGCGGGTATGACTCTAGCCCCTTCGGGCTCTTACATATATAAAGGGTGAGGCACGTATTTGTGCTCTCTTCCCAGTTCGTTCTAATGGGCCCACTCGCTCTGTATGAGGTGCAGACCCATGAACATAGGCTCAATTTCCCTCTTTCCATTACTGTGTATCCTCTTATTTGGATCACTAGCATACATTTGTGTGTCTTCTCCCACTGATATCCAGCTTGGGGTATAATATGACATTGGCTCTCGTTAGTACTTGGTGTTCTTTGCACCTGTCTTGGTAATACCAAGACGTACCAGCCTACATGTCCACGTAGATGATGATTGTCATCCGTGTCTCCTGGTGGTTTGTTCCAGAGTAATACATTGTTGTAGATCTTTGATACACACTCTTGTTGATATTCATTGCATCTTTCTGTATTTCTACTAGATTAATAACTGCACAAGTGCAATACCAAAACACTCAGTCCTACAGAGTGCAGAGGCGTAAACTCTCAGCAGCTAATATCTAAAGGGTCAAACAGATAAGATGAGCGAGTCATCGTGTGAGTGGTACATTCCAAGTCCATTATTCCTTTTAAAGGTATCTGCTAGCATTTAGCTTGTCTCTCATCATTGCGTAGTCACGCGTTTGTGTTTACCTCATCTGGTAGATTTCCTCTGGATTGCAAGAACTTGCATGATCCTTATGAGGGTTCTACGTATTATTCGTCCATATAGTGGTTTCTTGTTTCTGTCGTCTGCCTCGTCATCTTTGAAGGGTCTCCTTGTCTTCACTGTGTATCGTCTGCTACTTTGTGTTGTAGGTTCTTGGTTTCTCTAGCCCGTTTGTTTAACTGCGGCTCTTCTCGTCCATCTTCGAGGTAGTTTGTCTTACTGTCCGTAGTATGGAGTTGACTACTTCTCGTGTTCCTAACACTACTTGTCTACATGCATGGGGTACCATACTGATACGTTACTACTTACCTGACTAACTTATAAATAAGTCTGTCAGGCCCACATGCTCCTATTGGAGTGCGGTCGTCCCATGTCTCGTTTAGTAAACTGGTAGCGTCCATCACACGACTATTGCGAAGTATTCTTTTGTCAATCTCCCCTTTTTGGTGGATGTCCTTGTTGTAGTTTGATGTTGATTGGTCCGCAATGTCGGTTATCTTGTCGTAGGTTCTAATGTTCTAGCAGTATGGTGGTAAGGTGGTTGGAACATTATTTTTGTTAACCAGTGATTCGTCTGTATGGTTGCAATCGGTTTACGTAATATTGGTGATGAGGTAGCAACGTCAGTTCTCCTATCTCGATCTCCATGAGTATATACATAATTATTTCCTCCAGGTCTAATCATTATAATTTCCTACCTATGCTTCCCGATGGGGCGTAGGGTAGGTTCTCACACTTAGGCATTTATATGTGTTTCCTCTCCCATTTAATTGGGTGTATTGTAGATTGCATGATTACTTGAGCATCTTGGCTCTTCACTTCCCAACCATTCTCACTGATGGTACTGCAAATGAGTTGCTTTTACAAATATTATAAGTGAATCCTTGTATGCCACTCCTCATAAGATCAGGTTCGTCCATTAGGGCTGAACTTTTATCACTATTAGTGATTAACATTACATGCTGGTATATACTCCTGGTATTCAGCTAGTAAGTAATGTCTTTGTTGTTACTTATTGTTTAGTGCTAGTTACTTGTAACTGCAGTTTTTTATTTTCCAAGTGCGCGGTTTGGCGCCTGTTAGTAATTCATCATTGTTATTCACATTGCTTACGGTATGTACCGTAGCTCCATTGCTTCATTATTTTCACTTAGACATTGTTACGTTAGTAATATGCCTTGAAAGGTAATTGGAGTCGGTGTTCCCGGTCTCCTGAGCTTATGCCCCTTATTTATACATTAGGTACTTGCTTATTTACGCTATTTAGCGTTTGGTTTGTGTGTTCCGTAATATCGATTTAGGTGGTTGTCGTCGATTCAATTTACACGTCCATTCGTCACTGACAGTCGTCACAGTAGTAAACGACATGCCTTTAACATATATTGATACCTATCATTTTCACATGGTCGGACGCCAATGGCGGTAGCCATTCTTCCACTCAGGACTTATTTCATAATCGGTATGATATTGATAATATATAAAATTTAATCTTGATGTTGACCACTTTTACTTGTACATGACCATACGTGGCACTCCTTGGTAAAGGAAGTGCTCAGAGGTAGTAATTATTCATGTGTTCAGTGTTGATTCGCGTTTATTGTTGCGAAGATATTGGTAATGTCCGTATTACGGTAGAATTTTTCTTTTCACTCTTGGTCCATCTGTGGACTGATACGTTTTACCAACTCTCTTGTTTTCATCACGTGTTGGCGTATACGTACATATAGTTAGTGAACTATAAGCTACCTTTATTATAAGGTTAACGTGTTATAACGTATGATATGTATACGTTTTATCAAATAGGTGGCAATACTGTAATAATGGAAAGTATTAGGAGTTGATGTATAGGAATTTTGATGTATGTGCCTTCCGACAATAATATAGTTTTTATTGAAGGTATGGGTTACAATATTTAATGAGAAAATTAAATTTATAGGCTAAGGTTGATATAATAAACCTTAGGAATTATCAATATATGTCCTGAGATATTATAGAATATTAAGATAAAGTTCTTAATATATATTGCATAATATAATGCATCAAATCGAATAATCATCTTACATTAAGATGATGGTGAAAATGTGACATAAGATATAGGAGAATAAATCCTGAGATATGAATGTAAGTGAATAGTATAAATACTGCGCATACGATATAGTTGGAAACTGTATGGCAGCGATCGTTATACGATCGTATCCTCTACATAGTTTTATTTGTATGATTTAATATATACAACGTGAACTGTTAATCACAAGTTTCCTTATTTAATATCTTATTGTTAAATTGTTGCTAGTTGTTTGTAACTAGGATACTGCAGTTTTGTTTATCCTTACTATAATTAATTTTGGCAACTTGTGAAGAGTTTCAGGAGTCATACGACTCTGGTGTGATCAGCACCAGTGTTGCACTAGCCTTTCACCCCAATTTGTGGTTGGCTTTTCCTTGATCCCCGGGAATCAGGTTTCACCGCCCACTTCTAATTCAGCCAGCCATTGAATGTTTTGATAATTAAGTTATGTATTCTTCTCAGCCTGTGTCATTGCATTCTTTCTCGTTTAGTAGATATAACTTGTTATGGGCTGGTGTGCCCCTTTATTGCGTTAATCGGACTCGTCGGTTTCTTCAGAGGTTGTAGGCCTCGTATCTTAGTGGTTTATTATAACAATTGTAGTTATGTAGTTTATATTGGAGGTGTACAATTGTTTGGTGATTATTGGTAGTCATGGTGTCGTACCATAGGTCTACACAGTTTACAGTATTCGTTTGTACGATAATAGCAGTGGTGACTGATGTTGTAATTGTTTGCAGCACTTGCAGTGGCAAGTGCGCGGGGTAGGCGAAATTATTAGTACATTGTTTAAATCAGCGCTTGCAGTGGCAAGCGCACCATGCAGGTAAAGTTGTCGGTTCCCGACTTGTTTGTCTCACTGCTGCATTGGTTGTTTAAGCACTGTTAGAAAGGTTGTTCATGAATAAGAAGATATTTGGATTTGGGAAATTTTCCTGACCACATTGTCATTAGAATAATCAAGTCCTTCATCACATTAGATTTATAATAGTGTAACCGTTTGGTCTTTGTCTCCCTACAGGTACCACCACGACAGGGTTCTAGTGTCATTGTGTTGTGTGCACACAAGTTTAGGATTGGAGTTTGTACATAACAGGACGGTATTCTCACAAAGTTCCTCCCCGTTCTCAAGATAATTTCTTTTTACAGTTTGGTGGTTAAAGGTCCCATTACGGGCGACGGTCTCGCGGAGTTCGTGGTGCTCCCGGTCCGCTTGCCCTGATGTTCTTGGGTGACCCTTTCCACGATGTTATAGTAGTAGTGACGCTCGCCTCTGGCAGTGTCTATTGATACGGCGCTTGGTCGTCAATGGAGGTATGACGTTGAGGTTGTAGTAATGTTACAGGAGTAGGAATTCTTCACTCGCTGCTAGAGTGTTTAGACAGTCTGTTGGGCCTGGTAGCCCTTTTCCTATACTCGGGGATTATATTTCTTAGTTGTATATACTTGTTGGGTTGTGGCGGGAGGGGTACTGTCGGTGGTAGTTCGTACTGAACCTCCACATGAAAGTGGACTGTCGCCAATGTACTCATGACGTTTGCGACTCCTCCTGGCTGAGCTCTCAGCTGGACCTTAACAGGGGTAGTATTCCCGGGCCTTTATGCCCTTGGCCCGCTTCCTGGCTCACATCACACTAGGTGTCGGTATTACCGCTCGTTTTCTCAATAACACTCCATAATACAATTAACTGATTTACGTGCCCCATGGGCTAACACTTGCAGGCCAAAGGCTCTGCCAACACATAATTTCATTAAGACACAGACGTTTCGTACCTCACAAACGTTTCCCAAGTTTCCCAAATCCTAAGCTCACTGTCTTAACCTAGTATCTCGTCATCAGAGCGGTACTCCGCTCTGATACCACTTTTGTAACACCCCTCATAACAAATACGTAATAATCACTCACGTGAACAGGAAATAAAGGCGTCACAGCGGAAGGAATTACAGTAATATAACTCACATGGGTGTTACTTGCCACCACTCGCCCATACGAGTGGTGTAGCATTACAACATCTTAACAAAATTAAACATAAAAAAAACAATCCGCAGTGACAACGAGATACCACCTACATTTCTATCTAAGTATCAAAAGCACAACTACTATGAGCACCTAAACATAATCCAAATCAACAATGTCCTAACTACCCAATCCCGCACTTCGGCTTCAACGTGTTCAGCAACCTGCGCAATAAGTGTAGTATCAGCGATAGACGCTGAGTATGCCGGATCTGGACCCTATTGGTCACTTGTCATTTTTAACCGTCTTGATATTAGATTGATTTCATGCTTTGTCATTTTACAGATATGATAAATACTGTAACAACATGCATGATTATATAATCATTCATCCAATCCAAACAGTCATATATGGATATACACATTACTGTCATACATCATACAATACAATGGTATTGAGAACTCATTCATCGTATGTTAACATCATCACATAGTACATCACTCGGCCCTCCGGGCCTTCACATATCATTAGTTTTAGTTAGCACTGTACAACATTCGGCCCCCCGGACCCTCACATATTATTAGTTTTAGTTAGCACTGTCGGGCGTCAGTTAGGACAACCCGAATATATTCACTTGGACAGTAGTCCCACGTACACACAAGGTGCTCACTGCCCTGATCATCCGAAGACTCTGGGCTCTTCACTTTGCCTTTGTAGAGGCGTCCATTTAGGTGGCCAAGGGCCTGGTGCCAACGGTAGCACACTCCGCCTGTCGATCTATCTAGGCTCGAACAGGATTCACTAGGGTAAAACCCGATACGGGATAACCCAAGAGATCTCTACGCGCGACCATCAGCCAGTGACTGTCTGGATTAAGGTACATCATCACATTCATTCACACTCCACTGTTAGCTTTGTTAGTTAGATAGTCAGTTATAGTTTTAGTTATGGAGTACATCACTTAATTTGTTGGCTGCCCTCTGGGTCTTACGCATGCCTAGAAATATTCTAGGTAACATTCACGTTCGAGTCAAAGCTCTAGAGACCGACAATGTCGTGTCCCGTTCCTAAGTATTTTACTTAGGTTATAACTACATACTTGTAATACTTAGTGTATTAGGTCAGACAACAGTGGTCACAACACACATTTCGCATATGTAGTTTTATATAAGTCGATCTATAGTCGACGTAGTATTAGTCCCGTGGACGTTCGTGCATAAATAAATAATGCATTGAACATAACACACATCACACACATACATCACATACATACATTCACACAAGTTATTTATCAAACAAATCCGAGCCCGAGGAATTCCTCAGGACAACTCGGATCAAATCCCTTTACATACCGTACACCGTAGTCTAGATTCGTGCAGTGCAGACCACTAGAGCTTTCGGGCGCGTACGTCGGAGGTGTGATCTAGTAATACAAGGAATACTAAGCGTCAATCCACATGACTGCACAACTCGGTATTTCCGAATAACGTTTGAAATCCCAGTACTATGTCCCCAGACTTAACATTTGTTACTAGTTAAAGTATCTTTGTTAATATTTTATAAACCCCTTACTCATTGTGTGAGTTAATTCTTGGTTCACACTAGAGTATGAACCTTACTTATACACTTATGGTACTTCACTAGGGTTTATTTATTAAACCAAGGTCTTATAGTAACCTTGGTATTTTATGTCGTTATAACTATAGTGTATAACGTTATTTCTCGGTACGTGTTTATCTTTGTATGTACGCATTTAGCATAACAGTTTGAATAACTATATCCTTAGTCACATAATATTATTTGTGTTACATTTGTTCCATAATGTTATACGGTACGATATTTTATGTGTCATTAACTTTGTAACATATAGTCTTGGTCACTATATGTATGTACCGAATAGGATGTAAACACATTATACATTTGTGCTCCTTGATATAACTCTCATTGATCACAATATATCCACATACTTATAACGTGTGGTAGATATTTAATGTTTATAATATTAAAACTTGTACTAGGATATAACCCAAGTTTTTATAAGCTCACTTAGGTATGTTAGAGAGGTTATAGGTTCATTAGTAACTCAATACCACCCCTTATCACCCACTGTGACATGGTATACAGAAAAGCACTACCAAAAACCTGAAACTAAAATCTGTATGTTCCCTTCTTATTCTTCCTTTGGTTAGGGGTTAACTGACTCCACCTCCAAAATGATATACCAACATATCTCACTCCTTTTAGCAATTTCTTGGGTTCAGCGTTAAACCACTACAGCCCTCTTAGCACTCCAGTAACATGTACAGAAACAGTCAAGTACTGAAAAAAAACTGAAAACCAGAACCTTTGTATTTCCTCTCCATTCCTTCTTCCATGTCGGTTAAACTGTCTACCAATCTTCCCCATGAATAAACCTACCTAGATAGATGTAGTAGCCCTGGTTTAGGTTTATTATTAATCCAACACCATACCCTTAGCACAACTGCAATTCCATTATACTGAGACAGAAAATTCTCAAAATTCAGAAAGAACTGAATCTGCAAAAACATGGAACCCGATGCCTTCTCTTTGATTCTTTTCTTTTTGATTACAATTCTGTCTTCCGAATCTCTCCCAAGGTGCTTTCCCATCTAGTTGAGTATTGTACCACAAGTTTAA
Organism: Limonium bicolor; assembly: GCA_023374045.1. NCBI lineage: Eukaryota > Viridiplantae > Streptophyta > Magnoliopsida > Caryophyllales > Plumbaginaceae > Limonium > Limonium bicolor. The sequence continues at coordinate 298,439,636 of CM041777.1, read as the reverse complement.
ACTGGGAACAAACCCCAAACAGACCACTGTCATATAGTTATACAGAAGACAACTTACAGAAACAAAAACATAGAACTGAGACATCAGACTCTGCTATCTTTTCTCTTATTCCATTCTGTTACTCACCTAACTGTCCCTCAATCTTACCCCCATGTACCTCTTACTCAGCCAAGTGTTTAATATCTTCCTTAAACACAAAACTACTCCAATTATACTCACTTAATTCCCTGTACCGAAACTGACCTCTAATCTGAAAACTGATAATCTAATGCACCTACTCTCATAGCTTTCTTTCTGTTTCCAGCCGGTTTCTGTTGTCCCCAATCTGTTTATCTCCTTAGTTAGATACCCTATGTGGTTTCTAAACTCCAACCTGACCTAACCATACTGGACAGCACTTTAGAGACTCTTTACACAGCAGAGGGAAAAACTGTAACGCTGAAGTTTAAGCTGATGTATGTTTCTTTTCTACTGTCTAACTTATTTCTTTCCCGTTTCTCCCATTTTTTACAGGTAGACTTAGGTGATAGCAATGTAGCAGGTTCATTATTAAGCTAATACAACCCTTGTATCCCTTCTGCAACCGGGTTATACAGAGGCATGAGTTTAGAAGAAACTGAAATCTGAAACTAGAATTCTGATGCATCCTTGTCTTCTGTTTTTTTTCCTTCCTGTTCTTTAATCTAATTCCAGTTTTCTCAACCTGCTCACTCATTTAATTAGGTAGTATATCCAGTCTTTGACTCAAAATACACCTAAGACAGCATGGGCTACACTTTCGGTTCACCTGCTACACAGTCTAAAAGAACAGAGACTGAAACTGATAAATTTCCTTTGGATGATTTGTTTCTGCTATCTATCCTAATTCCTATCTTCCCAAACTTGTTCAGTCACTCAGCTATGTGTTTTAATACAATTTCAAGCACATCATTAAGCCAACACTAGTTCATACTGCTTCTGAGAAGCTCCTTACACAACAATCTGAACTGAGAAAAACAGAAATCCTGCACTGTTGCACTTCTTTTCTGTTTAGTGGTGAGATTTCTGTTACCTTTACTTTCATCTCCTTCTGTTACAGATCAGGGGGTTTTTTTTTCTACCCAGGTGTGTCCCCACTTACTATGAGTTTTATCAGGAGTTTAAGTCCAAAGCTAACCCACAACAACACGGCTGTACTCTGGGAAGTTAGTATACAGAAAACACCACATTTCAGAAACTGAAACCAAACTGCTATACCTTCTTCTGTTGTTCTTTATATTCACAGATCTGGGTTTTTATTTTCCCAAACGTGTCTAGTTAATGAGTTAAGGGTTTAGTAAGTTTCCCACCTCAACAAACTAAATCGATACCCGTATGGTTTCTGTGCTTAATTACACAGAACCAACTACAAATGAGAATCTGAAAAACTGCGACTGTGAAACTGCCATACACTACCCCATGATCAGGTTATCTTTGCTTTCTGTTTTGTGTATGGTTCTTGCTCTCTAATCCCCTCAAATGGTTTAGCTGCCTAATTAAGATCTTAGTATAGTTTATATTCTCAGAATAGACCCAAGACTCAATTGTTAATGCTGTGAAATCGCACTTACTGAAACACAAGTTTCAGAACTGAAACTACACTGATGAAATCTCTTCTACCTCCTTTCTTTGTTCATAATTTGACTTCCAGTTTTTTTTCTTTCCAACTGGTTACCTTTTTAGCTACGTATATTGTCAAGTTTAAACTGCAACATCAGACTCCAAGTCACCCAACCAAGCTCTCTAAGAACCATCATACACAGAAGCTCAAATCTGGACAAAACTGTGACATGATCTGTTATAGTCTTATTTTCTGTGTGTCTTATTGTTTCGTTACTAACCTGTTTCCTAACTTCTCCCTATATTTCCATAGTCTGTTTATGCATTATTTCAGTGTGTGCAAAACCTTTTGACCCAACCATCACTCCAACACAACCCTCATACAACCACTGAAAATCATGTTACAGAATAGCATGTTACAGAGCAGAACTTCAAGCTTCTGCACAAACTGTTTTTTTTTTCCTGCTTGTTAAATGTCTACCAACTTAGGAAGGGGTTTAAGCATTGCTTTAAGTTCATTATTAAGCCCAATCAACCCCCATTTTACTTCTGGAAGTTTGGTGTACAGAAGGACAAAGTTGCAGAGTTTAAAATAACCAACAGGTTAGCACTAAACAGATCCGATTCTCCTTTGTTTTCTGTTTAAGGAGTCAGTTTAAAAGATAGCTCACCGCTTTTGTATCTTAGTTGATTCCCCTTGCTTGGTTCTTGGAACACTACGAGGTCTCCAGGGACTTGATAACTGAGGAGGAGATACTCACTTGTCAGGCCAAATTATAATCAGGAAAAGATGGAAAGAGTTACAGAACTCAGGGTCTATAATTTTTTTGTTTTTCACGGCCTCACCTTCAGGAGTTCTTGGAGGGAGATTGGTTTCAAGATTTCAGGGTTCTACTTGTAGCTAGCATGCAGGGTTCTTGCGTGAGACAAAAAGGAGAGTTAGAGAAACTGGTTAAGGAATCACGGCAAAACCAACAGAGGGAATAATATATATGTTTCAGTTTTTTTTTTTTACCTGATAGTTCCTGGGCTGCATCGTCCCAGATTTTTGTGTTCTCCAAGAGCTCAAGCCTCGGATTGGTCAGGCAGGAATGGAGAGACTAAGGAACTTGAAGTTCACTGCTTCACAAGGAAAGATTCAAGCGTAAGGTGACAGTTCCTTTTCGAACAGAATAATGAGACGGGAGTGATTCAGGAGTGGGTCTCGACCAAGAAGAAGAGAGTTCAGGCGAGACAGGAACACAGCCTTCATGGCTTACCTTCACACAAGGGAATGACGGAGGATCTTGAGTTGTTGCTGGCGTGAGCATGCAAGTGAGGAGGGGAATGACTGAGAAGAAGGTTTGAACAGAGGGAGAGGTATTGACGCAAAGAATCTACAACCGCTGGTGGTTGTAAGTTCCAATAGAACGTGAGAATGTTGGGTGAGCTCACACTTTCAGGTAGGGGACTGTTCTTTGTCTATTCTCTCAGAGTTAAAACTGGCCATGAGTCTGGCCTGACTGACTTGAAGCGTGGATAGAGTTAGAGTGCAGAGAGGCATCGGAGTCTGCAAGATAGAAATGCCCAACAGCAGTCCTGGTTGTTTTTTTTTTGTATTCAATTCGCATTACAGAGGCAAGGAGTGCAGTACGTGATTACCAGTTAGTAGAGAAAGTCATGGGCGATTGTAAAAAGAATTAGTTGTTCCTGTCGTATGGAGGTTTGAAGTAGTTCAGATTTTGAGGAATTGAGTTCAGAGAAGGGTGTCGAGAGTTGATTCTCCCCCTTTCTGTAACTTCAGCAGTAATACTACTAAATATAATTGGTGGGTAACTAATACTGAATTCGAACACAGCTCAAGCGGTTAAGGTTTCGGAATAGGTACGAAAAGTCTCGGGTTCGAATCCCGGCTGGAGCAGGTTTTGCTCTTTTCTATTTTTTTTTTGTTTCAGCCTATCAAGCCAATTTAATGTATATAAGTGACTGTTATTAATATGTAGCGTTATTAATTGTATGTATACATATACGTATACGACTATTTTTATTTGTCGCGTTTTGGTTATATGTACAACGTTATAATCTTGTAACGTTATTTACATTTACATATATTTCCGTATGTACATAAGTACGGTAATAGTAAATTGTTCGTTTGTTCGCGGGTTATTACTTGCTTGATTGTTTATACCTTAATGTATTAAGGTGTTATGAACTTACTTCAATAAGGTAAGCATTGTGAGTCACACATAATTATAACCGAGAACGTTAACATGCCCGGTTACCAGTCTTAAACTGGCGGAATACATATTAGCCAGGTCAAGGAAATATATTGACCATAGGTTTGATTAGTGGCTGATGTTATCATATATATTTTTGCACTATTGATTATTATTCACAAAACCATGCACATACTCTTGGCTTTCTGAAAACTTTGTTGTGTTCAACTTATTTAAAAGGCATGCTTGGCGTTAATTTAATTGATTACATGCTTAATCAATATTTAATTACTTAGGGGTATTTCAATCTACCCCCCTTAAAAAGACTTCGTCCCGAAGTCGCTTTACTTAGATAGGTGTATTAATGACTACCCATATAATCCCATAATGAATAATGTGATAATTCATTTACGCATATCGTGTTGTGCTAATACCGCACCTAGCCCTCAATTGTGGCATTAATTCACACATATATGGATATAGGTGATCCATCAGCACCATCATTTCCTATCATTTCTACTAACCGTGACAACCTCCCCGAGGTGTCATACCATATCATCATCCCACATTTCGTATCTAATTATTCGTTTCGTATCTAAGCGATACTCTAAGTTAACAATCTACAAGGTACAACAATATATGTCACAGTATCATAAAGATAATGCTACACCTGGGTGTAAACACGCCACTAAGTATTTCATAAAATTCATACATACAATGCACATCTCACACAACAAATCAACCACGTACGCCCCGCTATACAATGCACATCTCACACAACAAAAACCACGTACGCCCCGCGTACCAAACAACACCAACAAAATGAACAAACAAAATCACAAACAACGTCCAACAATCAACATCGTATGCCCCGCATACCCACAAACATACCAACGACCAACATCGTATGCCCCGCATACCCACAACTATTGTATGCCCCGCATACGAAATAACATAATTTAGTGCAAACATGTGCACAGCCAAGAGGCTCTACCCCCCTTAAAAAGGGTTACGCCCCCGTACCCCACAAGTATTCGACAGCCGCTCCACAAGGAGCGCTGGATACTTGGCTCTCATAGAGTTCTCTAACTCTCATGTGGTGTTTTCACCTTTGGAGTAGATTATTCTCATATCAGAGAGGCGGGTATGACTCTAGCCCCTTCGGGCTCTTACATATATGTAAAGGGTGAGGCACGTATTTGTGCTCTCTTCCCAGTTCGTTCTAATGGGCCCACTCGCTCTGTATGAGGTGCAGACCCATGAACATAGGCTCAATTTCCCTCTTTCCATTACTGTGTATCCTCTTATTTGGATCACTAGCATACATTTGTGTGTCTTCTCCCACTGATATCCAGCTTGGGGTATAATATGACATTGGCTCTCGTTAGTACTTGGTGTTCTTTGCACCTGTCTTGGTAATACCAAGACGTACCAGCCTACATGTCCACGTAGATGATGATTGTCATCCGTGTCTCCTGGTGGTTTTGTTCCAGAGTAATACATTGTTGTAGATCTTTGATACACACTCTTGTTGATATTCATTGCATCTTTCTGTATTTCTACTAGATTAATAACTGCACAAGTGCAATACCAAAACACTCAGTCCTACAGAGTGCAGAGGCGTAAACTCTCAGCAGCTAATATCTAAAGGGTCAAACAGATAAGATGAGCGAGTCATCGTGTGAGTGGTACATTCCAAGTCCATTATTCCTTTTAAAGGTATCTGCTAGCATTTAGCTTGTCTCTCATCATTGCGTAGTCACGCGTTTGTGTTTACCTCATCTGGTAGATTTCCTCTGGATTGCAAGAACTTGCATGATCCTTATAGGGTTCTACGTATTATTCGTCCATATAGTGGTTTCTTGTTTCTGTCGTCTGCCTCGTCATCTTTGAAGGGTCTCCTTGTCTTCACTGTGTATCGTCTGCTACTTTGTGTTGTAGGTTCTTGGTTTCTCTAGCCCGTTTGTTTAACTGCGGCTCTTCTCGTCCATCTTCGAGGTAGTCTGTCTTACTGTCCGTAGTATGGAGTTGACTACTTCTCGTGTTCCTAACACTACTTGTCTACATGCATGGGGTACCATACTGATACGTTACTACTTACCTGACTAACTTATAAATAAGTCTGTCAGGCCCACATGCTCCTATTGGAGTGCGGTCGTCCCATGTCTCGTTTAGTAAACTGGTAGCGTCCATCACACGACTATTGCGAAGTATTATTTTGTCAATCTCCCCTTTTTGGTGGATGTCCTTGTTGTAGTTTGATGTTGATTGGTCCGCAATGTCGGTTATCTTGTCGTAGGTTCTAATGTTCTAGCAGTATGGTGGTAAGGTGGTTGGAACATTATTTTTGTTAACCAGTGATTCGTCTGTATGGTTGCAATCGGTTTACGTAATATTGGTGATGAGGTAGCAACGTCAGTTCTCCTATCTCGATCTCCATGAGTATATACATAATTATTTCCTCCAGGTCTAATCATTATAATTTCCTACCTATGCTTCCCGATGGGGCGTAGGGTAGGTTCTCACACTTAGGCATTTATATGTGTTTCCTCTCCCATTTAATTGGGTGTATTGTAGATTGCATGATTACTTGAGCATCTTGGCTCTTCACTTCCCAACCATTCTCACTGATGGTACTGCAAATGAGTTGCTTTTACAAATATTATAAGTGAATCCTTGTATGCCACTCCTCATAAGATCAGGTTCGTCCATTAGGGCTGAACTTTTATCACTATTAGTGATTAACATTACATGCTGGTATATACTCCTGGTATTCAGCTAGTAAGTAATGTCTTTGTTGTTACTTATTGTTTAGTGCTAGTTACTTGTAACTGCAGTTTTTTATTTTCCAAGTGCGCGGTTTGGCGCCTGTTAGTAATTCATCATTGTTATTCACATTGCTTACGGTATGTACCGTAGCTCCATTGCTTCATTATTTTCACTTAGACATTGTTACGTTAGTAATATGCCTTGAAAGGTAATTGGAGTCGGTGTTCCCGGTCTCCTGAGCTTATGCCCCTTATTTATACATTAGGTACTTGCTTATTTACGCTATTTAGCGTTTTTTGTGTGTTCCGTAATATCGATTTAGGTGGTTGTCGTCGATTCAATTTACACGTCCATTCGTCACTGACAGTCGTCACAGTAGTAAACGACATGCCTTTAACATATATTGATACCTATCATTTTCACATGGTCGGACGCCAATGGCGGTAGCCATTCTTCCACTCAGGACTTATTTCATAATCGGTATGATTGATTAATATATAAAATTTAATCTTGATGTTGACCACTTTTACTTGTACATGACCATACGTGGCACTCCTTGGTAAAGGAAGTGCTCAGAGGTAGTATTATTCATGTGTTCAGTGTTGATTCGCGTTTATTGTTGCGAAGATATTGGTAATGTCCGTATTACGGTAGAATTTTTCTTTTCACTCTTGGTCCATCTGTGGACTGATACGTTTTACCAACTCTTGTTTTCATCACGTGTTGGCGTATACGTACATATAGTTAGTGAACTATAAGCTACCTTTATTATAAGGTTAACGTGTTATAACGTATGATATGTATACGTTTTATCAAATAGGTGGCAATACTGTAATAATGGAAAGTATTAGGAGTTGATGTATAGGAATTTTGATGTATGTGCCTTCCGACAATAATATAGTTTTTATTGAAGGTATGGGTTACAATATTTAATGAGAAAATTAAATTTATAGGCTAAGGTTGATATAATATAAACCTTAGGAATTATCAATATATGTCCTGAGATATTATAGAATATTAAGATAAAGTTCTTAATATATATTGCATAATATAATGCATCAAATCGAATAATCATCTTACATTAAGATGATGGTGAAAATGTGACATAAGATATAGGAGAATAAATCCTGAGATATGAATGTAAGTGAATAGTATAAATACTGCGCATACGATATAGTTGGAAACTGTATGGCAGCGATCGTTATACGATCGTATCCTCTACATAGTTTTATTTGTATGATTTAATATATACAACGTGAACTGTTAATCACAAGTTTCCTTATTTAATATCTTATTGTTAAATTGTTGCTAGTTGTTTGTAACTAGGATACTGCAGTTTTGTTTATCCTTACTATAATTAATTTTGGCAACTTGTGAAGAGTTTCAGGAGTCATACGACTCTGGTGTGATCAGCACCAGTGTTGCACTAGCCTTTCACCCCAATTTGTGGTTGGCTTTTCCTTGATCCCCGGGAATCAGGTTTCACCGCCCACTTCTAATTCAGCCATTGAATGTTTTGATAATTAAGTTATGTATTCTTGGCTCTCAGCCTGTGTCATTGCATTCTTTCTCGTTTAGTAGATATAACTTGTTATGGGCTGGTGTGCCCCTTTATTGCGTTAATCGGACTCGTCGGTTTCTTCAGAGGTTGTAGGCCTCGTATCTTAGTGGTTTATTATAACAATTGTAGTTATGTAGTTTATATTGGAGGTGTACAATTGTTTGGTGATTATTGGTAGTCATGGTGTCGTACCATAGGTCTACACAGTTTACAGTATTCGTTTGTACGATAATAGCAGTGGTGACTGATGTTGTAATTGTTTGCAGCACTTGCAGTGGCAAGTGCGCGGGGTAGGCGAAATTATTAGTACATTGTTTAAATCAGCGCTTGCAGTGGCAAGCGCACCATGCAGGTAAAGTTGTCGGTTCCCGACTTGTTTGTCTCACTGCTGCATTGGTTGTTTAAGCACTGTTAGAAAGGTTGTTCATGAATAAGAAGATATTTGGATTTGGGAAATTTTCCTGACCACATTGTCATTAGAATAATCAAGTCCTTCATCACATTAGATTTATAATAGTGTAACCGTTTGGTCTTTGTCTCCCTACAGGTACCACCACGACAGGGTTCTAGTGTCATTGTGTTGTGTGCACACAAGTTTAGGATTGGAGTTTGTACATAACAGGACGGTATTCTCACAAAGTTCCTCCCCGTTCTCAAGATAATTTCTTTTTACAGTTTGGTGGTTAAAGGTCCCATTACGGGCGACGGTCTCGCGGAGTTCGTGGTGCTCCCGGTCCGCTTGCCCTGATGTTCTTGGGTGACCCTTTCCACGATGTTATAGTAGTAGTGACGCTCGCCTCTGGCAGTGTCTATTGATACGGCGCTTGGTCGTCAATGGAGGTATGACGTTGAGGTTGTAGTAATGTTACAGGAGTAGGAATTCTTCACTCGCTGCTAGAGTGTTTAGACAGTCTGTTGGGCCTGGTAGCCCTTTTCCTATACTCGGGGATTATATTTCTTAGTTGTATTATACTTGTTGGGTTGTGGCGGGAGGGGTACTGTCGGTGGTAGTTCGTACTGAACCTCCACATGAAAGTGGACTGTCGCCAATGTACTCATGATGTTTGCGACTCCTCCTGGCTGAGCTCTCAGCTGGACCTTAACAGGGGTAGTATTCCCGGGCCTTTATGCCCTTGGCCCGCTTCCTGGCTCACATCACACTAGGTGTCGGTATTACCGCTCGTTTTCTCAATAACACTCCATAATACAATTAACTGATTTACGTGCCCCATGGGCTAACACTTGCAGGCCAAAGGCTCTGCCAACACATAATTTCATTAAGACACAGACGTTTCGTACCTCACAAACGTTTCCCAAGTTTCCCAAATCCTAAGCTCACTGTCTTAACCTAGTATCTCGTCATCAGAGCGGTACTCCGCTCTGATACCACTTTTGTAACACCCCTCATAACAAATACGTAATAATCACTCACGTGAACAGGAAATAAAGGCGTCTCACAGCGGAAGGAATTACAGTAATATAACTCACATGGGTGTTACTTGCCACCACTCGCCCATACGAGTGGTGTAGCATTACAACATCTTAACAAAATTAAACATAAAAAAATACAATCCGCAGTGACAACGAGATACCACCTACATTTCTATCTAAGTATCAAAAGCACAACTACTATGAGCACCTAAACATAATCCAAATCAACAATGTCCTAACTACCCAATCCCGCACTTCGGCTTCAACGTGTTCAGCAACCTGCGCAATAAGTGTAGTATCAGCGATAGACGCTGAGTATGCCGGATCTGGACCCTATTGGTCACTTGTCATTTTTAACCGTCTTGATATTAGATTGATTTCATGCTTTGTCATTTTACAGATATGATAAATACTGTAACAACATGCATGATTATATAATCATTCATCCAATCCAAACAGTCATATATGGATATACACATTACTGTCATACATCATACAATACAATGGTATTGAGAACTCATTCATCGTATGTTAACATCATCACATAGTACATCACTCGGCCCTCCGGGCCTTCACATATCATTAGTTTTAGTTAGCACTGTACAACATTCGGCCCCCCGGACCCTCACATATTATTAGTTTTAGTTAGCACTGTCGGGCGTCAGTTAGGACAACCCGAATATATTCACTTGGACAGTAGTCCCACGTACACACAAGGTGCTCACTGCCCTGATCATCCGAAGACTCTGGGCTCTTCACTTTGCCTTTGTAGAGGCGTCCATTTAGGTGGCCAAGGGCCTGGTGCCAACGGTAGCACACTCCGCCTGTCGATCTATCTAGGCTCGAACAGGATTCACTAGGGTAAAACCCGATACGGGATAACCCAAGAGATCTCTACGCGCGACCAGCAGCCAGTGACTGTCTGGATTAAGGTACATCATCACATTCATTCACACTCCACTGTTAGCTTTGTTAGTTAGATAGTCAGTTATAGTTTTAGTTATGGAGTACATCACTTAATTTGTTGGCTGCCCTCTGGGTCTTACGCATGCCTAGAAATATTCTAGGTAACATTCACGTTCGAGTCAAAGCTCTAGAGACCGACAATGTCGTGTCCCGTTCCTAAGTATTTTACTTAGGTTATAACTACATACTTGTAATACTCAGTGTATTAGGTCAGACAACAGTGGTCACAACACACATTTCGCATATGTAGTTTTATATAAGTCGATCTATAGTCGACGTAGTATTAGTCCCGTGGGACGTTCGTGCATAAATAAATAATGCATTGAACATAACTACACATCACACACATACATCACATACATACATTCACACAAGTTATTTATCAAACAAATCCGAGCCCGAGGAATTCCTCAGGACAACTCGGATCAAATCCCTTTACATACAGTACACCGTAGTCTAGATTCGTGCAGTGCAGACCACTAGAGCTTTCGGGCGCGTACGTCGGAGGTGTGATCTAGTAATACAAGGAATACTAAGCGTCAATCCACATGACTGCACAACTCGGTATTTCCGAATAACGTTTGAAATCCCAGTACTATGTCCCCAGACTTAACATTTGTTACTAGTTAAAGTATCTTTGTTAATATTTTATAAACCCCTTACTCATTGTGTGAGTTAATTCTTGGTTCACACTAGAGTATGAACCTTACCTTATACACTTATGGTACTTCACTAGGGTTTATTTATTAAACCAAGGTCTTATAGTAACCTTGGTATTTTATGTCGTTATAACTATAGTGTATAACGTTATTTCTCGGTACGTGTTTATCTTTGTATGTACGCATTTAGCATAACAGTTTGAATAACTATATCCTTAGTCACATAATATTATTTGTGTTACATTTGTTCCATAATGTTATACGGTACGATATTTTATGTGTCATTAACTTTGTAACATATAGTCTTGGTCACTATATGTATGTACCGAATAGGATGTAAACACATTACACATTTGTGCTCCTTGTTTATATAACTCTCATTGATCACAATATATCCACATACTTATAACGTGTGGTAGATATTTAATGTTTATAATATTAAAACTTGTACTAGGATATAACCAAAGTTTTTATAAGCTCACTTAGGTATGTTAGAGAGGTTATAGGTTCATTAGTAACTCAATACCACCCCTTATCACCCACTGTGACATGGTATACAGAAAAGCACTACCAAAAACCTGAAACTAAAATCTGTATGTTCCCTTCTTATTCTTCCTTTGGTTAGGGGTTAACTGACTCTCCACCTCCAAAATGAATATACCAACATATCTCACTCCTTTTAGCAATTTCTTGGGTTCAGCGTTAAACCACTACAGCCCTCTTAGCACTCCAGTAACATGTACAGAAACAGTCAAGTACTGAAAAAAAAACTGAAAACCAGAACCTTTGTATTTCCTCTCCATTCCTTCTTCCATGTCGGTTAAACTGTCTACCAATCTTCCCCATGAATAAACCAACCTAGATAGTAGTAGCCCTGGTTTAGGTTTATTATTAATCCAACACCATACCCTTAGCACAACTGCAATTCCATTATACTGAGACAGAAAATTCTCAAAATTCAGAAAGGACTGAATCTGCAAAAACATGGAACCCGATGCCTTCTCTTTGATTCTTTTCTTTTTGATTACAATTCTGTCTTCCGAATCTCTCCCAAGGTGCTTTCCCATAGTTGAGTATTATACCACAAGTTTAAACTGGGAACAAACCCCAAACAGACCACTGTCATATAGTTATACAGAAGACAACTTACAGAAACAAAAACATAGAACTGAGACATCAGACTCTGCTATCTTTTCTCTTATTCCATTCTGTTACTCACCTAACTGTCCCTCAATCTTACCCCCATGTACCTCTTACTCAGCCAAGTGTTTAATCTCTTCCTTAAACACAAAACTACTCCAATTATACTCACTTAATTCCCTGTACCGAAACTGACCTCTAATCTGAAAACTGATAATCTAATGCACCTACTCTCATAGCTTTCTTTCTGTTTCCAGCCGGTTTCTGTTGTCCCCAATCTGTTTATCTCCTTAGTTAGATACCCTATGTGGTTTCTAAACTCCAACCTGACCTAACCATACTGGACAGCACTTTAGAGACTCTTTACACAGCAGAGGGAAAAACTGTAACGCTGAAGTTTAAGCTGATGTATGTTTCTTTTCTGCTGTCTAACTTATTTCTTTCCCGTTTCTCCCATTTTTTACAGGTAGACTTAGGTGATAGCAATGTAGCAGGTTCATTATTAAGCTAATACAGCCCTTGTATCCCTTCTGCAACCGGGTTATACAGAGGCATGAGTTTAGAAGAAACTGAAAATCTGAAACTAGAATTCTGATGCATCCTTGTCTTCTGTTTTCTTTCCTTCCTGTTCTTTAATCTAATTCCAGTTTTCTCAACCTGCTCACTCATTTAATCAGGTAGTATATCCAGTCTTTGACTCTTTGACTCAAAATACACCTAAGACAGCATGGGCTACACTTTCGGTTCACCTGCTACACAGTCTAAAAGAACAGAGACTGAAACTGATAAATTTCCTTTGGATGATTTGTTTCTGCTATCTATCCTAATTCCTATCTTCCCAAACTTGTTCAGTCACTCAGCTATGGTTTTAATACAATTTCAAGCACATCATTAAGCCAACACTCGTTCATACTGCTTCTGAGAAGCTCCTTACACAACAATCTGAACTGAGAAAACAGAAATCCTGCACTGTTGCACTTCTTTTCTGTTTAGTGGTGGTGATTTCTGTTACCTATTCTTTCATCTCCTTCTGTTACAGATCAGGGGTTTTTTTTCTACCCAGGTGTGTCCCCACTTACTAAGAGTTTTTATCAGGAGTTTAAGTCCAAAGCTAACCCACAACAACACGGCTGTAATCTGGGAAGTTAGTATACAGAAAACACCACATTTCAGAAACTGAAACCAAACTGCTATACCTTCTTCTGTTGTTCTTTATATTCACAGATCTGGGTTTTTATTTTCCCAAACGTGTCTAGTTAATGAGTTAAGGGTTCTAGTAAGTTTCCCACCTCAACAAACTAAATCGATACCCGTATGGTTTCTGTGCTTAATTACACAGAACCAACTACAAATGAGAATCTGAAAAACTGTAACTGTGAAACTGCCATACACTAACCCATGATCAGGTTATATTTGCTTTCTGTTTTGTGTATGGTTCTTGCTCTCTAATCCCCTCAAATGGTTTAGCTGCCTAATTAAGATCTTAGTATAGTTTATTCTCAGAATAGACCCAAGACTCAATTGTTAATGTGAAATCGCACTTACTGAAACACAAGTTTCAGAACTGAAACTACACTGATGAAATCTCTTCTACCTCCTTTCTTTGTTCATAATTTGACTTCCAGTTTTTTTCTTTCCAACTGGTTACCTTTTTAGCTACGTATATTGTCAAGTTTAAACTGCAACATCAGACTCCAAGTCACCCAACCAAGCTCTCTAAGAACCATCTTACACAGAAGCTCAAATCTGGACAAAACTGTGACATGATCTGTTATAGTCTTATTTTCTGTGTGTCTTATTGTTTCGTTACTAACCTGTTCCTAACTTCTCCCTATATTTCCATAGTTGTTATGCATTATTTCAGTGTGTGCAAAACCTTTTGACCCAACCATCACTCCAACACAACCCTCATACAACCACTGAAAATCATGTTACAGAATAGCATGTACAGAGCAGAACTTCAAGCTTCTGCACAAACTATTTTTTTTTTTTTGCTTGTTAAATGTCTACCAACTTAGGAAGGGGTTTAAGCATTGCTTTAAGTTCATTATTAAGCCCAATCAACCCCCATTTTACTTCTGGAAGTTTGGTGTACAGAAGGACAAAGTTGCGCAGAGTTTAAAATAACCAACAGGTTAGCACTAAACAGATCCGATTCTCCTTTGTTTTCTGTTTAAGGAGTCAGTTTAAAAGGTAGCTCACCGCTTTTGTATCTTAGTTGATTCCCCTTGCTTGGTTCTTGGAACACTACGAGGTCTCCAGGGACTTGATAACTGAGGAGGATACTCACTTGTCAGGCCAAATTATAATCAGGAAAAGATGGAAAGAGTTACAGAACTCAGGGTCTATATATTTTTTTGTTTTTCACGGCCTCACCTTCAGGAGTTCTTGGAGGGAGATTGGTTTCAAGATTTCAGGGTTCTACTTGTAGCTAGCATGCAGGGTTCTTGCGTGAGACAAAAAGGAGAGTTAGAGAAACTGGTTTAAGGAATCACGGCAAAACCAACAGAGGGAATATATATATATGTTTCAGTTTTTTTTTTTTTACCTGATAGTTCCTGGGCTGCATCGTCCCAGATTTTTGTGTTCTCCAAGAGCTCAAGCCTCGGATTGGTCAGGCAGGAATGGAGAGACTAAGGAACTTGAAGTTCACTGCTTCACAAGGAAAGATTCAAGCGTAAGGTGACAGTTCCTTTTCGAACAGAATAATGAGACGGGAGTGATTCAGGAGTGGGTCTCGACCAAGAAGAAGAGAGTTCAGGCGAGACAGGAACACAGCCTTCATGGCTTACCTTCACACAAGGGAATGACGGAGGATCTTGATGTGAGTTTGGTTGCATCCCACATCGAGGGTGGGCAAAACCAATGGGCACTTCCTTTGTTATAAAAGGAAGTGCTCACCTCACTTCTAAGAGCATCCCAACAATTAGTAATTCTTCTGAATGCTAAATTGTAATCTCTTCTCTCTATATCTCTTAAAGTATAAATAAGAGATTCTGGTAGTGTCCGAGGAAGTAGGCAAATTGGCTGAACCTCGTAAAATTCCGGTGTCCCTTTTATAGCTTTATTTAGCAGCTTTTGGTGGGTAATTTTGTAGTGCTTTATTGTGCTAAGAAATTACAGTCAGGAAATTCTGTCTAAGGAAGTGGTTCTTAAGCGGGACCATTGTGACCCTACCACGACCTGGGAATTTTCCTGTACGGAGTGATTTTCTAGTACAATAATTTACTCTTTATCCAGTCGCTTCCGCAACAAGTGGTATCAGAGCCAAGGTTCTGTCTTAGTATGCTCTGTGGTTGCAGCTAGGCTGATCTTCCACATCAGAAAAGCGTTCCTTTGTTCAGTTGATACGTCGTAGCGCTGCTAAATAAAAATTGGAGCAGAAATGGCAGACGACAAATTAAAGACCCCGGAGACAGCATCATCAACTTCCTCGTCATCGATTTGGACAAGAAGGGTGATGACTAATGCTAAGTTTTCGGTGGAGACATTTGATGGTACGGGCCATTTCGGCATGTGGCAATGCGAAGTCCAAGACGCTCTCTTTCAGCAAGGTCTTGACATCGCCATTGAAGAGACAAGACCGGAAGACATTCAAGAGAAGGAATGGGAGGCCATGAATCGAGCAGCTTGTGGTACAATTCGCTCCTGCCTGTCGAGAGAACAAAAATATGCGTTCTCTAAAGAAAAATCTGCAAGTAAATTGTGGAAGGCACTGGAGGAAAAATTCATGAAGAAGAGCAGTCAGAATAAGCTTTTTATGAAGAAAAGGCTATTCCGCTTTTCGTATGTTTCGGGGACCACAATGAATAACCACATCACCAGTTTCAATCAACTAGTAGCTGATTTGGTAAACTTGGATGTGAAATTCGAAGATGAAGATTTGGCCTTAATGTTACTGGGATCTCTTCCTGATGAGTATGAGTTTCTGGAAACAACTCTACTCCATGGGAAGGACGATGTCTCTCTGAAGGATGTCACTGCAGCACTGTACAGCCATGAATTGAGAAGAAAAGAAAAGAGGGCTGGTACTGATGAAGCAGCAGAAGCATTGGTGGTGAGAGGTCGTTCATCCGCTCAGAAAAAGGGGAAGAAAGGGTGGTCAAAATCCAAAGCTAAGCTCGGTAAAGATGAATGCGCATTTTGTCGAGAAAAGGGGCATTGGAAGAAGGACTGTCCAAAACAGAAGACAGGCAAGGCTGTTCAAGACGCATGTGTAGCTGAATACGACAGCGAAGAATCAGGACTATCTTTGGTGGCATCGACTTCAAAAATTAACCAGGATGAGTGGATTCTGGATTCAGGAGCAACATACCATATGTCACCCATTCGAGATTGGTTCTTTGATTACAAAGAACTAAAGGGTGGAACCGTTTTGATGGGAGACAATAGCCCATGCAAAACAATTGGTATAGGCTCAATCAAGTTGAAGAACCATGAAGGATCAACCAGAGTTTTAAGAGAAGTTCGGCATGTTCCAAACTTGACCAAAAATCTCATTTCTCTGGGACAATTGGAGTCGAAAGGATTCTCATGGGCCGCTAAAGATGGGGTTCTAAAGGTCGTTTCTGGAGCACTGACGGTGATAAAAGGCACCAGAAGGAGCAATCTGTATTATGAGGGGAGTACAGTAGTAGGAACAGCAGCAGTTGTGTTGGCTCCCAAGGAGAACGGTGACTCTCAGTTGTGGCACATGCGACTGGGGCATGCCGGAGAGAAATCCTTACAGATTCTTGCAAAGCAGGGATTGCTGAAAGGCGTGAAGGCTTGCAAGTTAACTTTTGTGAGCATTGCGTTCTCGGGAAGCAAAAGAGATTGAAGTTTGGCACTGCCATCCATAATACGAAGGGTATTTTGGATTATGTCCATTCTGACGTTTGGGGACCCGCCAAGACGCCTTCCTTGGGTGGGAACCGCTACTATGTGACCTTCGTAGATGATTTCTCGAAGGGTTTGGGTGTATGCCATGAAGACTAAGGATGAAGTGATGGGGATCTTCCTAACATGGAAGAAGACGGTCGAGATGCAAACAGGTCGAAGGATCAAGTATCTCCGGACAGATAATGGGGGAGAGTACAAGAGTGATCCATTCTTGAAGGTTTGCAAAGACGCTGGAATTGTCCGACACTTCACAGTCAGGGAAACACCGCAGCAGAATGGAGTGGCAGAGCGAATGAACCGAACATTGCTGGAGAAGGTTCGGTGCATGTTGTCAAATGCTGGGCTGGGCAGACAATTTTGGGCAGAGGCGGTAACATATTGCAGCCATATTGTGAACCGGTTACCGTCGGCTATTGGTGGAAAGACACCGCTTGAGGCATGGTCTGGAAAACCAGCTACTGATTATAGTTCTTTGCGAGTGTTTGGTTCTGTGGCTTACTACCATGTGAAGGAATCAAAATTAGACCCAAGGGCAAAGAAGGCTCTATTTATGGGGATTGCGTCTGGGGTAAAGGGATACCGGTTGTGGTGTCTAGAAGCAAAGAAGACAATCATTAGCAGAGATGTTACCTTTGATGAATCTGCGTTGTGGCAGAAGGTGACAGTAGACTCCATCCAGACAGAGGGAACTCAGAAGCAGGTGGAGAAAGCACCAAAGAAGGTGGAGTTCGAGAAGGAGATATTTGTAAACCCATTGGTTGGAGATGATAGTGACTCTCAAGGAGTAGATGAGTCAAATGAGGAAGCTCCAACACAGAATCAGATCCGATTGCAGTAGAAGACCCAGAAGAGAGATCCGTAAACCGGCTCGCTATGCGGATATGGTGGCTTATGCACTTCCAGTTGTAGATGAAGGGGTACCACCTACTTTCCGAGAAGCAAATCAAAACTTGGAAAGTAAGGAGTGGAAAGGTGCCATGGAAGAAGAAATGAATTCTCTTCACAAGAACAACACGTGGAAGTTGGCACAACTACCAAAGGGCAAGAAGGCAATTGGTTGCAAATGGGTGTTTGCAAAGAAAGAAGGAACTTCAGGTGAAAACAGTGTCCGCTACAAGGCTAGGTTGGTGGCCAAAGGGTACGCACAGAAGGAGGGAATTGATTACCATGAGGTATTTTCTCCAGTAGTGAAACATTCCTCCATCAGAATTCTGTTGGCGTTAGTAGCTGAGCTGAATTTGGAATTAGCCCAACTTGATGTGAAGACCGCGTTCTTACATGGCGATCTGGAGGAAGAGATCTATATGACTCAACCAGAAGGATTTAAGGTTCGTGGTAAAGAAGATTGGGTTTGTAAGTTGAACAAATCATTGTACGGGCTGAAGCAGTCTCCAAGGCAATGGTACAAACGATTTGATTTGTTTATGAGAGGGCAAAGGTACACGAGAAGCAAATATGATCACTGTGTGTATTTGCGCAAGCTACATGATGGGTCTTACATACCTACTCTTGTACGTTGATGACATGCTAATAGCTTCAAAGAATCAGTCAGAGATTGATAGATTGAAGGCTCAGTTAGCTCAAGAGTTTGAGATGAAAGACTTGGGCGAAGCCAAGAAGATTCTCGGGATGGAGATTAGCAGAGACAGAAGGAATGGCAAGCTTTGTTTGTCCCAGGAGCAATATCTGAAGAAGGTGCTACAACGTTTTGGTATTAACGACAATACAAAACCTGTGAGTACCCCGCTTGCTCCTCATTTGAAGCTTAGTGCCCAATTATCTCCAAAGACTAAAGAAGATAGAGACTATATGGCTAGAGTCCCATATGCAGAAGCAGTTGGTAGCTTAATGTATGCCATGGTGTGTACAAGGCCCGACATTTCACAAGCAGTTGGAGTTGTGAGCAGATATATGCATGATCCTGGCAGAGATCATTGGCAAGCTGTGAAATGGATTTTACGATATATTCAAGGTACTGTGGATATTGGTCTGCTATTTGAGAAGGATGTTACAGGTGGTCCAAATGTGGTTGGATATTGTGATTCCGACTATGCTGGTGATATGGATAAGCGACGATCAACTACTGGTTACTTGTTTACTTTAGCCAAGGCACCAGTAAGTTGGAAATCTACCTTGCAGTCTACAGTTGCTTTGTCTACGACTGAGGCGGAGTACATGGCTCTGACAGAGGCTGTGAAAGAAGGTATTTGGCTTCATGGGTTGCTTAAAGACTTGGGAGTTGATCAGAGGCACATCACGGTGCACTGTGACAGTCAAAGTGCTATTCATTTAGCAAAGAATCAAGTCTATCATGCAAGGACGAAGCATATTGATGTTCGCTATCACTTTGTGCGGGAGATACTCGAAGAAGGGGATATTCTTGTTCAGAAAATCCGGACGACTGAGAATCCTGCAGACATGATGACCAAGGTGGTGACCGCAGTCAAGTTCAAACATTGCTTGGACTTGACCAACATCCTGCATATTGAAAATGGCGCCTAGGCGCAATTGTAGACACTACCAAGTAGGTTTGTAAGAGAGTTTTTTTTGTTAGTGGGATAAACCAAGGTGGAGAATTGTGAGTTGGTTCATCCCACATCGGGTGGGCAAAACAAGGGGCACTTCCTTTGTTATAAAAGGAAGTGCTCACCTCACTTCTAAGAGCATCCCAACAATTAGTAATTCTTCTGAATGCTAAATTGTAATCTCTTCTCTCTATATCTCTTAAAGTATAAATAAGAGAATTCTGGTAGTGTCCGAGGAAGTAGGCAAATTGGCTGAACCTCGTAAAATTCCGGTGTCCCTTTTATAGCTTTATTTAGCAGCTTTTGGTGGGTAATTTTGTAGTGCTTTATTGTGCTAAGAAATTACAGTCAGGAAATTCTGTCTAAGGAAGTGGTTCTTAAGCGGGACCATTGTGACCCTACCACGACCTGGGAATTTTCCTGTACGGAGTGATTTTCTAGTACAATAATTTACTCTTTTATCCAGTCGCTTCCGCAACAAGGGAATGACGGAGTTCACTGCTTCACAAGGAAAGATTCAAGCGTAAGGTGACAGTTCCTTTTCGAACAGAATAATGAGACGGGAGTGATTCAGGAGTGGGTCTCGACCAAGAAGAAGAGAGTTCAGGCGAGACAGGAACACAGCCTTCATGGCTTACCTTCACACAAGGGAATGACGGAGGATCTTGAGTTGTTGCTGGCGTGAGCATGCAAGTGAGGAGGGGAATGACTGAGAAGAAGGTTTGAACAGAGGGAGAGGTATTGACGCAAAGAATCTACAACCGCTGGTGGTTGTAAGTTCCAATAGAACGTGAGAATGTTGGGTGAGCTCACACTTTCAGGTAGGGGACTGTTCTTTGTCTATTCTCTCAGAGTTAAAACTGGCCATGAGTCTGGCCTGACTGACTTGAAGTGTGGATAGAGTTAGAGTGCAGAGAGGCATCGGAGTCTGCAAGATAGAAATGCCCAACAGCAGTCCTGGTTTGTTTTTTTTTTGTATTCAATTCGCATTACAGAGGCAAGGAGTGCAGTACGTGATTACCAGTTAGTAGAGAAAGTCATGGGCGATTGTAAAAAGAATTAGTTGTTCCTGTCGTATGGAGGTTTGAAGTAGTTCAGATTTTGAGGAATTGAGTTCAGAGAAGGGTGTCGAGAGTTGATTCTCGCCCTTTCTGTAACTTCAGCAGTAATACTACTAAATATAATTGGTGGGTAACTAATACTGAATTCGAACACAGCTCAAGCAGTTAAGGTTTCGGAATAGGTATGAAAAGTCTCGGGTTCGAATCCTGGCTGGAGCAGGTTTTGCTCTTTTCTATTTTTTTTTGTTTCAGCCTATCAAGCCAATTTAATGTATATAAGTGATTTATTAATATGTAGCGTTATTAATTGTATGTATACATATACGTATATGACTATTTTTATTTGTCGCGTTTTGGTTATATGTACAACGTTATAATCTTGTAACGTTATTTACATTTACATATATTTCCGTATGTACATAAGTACGGTAATAGTAAATTGTTCGTTTGTTCGCGGGTTATTACTTGCTTGATTGTTTATACCTTAATGTATAAAGGTGTTATGAACTTACTTCAATAAGGTAAGCATTGTGAGTCACACATAATTATAACCGAGAACGTTAACATGCCCGGTTACCAGTCTTAAACTGGCGGAATACATATTAGCCAGGTCAAGGAAATATATTGACCATAGGTTTGATTAGTGGCTGATGTTATCATATATATTTTTGCACTATTGATTATTATTCACAAAACCATGCACATACTCTTGGCTTTCTGAAAACTTTGTTGTGTTTAACTTATTTAAAAGGCATGCTTGGCGTTAATTTAATTGATTACATGCTTAATCAATATTTAATTACTTAGGGGTATTTCATAACCTACTACCCCTTTAGGAAGATTCAATATCTGCTACCCAATACCATCTACATTTAACCCGGAGCACACCGACATCGAAACCATAGACTTTCCAACAGAACAATGTCAGGTTATCCGCCCAGGTATGATTTTATTAAGGGGATACCTGACACCCGAAGCACAAATAGCCATCATCAGGAGATGCAATCAACTAGGAATGGGACCGGGAGGTTTTTACACACCGGAGTACCCAGGGGGAGCAAGGATGAGATTAAAGATGATGAGCTTGGGCAAGGATTGGAATCCGTATGCCAAGAATTACCAAACCATGAGGGAGCAAGATGGAGTCTCACCACCGGGAATACCCGAAGAGTTCCATCCAGTTGTTACACAAGTCGTGGAAATCGCTCAGCAGTTGGAAGCTGAACCGATTCCAGACATCCAGGCAGACATTTGCATTGTAAACTTCTACGAAAAAGATGGGAGACTGGGACTACACCAGGATAAGGACGAGACAACGGAGTCACTCGAAAGAGGGATACCCATAGTGTCTTGGTCCGTTGGAGATGATGCAGAATTTTTATACGGCGAGCAGAAGCGTGCGGACCGTGCAGATAAGATAGTACTTAAGTCAGGTGATGTATTAATTTTGGGAGGAGAATCAAGGATGTTATACCATGGGATTAAGAGAATCAAGCTGAATACAGCACCATCAGCAGTAATCAATGCGACGCATATGAGACCAAGAAGATTAAACCTAACCTTTAGACAATATTAGCCATGTAATGTTAGAATGAGATGAGAAATGAGATGTAAGATTGAAGCACATGTTGTAAACAGGATGGTCATGAATAAAATAACAGTGTTGTTCATATAAATTGTTACGACTCTTGTTATACCATCAATACTCATGAAGCTTGTGAACACAATTAGGTAATGGACTCGGTACGGAAGGTGCATTAAGCATACTTACAGAGGCACAGGCCGACGCTAGCGGTACTATCCTCACCGGCACCTTTTCGATTAATGGGATTGAGGCATCAGTTCTCTTCGACTCAGGGGCCTCGCATACCTTTGTCTCGGCATCATTCGCGAGCAGGTTGGGGCTAGACGCTGATGAGCTACCCGACTTCACGGTTACGCTCCCGTCTAAGGAGAAGGTTCGTTGCACTCGCTACTACCGAGGAGCCACCATCAGAATTAAGGGGGAAGACTTTCCAGTCAGTTTCATTGAGTTTAGTAAGCTAGGATTTGATGTTATCTTCGGGATGAACTGGTTGGAGCGGCACAAGGGACGTATCCTCTGCGCCGAGCATAGATTGCTGCTCAGGAGTCCATCTGGGGTAACAATATCATACCGCCAGAGACCCAGAGAGCCTTCGACTAAGATCATCACCGCCATGGCAATGCATAGAGAATTAAGGAGAAAGGAAGAAGTATACCTCTGCTATGTACAGGACATAGAGAGAGACCCTGAGTTCGACCCCGACTTACCGGTAGTGTCGGAGTTCCCCGACTTATTTCCACGGGAACTGCCCGGCATGCCACCCACTCGGGAGGTAGAGTTCACCATTGAGCTGCTACCTGGTACCAGACCGATAGCCAAAGCACCATACCGTATGGCTCCGGCAGAAATGACTGAGTTAAAGGAACAATTGAAAGATTTGTTAGATAAAGGATTCATTAGACCAAGTGTGTCACCTTGGGGAGCGCCAGTTCTCTTCGTGAAGAAGAAGGATGGTAGTCTCCACCTCTGCATCGACTACAGAGAGCTGAATGCAGTGACAATGAAGAATAAGTACCCACTACCCCGCATTGACGATCTGTTCGATCAGTTGAAGGGAGCATCTGTGTTTTCCAAGATTGATCTCAGATCGGAGTATCATCAGATAGCCATTAAGGAGGGAGACATTGAGAAGACGGCATTCTGGACACGATACGGCCACTATGAGTTTACAGTGATCCCGTTCGGTTTGTCGAACGCACCGGCGAAATTTATGGATCTGATGAACCGCTTGTTCCGGGAGCAGCTGGACAAGTCGGTTGTGGTTTTTATTGATGATATTTTGATATATTCGAAGTCTAAGGTTGAGCATGAGGAACATCTGAGGAGGGTATTGGAAATATTAAGGGAGAATCAGCTATATGCTAAGTTCTCCAAGTGTGAGTTTTGGCTTGACCAGGTCTCTTTCCTAGGTCATGTCATCTCAGATGCTGGGATCGCAGTGGATCCAGCAAAGATTGATGCCGTACGTACTTGGCCAAGGCCGAAGACTGTTACCGACATCCGGAGCTTTCTCGGTCTGGCAGGTTACTACAGGAGGTTGTTAGAGATTTCAGCAAGGTCGCGAAACCGATGACCAGTCTGATGAAGAAGGACGCACCATTTTTGTGGACAGTTGACTGTGAGAGATCATTTCAGCGCTTGAAGGACTCACTGACCACTGCACCGGTTCTGACCATCCCAGACGGTACAGAGGGCTTTGAGGTTTATTGTGATGCATCCGGCAGAGGGCGGGTTGCATGCTCATGCAACATGGCAAGGTGGTGGCATATGCCTCACGCCAGTTGAAGAAACATGAGGAGAACTACCCCCACATGATTTAGAGCTGGGAGCTGTAGTCTTCGCTTTGAAGATATGGCGCCACTACTTATATGGGGTTAGTGTCACGATCTACACCGATCACAAGAGTTTGAAATACATATTCACTCAGAAGGAGTTAAATCTTCGACAGAGGAGATGGTTAGAGTTTCTAAAAGACTATGACATTGACCTCCAATACAAAGAAGGGAAGGCCAATGTTGTAGCAGATGCCCTGAGCCGTCGAGCACACTCACTCCATTCGCTAGTTTCTTTCTCCAGCTTGGTTGATGAGGTGCGAGAGGCTCAGAGGACAGATGAGTACATGAGAGAGGTCAGACAGAAGCTAACAGATGGTACCGTTGAGAATCAGAAATACGACTTCAGACTTCATGATGATGATCTGATCAGACTTAAGGGCCGGTTATGCATACCACGAGGCAACACGGATCTGAAAGACCGTATACTTAGAGAATCACACTGTTCTTCAGTTTCCATCCATCCGGGAGCCTCTAAAATGTATAAAGACATGAAGAGATACTTCTGGTGGTCGGGGATGAAGACAGATGTTACCGAGTTCGTCTTGAGGTGTCTCACATGCCAGAAGGTGAAATTCGAGCACCGACGACCGGGCGGAATGGTACAGTCGATGCCAGTTCCGGAGTGGAAGTTCCATGATATCTCCATGGACGTAGTTGGGCTTCCACCTGCTAGGGGAGGTCTCAACATGATATGGGTGGTGGTGGATCGCCTTACCAAAGTAGCCCGATTCATACCGATGAAGGATACTTGGAAGGTGACCAAATTAGCTGAGTTATTTGAGAAAGAAATCATGAGACATCACGGCATACCAAAGACCATAGTGTCAGATAGAGATACCAGATTCCTTTCGAGGTACTGGAGAGCTACCAAAGAAGCGTTGGGTACAGAACTCAAGCTGAGTACCGCGTTCCATCCTCAGACAGATGGTCAGACTGAGCGTACTATTCAGACACTCGAGGACATGCTGAGAGCATGTGCCTTAGACTTCCAGGGCAGTTGGATTGACAGATTGCATCTGATCGAGTTTCATACAACAACAGCTATCACGCTTCGATCAAGATGGCACCTTTTCAAGCGTTGTACGGTAGACCATGTCGTACACCGCTCTGCTGGGATGAGTCGAGTGAGACGGTCATTATAGGACCAGAGTACTTAGAACAAGTTAAGGTTGAAGTTCAGCAAATCAGGGAGAACATGAAAGCTGCTTAAGATAGGCAGAAGTCGAATGCTGATGTTCGACGACGGGACCTGGAGTTCGCAGTGGGCGACCATGTATTTCTCCGAGTTTCACCGATGAAGGGTGTATTCAGGTTTGGGTAAAGGCAAATTAAGCCCGAAATTTGTTGGTCCTTAGAGATTACGGAGCGGGTGGGCCCGATTGCTTACAGGTTGAATTTACCTGCTGAGCTGGGTAAAGTGCATGATGTTTTCATGTTTCACAGCTAAAGAATACATGCACCACCCCTCCCATGTGTTAGAACCTGAGAGGTTGACTTTAGAACCGAATATGAGATCCGTGGAGACTCCTCAGAAATCTTGGACAGCAAGACTAGGGACACTCGCCACAAGTCAGTGCGACTGGTGAAGGTTCTCTGGTCTAACCAGGATGTCGAAGAGGCCACGTGGGAATTAGAGGATAAGATGAGGGCGAAATACCCTTCTTTATTTACTGACTAGATCGTATGTATAGGGTACGGGGCGTAACCCTTTTTAAGGGGGGTAGAGCTTCCTCGCTTTTGAGTTAGTAAACGATCATGTTTGTCGTTTGTTTGGTTGTTTAAGATGAGAATTTGTGTAAGTTGCTACACTTCTGTGTAAGTTTGAGTTATGTATAATACTTATGTATTGTATTTGAGAATGACCTTTGAGTCTTGAGATGTGTGAATGTGAATATAAGATGTGATATTAAGATTAAGAGAATTGTGTACCGTGAATGGCTAAGCACATGTGTGAACTTTGAGGACAAAGTGCTCTTAAGGGGGGTAGATTGAAATACCCCAAACTTAGATATGGTGTTTAAATGATAAATTAAGATATAAGGAGGCTAAATAATGCCTTAGAAACATTAAGAAACATTTCTAACCAAAGAAAATATAAGGAAACACCAAAAGAGCAGTTTTAGCAAAAACGTGCTCTAAACTTGGACAGACATGAGAGAGTACCCAAATGTTGTTCTAAGACCTTAGTAATATCCTAATGGTCATTTTAAATCAATTACCAAAGAAAACCAAGCTTGAAAACAAGTTAAAACACAAAATGTGCTTTAAGGAGTCTTAAAGCACGTTTTTGAAAAATTGTCTTGTAAATGAGTTTTGAATGGCTAAATGTCCATCATTACTCTTTAATTAACATGTGTACTATATAGTATCACATTTGGAAGTCTATATCAATGGGAAATCAAAAATTTCACAACAATGTGCCTTGTTTTGGTGAATAGTGAATTAATTAAGCTAGTTTATAACATAAGTCTATATAAGTGAGACATTTGGTCAACAAAGACTTAAGTACCCTCATTATTAAAAGGGGTCCGGTTTCTTAGGAGGTGAGTCACCACCTTCATGAGTTATTAAGCAAATAAGAAAGCAAATGAGAGTTATAAAGTAAAAGCACTATTCACCTTTTACATAAATATCACACTTTATTAGTTCTCTCTCCTCACTTCTTCATTCTCCTTTGTTTTCCCACGGTTTAAGCTGCTCTCTCCCTTCTCCATTCACGTAAAACTCAACCTCCATGAAAGCTCCATCCTTCCTTGGTCACATCTTGCTCATTTTAGCTCCAAATCCAAAACAAAATACATATTATTCTTAGTTAGCTCAAGCTCCTTCTTTCTATCTTTTCAAAACTTCAAGAGCTTCATTTTGGTGCCAAGTCAAACCACCATTAGAGGAGGAAATTCAAGTTTGGAGACTCCATTGGCATCTCCATTCTCTTAAGGTAAAGAAAGTGTAAGAAAATCTAGGTTTCCACCATTTTCTTCACATGTCCGAAAATATATACTCATGGAACTCCATGTTTATGCCTTGTTCTAGCTTGTTTCTACTCTTCAAAGGAGATAGGAGGTCCTTCTTGCTTCATACCCAAGTTTGTCTTGAGAAACCAAGGTAAAACAATTACCTTAATACCTTAAAGCATATTTTTAACCTAGGGTTTGTGCCTTAGGGTTAATGTGTTATCTAGTACTCATTGGAGTCATTGGATATTGGTTAGAACATTGGCAAGGAGATACACATTGGTGACCGAGATTGAACAAAGAAAAACCTAAGGAAGAAAGCTTTTTAAGCTTGTAAAAGAACAAGGTAAATTACTTACCTTAAGATGTCTTGTTGTTTAAGGGAATGGGATTTAGGTATATGATGAGTTTAGTAGAGAGTTTACATTAGAAAAGGGTTATATATAACCTAGGAGAAACAATGACTATACTTGTGAACTTGCGACTAAGGAGCAAATGAGAAAAAGAGATAGTTTAAGAGTATCAAGGTGAAATACAAGAAGCATTTTATTTCAATGGGAGCCTTGTTGTGTGTATTCGCAGGTTGAAGGCAAATATATGAGGAAATTCAGTGGTTAAGATTATTGTCATTTAAGGGCCTAAGTGCCAAGCATTTTAAGTTTAAGCACTATATGATGATGTGGTGTAAATTGTGTGTTAAGGTGTTGTGATGAGAAATTGAGTGATATTGATTGTTTGATGGAGAAAAGCCAAGTGTTGGGATGTACTATGTACTAAAGAACCCATGGCAAAATTTAAAGGAGAACTTAGGTGTTTAAGATATTCTAAGGAGATTTCATGACTAAGGAAGTACTAGGAAGTTTTAGAGGTTGTCTCGATGAAAAAGGGGTGAGTTTAAGGTGTTTAATGAGTTATAATGACTTAGGTATTACTATGAAGGGATTTAGAAATCAAGAGAACGTATTTGAGTATTTAGGACTTAGGCGAATGTTGATAAACAACTAGGAAGAAACAATGTGTTGATGGATGGAAGTTTGAGTTGTGAAGGAACATTAAGTAAATGCATGAGAGAGTTTTAGATAGTGAAAGATGCTTGGGAGATGATGTTATAGTGGTGAGGAAAACATTTGGCATAGTGGTTACATTAGGTATGAACCACCACCTAGAAACCTAGGGGAAAGTATTACAAGTGTTAGCATTATTACAAGGAAAATGTATAATGATTAAGGTGAATCTTGGTGAATGATTTAATGTGTTTGGAGGATGCTCTAAGGTGGGTTTAAGGGTCTAAATGATGTTAGAACACATTGGATGGCTTGAGGAAAGGTTTAGTGAAGATTTGGCAAAGTTTGGGCATGTTTTAGTGGCGTCCGACCCAGGGGTCCGACCCAAGTTTGGGTCGGACGGCCTCTGTTTAACGCCAGGGAAAGGTTCTGGAATGGTCCGACCCAGAGGTCTTGGGTCGGACATGGGTCGGACGGGTGAGTTTTAGGGGGCAAATAAGTTTCTGGAATGGTCCGACCCAGTTGGTTGGGTCGGACGTGGGTCGGACATGGGAGGTTTAATAAGACGGAAAGTTTCTGGAATGGTCCGACCCAGTTGGTTGGGTCGGACGTGGGTCGGACATGTAGGGTTTTTCAAACCCGAAAGTTACTGGAATGGTCCGACCCAGAGGGTGGGTCGGACGGTGGGTCGGACGGCCCTTAAAATTTAAAAAAAAAGAAAAAAAAAGAAATTTTGAATTCTAAGAATGATGACTGGTAATGAGGTATACCTTTGGTAGGGTGGTAATAATTGGGACCCCGAAGAAGGTTAAACAAACAACGATCGACGGTGAACGGTACAATCCTTCTTGTGACCTGCTTGCTAACGAGGTGTCCCTCGGCTTGTGTGCTATCTGTTTAATTGCTATGACTAAAACAAGATAAAGCATGCAACCGGTTATATTGTTCTCGTTGTGTTTGTGTTATCTTTACACTAACCCGCGAGACTTGAGATTGTTACTAACCAAGTTTAGTACTTACTGAGTTAAGAATAAGAGTTAAGTTTGGTGGTTGTTGTTGGTTAATGCCCGTTAAGGCTTAGCTAGCACATGATGATTAAGATTTCTAATAACTGGAACTTGAGTGAGGAAACCCGGGACCGATCTCCGGTCGTGCATGCTAAGGAAAAAGGGGGACGGTATCTGAATCAGATCCGCCCTCCGCTTAAGGACTTGTCTACGGACTTGTAGCCTAGGGCCGGTTGCCGGCTCAGCTACGCTGGACTCCCGTCCAGAGTAGGTGGCATTAAGATGGTGCGGTGGGATCACCTAAATCCCAGGTTTGAATTAAGCTACAACCAATCCCTTCCAGGAAAGGTTTGTATACTGAGATTAAGATTAAGATTAAGATTAAGGTAAGGTAAGGAACTGAAATTAAGGAAATGAGGACTAAGGAGGGGGTTACTAACCCACTTGATAAGGGAACGCTCGAGTCTTCCATTGTTTGTGAACTACATATGTTCATCTGTGGTTATTGTTATTGCACTTCATATTATGCTTGTGTATGTAATCAATTTCCATGCTATCGACAATTAGTCGTCGTAGCCCCGTTAGCTTGGGGGACATGAGAGGGTGTACCAGCATTCGTGCTGACCCCCTCGGGGGCTATTTTTACACTTGCAGGTAAGAGACCCATGAGGACGCACTACGAGAGTAGGAGCGGTTAGACTTAGGGTGGGATGTTTATTTTGAGTTCGGGTTGCGCCTGTGCACCCGACTGTTTATATTAAACTGATGTAAGTTCGAGATTATGTTTAAGATACTGGTACTCGGTTGGTTGTGTTATTGTGAATGGTGATGTTTTGAGTTGGATAAGTATTTTGGATAAGTATTGTAATCGTTAAGGCCGGTATATTCTAACGATCAGACCGTGGCAAGGTCCAGGTGTTATTTATTTCCGCTGCGACGTATTCGATTAAGTGTTCAGTTTGCGATAACCACGATAGGCTTTGGATGGGGTGTTACATTATAATTTGAACCCATTAACTTTTACAACTTACCAAACAACCATATACTATCATAATTTACTAAATACCCATTATTTTTCAGAAATTGTAAAACAATTATATTAACTTCTATAAATTGTAACTTTTATAATTCACTAATTACCCACATTAACCTTTGTAATTTACTAATTAGCCACTTAATATTTCGGTAATTTGAAAATGGATATTCTATTTTTTATAAATCACCAAATGACCTCATTAATTTTCGGTCTTGACATATACTTTCCTTATATTTACATTTTAATCCCAAAACTTTATATAAGTTACATATCAACTTATAAATTATAGTTTTAATATTTAATTCACTAAAATAACCAAAACAATCCATAACTTTCTTCAATTTACATTTCCGCCCCATATTAGATTCTATTTTTCATATATACTTCCATAAATTATATATTCACCCCAAAACTTTTACAAACTTAATATTTTATGTCATAAATCATTTTAACCCAAAGTTTTTGGTCAACACTTTGACCAAGACTTAACTTCATAATTAATACTTGAATATACCCATAAAATCTTATGTAATTCTCGGTTATACTCCAAACTTCTCAATAATTACAAAATAGTCCCTAAACTTTATAAATTGCTATTTTAACACTTAAACACTTATTTAAATTCATCAAAATTCATAATATTAATTCCTACCTTATATTATACCATAATTATGCCAATACACTCCTTAACTCTCGGCAATCCCATTTAATACACCAAACTTTTCAAAATTTACATTTTGGCCACATAACTTTATAAACTAGCCATTTAAATACTTGTAGCTATTTTTAATGTTCCCAAAATTCATAATATAAGTTAATATACTTATATATTTTGAAAATCACCCAAATTACACATTAAGCTCTCGGCCTTAATTTTATTTTTACCATATGGTTTTAAAACTTGTTTTAAACATTATAATAAATACATATAAATGTATATAAGCCATATAACACTTCTAAAAATTATGCTAATGACTTAGAATGATTATAAATCCAAAATAGAACATATTATCCTTAGATATTTCGGTTTAACCCTATATGTATCATATTTAATTTTTTTGACACAATTTTATACCTTAAGGTAATAATCTTACCTTATATGTTATAAATTATTTTCCTTGATACTTTAACTCAATAATTTTCGGCCTTAATATTAACATGGCCTAAATATAATTTTTATACCAAAGTTTGAAGCTTAAATCAAACTTAAACTTAATAAACCTTTATTATATAACTTACTCCTTAAATCAAGACAATTCTTGTACTTGATTTTTCCTTGAATTCCAAGCTCTCCAAATGCTATCTTGATGAATAATTTTCGGCTCCTTAAATTTATTTAGGAGATCCATTTGTTAGACTTCTAACAAGGATTTATAAATAATATTTGAAGTAATTTTACAAGAGTTTACCTTAGGAATTTAACAAGGTATTTTTGATACACCTTGGGATGATTGTAGATCCAAGTTTCCTTCATGAAATAATGAAGAGAATATAGATTTAGAAGCTCTTATATTTTCAAAAATGATTTAGGTAATTACCTAGGATTTTTCAACATAAAAATATACCTTAACTTGATCTTATTGTTCCTTGTGTTGTTGTTGAATTTAGAAACCTCCTTGGAGCATATATGCTTGGCGATTTCCTTGTAGGTTTGCTAGGATGATTTCTTGCTTCAAGACTTAGTAGGTTTAACTAGGAATTTACATAGAAATGGAGTTAGAACTTAATTCACCATTAATGGAGCTTTAGAGCTCTAAGGAATTAACTAACAATGGAAGAAGAAAAGAGAGAATAGGAACACTTACCCCAACCGGCCAAGGTGCTGGCAAGGAAGAAATGAGAGTTTACGTAAGGTATTATGGCATTGGGAATAGGGATCAACTTGATATTACATAATGATTGCCTAATTGTTTAGTCCTTCTCATGTTTATTAATTTGGTATTTAGCTTAATAAAATTGTCCATAATGGACTAGGCTTACGGCTGGTGATAAGGAGAATTGAGTTTGTTTGCCACTTGAACTATAAGACAAATGCAAGTTAGGTAGATGCAATAATCTAGCATTTTTCTAAGTTAATTGTTGTCTCCTTTACTAGTCTTTTACGGTAATGTAGTGTCCATTAGGCAATTGATTTCTTTGTCTTTTAAGACTAGAGGACAAGGCTAACTTAGTAGATGTATTAGTTTAATTATTGTACAACAATTAGACTTTTTTTCCATTGTTAAAATCGGACACCATGTTGTAACGCCCCGGTTTACCACCACCATTTACTTAGCCTTTTTTTTTCCTCTTTCTTTTTTTTTGATTCTAGAGAGACACGTTATAACCAAAGTAACTGCTTATATTATACATGCGTCAGTCTTCTTTTTACAAAGGTCCCCTAATACTATCACCGGGGGTTACCGCCACACTTACTAACCACTAGTAAGTGTAAGGCTATTACCACCACCACCCCTACGCTAGCTATCTTACATCGTTGTTACTATCAAAAGAGTGACACAACCAACCCGTCACTTTACACCTTAGTACCAAAAGACCCCTTCCAGCCAACTACTATGTTAGCTCCTACTCCTATTTTACACCAAAAGTAAAGGGGTATCAAAAGGCTATTACATCGCTAGCATCTAACTAGGGACCACTTGCATATACTCGTACACTGTGGAAACATCATGATGGACTGATTGGTGCCATTTTCTGGGTGCCTAAAACCTTGTATCTTCTTGTTCCACTCTTCATAAATTATCTTGGTGACCCCAGGCTGTAAACTTCTACGATAGGTGACAAACATGAAAATATAGAAAGTATCAGTGGACTCGTCCTCAGTGCAGAGAAGATGTCCATCCCAGTTACCCTGAATTCACAGAATACATATACACAGGAAAACACAACCAAATAAAATCAGTAAAAACTGAGTAACACTACCACACCCCGTAAAAACTTATTTTCTCTTTTTTAAAACCTTTGTTCCCAACAAATATTAACAAATATAACAAATCAGAATAGATCACACACCATTTACCTGTACCATGAATTATCAAGAGATAATTAATATCAAATACAAGATATTTCCAAATGAAGTCCACCACCACCACCCACCCTATGTCCTTAAGTGTGCACACCCCCCTATTGAAAACTTCTGCCCAATAGGAGTAGATCATAGTGGCAGCTCCAATTTCATTAGTAGGAGCTTATATTGTTGCCGGAACGTCGGCTTGGCCTTAAAGGCTCTCACAAGAGGCATAGCCTTAGGATAACCATGATATCAACATCACACAATACTTTCCACCACCACCACAAGAGGTTATCCTTAAACACATTTGCAAACCATGAGTAAGATATCATAACCAAGCTTTACACAAGTAGTAATTCACACATCAAGCTCACCACTTGTAAAATTAACCTTAATAACATCATAAAAATACCATTCAAGCTCCAATAAATCAGAGAATCAAACAATCTCCAAGAAACCTGTAACACCCCATCCAACATTAACACACTTACAATAAACTGCAGCGGAAATACCAACCTCATCACATTACTTAACTCGTTGGTGTTACACGCCGTTAGCCACCCACGTGGCTAACAAGGCTAATCCATATACATTGTACCGGTCTGATGGGCTAAATTCCCGAGCAACTACACATTATTATCCCTTTCCATTAACAACAACAACAACATACACCTTTCAACTATACCGAGTATTTATAAACTGATGCCGACAACAATATCGGTCTTACTACACCTACTGTATATATACACTTAAATGAATACCCATGTACAATGACTACCCCGTCCTACTCTCGAACGGCTTCCAGCTCTCTGTACCTGAAATAGGAAAAGAAGAGAAAGGGTGGCCCCCAAGGGGCTCATCACCTTTGCTGGTATGGTAATCCCGTAGCCCACATGCTACCGGGCCACGCACAACTAATTGTCGTCTTAGCATGCGGTTGATTATTTTTAAATCATGCATGCAACTGTAAACACACAACACATAATCACTTCGCCTCAACGGCTCAACAAACGGTTAATATATCCTTACTTAATAAGTCACTCATGGTATTCACTATCCCTAGAGTGTTCCTCCTCTAATGGAGCTACTTCCTTAATAGACGACACTTACCCTCAAATCGGGTTATCCTTAAACGCCTCTTTTCTCAAACTGGGATTCATATCCATGATCCACATACTCCACATTTTACAACATATAACATACGCTACATAACATCACACAACAACACTTTGCACGTTTCAACGTGCACAACATAACACCGCAATAGATATTGCATCACAACAAAATACATAACATAACGGGAATGGTTCTCTTAGGAACCGACCCAAACATTGCTTATTCACTGATGAGCCTAGAGAATGTTGCCAGTCTCATGATAAGCTCGTTATACAATAACAACAACACTCATTACCGTCCTAATAGTTGGACGAGTAACTTAAGTTAAGGCGGTTCGGGTTTGGAGGCCCGAACACACCACACAAACACATGTTCCCCCTAAACCGATCATAAGTCAGAATAGCTAAGCTTTGGAATAAGCTAATGGGAGATCATAACCCGTGAGGGAAACAACCATAACAAAGAGAAGGGTAAGGCTAAGAAGGATACAACACATGTTCCCCCTAAACCGATCATAAGTCAGAATAGCTAAGCTTTGGAATAAGCTAATGGGAGATCATAACCCGTGAGGGAAACAACCATAACAAAGAGAAGGGTAAGGCTAAGAAGGATACCCTCTCCCAAACAACGCGCGACCGGCCAAACCGGATTCCTCACTACTGTTAGTACATACTTACTTTTAGATATTAGTTAGAACCCCACTACGGAGTCTATCATAATTACACTCATACAGTATTAGAACTGTGTTAAACATACAAGGGAGATCCCTACATTCACATACACAACATCACACATTTAACACACGCATAGCCGTGGTTAGTACGTCCCCTGGTTCGGGTCGTTTACTCCGAATACCAAACTCTCATATGATCCTAGACTCGGTTAACTAAGGTTAACGCTTCCGAGGCTAAATGGTATCGGAGTTGAACACGCCACATATATGAATTACTGTAAACTCATTACATGTTTCATCTTACAACGTGGCAAACATACAGAAAAACACATTGGCATACAAGCCGGTGTAATCCGGTAGGACACAGGTTGCAAGAAAACCATACCTGTCACCGGAGTCCACTTTATCACGTCCACTTACGTTCCTCGAGAAATTCTCGAACAACTGATAACATTACATGTACTTTTATTAACATCGGGGTAGCACGATCATTTAATGTCTAATGCTTATAACTTTTCCCCGTTAACTTAGTTACATAACTTTACAAATTTAATCTTGATTTACTTTCACATTTTATTACAACTTTTCACCCACTTAATTCTCATTAGAACTCACCTAACATGTCCTTAACAACCTTATAACATCATTATCCATCAATCCCCTTCATTAGACATCTTTTAATAACTTAAAACAATGTTTTTATAGTGGTCCGGGACTTGGTCCTCTTCTTAAGTCCCGGACCATATGCTAACTCAAGTCTCGGCCTTTTAAAATGGGGTGGTCCGGGACCTTATACAAGGCCTATGTCCCGGACCACATCCTTATGTGACTCTCGGCCTATTTTACACCCCTGGTTCGGGACTTGAACCATGACCTAGGTCCCGGACCAAAGCTACAGACTTGGTAAAATTGCATTTTTCAAACCTTGTTGCATTATTTCTCCACCTCCATTAATTACCCAAACTTCATACATGAACTTAGGCATATTCTAATACCAAAATATCACTTTGATTCTCCTTACAACATTGCCTTTTTTTTTTGCATAATTTTGGGCCGTCCGACCCACCGTCCGACCCACAGCTGGGTCGGACCGTTCCAGAAACTTTTCTCGTCTGCTAATACTCATGTCGACCCAACCATCTGGGTCGGACCATTCCAGAGACTTATAGCACACATGTCCGACCCATGTCCGACCCAAGACCTCTGGGTCGGACCATTCCAGAAACATCAACGGTGACTTAACCAGAGGCTGTCCGACCCACCCTGGGTCGGACCACGGGGTCGGACAACATCAGAAGGTCCAAAACGGGCCAAACTCCCAAACTTTTTCCGCAAGCCTCCGATTGGTTCTAACATCATTGGCACCCTTAACCCTTCATATAACATCCATAAAACTCATTTTAACTCCTTAAACACTTATTCTCTTCTTACCAAAATTCCTAAACTTATATTATTTTCTCCTTAAGATTTCTAAGTGGTATTTCACCTCTAATGACCACTATACCAAGGTGTTTCCTCTACACCTTAATCTCCTCCAAATCACTTTATACATGTTTTCTTCCCAAGTAAAACATTTGTTCACCTTTCACACTTCCTAGTTCACCAAAACCATTTAAAACACTTAGAACTTCTCACACATTTTCCCAAATTTGGCCATAGCTTCTCTTGTATATACTCACATCCAAACACTTAGGTTTTTACCTTATTTCATTCAAGAACAGCTAAAATCCATCAAGCACACTTTATACACAAACTTCACACATTTAGCACTACATCACAATATAGTGCATAAGCTTAAATTGCTTGGCACTTAGGCCCTTAAATAACATGGCTCTTAGGCCCTTAAATAACATAATCTTAACACTGAATTTCCCACATAAAAATGCCTTTAACCTGCAAATACACCCACAATACATATGCCCTTAATAACTCCTTGAGAGCATTTCACTAGCTCATTCACCATTGGCTCCATAGATCATTTTAACAAGCAATATAAACCCATTTCTCCTAAGGCATTATACCACATTAGGTTAGTATGTTTACCTCTTTTCCACTCAAACTTCTTTCTTGTTTCCTTATAAACCGGCAAGGCATTTCTTTCCTTGTCAACTACTAAACAATATACAAACATCATAATGAGTATTCAAGCTTTAAGCTTCATCTCATTGTAAACCCTAATTTTACATTGTTCAAAAACATTAATGTAGTTGTTTTACCTTGATCTTTGAAGAGAGTTTGAATATCTATGAAGAGAGGACTCCACCTAGTCCATGAAAGGTTGGAATGAAGCTAGAACAAAGTCACACAAAGAACACCATCAATGTGCATTTTCGGTCAACGTAAAAACATGGAAGAAACTTGATTTTTCTTTGAGATTCCTTACCTAGAAGCAAAGGAGAGTAATAATATGTAGAAAGGTGAGCTCAAGCTCCTTCAATGGTGAATCTCCATGGCATCAAATTGAGTTCTTGAAGATTAAAAAGATAGAAGTGTAGAGCTTGGTCTAACTAGACAAATATGGTTAGAATTTGATTTGGAGCATGGAGTTGGATTTGGCAAAGAAATGAAGATGGAGAAGAGATGTGCCATAGCAATCGTAAATGAGGAAAGGAGAAGATGAAGAAACCGTGTGATACAAGAAGGAAATGAGAGAAATGAGATGGTTTTACTTTTTGAAGATATTTATAACTTAAAGCAAATAGTAACTTATGAGTCATCTTTATTTACTTAACAAGTTAACATGTTTGGTGACTCATTACTACAAAACCGGCCCCCTTATTATTAGAAGGGTATAATAGTCTTTGTTGACCAATTTAATTACTTATAACATTATATGTTACAAACTAGCTTATAAAATCACTATTCACAAAACAAGGCACATAGAAGTGAAATTTTGATTTCCCATTGATATAGACTTCCAAATGTGATACTATATAGTACACATGTTAATTAAGAGTAATGATGGACATTTAGCCATTCAAAACTCATTTACAAGACAATTTTTCAAAAACGTGCTTTAAGACTCCTTACAGCACATTTTGTTTTTAACTTGTTTTCAAGCTTGGTTTTCTTTGGTAATTGATTTAATATGTTCATTAACATATTTATAAGGTATAGGTATGACCATTAGGTCTTATACAAATTTATCCCAAGCTTAGAGCACATTTTTGCTCTTATTGACTTTAAGGTATTTCCTTGTGTTTATTTGGTTTAACTGACTACCAAGGTTTCCAAGGACTTAATTAGCCCTATTAAATCATAATTGAATATATTAAGTCTTGGTAGGCTCTTTGGGTCCTAACCAAGTTCACTCATAGCTTAGAGCATGTTTTTTGCTCAAACTGTGTTAATGCTTTATTGCATTTACTATGGTTTAAACTGTTCACTAATGTTTCTAAGGCACTTTTTAGCCTTTACCTACCATAGTTTGATATTTAAACCACATATCAAGGTTTGGGGTATTTCAATCTACCCCCCTTAAAAGAACTTCGTCCTCGAAGTTTACACTTCCCTCACATCTTGGATTAGAATACGGGGATTACTTATAGAGATAAAACTTCCATAACCAAATACACTTACATCACACTTCGGACTTAATGGTCCGGGCAACACATTCACATCCATACATAACATAACATATTCACTGATAACCTCGGACTCAATGGTCCGGGTATCTTAACAACATTTACACATACATAACAACCCCTTTGACTCACTGGTCTTGGGTAACATAACAACCTTTGGACACGTAGGTCTTGATGACATAACAACCATTAGACACGTAGGTCTATGTAACACAACACATTTAGACTTATAGGTCTTGATAGCATCCACTTTAACAAATCAAGGTCAAAATAACATTTATTACACATTCCACAACATGTCATAGCATGTATAGCAATCAAAAATATCTTTGATATTCACTATGATCCCGCAGAACCCGATCGCGATGGACACCTTCCGTCCCCGTGCCTTTGGGAGATTAAAACATCACTTAATTTGAAATTTTTTCCTTGTGAGGTTAAGTAAGAAAACTTTAATTATGTAAAGTATCTATCAACGTTTTTATAAATACCAATTGAAAATCCTTTTGAAAAACACACAACTCCAAGTCCAACTTATGCTCTTTGCTTTTTCTAGCGTGGTTATTTGTGACCACTTATAGGGAGTTTCAAGAATCGTCCAACCCTAATGTGATCAGCACCAGTGTTGAACTATCTTCCACTCCAATTTGTGTTCGGCTTCCCTTGATCACATGCAATTAAGTTCCACCTCCCACTTCATTTTCAAGCATCAAATAAATCACTCATTTCCAATTTTCTATCTTTTAAATCATTCTAGTCATGATCATAACATCTCCAAGGGATAGAACTTCGTCTATTAGTTTTTTCCATTCACTTTAATGTTGTTACCCAGGGAATCTCCTTCTCACTAGGTTCTATGTCAGTTTCGTATTCTTTCATGAATCACTATATAGTATATATATACATATATTTTAATCAAAATACAAACACACCATTTCACATTTATACACTGTCGGGGCTTTTGTTCCCCCGGGAGTTTCTCTACTCCCCACACTTGTACTATCACACACAACTGTTAACAAAATACACACACTTATCACAATGGTATTCGCATCTTCTGCGCAATTACCACAATTAAACCATAACTGAATGCGTATGTTTACGTAAACACACATCAATCATCAAAACAAATTATTGTATGTTATGCACAACATAAATCACGTACACTTGTACGGTAATACACACTAGTGGTTTTGCGCTCTACCCCCCTTAAAAGGGATTACGCCCACGTAATCAATCACTAACATTGGCTTATAAGTGTTCTGCCGTCGTGAAGTGTTTTACTTCCACGCGGTCTATTGCACAATGGATTCCGATTAGAGGATCGTAACCATATTGGCGGTTTAGTTCCTAAACCAAGAATTCTCATTGGAGTTTGTTTAAACTCTTAGTTCGTCTCGATTCTGGCCTGTTAGGCTTCTAGGCGTTAAATTAGCCATTCACTCTTGTTCACCATGTACATTCAACACTTGAATCACTGGCTCACTAGTTTCTGCTGCGAAACTCTGATAATTATAGGGCTAGTTTGCTCCATTCATTACTGTTACTGTATTATACATCTCCAATGTATTACCCTTTTCTTGGGAAGAATGGTTTCTGAACCGACGCGTGGTATCTCTTACCGTTAGTGACATCGGTGAGTTATAAACTTTTTATCCACTTCCATAACAATTTACGTGTATACAGTTATGTATTTCACAATGATTGACTGTTCCCTTCCGACTTACTGTCGGTTGAGATTGAGCTACTACCTAGTGTGTAGTGCTCTCTCAGCTATTACAACATTTGGGGTATATTCCATACCGATATTTGGCAGTTAGTGCTACTGTAGTCACTTACTGTTAATCATGTCTCCACATTTGGTTTTGCAAAAGTACTCTTTTATTGGTGCGGCCTTGCATTTCCTATGCATCGGCCATAACAACATTATTCCTCCACCATTAACATGTTTCCAACTCCTAGCTATCCCACTCGATCATTACTGCGCAAGTGCAATACCAAAACACTCAGTCATACAGAGTGCAGAGGCGTAAACTTTTGACAGTAAATCCCTTATGCAATTCGCTATGGAATTCATACTGAGTTCCTCATCACACAGTACCTATCAATGGCTTGTTGCCCAGTCTGTTTAACATCGCTTATCTTGCATCTCTACTAAGTTTAACTCTAACGGTCTTATCTGCTACATTATCGTTTAACAATACTTATAACGGTCGCTTGCTGCGCACCGTGCTCTTACTCCTTGTATAACATCAGCTTATATCGTATTTATTGTCACATTAACTTCCACACACATACTTACATTATTCACATTATGGTTCATCACTCATTTGGATGACTACTGAATGCTATTCGAGCATCGATCATTCGAGTCACAAGCTGGCATTATTCAGCTCGGTGTTTCACTTCATACACACATACTACTAAACTAACTGCTCTCAAATAATAATAATATTGTCCATCCTTAACATATTTCTTGAGCTTGGTTCACATAACTACCGCTCCAGCGGTTTCACAGCATCGAGAGGTATCCCCACTCTTAGTGCAGTGGTTCGTTCACCACTCTCTTCACTTATATTACATAAACTTTTGCAATTAATCGAATTTACATAACATATGTTGCTTATGGCTTACAAGTCTTATTGCCTTGAGCTGCGCTCATTGTAGGCTGTCCACATACATGTACTTCTTTGTTCAACATTACCTAGTTTGGATATCATATTGAGCTCCATGACAAGGTCGTTGCGTTCCGTTTCCTTTCATGGGATGCCCCTTAGGTTTGTCAGTCCATCTCCTGACAACTTATATCTAATCTGGGTGTTAGATTCAACCCTTGTGCTTCTATCATGCATTTCGTGCAACAATTACTGATGCGAACACCCTTTATGGATTGCTCCTGGGTGTTACTAAGTTATGCCTTTACATCAAGTTCACACTTATTGGTACATTCAGTTAGCCACTCCTTTTTGCTCCTGATAGTGTAGGTACTCATTCTGGGAGTTTCATCCCGTCCATTGCACATTAATGTGTCCACATTAGGCATCTGCTTTGCCATGTACAAGCTGGGTCACCGTTCCAGCTATCATGTTTATCCCTGAGGATCCTTAAGTCATATACGATGTCTTTACATCCAGTTAGTGCACTTCGCACCTCCTGACCCTTAAACATTTCGTTGAAAGGAATTCACTAATTCCTTTAGTCTCGTTAACTTAACTGGGTTCCTTTACTTCAACCATTCATGGTAATTCTTAGCTGTTGTTTGACTTATACTGCTGACCGTAGAACGGAGTCGACTACTTCCCGTGTTTCGGACTCTACTCGTATACATATGTGGGGTACCATACTGATACATTATGTAATACCCCAACCCGAAATCCAATAAACTGAACGGCGATCACTCCCAAATGAAATACAACTGCAGCGGAAATAAATACAGCAACCGGGCGGTATTACAATGCCGTTGGCCACCCTTGTGACCAACAAGGCTAAGTCCAAATACAATCCTCAAATGTCACGGTCTGGAATACAGATACAACCCGAGATACTAGGAATCAAACTCAA
This sequence comes from Limonium bicolor, assembly GCA_023374045.1. Lineage (NCBI taxonomy): Eukaryota > Viridiplantae > Streptophyta > Magnoliopsida > Caryophyllales > Plumbaginaceae > Limonium > Limonium bicolor. Next base: position 298,397,505 of record CM041777.1, on the reverse strand, counting down.
AGTAAATACTGAAATAAAATAATTAACTAATAGTAGACTCCCAAAGCTTGGTCTACCCCACCTACACTCAGTGCGGTGATCTCCTCAACTTCAGGTACCTGAAAAATGGGGTGCCCCCAAAGGGGCTCAGCAAACAATGCTGGTATGGAAAACGTGCAGCCCATCGTCTACCGGCCACACCAACTACTTTGTCGAATACATGCAGTTCATTTTTATAAAGCTGTAAACAAGCATAGTCTGATGATAACAAGTATCCATACAAGGACAATAATGTCACATAGAAAAGACACAGAAGGACGAGTTAGCTGAACTGAAATTCTTTACTGATAGTCGGTCCACACAATGGGACTGACCGTTATAACTGAATATTGAAATAGTGGAGGTATAGTGACCTCGTTATAGAGAAAGGTTGGGTATAAAAACCCCAGGAGATAACGTAGTTAAACCCTGAACTGAATGGCGTGGGAAATAAGAACCCACTAGAGGAATAAAGTCTTCCTCGAACTGAAGGGCATTTGAATCCCGGAAGGAAAAGTCTTCCTCCCAACCGAATGTTCCGTCGCGACGTAGTAGGAGACGACCTGAGACAGGTACAACTCCCGTAGCATGCATGGCCAGATCCAACTGGGCTCCTCATTCTCGAGTATATATTTGTTAAGTGTCATATAAAGACATTAAACAAAAACACAATGTGTATTGTCAATTATCACGTTTAGGATAATGACGTTTGTTATAAAGTGAAGTTAGTGAGAGACTTGAGTACAAGTCCTCGGTACTGAAACGCAGGTATTTAATCCACTGGTATAGTAGTGTTTGTATGCGTGGGACATACACGATGTAGTCAGCAACATTCACGCACATAAATAATACCACAGTGTGCAAGAGTAAAACAACAGTTTACATTAATTATCTTGGTCGTTATTTCAAAAACAGATAGCACATAAGCCGGTGTAATCCGTTAGAAAACAGGTTGCAAGAATCCCATACGTTCACCGTAGACTGTACTTGTAAATTCCCGGTCAACGTCTGGTCAAACAAAGTCCGAGAATAGGATTAATGAGAGGGTTATTATGTTACCCTTATATAAATTCTATTGGATCTTTTAAAAATTTCATATGTTTTTCATGTGGGTTTATTCTTTTAATCACCTCATGATTAATGTATAACTTATTGTAGCCCTTTTGATTTATTTATAAATCCTTTAATGCACATATATTGTTTATTGCATTTGTTGTTTATTTATTTGTCTAGGTGGACATAACAACTTATAATCTCTTAACTATATTTATATGTCATACATAGACATAATATTCTTATAGTTTTATTATTCTCCTTTAACCATAAATAATATTTATTGTTATCCTTTAATTCCTTATAACCATGTAAGCCATAGTTCCAACTCCATAATTCTTTATCAAAATTCTTTCTTCTAAATCCTCCAAATATCCATATAGGACCTATATTTATTTAAATCTAAATTCTTAAACTGTATTTCGGTTATTTACAAAACAACCACATTAATTCATAAACTTTACTCTTAAATTCTAATCTCTTTATATATAGAGTTTTAACTTCTATTGCTAAATTGCAAAGCCATCCCTAATATTTTGGTATATAGCTTTTAAATATTATAACTCTCAAAAATTACAACTTAGCCCTTAAATTCTCGGCTTAATAATTATTTCTTATAATTACAATCTAACCACCAAAATCTTATAACTTTTTCACAATGTCATGTAAATATAGTTTTAATTTTAATTCTCCATAAATGCCGAATATATATTTAAATTCCTAAATACCAACTAACCCCAAAGAATTCGGCTTTGGTCTTGAACTTTCCATTAATTACATTTTCACCCCAAAACTTCCTATTAGTTACTTAATAACTTATAAACTATAGTTTAAATATTAAATTCCTAAAATTTCGAAAGTGAACTTAATGATTCTCTTAATTATGAATTCGCCACCTATTAAATACCAAACTTTCATAACTTTTATAAATTACATAATAGCCCAAAACTTTATAAAAAGTTATTTTAAAGCTTGTTTAAATTCTCTAAAATTCATAAACTTAATTCCTAACCTTATATTATTTTATAATTACACCAAACAGCCCTTAGCTCACGGTTTTTTAATAAGCACACTAAACTTTGTAAAAAATTACATTTAATCCACATAACTTAATTAATTAGTCTTTTTAGACACTAATAGAATATTTTTAACTCACCAAACTTTATGATATAAATTTATAACCTAAGTAGCTCATTAAAAACTTATTTATCAAGAAGAACATTCGGCCATAATTTAAATGAGACCTTATGTATATAAAAGTGGATTTATATGTCTAAGTAATATAAATAAATTCATAGGAGTCATATAACTCATGTATAAATTATTGTAATGTCTTATATAAATTCTAAGCTCAAAATAAAGCATTTTTGCCTAAGACTTTTCGGCCTAAATTTATTTGTAACATAAATGAATTTTGTGACACAAAAATGTGTCTTAAGGTAAATATTTTCTATATATGTTATAGTTTATATTTTTGGCATATAAAACCATATAATTTCGGTATTAATAAACCTAGGAGGTGTACATAATTTTTGTACAATTTTTAGAAGCTTAACAAAGCTTAAATAATATAAGATTATATAGTAAACTTACTTCTTAACAAGGTGGTTAAGTGCTTGAACTTCTTCTTGAATCTCCAAGCTTTCTCCAAGGTAATATAGATGCTCCACTTCGGTTTAGCAAGTGGTGAAGGAGTTTAGGAGTTAGATCTTCAACAAAGATCTTAAGTAGATTTGTAAGTAGTTTTACAAGACTTTACCTTAGACTTTTCTCCTTATAAATTTGGCACTCCTAAGGTAGGTGAAGAACAAGTTTTCTTCATCAATGAAGAAGAAAAGAGACTAGAAGAAGTAGAACTTGGTTACACATAAAAATGTGCTTTAAGGATTTCAAGCTTTAAAACTACCTTAAGATAACCTTGAGATGCTCCTTGGTTTATGTTGGTTTGGACAACCTCCTTGGAGAACTAATTGATGTCGAACACTTGTTGTTAAGCTAGGAAGAGTTTTGCTTCAAGGCTTGACAAGAATTGCTATGAAATTACCTTAAAGATGAAGATAGAAGTTACATCTCCATTAATGGACTTAAGAGCTTCAAAGGAAGAAGATGAAGCTTAGAAGAGAGAGGAGAGCTTACCAAATTCGTAGGTGTGGAGTGCAGAGGGAAAATGACACTAAAATTTACGTATAAGGTAAGAGAGTGCCTTAGAATTTGATTTTTGTTTTGTTAATTTTAATGTCAAATGACTATACTTTTTCCTTAGTTTATTACATGGTTTATTGGCTCAATAAATGCCCATGTTCTCTGCATAATTTCGGACATGTGGTGTGTGACAAGGCAAGAGTTGGAAAGAAGATGATTGTGAGCTAGAAGACAAGGTAATTTAGGTAAGTTATTCTTTTGATTTTCGAAGTTAGGCTTGTCTTCTTCCTCCCTTGTAGAGTCACGAATTCAAGGGTCAAATGGGGTGTCTAATTGACATTGAAGAGCCAAGGACAAGCATGTTAGGTCACATGGAAAAGAAGGAATCTAGAAAAGTGAGTTCTAGATCCACTTTTTACTTTTTCATTTGTTTTTGTTCTAGCTCCATGGCCTTATTCCATGGCCTAATTTCGACATATTTCTGGTCAAATGAGACCTACATACTTACATTAAGTAATATAACACATGGGAAGGTGAGCCACCATGTTCTATGTTTTTTATAAACTTTTAATGCAATTTTTATACTAGTTTTTGCTCTCAAAATCGGCCCCTATAGAGAGTCTTGTTGACTAGTCACACCAACTGATTAGAAGGTCATTTTAACCCTTTTTAATATTACCAATTCGTGGTATGTCAAAAACTACAAGGCAATTGCGTAAAACGCGTTTTCGACACCCGAAGGTGTGTTTTTGTGCTCTAAGGAAATTTTGGGAAAACCAATTGTTCTTATGAGTTCCAAGTGTTTGTAAACACTTATTATAGTAAATAAACATATACTAAGATGTTACATTGAGTTATATGGGTTTATATCAACCCGTGACATAATTTACGGTCCATCGGGACACTCCCGGGCCAAAAAGGAGCGTAAGAAATACTCCTTGGTTTTTGCTGAATTTTGAGAAACCACTTCGTGGGTTCTCTTTAGAATGATAAATAATGATGTTAGGAACTCTAGGAATTAATTTTATAGGAGTTCGTGCCACCGGCACTCCTCCGGACTTTTCGTGCTTTAAGGGAGCGGGTGTGAGCACTCCCGAGCATTTTGCGTATTTGACTGAATATAGCTTAGGGAATATATTTGTATATTCATATAATAATTGTATGACCATTTAGTTTGAATATTAGAGGGTCATACAAGGTCATGTTTGACCATATGCTTCTAAGGCGTTTTAGCGTTTATGGTGAAACGACTGTTTTTACGTAACGTTTTCATGCATGGGTTTGCATGCGTACGTGAAATGGTTTATTTGGATTATATTCCAATAATGATTAAATAATATTATTTAGATTGGGGTATTTCACATTAATACTACTTACCCAACTAACCCATAAGTAGGTCTGTCAGGCCCACAAGCTCCTAGCGGAGTGCGGTCGTCCCACAATTCAGTTGGTACACTTGTAGTGTCCGTCACACGCCAGGTGAAGTATCTGTTGTCAACTCCCTTATATTGTCCCATGACAATATTCATTCCATGCTTCCCGAACTTAATCGAGGGAAAGTTATCCCTTGTTGTATCTATCATCTGCCCTTGGTTTTACTGGTTTGGTTTCAAGAAGGTTTGAAAGAAAATCTGGTTTTGAAGGAAAAAGGGTTTGAATAAATCTGGGTTTGAAAGAAATTTTCATGGTTTCACAACATCTTCTTACCTTAACCAAGTTTAGCTCCTTGCTGACTGGTGTACTTACAATTACAGAGGTTAGGCTAACAGGCCCTTCCATTGTTATGACGATCACACTTAACTTCATGGTACTTTACCAAGTACTTGTAGTGGTTATAAATTTCCCGAACAGCCCTGTTATAGCAGCACTTGCCACGACAAGTGCGCCATGCTAACTGGCTATCGGTTTAACACATACCGGTTGTGGTATTGTTTTTACCCGCACTGTCATCAGTGGCCTTGTTGGCCCTCACTTGATCTTACAGTCTTGATAATAATTCCTCGGATGACTTCCCACTGTCTTTACATAATCACTCTAGGGTGTTTCCCATTCTGGAAGACCCCTTTTTCTTAATATTGTATTCTCTTGTAGCCCGTTCCACGTATTTGGGCACTACGTTGTAGTTCCCTTGGAGGTTGGTACACCGTTGGTGTATTATTTATCAACTGTGGTCCCGTAGACACTCGTCTCGGGTTTCACTAATCCACTTCTTGTCTGTTGCACGGTCGGTGCGTTGCAAGCTGGTTACTCTCGACTGCTTTTGAAATACCCCGAACTTAAATATAGGGATTAAAATTTATCTAATACGTAATTAAGGGCCTAATGGTACCTAAATAATATTAGTAAGGAAAATAAATCTAAAAGAAATAAATAAACGCTTAAAAGCAGAAAAACGCTAAATAAGCGTTAAATAACCATAGGAGGTATGAGACCTCGGTTAGCGTATTATATGGATTCTAAAGGTTTAATAAGACCTAAATAATATATGGGAACAACTCCCGAAGAAAACGGATCCAAATAAAGTATTAAAACGCTAATAGAACTTTAGAGCACGTTTTTCGAGGAAACCCGAAAACGTGACTTTAAGTGGTCAAACAGACCCGTAAAAATTATAAATCATTAAATAATAATTATTAAGCATCTATGGGAGCTTAATAGTCAATAAAATTAATTAAACGAGGAAATTCCGGAAAACGGGCCCGGTTAGTGAATAGTACCTAAACCGGTAAAATAACGAGCGTTTTCTGTAAAAGACGAAAAACGCTCCAACTAGTATAATTGTAAGGGGCCGGTTTTTAAAGGGTTAAATAACCCCTCACACACACATGTAACTAGCTAAAAATAAGTAAATCATAAAGCAAAAAGTAAAAGTACAAAAGCAAAATAACTCTCTCTCACCTCTCACTCCCACCTTTCCTCTTCTCTCTCCAATCTCTCCCCTCGCCAGTCTCCCTCCTCCTCTCTCAGCTGGGGCGATTTTTGGAGCTTCTCCAACACCAACAATGGCTTCCCTCCTTCTCTAGCATGCTCCATCTTCGTTTGAACTCAAATGCAAAATAATTGCATATTCTTACTCTCCTCATCCTCTACACTTCTCTCTTTTCAAATCCAAAAATGAGGAAGTTGATTTTCGTGGGTATACCCCATTCAAAGAGAAAGTACACCATTATGGAGCTTGGAGTCTCCTCTTTCCAACAAGGTATAAATCTCCACAAAGATTCAAGTTTTCTCCATTTTCTTTGGTAGCCGATTTTGGCTTGTTGTAATGCCTTGTTTTTCTCTCTCTTTGGGCAAAATATCAACCCTCCAATGGTGGTGAGAGCACCTCCTTGAATCAAGGGCTAAACCCCCCTAAAAGCTTCAAGAGGTAAACCCTAGAAATTTGTTTAAACATCTTAATGAATTTAGTATAAATCTAAGGGTTAGTATATTAATTATACTTGTTTTGATGCTATGGGTGGTGGGAATGGAGTTTGGCAACTCCATTCCCACAAAACCGAATGGGACAAGAGAGAAAACAAGAGAAGAAATGGAGAAGAATGAAGGAATTATAACGCTCAAGGTAAGAGCTCTTTATTAATGTTAATTTTGGTGCATTAGAGTAATGGAATGGGTAAACGAATAAAAGAAACCGAACTAGTGTATTAGGATTGAAGTTTATGAAGTTTTGAGTATTTGAGAGTAAGTTTGAGTATTTGTGCATTAGTATGTGAATTGTAGGCCTTGGAGCCAAATGGTTGTGTATGAGTATGGTTTATTGATGTTTGATGGAGTATTGGTGTATCGGATGGATTATATTTGTATTGATTGCGGTAGGACCCTTGTAAGGGTGTGGCTAGATTAGGAATGGAATTGGTGAGATTTGGTATGTGTGGCAAGTAAGAAAAGTAGATGAACTATGGCAAATTTTGGTAAGAATTGTGCACTTGTGGATGATGGTGAACGGGAGAACCAAGGTATGTATTGGGGATAGTAGAGATGTTTAATGACCATTGGTATGGTAGTAGTAGTAGTATGAGAAGTAATAAGTGCAAAATCTGTAACAAAGTATATAGAAATACATTGGTGAAGTTAGGAAGAATTAGTGTGTAAGAATTGGTGACAAGAGTTTGGGCTTGGGTATAGATGGTGCAATTGTTTGGAAATGAATTGGCATGGTAAGATGAGGCCTTGGGATGCTATAATGGTATAGGTAGTAGGAGTATTGAGTGTTAGAAGTAGGAACAAAAATCTGTAGCATTGGAGATGAAAAACAGTTGTAAGTGTGGAAAGGAAGTGAGGAAATTGTGGAAGTTAATTGATGAATTTAGCAAAGGTGTTGGTGGATGAATTGAGGTATTTTAGGAAGCCTAAATGGCATTAAAACATGTGGGATTACATGTAGAAAGATTGGGGAAGGAATGGGTAAGAAAAGAATTGAAAAACAAAGTCTGTAGCAGCTTTCTGCTACCGACCGACCCAGAGCCGGGTCGGACCGTGGGTCGGTCGGAGCTTAGGTAACGAAAATGAACCTCTCGGGAATGGACCGACCCAGGGGCCGTGGGTCGGACGTGGGTCGGTCGGACTCGAATTTTCTGTTGTCGAAGTTTCGCACTTCGACCGACCCAGAGGTGGGTCGGTCGGTGGTGGGTCGGTCGGAGCTTGGACAACAGACCCGAAACTCTCGGCAATGGACCGACCCAGAGGTGTATGGGTCGGTCGGAATAGTTCTGGGTCGGGGGGGAGAAATTTCAGAGAACGAAACTTACTGGAATGGACCGACCCAGGGTTGGGTCGGTCGGTGGGTCGGTCGACCCATAACTTACAAAAAAAAAAAAAAAAAAAAAAAAAAACTAAAACTAAATGAATGTAACTAGTATATATATATATATATATATATGTATGTATACCCACCTACACATATGTGCATGTATATGTAAGTAAGTAAGCCATTGCAAGTGAATGGAAGTAAGTGAATAAGATGTAAGTATAAGAAATATAAGGACTTAGTAAATATGAGGTAGGGAACATAGTAAGAGTACAAGTAAGTAATCGTAGTTAGTTAATCGTTCATTGTATGTATATCATAGGATTTGATTTGTGAACACCGGAGGAACGTTGGGATACAAGTACAACGGTGAAAGGTATGATTTCTTCATGCCCTGTATCCTAATCTGGTTACCCCGATTTGTGTGCTTATTTGATCGCCTAAATAAGATAAATGCATGAATCGGACTATATTGCACTTACTTGTGCTTGATTTATGTGTTCTTGATGTTATTGTCTTGAACACTAGTTTGTATAATTCATGAAAAATGTGGATGAAGATAAAGTGTATCTGTATCTTGTAGTGTACTTGTGTATAGTATTGTATTTCGTATGGATGTATATGAGCGGTATGTATTGTATTATTGTGGCTTGAATGTTGACTTGTGCTAATTCCTAACTAGCTAACTCCTAACTTAAGTGAGTAAATTGGAATGAGTACAAGTCCGATATAGCTTCGGCCACGCGTGAGGATGCGGAGTCACAAGAGGTTGGCTGCAATTCCTGACTCTTAAACTGGTCCGCGGCCCAAATCCCTTAAATGGGTAGCATCCCGGATTAGTGAGTCAAGTAAATCCCGGAGGTGGGACGGTGTAGTCCCCAGGGCCGGAGGTCCCGACGACTTAACTTGAGTAAGAGTAAGAGTAAGTAAGTATGGATCCGTAAGTAAGTATGAGTATGAGTATGTATGCGCATGTATGAAGTATGAGTAAAAGAGTAAAAGAGTAATCTCCACCCGATTATTAACCGGGTGGACCAATGAAGCTAACAAGTATTGTATATTGTGTATATATGCGTATGTGTATTCGGGAAAAGGTAAGTATGTATTGGATGATTGTATGTGTACCTTGAATGCAATGAAATGTATGTGTGTATGTATGCCTTGTGAAAGTAATGTAGTATTGAGTATGAAAGCATGTATGCATGTTGTGTGAATAAATGAACCGCATGTATTCGACCAAGTGGTCGGCGTACCCTCACTAGTACGCGGGGTATGCGGTTATCATGCTCGGCGAAAGCTGACCCCTTCGGGGGACATTTTTTAGTGTGCAGGTACCCGAAGCGGATGTGGCCAAGGAGAGAGTCCGGCGGCACACCCTTGTATTTAGAAAGTAAGTAGTTGTGAGGAACGGGTAGTGTGTAGACTCGTAAGGAGTATGTATGAGATTGAAGGAGGTATTGTAATTGTAATTGGAACTTAGTAAACTCGGTATGTAGACTGTATGGTATTGAACTTGGAGTATTGTAATGAATGGGATGTTGTAGTATTTGATTCGGTAATTGGAGTAGGTATGATAAGTGCGTAGTACTCGGATATTCCGGTCCATCAGACCGATGCTGAATGTAGAAGTAGCAGCCTTGTTAGTCACGTGGGTGACTAACGGCATTGTATCACCCATTGTAAGTAAAGTATGTCCGCTGCGTGTATCTGATTTGTAAGGAGATTGGACGATAAGCATTGTATTAATAGTAGGGGTGTTACAAAAAGTGGTATCAGAGCGAAGTATCGCTCTGATGACTGGAAATACCGAGTTTAGGAATGCCGAGTTAGGAATTAGAAGCTTAGGGCTAAGGGCTGAGGTTGAGTGTTAGCATTAGATATGCTAGTTAGGAACTACCGGTGAGTACCGGATACCTACAATACCAGTCCCGCCCGCCGCAAACCCCCACTGTATAACTGGGGAAAGGACGCCAGAGAGAAGGAAAGTCCTCTCGTACTCGGGGAAACCCGATCTGGCAGTTGTGAAGCAATCACACTGTAAACAAGAACCGACATATAGTATATTCCAAGGATTGGAAGCCCGGAAAGGGATCCCGGTTAAACCACAATACCCGCACTCCATGGCGGTGGAACGAGCACTCCAACCACGAGGAGGCTGCAACTTACAACAGCATGGGGCGACGTTAGCAGTCGCGAGACCTGGCTAGTCAACCAGCAGCAGGAAAGAAGCACTGACGGTACAACGAAATGGAAAAAGAAGAAAGAAGAGTAATAACATAACCCAGACACAAGTCTGCGGGACAACAGTAATAGTCAAGCAGCACCACCAACGGCATGCTAGCTGGCTAAGAACATAATCAGGACAATTAACTCCAAACTACAACGCCAAAAGATTGCAATATCTGGCCAATATAGCTCAGACAACTAAGCATAACCATGAGATACAATCACAATAGGACTACGAGGGTAGTGCCTAAACAAGGTAGGTTCCGTAACCACCACAAGTGTGTGGGAACGAGCCACAAGGAACAACTTTAAACCAAGTAAAGGGAATCTCCAAGGATTGGAGAAGTACCCAGATCTACGACAGCCATGTCTAGACCGCCGAGAAACTACCTAAAGGATCGAGTATACCAATTATAGATCAATAAGAATCAAGGAAACAGTCAATACGACTAACACACACGAGTGGGAACAGTACCGTGATCGACATAGGATTACCCAAAAACCACCAGTACCACGCACTTGCCAAGGCAGTGCAGTAACGACACGAATATGTAAAGGAACAATAATATGTCACAAGTACATAGTAATGTACGGTGACCGTAATGAAACAACCACAGGATCACACATCCTAACAACCAGACGTATGAAACCTTGGGAAGGCTTAACGACCCGACCACGGTACTCAGTACATACCAGTCAGCGGGACGCTAGACTTGGTCAAGACCTCAAGCATGGCTATGCCATGAGACATTTCTTTTGCACCGAACCATTGTTTTCAAAACCAAACCCATCTTTCAAACCATAACTTTCTTTAAAACCTTGGATTTTAAAACCAAACCAACAAAATTTCGGTGAGTATCATAGATTGATACAAGAGGAGTTGACAACAGAATACTTCACCTAGGCGTGTGACGAACACTACAAGTATACCCAATTATGGGATGTGGGACAACCGCACTCCGAAGGAGCTTGCGGGCCTGACACGTAGTCGGGTAAGTGGTAACGTATCAGTATGGTACCCCACGTATGTATACATGTAGCGTACGACGCACGGGAAGTAGTCAACTCCGTTCTACGGACCATAAGTAAATTTTAACCAGGACAACTGGACACCTCAGACGATTAAGTACAAAGGAACTCAGAGAATCCATCTGAAGATAAGGAATAAGAATTAGGAAGCGCGAGGAGCGCAGACTAGTAAGAATAGACATTGAATATGTCTCAAGATGTCAAACCAACCCATGACAGCTGGAAGGGATACCCAGCCTGAACACAGTAAGGCAATTGCCTAACGTGAACACCACAATGCTCAACAAACGGGACAGGATTCCCAAGAGCAATTACAAGATTACCATAAAGTAAAATCCATCATTGAAGGGATAATAAACCTAGTCTCAAACGCTAGGAACAAGTATAAACAGTCTACCCAAGAACGGGAGACGTTATAACCCAAAAAGGGGATACTCAAATACAATACACAGGGCGGTATAGTAATAACACCTCACAATATTAGCCGGGGGAAACGGCATGACACAACAACACCTAGGAGCAATCCTTGAAGGGTGTCCGAGTTAGCAACAGATGAACAAAGCATCATGATAAAGGCACAAAAGCTAGAATGAGCATTCGGTTAGGACACAAAAGGATTTCATTTAATAGGAAATACCCTAAATTACCAAAAGGCACTGATTAACATCAGAATGCTAGAAAGGGCCTCCTATGAACGGAAGCGTGATGGCACGACTTACCATGGGGCCCAGTAATACCTCCAACCAATGGGGTACACAAGGAGTGAAAACAGAAATAAGCAGCTTGCAACGAGCATAGCTCGCAGCAACACGGCTTAAAAGCCATCAACCAACCATGTTAGGTAAACCTCGATGGTTGCATAACCCACACCATTTGGTGGCAAGACTTGCAAGAGATATTACCTCATACGACAAGAAATCAACAACTGGACCATCAGTTCAAACCCAACATCCTGAGTGGCTTGGAGTAATGGCCATCTCAGAGTCACTGTCACTAGAGCACCAGCCTAGTATACAGTTGACAAGCTTTTAATTACCCTTCATGCCTACTGTAGCTAATAACACAGAGGCATAAGAATCAGGATAATGCCAACATTGGCCTAGACCACATTTGGACACTACGAGAAACCCAAGGGAAGGTACCCTCGTTAACTGAAGACCACCAATGCAGTGGTGATGTGAACCCTTAGTAAAGGCTTCCATCTACTATAACAATAAAGCCTACGCAATAGATATTGCCAAGGGGCAATGGAATAAGGAAATGAGATATCCAAACTATCACGACTTACAGGAGCAAGTATACTTCACATGCACCTAAGCATGTGTGAACCACTGTATAAACACCAACATGGTAAACCTCGTCACGAGACTTATGAGCGGAAGCATACCCCTCAACAAAAACCTTCATTGTCAGTGATAAAATACCCTCCAATTGGAGAACGGGACCAGAAGAAACCCTGGAAATTCTTGGGATGTCCCGGTGACGTACATACAAGAATAAAACTACACAGCTAGAGCCTGTAACCAATGCTCAGCTTAGAGAGGACAGTCATTGTCAAACAATCAATGTGAGTGCACATTGCACACCATGAAGGATCAACGCTCAAGAGAGCTTGTAACCCGATAAATTCACTTCACCCTTTGTCAACCAAGACACTTGGTAAAATGGTATCGTAAATGAGCAAATAATGAGAGGTAAGCTAACCTACACATGAAACCCGAGTGGAGATAAGGCATCTCCACAATGGGAAGATAATACCATTACGGTATGCAACAACAATCATATCATATGAACTAGGGAAACTCCTAGTGTACTTACACCATAAGGAAATGGTGCTAATGACAATGGCAATGAGTAAAGAGAAAACTATCACAGTAACAGAGACAAGTAAAAACAATGTTGTACAATGAGTAAGAACACGGTGCGCAACAAGCGACCGCTATGAGGAAGTAGTAGATAATAACGCGGAGTATAAGTATGAGAAAACAAGTAGAAATATCCTTACCCATCACATAAGTGACTTACTGTCAAGCGTTTACGCCTCTGCACTCTGTATGACTGAGTGTTTTGGTATTGCACTTGTGCAGCTAATGATCTAATGGGATGGCTAGGGATATGGAGGATGTAAACAGTAGTAAACCTTTCTTTTCACCAACAAACATGGCACTAGCTAGTTCAGCAAACTTAGCAACAAACCGTGCGGCCTAAGGCCAAAGAAGCACGAAGAGTGTGAAACACACTAACAATCACAAGGTGTGAATTCCATTGGAATAAAAGGGCGAAAAGAGACTTAAGAAAGTCACTAGGACCGATGCATATCAAGGCAAGGTCATACAAGTAAAGACACTTGTACTGAACCAGAAGAACTGGTATAATCCAGAATCTATTGACAACAGAGGAAGCACTACGACTAAGTAGTGGCTTAACCTCGCCCGACAATAAGTCGGATGAACTTAGTAAACAATCGTGAAAGCACGAATAGTATACATAATAGATCACCAGAGAGCTGGTTAAAATCTATACTCATTGAGTTTGAACACGGTAAAAGAATACCGAATTTGTTTAGTAAACCTTATTCCCATAATAGACGGATAAAAGGTTATGTATAGCACATTAAGGACAACAAGAAGGGTGAATAACCCAAGCTATCAGGGTCGCGCAGCAGAAGCTAGTGGGCCCTAGCTAGGAGATTAATGTACCTAGTGAGTATAATAGAATGGCTATTAATGCCTTGAAGCCGGTTAGGCTAGAACCGAACTAATCATGAGTTAAATAAACTCATATAGGAATCCTTGGTGTAAAGACTAAACCAATGTTACGATTAGGACCCTTTGACAAGGGTATATTATTAATAAACACAGTAAAGAAGCTAAAACGCTTCAGAGTGCCCGAACTTAGTAACCAATGTTTAATAATAATAACATATGGTAGATTACGTGGGCGTAATCCCTTTAAGGGGGGGTAGAGCGAAAACCGCTTAATGTAAGCTTTGTGAATAAAACACATAAACCATAATGTGCATAGCACAAATGAGAATCAAATTGATGATTGATACTATGTTAAATAAACATAAGTACTCATTCATATTGTAACTATGGTAACTAGACATTAAATATGCAAATACCATAGCAGGAATGTACCCATCTTGTAACACCAGCGTAAGGGTATTAGTAAGTAAAGAGTAACGAGTAGTAGTGACGGAGCTCCACAAGTATTGCAGCCCTTGAAGAAGTAGTACGAAGTAAATAAGAATAGTAGATGAATGAATTCTAGGAGTAGTGTATTTGTAAGTAAAGTTATTGGAAGTAAATTGAACACGATTGAATTTCATAAGTACTGTCCTTAGTTAGAATATTGGAGAGATGATGGATGAAAGCAGTGAAGGCTGAGGAAGTGAGCATTTAGGTATTGAACCACGGAGTAAAGCATTTGGGAAGTAGAGTGAGGATGATTGATGGATTGATTCCATCCTTTGGAGATGTATGAATCGGTATCATGACTAGAAAGGGCAAAAAGATAGAAAATGAAAACATTAAAATATTGACTGTTTGAAACTGATGTGGGAAGTCGAACTTGATCCTGATCAGATCAAGGGAAACCGAACACAAATTGGGGTGGAAAGATAGTTCAACACTGATGCTGATCACATCAGGGTCGAATGATTCTTGAAGCTCCCCTTAAGTGGTCACAAGAATCACACTTAGGATAGGAGTAATGAATATAAATTGGAACTTGGAGTTGTATGCTTTAGGAAGATTTCTAATTAGTAGTGAAAAAGAATTTCTTAGACTGGAGAGTAAGTAATTGTTGGAAGTTATACCGGAGAGGATAGTAGTGTAGCATATTATATTATTCCAAGGGCAACAGGACATAGAGGAGTCCTGTGTCGAAATGATCTGAGTGCCTACGGGATTGTGATGTGTATTGCATTGCTTTGGGAATAGCTTTGCACTGTATGTATGTATGAACCGTGTAATGAGGAACCGGATGATTGGTAGGAATGCGGATTGGAGAGTAACTATTGTATATTGGTATAGTACGGTAGGTAGGAACCTTGAGGGATGGATTGGAAATCGTAAGGAGGAAGGATGTATGACTTTGGTACTAGACAAGTATTAAGGGGTAAGTATAGTAATCCCATAACCTCGAACAACTTTGAGGACAAAGTTCTTAAGGGGGTAGATTGAAATACCCCGAACTTAAATATAGGGATTAAAATTTATCTAATACGTAATTAAGGGCCTAATGGTACCTAAATAATATTAGTAAGGAAAATAAATCTAAAAGAAATAAATAAACGCTTAAAAGCAGAAAAACGCTAAATAAGCGTTAAATAACCATAGGAGGTATGAGACCTCGGTTAGCGTATTATATGGATTCTAAAGGTTTAATAAGACCTAAATAATATATGGGAACAACTCCCGAAGAAAACGGATCCAAATAAAGTATTAAAACGCTAATAGAACTTTAGAGCACGTTTTTCGAGGAAACCCGAAAACGTGACTTTAAGTGGTCAAACAGACCCGTAAAAATTATAAATCATTAAATAATAATTATTAAGCATCTATGGGAGCTTAATAGTCAATAAAATTAATTAAACGAGGAAATTCCGGAAAACGGGCCCGGTTAGTGAATAGTACCTAAACCGGGTAAAATAACGAGCGTTTTCTGTAAAAGACGAAAAACGCTCCAACTAGTATAATTGTAAGGGGCCGGTTTTTAAAGGGTTAAATAACCCCTCACACACACATGTAACTAGCTAACAAATAAGTAAATCATAAAGCAAAAAGTAAAAGTACAAAAGCAAAATAACTCTCTCTCACCTCTCACTCCCACCTTTCCCTCTTCTCTCTCCAATCTCTCCCTCTCTCACCGTCTCCCTCCTCCTCTCTGCTGGGGCGATTTTGGAGCTTCTCCAACACCAACAATGGCTTCCCTCCTTCTCTAGCATGCTCCATCTTCGTTTGAACTCCAAATGCAAAAATAATTGCATATTCTTACTCTCCTCATCACCCTCTACACTTCTCTCTTTTCAAAATCCAAAATGAGGAAGTTGATTTTCGTGGGTATACCCCATTCAAAGAGAAAAGTACACCATTATGGAGCTTGGAGTCTCCTCTTTCCAACAAGGTATAAATCTCCACAAAAGATTCAAGTTTTCTCCATTTTCTTTGGTAGCCGATTTTGGCTTGTTGTAATGCCTTGTTTTTCTCTCTCTTTTGAGCAAAATATCAACCTCCAATGGTGGTGAGAGCACCTTCTTGAATCAAGGGCTAAAACCCCCCCTAAAAGCTTCAAGAGGTAAACCCTAGAAATTTGTTTAAAACATCTTAATGAATTAGTATAAATCTAAGGGTTAGTATATTAATTATACTTGTTTTGTATGCTATGGTGGTGGGAATGGAGTTTGGCAACTCCATTCCCCACAAAACCGAATGGGACAAGAGAGAAAACAAGAGAAGAAATGGAGAAGAATGAAGGAATTATAAAGCTCAAGGTAAGAGCTCTTATTATTATGTTAATTTTGGTGCATTAGAGTAATGGAATGGGTAAACGAATAAAAGAAACCAAACTAATGTATTAGGATTGAAGTTTATGAAGTTTTGAGTATTTGAGAGTAAGTTTGAGTATTTGTGCATTAGTATGTGAATTGTAGGCCTTGGAGCCAAATGGTTGTGTATGAGTATTGGTATTGATGTTTGATGGAGTATTGGTGTATTGGGATGGATTTATATTTGTATTGATTGCTGGTAGGACCCTGTAAGGGTGTGGCTAGATTAGGAATGAATTGGTGAGATTTGGTATGTGTGGCCAAGTAAGAAAAGTAGATGAACTATGGCAAAATTTTGGTAAGAATATGTGCACTTGTGGATGACTTGGTGAGGGAGAACCAAGGTATGTATTGGGGATAGTAGAGATGTTTAATGACCATGGTATGGTAGTAGTAGTATGAGAAGTAATAAGTGCAAAATCTGTAACAAAGTATATAGAAATACATTGGTGAAGTTAGGAAGAATTAGTGTGTAAGAATTGGTGACAAGAGTTTGGGCTTGGGGTATGGTGCAATTGTTTGGAAATGAATTGGCATGGTAAGATGAGGCCTTTGGGATGCTAATAATGGTATAGGTAGTAGGAGTATTGAGTGTTAGAAGTAGGAACAAAAATCTGTAGCATTGGAGGATGAAAAACAGTTGTAAGTGTGGAAAGGAAGTGAGGAAATTGTGGAAGTAATTGATGAATTAGCAAAGGTGTTGGTGGATGAATTGAGGTATTTTAGGAAGCCTAAATGGCATTAAAACATGTGGGATTACATGTAGAAAGATTGGGGAAGGAATGGGTAAGAAAAGAATTGAAAAACAAAGTCTGTAGCAGCTTTCTGCTACCGACCGACCCAGAGCCGGGTCGGACCGTGGGTCGGTCGGAGCTTAGGTAACGAAAATGAACCTCTCGGGAATGGACCGACCCAGGGGCCGTGGGTCGGACGTGGGTCGGTCGGACTCGAATTTTCTGTTGTCGAAGTTTCGCACTTCGACCGACCCAGAGGTGGGTCGGTCGGTGGGTCGGTCGGAGCTTGGACAACAGACCCGAAACTCTCGGCAATGGACCGACCCAGAGGTGTATGGGTCGGTCGGAATAGTTCTGGGTCGGTCGGGAGAAATTTCAGAGAACGAAACTTACTGGAATGGACCGACCCAGGGTTGGGTCGGTCCGGTGGGTCGGTCGACCCATAACTTACAAAAAAAAAAAAAAAAAAAAACTAAAACTAAATGAATGTAACTAGTGTATATATATATATATATATATATGTATGTATACCCACCTACACATATGTGCATGTATATGTAAGTAAGTAAGCCATTGCAAGTGAAGGAAAGTAAGTGAATAAGATGTAAGTATAGAAATATAAGGACTTAGTAAATATGAGTAGGGAGGGAACATAGTAAGAGTACAAGTAAAGTAATCGTAGTTAGTTAATCGTTCATTTGTATGTATATCATAGGATTTGATTTGTGAACACCGGAGGAACGTTGGGATACAAGTACATCGGTGAAAGGTATGATTTCTTCATGCCCTGTATCCTAATCTGGTTACCCCGATTTGTGTGCTTATTTGATCGCCTAAATAAGATAAATGCATGAATCGGACTATATTGCACTTACTTGTGCTTGATTTATGTGTTCTTGATGTTTATTGTCTTGAACACTAGTTTGTATAATTCATGAAAAATGTGTGGATGAAGATAAAGTGTATCTGTATTTGTAGTGTACTTGTGTATAGTATTGTATTTCGTATGGATGTATATATGAGCAATGTATTGTATTATTGTGGCTTGAATGTTGACTTGTGCTAATTCCTAACTAGCTAACTCCTAACTTAAGTGAGTAAATTGGAATGAGTACAAGTCCGATATAGCTTCGGCCACGCGTGAGGATGCGGAGTCACAAGAGGTTGGCTGCAATTCCTGACTCTTAAACTGGTCCGCGGCCCAAATCCCTTAAATGGGTAGCATCCCGGATTAGTGAGTCAAGTAAATCCCGGAGGTGGGACGGTGTAGTCCCCAGGGCCGGAGGTCCCGACGACTTAACTTGAGTAAGAGTAAGAGTAAGTAAGTATGGATCCGTAAGTAAGTATGAGTATGAGTATGTATGCGCATGTATGAAGTAATGAGTAAAAGAGTAATCTCCACCCGATTAACCCGGGTGGACCAATAAAGCTAACAAGTATTGTATATTGTGTATATAATGCGTATGTGTATTCGGGAAAGGTAAGTATGTATTGGATGATTGTATTGTGTACCTTGAATGCAATGAAATGTATGTGTGTATGTATGCCTTGTGAAAGTAATGTAGTATTGAGTATGAAAGCATGTATGCATGTTGTGTGAATAAATGAACCGCATGTATTCGACCAAGTGGTCGGCGTACCCTCACTAGTACGCGGGGTATGCGGTTATCATGCTCGGCGAAAGCTGACCCCTTCGGGGGACATTTTTTAGTGCGCAGGTACCCGAAGCGGATGTGGCCAAGGAGAGAGTCCGGCGGCACACCCTTGTATTTAGAAAGTAAGTAGTTGTGAGGAACGGGTAGTGTGTAGACTCGTAAGGAGTATGTATGAGATTGAAGGAGGTATTGTAATTGTAATTGGAACTTAGTAAACTCGGTATGTAGACTGCATGGTATTGAACTTGGAGTATTGTAATGAATGGGATGTTGTAGTATTTGATTCGGTAATTGGGTAGTGGAGTAGGTATGATAAGTGCGTAGTACTCGGATATTCCGGTCCATCAGACCGATGCTGAATGTAGAAGTAGCAGCCTTGTTAGTCACGTGGGTGACTAACGGCATTGTATCACCCATTGTAAGTAAAGTATGTCCGCTGCGTGTATCTGATTGTAAGGAGATTGGACGGTAAGCATTGTATTAATAGTAGGGGTGTTACAAAAAGTGGTATCAGAGCGAAGTATCGCTCTGATGACTGGAAATACCGAGTTTAGGAATGCCGAGTTAGGAATTAGAAGCTTAGGGCTAAGGGCTGAGTGTTAGCATTAGATATGCTAGTTAGGAACTACCGGTGAGTACCGGATACCTACAATACCAGTCCCGCCCGCCGCAAACCCCCACTGTATAACTGGGGAAAGGACGCCAGAGAGAAGGAAAGTCCTCTCGTACTCGGGGAAACCCGATCTGGCAGTTGTGAAGCAATCACACTGTAAACAAACCGACATATAGTATATTCCAAGGATTGGAAGCCCGGAAAGGATCCCGGTTAAACCACAATACCCGCACTCCATGGCGGTGGAACGAGCACTCCAACCACGAGGAGGCTGCAACTTACAACAGCATGGGGCGACGTGCTTAGCAGTCGCGAGACCTGGCTAGTCAACCAGCAGCAGGAAAGAAGCACTGACGGTACAACGAAATGGAAAAAGGAGTAATAACATAACCCGAGACACAAGTCTGCGGGACAACAGTAATAGTCAAGCAGCACCACCAACGGCATGCTAGCTGGCTAAGAACATAATCAGGGACAATTAACTCCAAACTACAACGCCAAAAGATTGCAATATCTGGCCAATATAGCTCAGACAACTATAAGCATAACCATGAGATACAATCACAATAGGACTACGAGGGTAGTGCCTAAACAAGGTAGGTTCCGTAACCACCACAAGTGTGTGGGAACGAGCCACAAGGAACAACTTTAAACCAAGTAAAGGGAATCTCCAAGGATTGGAGAAGTACCCAGATCTACGACAGCCATGTCTAGACCGCCGAGAAACTACCTAAAGGATCGAGTATACCAATTATAGATCAATAAGAATCAAGGAAACAGTCAATACGACTAACACACACGAGTGGGAACAGTACCGTGATCGACATAGGATTACCCAAAAACCACCAGTACCACGCACTTGCCACGGCAAGTGCAGTAACGACACGAATATGTAAAGGAACAATAATATGTCACAAGTACATAGTAATGTACGGTGACCGTAATGAAACAACCACAGGATCACACATCCTAACAACCAGACGTATGAAACCTTGGGAAGGCTTAACGACCCGACCACGGTACTCAGTACATACCAGTCAGCGGGACGCTAGACTTGGTCAAGACCTCAAGCATGGCTATGCCATGAGACATTTCTTTTAGCACCGAACCATTGTTTTCAAAACCAAACCCATCTTTCAAACCATAACTTTCTTTAAAACCTTGGATTTTAAAACCAAACCAACAAAATTTCGGTGAGTATCATAGATTGATACAAGAGGAGTTGACAACAGAATACTTCACCTAGGCGTGTGACGAACACTACAAGTATACCCAATTATGGGATGTGGGACAACCGCACTCCGAAGGAGCTTGCGGGCCTGACACGTAGTCGGGTAAGTGGTAACGTATCAGTATGGTACCCCACGTATGTATACATGTAGCGTACGACGCACGGGAAGTAGTCAACTCCGTTCTACGGACCATAAGTAAATTTTAACCAGGACAACTGGACACCTCAGACGATTAAGTACAAAGGAACTCAGAGAATCCATCTGAAGATAAGGAATAAGAATTAGGAAGCGCGAGGAGCGCAGACTAGTAAGAATAGACATTGAATATGTCTCAAGATGTCAAACCAACCCATGACAGCTGGAAGGGATACCCAGCCTGAACACAGTAAGGCAATTGCCTAACGTGAACACCACAATGCTCAACAAACGGGACAGGATTCCCAAGAGCAATTACAAGATTACCATAAAGTAAAATCCATCATTGAAGGGAATAATAAACCTAGTCTCAAACGCTAGGAACAAGTATAAACAGTCTACCCAAGAACGGGAGACGTTATAACCCAAAAAGGGGATACTCAAATACAATACCACAGGGCGGTATAGTAATAACACCTCACAATATTAGCCGGGGGAAACGGCATGACACAACAACACCTAGGAGCAATCCTTGAAGGGTGTCCGAGTTAGCAACAGATGAACAAAGCATCATGATAAAGGCACAAAAGCTAGAATGAGCATTCGGTTAGGACACAAAAGGGATTTCATTTAATAGGAAATACCCTAAATTACCCAAAAGGCACTGATTAACATCAGAATGCTAGAAAGGGCCTCCTATGAACGGAAGCGTGATGGCACGACTTACCATGGGGCCCAGTAATACCTCCAACCAATGGGGTACACAAGGAGTGAAAACAGAAATAAGCAGCTTGCAACGAGCATAGCTCGCAGCAACACGGCTTAAAAGCCATCAACCAACCATGTTAGGTAAACCTCGATGGTTGCATAACCCACACCATTTGGTGGCAAGACTTGCAAGAGATATTACCTCATACGACAAGAAATCAACAACTGGACCATCAGTTCAAACCCAACATCCTGAGTGGCTTGGAGTAATGGCCATCTCAGAGTCACTGTCACTAGAGCACCAGCCTAGTATACAGTTGACAAGCTTTTAATTACCCTTCATGCCTACTGTAGCTAATAACACAGAGGCATAAGAATCAGGATAATGCCAACATTGGCCTAGACCACATTTGGACACTACGAGAAACCCAAGGGAAGGTACCCTCGTTAACTGAAGACCACCAATGCAGTGGTGATGTGAACCCTTAGTAAAGGCTTCCATCTACTATAACAATAAAGCCTACGCAATAGATATTACCAAGGGGCAATGGAATAAGGAAATGAGATATCCAAACTATCACGACTTACAGGAGCAAGTATACTTCACATGCACCTAAGCATGTGTGAACCACTGTATAAACACCAACATGGTAAACCTCGTCACGAGACTTATGAGCGGAAGCATACCCCTCAACAAAAACCTTCATTTGTCAGTGATAAAATACCCTCCAATTGGAGAACGGGACCAGAAGACCCTGGAAATTCTTGGGATGTCCCGGTGACGTACATACAAGAATAAAACTACACAGCTAGAGCCTGTAACCAATGCTCAGCTTAGAGAGGACAGTCATTGTCAAACAATCAATGTGAGTGCACATTGCACACCATGAAGGATCAACGCTCAAGAGAGCTTGTAACCCGATAAATCACTTCACCCTTTGTCAACCAAGACACTTGGTAAAATGGTATCGTAAATGAGCAAATAATGAGAGGTAAGCTAACCTACACATGAAACCCGAGTGGAGATAAGGCATCTCCACAATGGGAAGATAATACCATTACGGTATGCAACAACAATCATCATACATATGAACTGGGAAACTCCTAGTGTACTTACACCATAAGGAAATGGTGCTAATGACAATGGCAATGAGTAAAGAGAAAACTATCACAGTAACAGAGACAGTAAAAACAATGTTGTACAATGAGTAAGAACACGGTGCGCAACAAGCGACCGCTATGAGGAAGTAGTAGATAATAACGCGGAGTATAAGTATGAGAAAACAAGTAGAAATATCCTTACCCATCACATAAGTGACTTACTGTCAAGCGTTTACGCCTCTGCACTCTGTATGACTGAGTGTTTTGGTATTGCACTTGTGCAGCTAATGATCTAATGGGATGGCTAGGGATATGGAGGATGTAAACAGTAGTAAACCTTTCTTTTCACCAACAAACATGGCACTAGCTAGTTCAGCAAACTTAGCAACAAACCGTGCGGCCTAAGGCCAAAGAAGCACGAAGAGTGTGAAACACACTAACAATCACAAGGTGTGAATTCCATTGGAATAAAAGGGCGAAAAGAGACTTAAGAAAGTCACTAGGACCGATGCATATCAAGGCAAGGTCATACAAGTAAAGACACTTGTACTGAACCAGAAGAACTGGTATAATCCAGAATCTATTGACAACAGAGGAAGCACTACGACTAAGTAGTGGCTTAACCTCGCCCGACAATAAGTCGGATGAACTTAGTAAACAATCGTGAAAGCACGAATAGTATACATAATAGATCACCAGAGAGCTGGTTAAAATCTATACTCATTGAGTTTGAACACGGTAAAAGAATACCGAATTTGTTTAGTAAACCTTATTCCCATAATAGACGGATAAAAGGTTATGTATAGCACATTAAGGACAACAAGAAGGGTGAATAACCCAAGCTATCAGGGTCGCGCAGCAGAAGCTAGTGGGCCCTAGCTAGGAGATTAATGTACCTAGTGAGTATAATAGAATGGCTATTAATGCCTTGAAGCCGGTTAGGCTAGAACCGAACTAATCATGAGTTAAATAAACTCATATAGGAATCCTTGGTGTAAAGACTAAACCAATGTTACGATTAGGACCCTTTGACAAGGGTATATTATGTAATAAACAGTAAAGAAGCTAAAACGCTTCAGAGTGCCCGAACTTAGTAACCAATGTTTAATAATAATAACATATGGTAGATTACGTGGGCGTAATCCCTTTTAAGGGGGGTAGAGCGAAAACCGCTTAATGTAAGCTTTGTGAATAAAACACATAAACCATAATGTGCATAGCACAAATGAGAATCAAATTGATGATTGATACTATGTTAAATAAACATAAGTACTCATTCATATTGTAACTATGGTAACTAGACATTAAATATGCAAATACCATAGCAGGAATGTACCCATCTTGTAACACCAGCGTAAGGGTATTAGTAAGTAAAGAGTAACGAGTAGTGGACGGAGCTCCACAAGTATTGCAGCCCTTGAAGAAGTAGTACGAAGTAAATAAGAATAGTAGATGAATGAATTCTAGGAGTAGTGTATTTGTAAGTAAGTTATTGGAAGTAAATTGAACACGATTGAATTTCATAAGTACTGTAGTCCTTAGTTAGAATATTGGAGAGTGATGGATGAAAGCAGTGAAGGCTGAGGAAGTGAGCATTTAGGTATTGAACCACGGAGTAAAGCATTTGGGAAGTAGAGTGAGGATGATTGATGGATTGATTCCATCCTTTGGAGATGTATGAATCGGTATCATGACTAGAAAGGGCAAAAAGATAGAAAATGAAAACATTAAAATACTTGACTGTTTGAAACTGATGTGGGAAGTCGAACTTGATCCTGATCAGATCAAGGGAAACCGAACACAAATTGGGGTGGAAAGATAGTTCAACACTGATGCTGATCACATCAGGGTCGAATGATTCTTGAAGCTCCCCCTTAAGTGGTCACAAGAATCACACTTAGGATAGGAGTAATGAATATAAATTGGAACTTGGAGTTGTATGCTTTAGGAAGATTTCTAATTAGTAGTGAAAAAGAATTTTCTTAGACTGGAGAGTAAGTAATTGTTGGAAGTTATACCGGAGAGGATAGTAGTGTAGCATATTATATTATTCCAAGGGCAACAGGACATAGAGGAGTCCTGTGTCGAAATGATCTGAGTGCCTACGGGATTGTGATGTGTATTGCATTGCTTTGGGAATAGCTTTGCACTGTATGTATGTATGAACCGTGTAATGAGGAACCGGATGATTGGTAGGAATGCGGATTGGAGTAACTATTGTATATTGGTATAGTACGGTAGGTAGGAACCTTGAGGGATGGATTTGGAAATCGTAAGGAGGAAGGATGTATGACTTTGGTACTAGACAAGTATTAAGGGGTAAGTATAGTAATCCCATAACCTCGAACAACTTTGAGGACAAAGTTCTTAAGGGGGGTAGATTGAAATACCCCGAACTTAAATATAGGGATTAAAATTTATCTAATACGTAATTAAGGGCCTAATGGTACCTAAATAATATTAGTAAGGAAAATAAATCTAAAAGAAATAAATAAACGCTTAAAAGCAGAAAAACGCTAAATAAGCGTTAAATAACCATAGGAGGTATGAGACCTCGGTTAGCGTATTATATGGATTCTAAAGGTTTAATAAGACCTAAATAATATATGGGAACAACTCCCGAAGAAAACGGATCCAAATAAAGTATTAAAACGCTAATAGAACTTTAGAGCACGTTTTTCGAGGAAACCCGAAAACGTGACTTTAAGTGGTCAAACAGACCCGTAAAAATTATAAATCATTAAATAATAATTATTAAGCATCTATGGGAGCTTAATAGTCAATAAAATTAATTAAACGAGGAAATTCCGGAAAACGGGCCCGGTTAGTGAATAGTACCTAAACCGGGTAAAATAACGAGCGTTTTCTGTAAAAGACGAAAAACGCTCCAACTAGTATAATTGTAAGGGGCCGGTTTTTAAAGGGTTAAATAACCCCTCACACACACATGTAACTAGCTAACAAATAAGTAAATCATAAAGCAAAAAGTAAAAGTACAAAAGCAAAATAACTCTCTCTCACCTCTCACTCCCACCTTTCCCTCTTCTCTCTCCAATCTCTCCCTCTCTCACCGTCTCCCTCCTTCCTCTCTCAGCTGGGGCGATTTTTGGAGCTTCTCCAACACCAACAATGGCTTCCCTCCTTCTCTAGCATGCTCCATCTTCGTTTGAACTCCAAATGCAAAAATAATTGCATATTCTTACTCTCCTCATCACCCTCTACACTTCTCTCTTTTCAAAATCCAAAAATGAGGAAGTTGATTTTCGTGGGTATACCCCATTCAAAGAGAAAAGTACACCATTATGGAGCTTGGAGTCTCCTCTTTCCAACAAGGTATAAATCTCCACAAAAGATTCAAGTTTTCTCCATTTTCTTTGGTAGCCGATTTTGGCTTGTTGTAATGCCTTGTTTTTCCTCTCTCTTTTGGGCAAAATATCAACCCTCCAATGGTGGTGAGAGCACCTTCTTGAATCAAGGGCTAAAACCCCCCCTAAAAGCTTCAAGAGGTAAACCCTAGAAATTTGTTTAAAACATCTTAATGAATTAGTATAAATCTAAGGGTTAGTATATTAATTATACTTGTTTTGTATGCTATGGGTGGTGGGAATGGAGTTTGGCAACTCCATTCCCCACAAAACCGAATGGGACAAGAGAGAAAACAAGAGAAGAAATGGAGAAGAATGAAGGAATTATAAAGCTCAAGGTAAGAGCTCTTTATTAATGTTAATTTTGGTGCATTAGAGTAATGGAATGGGTAAACGAATAAAAGAAACCGAACTAATGTATTAGGATTGAAGTTTATGAAGTTTTGAGTATTTGAGAGTAAGTTTGAGTATTTGTGCATTAGTATGTGAATTGTAGGCCTTGGAGCCAAATGGTTGTGTATGAGTATTGGTATTGATGTTTGATGGAGTATTGGTGTATTGGGATGGATTTATATTTGTATTGATTGCTGGTAGGACCCTTGTAAGGGTGTGGCTAGATTAGGAATGGAATTGGTGAGATTTGGTATGTGTGGCCAAGTAAGAAAAGTAGATGAACTATGGCAAAATTTTGGTAAGAATATGTGCACTTGTGGATGACTTGGTGAACGGGAGAACCAAGGTATGTATTGGGGATAGTAGAGATGTTTAATGACCATGGTATGGTAGTAGTAGTATGAGAAGTAATAAGTGCAAAATCTGTAACAAAGTATATAGAAATACATTGGTGAAGTTAGGAAGAATTAGTGTGTAAGAATTGGTGACAAGAGTTTGGGCTTGGGTATAGATGGTGCAATTGTTTGGAAATGAATTGGCATGGTAAGATGAGGCCTTTGGGATGCTAATAATGGTATAGGTAGTAGGAGTATTGAGTGTTAGAAGTAGGAACAAAAATCTGTAGCATTGGAGGATGAAAAACAGTTGTAAGTGTGGAAAGGAAGTGAGGAAATTGTGGAAGTTAATTGATGAATTTAGCAAAGGTGTTGGTGGATGAATTGAGGTATTTTAGGAAGCCTAAATGGCATTAAAACATGTGGGATTACATGTAGAAAGATTGGGGAAGGAATGGGTAAGAAAAGAATTGAAAAACAAAGTCTGTAGCAGCTTTCTGCTACCGACCGACCCAGAGCCGGGTCGGACCGTGGGTCGGTCGGAGCTTAGGTAACGAAAATGAACCTCTCGGGAATGGACCGACCCAGGGGCCGTGGGTCGGACGTGGGTCGGTCGGACTCGAATTTTCTGTTGTCGAAGTTTCGCACTTCGACCGACCCAGAGGTGGGTCGGTCGGTGGGTCGGTCGGAGCTTGGACAACAGACCCGAAACTCTCGGCAATGGACCGACCCAGAGGTGTATGGGTCGGTCGGAATAGTTCTGGGTCGGTCGGGAGAAATTTCAGAGAACGAAACTTACTGGAATGGACCGACCCAGGGTTGGGTCGGTCGGTGGGTCGGTCGACCCATAACTTACAAAAAAAAAAAAAAAAAACTAAATGAATGTAACTAGTGTATATATATATATATATATATTGTATACCCACCTACACATATGTGCATGTATATGTAAGTAAGTAAGCCATTGCAAGTGAATGGAAGTAAGTGAATAAGATGTAAGTATAAGAAATATAAGGACTTAGTAAATATGAGGTAGGGAACATAGTAAGAGTACAAGTAAAGTAATCGTAGTTAGTTAATCGTTCATTTGTATGTATATCATAGGATTTGATTTGTGAACACCGGAGGAACGTTGGGATACAAGTACATCGGTGAAAGGTATGATTTCTTCATGCCCTGTATCCTAATCTGGTTACCCCGATTTGTGTGCTTATTTGATCGCCTAAATAAGATAAATGCATGAATCGGACTATATTGCACTTACTTGTGCTTGATTTATGTGTTCTTGATGTTTATTGTCTTGAACACTAGTTTGTATAATTCATGAAAAATGTGGATGAAGATAAAGTGTATCTGTATCTTGTAGTGTACTTGTGTATAGTATTGTATTTCGTATGGATGTATATATGAGCAATGTATTGTATTATTGTGGCTTGAATGTTGACTTGTGCTAATTCCTAACTAGCTAACTCCTAACTTAAGTGAGTAAATTGGAATGAGTACAAGTCCGATATAGCTTCGGCCACGCGTGAGGATGCGGAGTCACAAGAGGTTGGCTGCAATTCCTGACTCTTAAACTGGTCCGCGGCCCAAATCCCTTAAATGGGTAGCATCCCGGATTAGTGAGTCAAGTAAATCCCGGAGGTGGGACGGTGTAGTCCCCAGGGCCGGAGGTCCCGACGACTTAACTTGAGTAAGAGTAAGAGTAAGTAAGTATGGATCCGTAAGTAAGTATGAGTATGAGTATGTATGCGCATGTATGAAGTAATGAGTAAAAGAGTAATCTCCACCCGATTAACCCGGGTGGACCAATAAAGCTAACAAGTATTGTATATTGTGTATATAATGCGTATGTGTATTCGGGAAAAGGTAAGTATGTATTGGATGATTGTATTGTGTACCTTGAATGCAATGAAATGTATGTGTGTATGTATGCCTTGTGAAAGTAATGTAGTATTGAGTATGAAAGCATGTATGCATGTTGTGTGAATAAATGAACCGCATGTATTCGACCAAGTGGTCGGCGTACCCTCACTAGTACGCGGGGTATGCGGTTATCATGCTCGGCGAAAGCTGACCCCTTCGGGGGACATTTTTTAGTGCGCAGGTACCCGAAGCGGATGTGGCCAAGGAGAGAGTCCGGCGGCACACCCTTGTATTTAGAAAGTAAGTAGTTGTGAGGAACGGGTAGTGTGTAGACTCGTAAGGAGTATGTATGAGATTGAAGGAGGTATTGTAATTGTAATTGGAACTTAGTAAACTCGGTATGTAGACTGCATGGTATTGAACTTGGAGTATTGTAATGAATGGGATGTTGTAGTATTTGATTCGGTAATTGGAGTAGGTATGATAAGTGCGTAGTACTCGGATATTCCGGTCCATCAGACCGATGCTGAATGTAGAAGTAGCAGCCTTGTTAGTCACGTGGGTGACTAACGGCATTGTATCACCCATTGTAAGTAAAGTATGTCCGCTGCGTGTATCTGATTTGTAAGGAGATTGGACGATAAGCATTGTATTAATAGTAGGGGTGTTACAGCTTTGCATGTCGACCCAGGTTGCCGGAAATTTTATTCTCTTATACACAAAATCCTTCATTCTTCGCTATTAAATGCGGTTAACATTGTTCAGATGGAGACCGTCTCCGGGATTCCCAATTTTCGGGATCTACCGTATGACAGGTTCTCCGTACCCTAAGGTATTTAATAACAGCCAGATCGGGTATTCCCGAGTGTGAGAGGACTTTCATCTCTCTGGCGTTCTTTCCCCAAGTCATATACAGGGATTGTGGAGGGTGGGATGGATATTGTAGGTTTCCAGTACACACTAGTAATTCCTATCTAGCGTATCTCTCACGCTATCACTCAACCCTTAACCCAAAGTACTAAAATTCTGACTCGGTACTTCCTAAGCTCGGTAATTCAGTCATCAGAGCGATACTTCGCTCTGATACCACTTTTTGTAACACCCCATCCAACATTAACACACTTACACTAAACTGCAGCGGAAATACAAACCTCATCACATTACTTAACTCGTTGGTATTACACGCCGTTAGCCACCCACGTGGCTAACAAGGCTAATCCATATACATTGTACCGGTCTGATGGGCTAAATTCCCGAGCAACTACACATTATTATTCCTTTCCATTAACAACAACAACAACAAATACACCTTTCAACTATACCGAGTATTTATAAACTGATGCCGACAACAATATCGGTCTTACTACACCTGTATATATACACTTAAATGAATACCCATGTACAATGACTACCCCGTCCTACTCTCGAACGGCTTCCAGCTCTCTGTACCTGAAATAGGAAAGAAGAGAAAGGGTGGCCCCCAAGGGGCTCAGCACCTTTGCTGGTATGGTAATCCCGCAGCCCACATGCTACCGGGCCACGTACAACTAATTGTCGTCCTAGCATGCGGTTGATTATTTTTAAATCATGCATGCAACTGTAACAACAACACATAACATCATCACTTCGCCTCAACGGCTCAACAAACGGTTAATATATCCTTACTTAATAAGTCACTCATGGTATTCACTATCCCTAGAGTGTTCCTCCTCTAATGGAGCTACTTCCTTAATAGACGACACTTACCCTCAAATCGGGTTATCCTTAAACGCCTTTTTCTCAAACTGGGATTCATATCCATGATCCACATACTCCACATTTTACAACATAAACATACGCTACATAACATCACACAACAACACTTTGCACTTTAACGTGCACAACATAACACAGCAATAGATATTGCATCACAACAAAATACATAACATAATGGGAATGGTTCTCTTAGGAACCGACCCAAACATTGCTTATTCACTGATGAGCCTAGAGAATGTTGCCAGTCTCATGATAAGCTCGTTATACAATAACAACAACACTCATTACCGTCCTAATAGTTGGACGAGTAACTTAAGTTAAGGCGGTTCAGGTTTGGAGGCCCGAACACACCACACAAACACATGTTCCCCCTAAACCGATCATAAGTCAGAATAGCTAAGCTTTGGAATAAGCTAATGGAGATCATAACCCGTGAGGGAAACAACCATAACAAAGAGAAGGGTAAGGCTAAGAAGGATACAACACATGTTCCCCTTAAACCGATCATAAGTCAGAATAGCTAAGCTTTGGAATAAGCTAATGGGAGATCATAACCCGTGAGGGAAACAACCATAACAAAGAGAAGGGTAAGGCTAAGAAGGATACCCTCTCCCAAACAACGCGCGACCGGCCAAACCGGATTCCTCACTACTGTTAGTACATACTTACTTTTAGATATAGTTAGAACCCCACTACGGAGTCTATCATAATTACACTCATACAGTATTAGAACTGTGTTAAACATACAAGGGAGATCCCTACATTCACATACACAACATCACACATTTAACACACGCATAGCCATGGTTAGTACGTCCCCTGGTTCGGGTCGTTTACTCCGAATACCAAACTCTCATATGATCCTAGACTCGGTTAACTAAGGTTAACGCTTCCGAGGCTAAATGGTATCGGAGTTGAACACGCCACATATATGAATTACTGTAAACTCATTACATGTTTCATCTTACAACATGGCAAACATACAGAAAAACACATTGGCATACAAGCCGGTGTAATCCGGTAGGACACAGGTTGCAAGAAAACCATACCTGTCACCGGAGTCCACTTTATCACGTCCACTTACGTTCCTCGAGCAATTCTCGAACAACTGATAACATTACATGTACTTTTATTAACATCGGGGTAGCACGATCATTTAATGTCTAATGCTTATAACTTTTCGCCGTTAACTTAGTTACATAACTTTACAAATTTAATCTTGATTTACTTTCACATTTTATTACAACTTTTCACCCACTTAATTCTCATTAGAACTCACCTAACATGTCCTTAACAACCTTATAACATCATTATCCATCAATCCCCTTCATTAGACATCTTTTAATAACTTAAAACAATGTTTTTTATATGGTCCGGGACTTGGTCCTCTTCTTAAGTCCCGGACCATATGCTAACTCAAGTCTCGGCCTTTTAAAATGGGGTGGTCCGGGACCTTTACAAGGCCTAAGTCCCGGACCACATCCTTACGTGACTCTCGGCCTATTTTACACCCCTGGTTCGGGACTTGAACCATGACCTAGGTCCCGGACCAAAGCTACAGACTTGGTAAAATTGCATTTTTCAAACCTTGTTGCATTATTTCTCCACCTCCATTAATTACCCAAACTTCATACATGAACTTAGGCATATTCTAATACCAAATATCACTTTGATTCTCCTTACAACATTGTCTTTTTTTTTTGCATAATTTTTGGGCCGTCCGACCCACCGTCCGACCCACAGCTGGGTCGGACCCGTTCCAGAAACTTTCTCGTCTGCTAAATACTCATGTCCGACCCAACCATCTGGGTCGGACCATTCCAGAGACTTATAGCACACATGTCCGACCCATGTCCGACCCAAGACCTCTGGGTCGGACCATTCCAGAAACATCAACGGGTGACTTAACAGAGGCTGTCTGACCCACCCTGGGTCGGACCACTGGGTCGGACAACATCAGAAGTTGTCCAAAACTTGCCAAACTTTCTCCAAACTTTTCCTCAAGCCTCCTATTGTGTTCTAACATCATTTGGCACCCTTAACCCTTCATATAACATCCATAAACTCATTTTATAACTCCTTAAATACTTATTCTCTTCTTACCAAAATTCCTAACACTTATATTGTTTTCCTCCTTAAGATTTCTAAGTGGTATTTCACCTCTAATGACCACTATACCAAGGTGTTTCCTCTACACCTTAACATCTCCTCCAAATCACTTTAATACATGTTTTCTTCCCAAGTAAAACATTTGTTCACCTTTCACACTTCCTAGTTCACCAAAACCATTTAAAACACTTAGAACTTCTCACACATTTTCCCAATTTGGCCATAGCTTCTCTGTATATACTCACATCCAAACCTTAGGTTTTTACCTTATTTCATTCAAGAACAGCTAAAATCCATCAAGCACACTTTATACACAAGACTTCACACATTTAGCACTACATCACAATATAGTGCATAAGCTTAAATTGCTTGGCACTTAGGCCCTTAAATAACATGGCTCTTAGGCCCTTAAATAACATAAATCTTAAACACTGAATTTCCCACATAAATAATGCCTTTAACCTGCAAATACACCCAACAATACATATGCCCTTAATAAACTCCTTGAGAGCATTTCACTAGCT
Organism: Limonium bicolor; assembly: GCA_023374045.1. Taxonomy (NCBI): domain Eukaryota; kingdom Viridiplantae; phylum Streptophyta; class Magnoliopsida; order Caryophyllales; family Plumbaginaceae; genus Limonium; species Limonium bicolor. The sequence goes on along the minus strand of CM041777.1, from coordinate 298,364,214 downwards.
CATTCACATTGGCTCCTTAGATCATTTTAACAAGCAATATAAACCCATTTCTCCTAAGGCATTATACCACATTAGGTTAGTATGTTTACCTCTTTTCCACTCAAACTTCTTTCTTGTTTCCTTATAAACCGGCAAGGCATTTCTTTCCTTGTCAACTACTAAACAATATACAAACATCATAATGAGTATTCAAGCTTTAAGCTTCATCTCATTGTAAACCCTAATTTTACATTGTTTCAAAAACATTAATGTAGTTGTTTTACCTTGATCTTTGAAGAGAGTTTGAATATCTATGAAGAGAGGACTCCACCTAGTCCATGAAAGGTTGGAATGAAGCTAGAACAAAGTCACACAAAGAGCACCATCAATGTGCATTTTCGGTCAAGGTAAAACATGGAAGAAACTTGATTTTTCTTTGAGATTCCTTACCTAGAAGCAAAGGAGAGTAATAATATGTAGAAAGGTGAGCTCAAGCTCCTTCAATGGTGAATCTCCATGGCATCAAAATTGAGTTCTTGAAGATTTAAAAAGATAGAAGTGTAGAGCTTGGTCTAACTAAGACAAATGGTCTTAGAATTTGATTTGGAGCATGGAGTTGGATTTGGCAAAGAATGAAGATGGAGAAGAGATGTTGCCATAGCAATCATAAATGGAGGAAGGAGAAGATGAAGAAACCGTGTGAAACAAGAAGGAAATGAGAGAAATGAGAATGGTTTTACTTTTTGAAGATATTTATAACTTAAAGCAAATAGTAACTTATGAGTCATCTTTCTTTACTTAACAAGTTAACATGTTTGGTGACTCATTACTACAAAAACCGTCCCCCTTATTATTAGAAGGGTATAATAGTCTTTGTTGACCAATTTAATTACTTATAACATTATATGTTACAAACTAGCTTATAAAAATCACTATTCACAAAACAAGGCACATAGAAGTGAAATTTTTGATTTCCCATTGATATAGACTTCCAAATGTGATACTATATAGTACACATGTTAATTAAAGAGTAATGATGGACATTTAGCCATTCAAAACTCATTTACAAGACAATTTTTCAAAAACGTGCTTTAAGAGTCATTAAAGCACATTTTGTGTTTTAACTTGTTTTCAAGCTTGGTTTTCTTTGGTAATTGATTTAATATGTTCATTAACATATTTATAAGGTATAGTAATGACCATTAGGTCTTATACAAATTTATCCCAAGCTTAGAGCACATTTTTGCTCTTATTGACTTTAAGGTATTTCCTTGTGTTTTATTTGGTTTAACTGACTACCAAGGTTTCCTAAGGACTTAATTAGCCCTATTAAATCATAATTGAATATTATTAAGTCTTGGTAGGCTCTTTGGGTCCTAACCAAGTTCACTCATAGCTTAGAGCATGTTTTTGCTCAAACTGTGTCTTAATGCTTTATTGCATTTACTATGGTTTAAACTGTTCACTAATGTTTCTAAGGCACTTTTTAGCCTTTACCTACCATAGTTTGATATTTAAACCACATATCAAGGTTTGGGGTATTTCAAAACCACTTTAGAAAGCTTAAATTCTTATTTTTAGCCAAAATCACTATTCACCAACTTAAACAACCTCCCAAAAGAGTCTCGGCATAAATATTTAATCATGATCCAATATCAACAACACAAGTATCTCCTCAAAATTTCAGCTCAAGATCAATTCGGATACCCATTCAAACATTCGGAAAGGCTTAAAGCACATTTTCTCATTTTTAGGTTCTTTACCTTGTCTAACCGACTTAAATTTCTCCATTCGACTTGATTTTTCAACCATAACCATATATTCCCTATTCAAGACAACCCTCATACTTTTAGCTCAAACCCGTGTCGGAAACCTATCCAAACAATTCCTAAAGCTTAAAGCTCATTTTTCTCCATTTTCAAAGTTCTTTAGTGTTTTCCTACTTCCCAACCTTATTTCGACTTGATTTTATAGGATGTTCTCTAAATATTCATCCCTAGTTTACTGTAGAAATTTTAAGAAAATAAGAGATAGGATTCGTAGATAACAAAACAGAATGACTTAAGAAGGAAAATAAGCTTAAAGGGTGAAAGTGATGTGCATAGATGTTACCTGTCCTCTCCTAGCCATTTTGGAGCTTTTCTACCTTGATTATAAGTTGCTTGAGCTCAAAATCTCCAACAACCAAGTCGCCCTCCTTGGATTTTGGCTCCCACTCCTTAAACTTTCCTTTTTCCTTGATTTTAGCTTAATTACTACCTTAGATTTGTGTTTCCAATGAAGGAGTGTTGTTACCTATGCTCCAATGGTGTTTCATAGCTTAGGAGAAGCAAGGTAGATGAATAGAAATGGCCACCTTGCTCACCTACCATGGCCGACCTCCACCCCCCCTTTTATACTTGATTTTTCATCCTTATCTTACTATTTGTAATTATGACTTCTAGAATTGTCCATAGCCATAGATTTGTGTTAGGTGACAAAAACCAATCCTAACCACTCATGCCAAACCGCCATTGAATGGATAAGGAGGGGGCAAGTTGATTTTGTAATCATTGGCAAATAGTAAGGAGGTGTGAATAGTAACCGAGATATTTTTCTCCTCCTTCCTTGATATTTTCGGCCCCATCTTAGGCCATGTTTGGCTTGAGCTTTTTATGGGGAATTAAGACTATATATGAAGGTATGTTAATACTAGTGTGGGTTATCAAGTTTAAGGAATTTCCTCAGGTCACTTTTGAGCTCTCCTTAAGCCCCGTTTGCCCAGAATCACTAAATACTGAAAAATGTAACTAGATTGTCTTATATTAAGAGAAGAAAGATATGATTGTTTCTTTCCTCAAAACACTCTCAAAAGTATCTAACACACTTCCTAAGGTTGATACCCACTCTCAGTTCCTGAGGAATTCAGTAATTTTCAAGAATTTCAGAAATCCTGCGAAACTAAGGTTTACCGGGTGATACTCCGGGAACTAAAATTTCTAATGTTCACCAAGCACCTCCAACTAATTATAACCTTCTCCATCTTTAGAAATTAGGGTTTCCTAAGGTTTACAATTAAATAAGACCTTAATCACAGCTTAAGAAATTTGGGGTATTACATCCTCCCCCGTTAAACAAAGCTTCGTCCCCGAAGCTCAATTCACCTCACAAAACAATACATTCACATACTCCAAGAAATTAAAACAATACTCCACACAATAATTCTCAGTTAACCTCATCAACCACAAATGACTCAGCAACATCACACAAAACCTCAGACACACCAATCTCACAATATAAACCATCCACAAATTCGATGATACCACAGTATAAAATCGTTAAGAGGACAACTCCTAAAATAACATTCAAGTATTACCAACCATTTCTGGCACCAACAAACATTCACAATCACAAACATTCACAAACACTAGTAGTCATTCACCACTTACCATACGACTCCCCCCTAAAAAGAAAGTTTCTCCTGAAACTTTAATTGCTGACCTTAATCAAAGAGTTCTGGGTGTTGAGTTCTCATCTTGCTCTCTAGTTCCCATGTAGCTTCTTGAACTCCATGATGAGTCCATAAAACTTTAACCAAATCCACAGACTTCCCTCGGGTCTCCCTTGTCTTACGATCCAAAATTTTAATTGGGTGTTCCTCATAAGTCAAATTAGGTGCAACTTCTACCTCGTTCGGTTGCAACACATGTGATTCGTCTGGAAGGTACCGTTTCAATTGTGATACGTGAAACACGTTGTGGACCCTATCCAAGTTCATCGGCAAGGCTAATCGGTAAGCCAAATTTCCAACCTTTTCCAATATTTCATACGGACCGATGTACTTAGGAGCAAGTTTTCCTTTCTCGCCAAATCGTACCACGCTCTTAGTGGGTGAAACCTTCAGAAATACCTTGTCCCCCACATTGAATTCAACTGGCCTTCTATGCAAATCAGCATAAGACTTTTGCCTATCTTGTGCGGCTTTCAATCTCTGCCGAATGTTCTTAACCTGTTGAGCCATCTCTTCTGTTAGCTCAGGCCCAACCCAAACCACCTCCTGTGCATCATTCCAACACAACGGAGTACGACACTTTCTACCATATAAGGCTTCATACGGGGCCATATGGATACTTGAGTGGTAACTGTTGTTATAAGAAAATTCAATCAAGTGCAACTTGTCACTCCATGACCCTTGATAATCCATCGCACAGGCCCGCAACATATCCTCCAATGTTTGAATAGTTCTCTCCGTCTGCCCATCAGTCTGTGGGTGGTAAGCTGTACTAAGGCTCAATTTTGTTCCCATGGCTTTTTGAAATTGCTGCCAAAATCTTGAGACAAACCTAGAATCTCTATCCGAAATAATTTCCATAGGGACTCCGTGATACTTAACCACATTTCTAATATATGCTTCCACCAGCTGTTCCATAGACCAAGTACTTTTCATTGGAATTAGTCTAGTAGTCTTGGTCAACCGATCCACAATCACCCAAATCTGATCCATCCCACCTCTGGTCGGTGGTAATCCCACTATGAAATCCATAGATATCGAATCCCATTTCCACATGGGTATATCCAATGATTGCAACATGCCTCCTGTTTTCTTATGCTCAAATTTAACTTTTTGACATGTTGGACACTTCGACACATGTTCAGCTACCTCCTTTTTCATGCCTGGCCACCAAAAACTTTTCTTTAAATCTTTATACAACTTGTTTCCTCCCGGATGTATGGAATACGCAGAGTTATGAGCTTCCTGCATCAACTTCCTTTTAATATCGCCACATGAATCTGGTATACACCATCTTCCACGAAATCTCAGACTGCCATCATCATGAATCTTAAAATCTGGGGCTTCTCCCTTTTCCACCTTCTCCTTTATTTTCCGTAGTTTCTCATCCTCTTGTTGATGATGCAAAATTTCCTTATAAATGTCAAGGAATACGTTCATACTAAACAAAATTTCTCTATCCACCTCCCCCGTTGTTACCACCTCAAGGTTCAACCTTTTGAAATCCTGTACCAACTCATCATGTAATATCCAATTAGCTTCTGATAAGTTGGTATTCTATATATACTTTTAATGTCGAAATCCCATGTCTTTATTACCGTTTTCCCTTGATTTTGTACTTAAATGAAGTCCATTCCTATATCTAAAAGAAATTGTACGGAAACAGATTTATTTGGATATTTGTATGATTTAGGATGGATATATAGGGAATTCAGAAGTTTGTGTAGGAGATAATAATTAAACTGCAGACCATAAATCAGATTTATGTGCAGGAAACTCCAGAGTCTTTCAAGGGTTATTAATGAGGAAAGATAAATTCAAGGGAGTAACTCGGATTCTTTCAAGAGTTATTGATGAAGAAAGTTAAATTCAAGGAAGTAATTAGAGGAACTGGAAGGTCTTCATTAACTTCGCGAAACTGAAGGAAACTAAAAGATAACATTAATGAACAAGCGAAGAGCCTTGAATTAATCTTATAAATAAGGAAGGCTTTGGATGAGAAAGCATGCACCCATCCACTCATCCATTCATCCACACAACATCACTTCAGTTCTATTTTTTTTAGCTTTAGGTTTAGTTTTTATTTCTTTTTTCTCACGCCGAGAAGAACGCAAGCAGCCGCGAGAGTTCTTCTCCTCCACCACCATATTCAACCTCCAGCCCAGTAAATTGCAGATCTGGATAGCGAGACAAACGGAGGAATCTTCTACACCAGATTAATTCTTCTCTATCTCTCTATACTCTTTTTGTAACATGCTAGGCTAGGAAGGATTTACTCCGGGTGATGGTTATTTGTAGCTAGTTCGTTTTACACGTACATCTACAATTATTATTTGAGATTTTATTTTCGGATTGTTTCAGATTAATGCAAATGTTGTGCTTTTTAATTAATCTCGCGAATTTCTTAAAAAGCCTTACGAATCTTGTTATGATAAGATCAGTGATTAACAAGAAGGTCAAATTAATCTGTTAGCCTGTGGAAAATTAGATCGGATTGATTATATTTTCCCTCAGGTGCGTCTTAATTCTTTAAGCTTCATCCATCTATGTGTGTTTCGCTAGGTTCTAGATTAGACCTTGTGTGTTATGCTAGATGAGCTTTCCTGAGATTATGATTTAATTCTGGAAAGATATTGAAGAATTAGCCAATCCATAACTCTTATCGATTTGTAGAAGTTCACATAATCCGACTAGTGAAAAATAACTTGAACCCGGAGTTCCACTCATCCATATAACTTTACCCGTTTTATTTTAATTTATTTTCTTCTTTCTTATTTGATTCCCAAAACAAGAACAACCCCCTGAATTTCCAGTTTTCTTAGGACTAGACTTACTTTCTTCAAGTCCCGCGGATTCGATACCTGGTTGCTACGTTTTCTATACTGCAGTGACCGGGATTATTTGCAACCCAAAGACTTCTTGATTTATTAATTTCTAGATTAATTTATTTAGTTTTTAGTAGATCAAATCTCTTGTTTGCAAAATGGCGCCGTTGCCGGGGACTTGACTTTCTCTAGTCCTTGGGATCAGTTATTCATTGTTTTGTTTCTTATTTTATTTTGTCTTGTTTTATTTTATTTTCATTTTATTTGGTTGCCAGTTGCTTTTATTTTATCTAATTTTATTCTACAAATAACCATCAATTCTTGTTTTGTTTTAGTTGCTTCCTTTAATTTTATTCTACTTCATGCTTAGTTTATTTTGTTATCATTTTCTTTGATAGTTTATCTTGTTTTGTTTTTATTTAATTAATTTTAGTTTGTTTTGTTTTATTTTGTTTTATTCTATTCTATTTTACTCTTAGTTTACTTTGTTTTTGTTTTTTTATTCTATTATATTCTATTCTTAGTTTAAAGTGTTTTTGTTTTGTTTTATTTTTATTATTAGTTTATTTTGTTCTTAGTTTTTTCTAACAATGGCAAACATCAGAATTGATGAAGCAATATCAGGTGAATTGTACAAGTTGTTGGTTGAACTGAAAAGATCACAGGATAAGACATCTGAACTTTATAGACAGTTAGCCAACAGAAGGATGGAGCAGTCTATGGAACAGACTCCTGTTTGGGCAGTGGAGAAAGAGTCTTCTGGTTCTTTTGATTCGTTTTCCTCTATTTTGTGTTGCTCACAATGTGGGGAAAATCATGAGTTTGAAGATTGCCCCGAAATTGAAGAGATGAGGTGGGCTGAGGAGCAATTCGAACGGGAATCATCCTATTCGCAAGATATATATTGCGCATATTGTGGGGGAGCTCATGAGTTCGATGACTGTCTCATTTTGCAAGAGCAATTGTGGTTAGAGGATCAACCAGACTATTTGCAGCGAATCGCTCCTCTACAACAGGCTTCAATCTTTGACAGTGGTAACCTTCAAGAGTTAGGGAACAATTCAGTGGAGCAACTTGTCGACATCTCAAGTCACCCTCCCTCCCCACCCTTGGTTCTCGCTGCACCAGCAGAGGTCTGCGTTGCAGTTGACTGCCCACGTGGAACCCACCTTGACCCTCACCCAGATGAGGAGGATGTTTACATCCTAAGATTTGAGGGGGACAGGTCTCCACCTCTTTATCATTCCGACGGACTCTTTAAGCCTTACCAGATAGACGATGATGTTTATATCCTCAAGTTTGAAGAAAAAGAGCCTCTGTCACCCCATCTTCACCTGGAAGATCGCTACCTTCAATACCTCCTCAAACACCAGATTTCATGGAGTACTTATTTTCTTATTTTATCTGCTGAGGTAACATTTTGCTTTGATCCAGGTGGCTTATTAGTGATGGCAGTCCACTTCTTATCCCCGTTGACACCATTGTCAACTTTTATTTTTGATCCGGGATAACAAAGCAAAAGTCTAGCCAAAGACTATAAAGATGGGCAGCTGACTGGGAGGCAGCCCAGTGGTAACGTTTATGTTTATGTTTTTTTTATTTTCTAGTTTTATTTTGTTTATAGGTTTATTTTCATTTTATTTCAGTGAGAAGTGGTGATGGTGTTCGTGCTACTAATGCAACACTTTTAGCGTTATTTGTATTTTATAATGTGTGTGTAGGTGCAATCTTTTTATCTCCCTATCTCTCCAAGGCTGGACACTTGCTTGGACGCAAGTGTGAGGAACGTTTCTACCCCGCTGTTTGAGCTTAAGTGTGTGGAAGGGAACCTTCCTCAATCTAAAGATATCAGGGGAGTTTCAGTTTCTCAATCTTTATTGTCTGTGTTCATCCTATTATGCTTTTAATGTTTGTGGAGTCTTGCATGGATCCTTCATGAGTCTGACATATTTTGAAAGGTCTTTTTCTTGATTTTATTTTGTGAACAATGAGGACATTTCTCCTCTCAAGTGTGAGGAAGTGGAGACCTTTCCCTGAAAATATGCCAGTTGTACTTAATGCCACACTAGCTTTTAATTGTTCTCTTGCTGTAATGGATAGGCTTCTTTTGGTGCCAATAAATGTTGAATTTTTGGGTGATTATTTTGCGGAAGTTTGAAATCGAGCCTGATGACAACCTCAAGAATCGTTTTGCTCAAAGTTGTTCGTATGTATAGTTTTCTTGAAATTAATGTTATTTTCATTGAAATTTGGTGGATTAGCTGATTGTGAAGATTGAATTAGTTTGGCTTGGTGACTTTGGGAATGATGTGAAAGTTTGGATGAAAAGGATAAGGCAAGGTACTCCTCTGATCATGAATTTTCTGAACCAAAACAGACCTCTTTTATCTGGTTATTAAGTGCTTGGGGTGCTTCATCACCCATCTACCTAAGGTTTCGTAATCTGGGATAGAAGACCCAACACCGTTACATGGATAAAGAGAAAAGTCTGGGGGATGAAACAATTGTACCAAATGAGAAATTAATTATGCAAAGAAAGGGAAACTCTTAATGGTGAATGTTATTGGAAATTTCCTATTCTGATCATGAGTGTGTGGTGTTGAAAGGTATTGCGGAATAAGGTATTACTTCACACCCATTGTCATTGATAAGTGTCAAAATGAGCATGTTTTATAGGTGTATTTCATGTTTAATATTAGCACTTTTCTTGCTCATTTCTCCACTTCGGTTAGTTTTCCTCTAGTTTATGTTTTATTGTTTTTCTCACAAAATTATTGGTTTAACATAAGGAAAACCAAGCCGGGAGTAAAATAGACGAAGAGACGAACGCGTGGACGCAAACGGCTCAGGAAACAGAGTTTAAATGAAGAATCTAGAGCCGGTCAAAGTTCGAAGGAAAATGGGCCACGGTCAAGGCTGCAACCGCCCCATATCAGGCGGTCACCACATATACAACCGCCTGGCGGTCCTCTCACACACAACCGCCTCTAAAGAGGCGGAACCACTAGCGGACGTCTCACTCTTGTCCGCCCCATTACCACGCGGACTCCACACACGGGACCGCCCAAGAGGAGGCGGACTCCTCTCGTGCAACCGCCTAGCGGTCTCCTCACTCTTGTCCGCCCCGTTACCACGCGGACAACACTACCACTACCGCCACTTATCAGGCGGACACCACACACCAAACCGCCAGGCGGTCTTCGACGCGGTCAAGACTAAAATAGACGCCGGACTAGTTTTCTCTTCGCGCAGTCGTCGTCTTCACCTTATCTATCTACTCCGACCACTGCCTACCTTAAATCGCTCCCGCATTTCGCCACTGTCCCCTGCAATAAATGAATGAAGCAATCAATGCTTCAATCAACGAAGCACTCAAGTGGGCAATCAACTGCAAATATGTACGGAAGACTACTTCCTCACTTCTTCTATAAAAACCCATTCCCTACAGCCTCGTACAGACGCACGGAGAAAACCAGAAAATCACTCATTCTCACCTCATTCATTCTCTTCCATTAACACTCACGTACATCTCATACCCCAGTTCTCTAAATTCTCAAATTCACCCACTTCACTTATAATTACCTACGTACATGTTTCACTCTTCGACCTCTCCATTTCTCCATTCACTAATCACGTCTCCGTGCTGTTATTACGTCCAACCTCTGTCAGATTTATTACCAGTTAATATGTCTGGCTAAGGAGGATTTGCTCCGGGCAAGGTTTTTAATTATGGTTTGTTTAATTATGTAATCAATATTTTTACCGGTTTTAATAAATACAGTTTGTTACGCTTAAAGGATTTCTCTCACCATTTTAATAAATTACATGAATTTATTAAAATGTTTTCCTAAGTCTATTTTGATCAGACCAGGTGTTAAATAGACAGGTTATTTAAGCCGTAAATCTGGAGAAAACTTATTATGATTTAATAAGTTAGTATTTACAGATGCAATTATAATTCCTCGAATTTAACGTCCGTTTACATAGTACTGCTCGAACCTTGATTAGACCGAGCATTTTCTGGTAAACGAGTTCTTAAGGGTCTATGACTTAGTCCTTAGGATAAAAACAGGAATTTTGCCAAACTAATTTATTAAACCGGAAGAGATAGCATAATTAATCAGATTATATAAAACCTGAACCCGGAGTTCCATTTAATTCATCTGCACTCAGTAATTTAATCTGCTCTTTTAATTCTCTAAAAACAAGTCAATTAACTTCCCCCCTTTTGTGACAAGCTTAGGAACTACTTTAGCTCGCTATAAGTCCCACGGTTTGACCCCGGCCGCTTCTGTCTTCTACACTACTACGACCGGGTTTTAATTTGCAGCCCGACGGATATTTTGAGTATTAATTTCTTTCTTTTAATAACTACACCTCTTCTAAATCACTCACGATAAATCCACTCTGCAGTCATCCACAAGTTCGAGGAAAGAAATAGGTGGAAGGTCCCAAGCTTATCTATGTTTAGTTTCTACAATCTAAATTCTTCATGCTTTTATAAAAATTGTTCTTTTTCACTGTTTGCAAAAACTTACAGCTAAGAGAAAGATTATTCTTCTGATTGTCATTTTGCTTGATTTCCTTCTATGCTTGTTTGATCCTGAGGTTTGATACTACGGCATTTGAGATGGTTTTATTCTTTATTTGCTTGAGGACAAGCAAAGGTTAAGTGTGAGGAAGTTTGATAAGTTGGTATTCTATATATACTTTTAATGTCGAAATCCCATGTCTTTATTACCGTTTTCCCTTGATTTTAAACTTAAATGAAGTCCATTCCTATATCTACAAGAAATTGTACGGAAACAGATTTATTTGGATATTTGTATGATTTAGGATGGATATATAGGGAATTCAGAAGTTTGTGTAGGAGATAATAATTAAACTGCTGACCATAAATCATATTTATGTGCAGGAAACTCCAGAGTCTTTCAAGGGTTATTAATGAGGAAAGATAAATTCAAGGGAGTAACTCCGGATTCTTTCAAGAGTTATTGATGAAGAAAGTTAAATTCAAGGAAGTAACTTAGAGGAACTGGAAGGTCTTCATTAACTTCGCGAAACTGAAGGAAACTAAAAGATAACATTAATGAACAAGCGAAGAGCCTTGAATTAATCTTATAAATAAGGAAGGCTTTGGATGAGAAAGCATGCACCCATCCACTCATCCATTCATCCACACAACATCACTTCAGTTCTATTTTTTTTAGCTTTAGGTTTAGTTTTTATTTCTTTTTTCTCACGCCGAGAAGAACGCAAGCAGCCGCGAGAGTTCTTCTCCTCCACCACCATATTCAACCTCCAGCCCAGTAAATTGCAGATGGATAGCGAGACAAACGAAGGAATCTTCTACACCAGATTAATTCTTCTCTATCTCTCTATACTCTTTTTGTAACATGCTAGGCTAGGAAGGATTTACTCCGGGTGATGGTTATTTGTAGCTAGTTCGTTTTACACGTACATCTACAATTATGATTTGAGATTTTATTTTCGGATTGTTTCAGATTAATGCAAATGTTGTGCTTTTTAATTAATCTCGCGAATTTCTTAAAATGCCTTACGAATCTTGTTATGATCAGATCAGTGATTAACAAGAAGGTCAAATTAATCTGTTAGCCTGTGGAAAATTAGATCGGATTGATTATATTTTCCCTCAGGTGCGTCTTAATTCTTTAAGCTTCATCCATCTATGTGTGTTTCGCTAGGTTCTAGATTAGACCTTGTGTGTTATGCTAGATGAGCTTTCCTGAGATTATGATTTAATTCTGGAAAGATATTGAAGAATTAGCCAATCCATAACTCTTATCGATTTGTAGAAGTTCACATAATCCGACTAGTGAAAAATAACTTGAACCCGGAGTTCCACTCATCCATATAACTTTACCCGTTTTTTTTTTATTTTCTTCTTTCTTATTTGATTCCCAAAACAAGAACAACCCCCTGAATTTCCAGTTTTCTTAGGACTAGACTTACTTTCTTCAAGTCCCGCGGATTCGATACCTGGTTGCTACGTTTTCTATACTGCAGTGACCGGGATTATTTGCAACCCGAAGACTTTTTGATTTATTAATTTCTAGATTAATTTATTTAGTTTTTAGTAGATCAAATCTCTTGTTTGCAGCTTCTCCCTCGTGACTCCTCTTCCGACTTAAGGCGTCTGCCACCACGTTGGCTTTGCCTTCATGGTATAAAATCTCCCGGTCATAATCCTTAATAAGTTCCAACCATCTCCTTTGCCTCATATTAAGCTCTTTTTGAGTGAAGATATATTTCAAGCTCTTGTGATCCGTATAAATCTTACAAGAAGTTCCATACAAGTAGTGCCTCCAAATTTTCAAGGCAAAAACTACAGCTGCAAGTTCCAAATCATGAGTAGGATACCTGGTCTCATAGCTCTTCAATTGTCGTGAGGCATAGGCAATGACCTTGCCATTCTGCATCAACACACACCCTAAACCATATTTAGACGCGTCACTATATACTTCAAAACCGTCGATACCACAGGGCAACGTAAGAACTGGTGCTGTGGTTAACTTCTCTTTCAAAATCTGGAAAGCTTTTTCACAATCCTCATCCCACTTATAACGCACTTCCTTTTTCATCAGATTTGTGAGCGGTCTCGCAATTTTAGCGAAGTCTTGAACAAACTTCCTATAGTATCCAGCTAGCCCAAGAAAACTTCTAACTTCTCGTACATTCGTTGGCCTGGGCCAATCCTTAACAGCCTGAATTTTAGCCGGGTCAACCAAAATTCCATCACCGGTTACCACATGACCTAAAAACGATACTTCCTTGAGCCAAAAATCACACTTAGATAATTTGGCATACAGCTTCTTCTCCCTTAAAACTTGTAGAACTTGCCGCAGATGATCAGCATGTTGCTCCTCATCCTTAGAGTACACCAATATGTCATCAATAAATACCACTACAAACTTATCCAGGAATTGGCTGAAAACCCGGTTCATTAAGTCCATAAATACCGCTGCGCGCATTTGTTAGCCCGAATGGCATCACCACAAATTCATAATGTCCATACCTCGTTCGAAAAGCTGTTTTTGGTATGTCCTTCTCTGCTATCTTTAACTGATGATAGCCTGACCTTAAGTCGATCTTAGAAAATACTTTCGCTCCTTGTAGCTGGTCGAACAAATCATCAATCCTAGGCAAGGGATATTTATTCTTGATTGTAACGTTATTTAACTCCCTGTAATCAATGCAAAGACGCAAAGTTCCATCCTTCTTTCTTACAAACAAAACTGGGGCTCCCCACGGAGAAGCACTCGGTCGAATATAACCTTTTTCTAAAAGTTCCTCCAATTGTTTCTTTAACTCATTCATCTCATTCGGGGCCATCCTATAAGGGTGCTTAGAAATTGGAGCTGTTCCTGGTACTAAATCAATAGTAAACTCAATCTCACGGTCGGGTGGAAGTCCAGGAATTTCTTCTGGAAAAACATCTGGAAATTCTCTGACTACTGGATGATCCTCAAGTGCGGATGGCTCCTGTTCTTGCGCCAATTTTTCCTCTTGAACATAACACAAATAAACTGGCTCTCCTTTTCGCAACTCCTTTAAAAATTTTAAGGCAGGTAGGACTTTTACCCTTTGCTTAGCTCCTTCGCATGTGTACGACACTCTCTTTCCTTTCTTCCCACATACGCTAATCTTTTGTTTTTCACAATCTATGCGCCCCTTGTGCTTACTTAACCAATCCATCCCCAAGATTATATCAAAATCCTTCAAATCAAACTCTACCAGATTCATCTCAAATTCTCTACCCTCTATGGTTATTTTTACTCCTTCCATTTTCCTAGTGCATCCTACCACTCTTCCCGTAGGTGTAGAAACAGAAATTTCAACTTCTATATCAGGGACTACTCCTACCTTCTTCAAGAATTCGGAGGATATAAAAGAACAGGTTGCACCAGAATCAAACAATACTTTAGCACTAGTTCCAAGAACGGAAAAAGTACCTGTAATGACGTCCCCTTCTTGTTGAGATTCAGCCTCCGTCTTGCTGATTACGTTGATATACCCCTGATTCTTGTAGCCTCCTCCTGGGGTACTACCACTTCCGTATTGTATTTGCTTCCCCTGACTATTCCCCTGTCCACTCATGTTACCTCTTGGACCATTATAATTATTCCTCTGTTCATTTTGATTATTCAGCTGTACTCCTCCTTGGTTGCCACGATTGTTCTGGTTGTTGAGATTTCCAGTTGTAGCAGGTCTTGCTACCTGATCAGTTCCTCCTTCCATCCTTCTTACCCTACACTCATAGGCCCTGTGGCCTAACTTCCCACAGTTAAAACACCTTACCAACCTTCCTTCGCAATCTTCACCTGGGTGATTCCTTCCACAAATCTTGCAATAAAAGTATCTAGTTCCTTTATCATTGAATCGTCATCCCGGATAATTGGGTCTGGCTCCCCTACTTGGTCTAACTTCTACTTTAGCCCTCTTATCAAAGCTCTCGGCCTTACGAGTCTCCATTCTCCTTTTCCGCCCCGTTTGTACTTCCTTCCTTCTCTGCTGTACTCTATAAAGATTAGCAGCTTTATCGTACGCCTCTTGTAGAGTAGTTATAGGTATTACACTCAGAGCTTCTTGTAAATCCCAATTTAACCCTTCCAAGAAACGTTGAACCTTAGCAGTCTCATCAGGTACCACATGCGGAGCAAATCTAGCAAGCTCCACGAACTTAGCATGATAAGTTTTAACATCATCTATTCGCTGCCTCAATCCAGTAAATTCCTGATATTTCTGCAACCTCACATGCTCCGGATAAAATCTTTTCCTCATCGCATCTTTCAGCATATTCCACCCAAAACCCAGATTTCCTTTAAGTCTCTCCTCCTCCGCAGTCCACCACAGATCAGCCTCACCTTTAAAATAAAATACAGCCCCACTTACCTTCTTTTCTTCAGGGCAATCAATAATATCAAATATTTTGTCAAACTCTCTGATCCACTCTTCAAGAATCACTGGATCCTCTTCTCCCGAATAAGTACTGGGTTTCATAGCTGCTATCCTCCGGGAGAAATCCTTGAGTATTTCAGCTCTAGCCTCGTGCTGCTCCAGGATTCTTCCCATGCTCAGTGTCAACTCCCTCAGTTCATCCATCTGTCCTTTCCCCTCTCCATTACTCCGTCCACTCCCCTCTCCATTATTCTACACAGAGATATGTTAGTTGCAATATAAATAGTTAACTATAATCAATCAAGCACACAACACACAAATATCATAGCAAACATATTTTTAGAACCACATGGTTCTGCCTAGACTCCTAAACCTAAGCCTGGGTCACCTTGCTTCCTAGTCAAACTCAACTTTTCCCCTCCAGCTAACCTATAGCTCTGATACCTCTCTGTAACGCCCCGGTTTACCACCACCATTTACTTAGCCTTTTTTTTCCTCTTTCTTTTTTTTTTGATTCTAGAGAGACACGTTATAACCAAAGTAACTGCTTATATTATACATGCGTCAGTCTTCTTTTTACAAAGGTCCCCTAATACTATCACCGGGGGTTACCGCCACACTTACTAACCACTAGTAAGTGTAAGGCTATTACCACCACCACCCCTACGCTAGCTATCTTACATCGCTGTTACTATCAAAAGAGTGACACAACCAACCCGTCACTTTACACCTTAGTACCAAAAGACCCCTTCCAGCCAACTACTATGTTAGCTCCTACTCCTATTTTACACCAAAAGT
This sequence comes from Limonium bicolor, assembly GCA_023374045.1. Classification (NCBI taxonomy): domain Eukaryota; kingdom Viridiplantae; phylum Streptophyta; class Magnoliopsida; order Caryophyllales; family Plumbaginaceae; genus Limonium; species Limonium bicolor. Next base: position 298,348,203 of record CM041777.1, on the reverse strand, counting down.
AAAGGGGTATCAAAAGGCTATTACATCGCTAGCATCTAACTAGGGACCACTTGCATATACTCGTACACTGTGGAAACATCATGAGTGATGGACTGACTGGTGCCATTTTCTGGGTGCCTAAAACCTTGTATCTTCTTGTTCCACTCTTCATAAATTATCTTGGTGACCCCAGGCTGTAAACTTCTACGATAGGTGACAAACATGAAAATATAGAAAGTATCGGTGGACTCGTCCTCAATGCAGAGAAGATGTCCATCCCAGTTACCCTGAATTCACAAAATACATATACACAGGTAAACACAACCAAATAAAATCAGTAAAAACTGAGTAACACTACCACACCCCGTAAAAAACTTATTTTCTCTTTTTTAAAACCTTTGTTCCCAGCAAATATTAACAAATATAACAAATCAGAATAGATCACACACCATTTACCTGTACCATGAATTATCAAGAGATAATTAATATCAAATACAAGATATTTCCAAATGAAGTCCACCACCACCACCCACCCTATGTCCTTAAGTGTGCACACCCCCCTATTGAAAACTTCTGCCTAATAGGAGTAGATCATAGTGGCAGCTCCAATTTCATTAGTAGGAGCTTATATTGTTGCCGGAACGTCGGCTTGGCCTTAAAGGCTCTCACAAGAGGCATAGTGTAACACCCCAACCACCACCGTACACTTAACATCAAACTGCAGCGGAAATCTCAACTCATCACATTACTTAATTCAATGGTGTTACACGCCGTTAACCACCCATGTGGCTAACAAGGCTAATACATGTACATTGTATCGGTCTGATGGACTAGATTCCCGAGCAACTACACAATACAATCCTTATTCCATTTCCAACATTTATTATATACATACATTCCCACTGTACCGAGTATTTACAAACTAATGCCGATAACAATTTCGGTCTTACTACGCTTACAATGCTTACGCCATTTAAATGGCTACCCATGTATAAACATCTACCCCGTCCTACTCTCGAATGGCTTCCAGCTCCTTGTACCTAAGAAAAGGAGAGAAAGGGTGGCCCCCAAGGGGCTCAGCACCTTTGCTGGTATGGTAATCCCGCAGCCCACATACTACCGGGCCACGCACAACTAATTGTCGTCTTAGCATGCAGTTGATTATATTTAAATCATGCATACAAACCATAAACACCCAACACTTTGCATACACCCAACAATAGGGCTCAACATATATCCAACACATCCACACTTAACAAATCATCCAATGATTCCTTTAACCCTAGAGTGGCTCTCCTCTAAAACGGAGCTGCTTCCTTAATGAACGACACATACCCATTAATCGGGTTATCCTTAAACGCCTCTTGTCACAACTGGGATTCATTTCCATGATCCACACACTCCATATCCTACAACATATCTCATTCCTCACATAACAAAACATAACAAAACCTTTCTTGTTTCGGCGTATACATGACAACATCGAGTTCATTTCAAACATCTAACATATACATATCATAGCATAGCAGGGGAAATTGCTTAGCACAATAACAACAAAACACCATAAGATCGGTTCACACAAGGAACCTTCCACCATAGTTAGTATATATAGTGAGCCTAGAGATTATTGCCAATCTCATGCTAAGCTCGTTACCAACCTCGTTACCGTCCAGTTATATCGAACGGTTAACTTAAACCCAAGGTGTGTCGGATATAGTAATCCCAAGCACACCGAAATAACATTCGTATGCCCCTGTGGCCCGACGTGAGTCAGTAACTAGCTTTGGATAAGCTAAGGGAAGGTAGAAACCAAATTGGAATACAACCTATACATACACCAAGAGAGCCGAACCGGATATGACATCGACTCCCGTCCATCACACGCGTGGCCGGAACAACCGGACTCCTCACCCCCCATTAGTACATATACACTTATAAGTAAGTAGTTAGAGATTCCATTATGGAGCCTACCACATCCACACACCATACGGTATCATAACCGAGTTAAGCACACAAGGGAGGTTCACACACTTGCATACAACAACAATATCCATCTAACTCACACATAGCCGTGGTTAGCACGTTCCCAAGGTTTGGGTCGTTAACTCCGAATACCGATCTCTCACGTGTTCCTAGTTCTAGTTAGCTAAGGTTAAACACTTATTTGAGGTTAAACGGTATCGGAGACCAGTTGCGCCACATAAATGAATTACTATAAACTCATTACATGTTTTAATCTTACAAGGTGGCAAACACTCAGCAAAACACATTGGCATACAAGCCGGTGTAATCCGGTAGGACACAGGTTGCAAGAAAACCATACCTGTCACCGGAGTCCACTTTATCATGTCCACTTATGTTCCTCGAGCAATTCTCGAACAACTGATAACATTACAATTACTTTCATTAACATTGGAGTAACATGCTTGTTTAAAGTCTAATGCTTATCTTTCTAACCATCATCACTCCCTAATGTTGGACCACTAAGTCATTGTAGTTTAAACTTAATCATATAAGTTAATCACTTCTCATTCCACCTCATACTTGTTTACACCTCTTAAGGCCTTTACATGTCACCAAACAAGGCCTAAACATCATCTAAAACCATTACCATTCAATCCCCCATCATTAGGAGCCTTAAACAAATTTTTTTCTTCATTTCTAGTCTGGACCGCCCCTCTGGGGCGGTCCCAGGGGCGGTCCACAACAGATGCTACACGTTCTTTTTTTTTTCACTTCTCTGCACTGGACCTCCCCACAGGGGCGGTCCGTAGGGGCGGTCCACTGCAGAACCAATTTTCTAATGTGCTTTTCTCCTCTTTCTGAACTCCAAATTCATCCCAATTTTTTCCTATGCTTTACACATGTTCTCCCACATGTTTTAACATCTTTTGGGCACACTTAAACCCTCTCGAAACATCCCAAAAATTCCTTAAACTTTTACTAAGTCCTTAACACTTAGAACATTTTTTTCTTACACTTGTAACTTGTATTCTTGCCTAAAACTTCACCTAACCAAAGTACTCCCTCACTACCTTATAACCACCCTTTTAAAAATCATTTGCACTACACTCATCCCCTTTACACACACTCCTCAAGTCTTTCCCACAAGTTCATAACTAAACCTTCACAAGACGTTACACTTTCATTGTTCACCAAACTTTGCACAAGACTTTACGACACCTCCACCATCACCTTGGTGTATCAAGAAATCATCCATTAGTTCCCTAAATCTCCAAGACTATGCCTAAGGCATCTTAACACCTAAGAACACCTTAATTCACTTTCTTTCACCATCTTAACACTTAAAAATTCCTAGTACCTTCTAGGTCATAAAATCTCATTACAACATATAATCTCTTTTGTTCATCAACTAAATTTCGCCATAGCTTCTCTTGTATCACCTTACACCAAAACACATTGTTTTTCACCTTTAGACAATCAAGAACATTCAATCTCTTAATACACACTCTTATACACAAACATATGGTTTTTCATCCTTTAACCATCAAACACATTCACCTTCACAAGAAATGTTCTTTACAACTAAACCTTTAAACTACACTACATCACAATATAGTGCATAAACTTAAATTGCTTGGCACTTAGGCCCTTAAATAACATGGCTCTTAGGCCCTTAAATTGCATTAAACTTAAACACTGAATTTCCCACATAAGTAATGCCTTTGACCTGCACAAATACACCCAACAATACATATGTCCTTAATAAACTCCTTGAGAGCATTTCTCTAGGTCATTCACCATTGGCTCCTTAGGTATTTTATTAAGCAAATCAAGCTCATTTTCCTAAGGCATTTAAACTACATTGAGATAGTTTGTTTACCTCTTTTTCCTCACAAACTTCTTTCTTGTTTCCATGTAAACCGGTAGGATGTTTGGTTGTTTGTCAACTTCTAAACAATGTACACATAATAGAATGAGTATTCAAGCATTATGCTTCATCTCATTGTAAACCCTAGTTACATATATTGTTTTAACACATTAAGGTAATTGTTTTACCTTTGAATGGAAAGAGAGCTTGAATGAGTATCAAGAGAGGACTCCTCCTAGCCCTTGGAAGATTCAAATGAAGCTAAAACAAGACAAGAGAAGACACCATTACATGGTGCATTTTCGGTCAACACCAAAATGAAGGAAATGGAGTTTTCTTTGGTTTTTCCTTACCTTGAAGCAAAGGTGATCAACAAGGCATAAAAATGTAAGCTCAAGCTCCTTCCATGGAAGTTCTCCTTGGCACCGAAATGGTGGTTTTGATGATTTGAAAAGACAATGTTGTAGAGCTTGCTCCAACTAAGAGAACGGTAGTCTCGGAATTAAATTCGGAGCTTGGAGCCATGAGTTACAAGCACTCAAAGATGAAGAATGGAGGTGGGCTGTAGCAAAACGAGATGGAGAAGGGAGGAGGAAGATAGGTGACGATGGGCAAGGAGAAATGAAGGAAAAGTGAGGAGAGAGGTAAGATTTGGAGATATTTATGTTATAAAGCAAAAGTAACCTTTTACTTACTTTTTCTTTCTTTCTTTAACTAACTAGCAAGGGTGGTGACTCACCACTTATAAAATCGGCCCCCATCTACTTAGAAGGGTATAATAGTCTTTGTTGACCAATTTAATTACTTATAACAACATATGTTACAAACTAGCTTATAAAAGTTACTATTCATAAAAACAAGGCACATAGAAGTGAAATTTTTGATTTCCCATTGATATAGACTTCCAAATGTGATACTATATAGTACACATGTTAATTAAAGAGTAATGATGGACATCTAGCCATACAAAACTCATTTACAAGACAATTTTTCAAAAACGTGCTTTAAGACTCTTAAAGCACATTTTGTGTTTTAACTTGTTTTCAAGCTTGGTTTTCTTTAGTAATTGATTTAATATGTTCATTAACATATAAATAAGGCATAGGTATGACCATTAGGTCTTATACACATTTATCCCAAGCTTAGAGCACATTTTAGCCCATATTGACCTTAAGGTATTTATTTGTGTTTTGTTTGGTTTCATTGTCTACCAAGGTTTCCTAAGGACTTAATTAGCCTTATAAAATCATAATTTATATTATCAAATCTTGGTAGGCTCTTTGGGTCCTAGCCAAGTTCACTCCAAGCTTAGAGCATGTTTTTGCTCAAACCGTGTCTTAGTGTTTTATTGTGTTTTACCATGGTTTAAATGGTTCATTTATGTTTCTAAGGCACTTTTTAGCCTTTAAATACCATAGTTTAACATTTACACAACATACCAAGGTTTGGGGTATTTCAATCTACCCCCCTTAAAAGAACTTCGTCCTCGAAGTTCACATTTCCTCGCATCATTGGATTAGAATACGGGAATTACTTATAGCCATAAAACTTCCATTACCAACCACCCTTTACATCCAACCTCGGACTTAATGGTCCGGGCAACATATCCACATTATACATAAAATATCATACTCACATGGTAACCTCGGACTTAATGGTCCGGGTACCTTCACCACAATTGCACTTACATAATATCCCTCAGACTCTTAGGTCTGGGTGACATAACCACATTTGGACTCGTAGGCCCGGGTAACACAATCAATTCAGAACCCACCCACATTAGAACTCAAGGTCTAAAATAATATTTATTACTTATTCCACACAACATGTCTTAGCATGTATATCAAACAGAAATACCTTTTCCATCTCTCCATGGGTTCGAATCCCACGTTGAGTACATATACACTGTGATCCCGCAGAACCCGGTCGCGATGGACACCTTCTGGTCCCCGTTCCTTTGGGAGATCAAAACATTCACTTAATTTTTAACATATGTACTTCTCATGTCACCGGTCCGAAGACAAAGGCTCATACGTCCTCAGCTCGTGAGCAAGTACTACAAAAATATTCTTTACTAGGTTAAGTATAAGAAGATCTTTTATTCAAAATATTAATCGATTGTTTGAAAACACCAATTGAAAATCCTTTTGAAAACACCACACAACTCCAAGTCCAATTTATGCTCCTTGTTTTTTTTAGCGTGGTTTTTGTGACCACTTAGGGAGCTTCAAGAGTCATCCAACCCTGATGTGATCAGCATCAGTGAACTATCTTTCCACCCAATTTGTGTTCGGCTTCCCTTGATCTCATGATAATCAAGTTTCACCTCCCACTTCTTTTTCAACCAACAACTAATTCAAGCGTATCCCATTTTCTATCTTTAAATCCTTCTAGTCATAATCATTACATCTCCAAGGAATAGAACTCCGTCTATCAATCATCACCCAAATCCAACTTAATTCAAGTTACCTAGGGAATTTAATTCTCACTAGGTTCTATGTCGGTCTCATACCCCTTCATAAATCACAACATTGTATATATATACATATATTTTTTTATCAAAATACAATACATGGTTTACATTTATGCACCGTCGGGGTTTTAGTTCCCCGGGAGTTTCTTTACTCCCTTCCACTTGTACTCTCACACACCACTGTTAACAAGATAAACACACTTCCCACAATGGTATTCGCATCTTCTGTGCGCAATTACCACAATTTAACCACAAATAAATGCGTATGTTTATATAACACACGCGCCAACCATCATAACAAATCATTTTGTGCTATGCACAACCCCGTTCACGTACACTTGTACGGTAAAACACACTAAGTGGTTTTGCGCTCTACCCCCCTTAAAAGGGATTACGCCCACGTAATCAATCACTAAACCTTGGCTTAAAATGTTCTGCCGTCGTGAAGTGTTTTGACTTCCACGCGGTCTATTACACAATGGATTCTGATTAGAGGATCTTAACCATATTGGCGGTTTAGTCCCTAAACCAAGAATTCGCATTGGAGTTCTAACTCATAACCGGTTTCGGTCCTGGCCTGTGAGGCTTTTAGGCATTGAAAACTAGCCATTTATTCATATTCACCATGTATATTCAGTATCTGGTGTATGGGCTCCTGGCCTCTGTTGCGCAACTCTGGTAATTATAGATCTAGTTTGCCCCATTCGTTACTGTTACTGTATTATGCATCTCTAATGTATTACCCTTATCTAGGTAACAATGGTTTCTCAACCGACGCATGGTACCTCTTACCCTGAGCGAATTCGGTGAGTTCCAAAACTTTCCATCCACTTCTCCAATAGCTTACAGCGTAACTACTATGTAATTCACAATGATTGACTTGCTTCTACCGACTTACTGTCGGTTGAGATTGAGCTACTACCTAATGTGTAGTGCTCTCTCGGTTATTTCCCACACTGGGTATATTTCATACCGACATTTGGTATTTAGTGCCACTGTTATCACTTATTCTTTCATACCTCCACATTTGGTTTCGTACAAGTACTCTTCCATTGGTATGACCTTGCATTTCTATGCATTGATCATTATAGTATTATAGGTTTCTTCCTACATCCACCACAATTAACATTTCCCAAATCCTAGCTATCCCACTTGATCATTACTGATAGCGCAAGTGCAATACCAAAACACTCAGTCATACAGAGTGCAGAGGCGTAAACTCTTGACAGTAAATCTCTTATGCGATTGCCAATGGAATTTTCACTGTGTTTCACTGAAATTCTTATCACATAACACTTGCTTCCGGCTTACTGCTCGGTTCCTTTGCTATCACTTACTGTTGTGCCTCCACTGGGTTTAACTCATAACTCTGCTCACTCACCATTTTATCATCTAACAATACTCACAACGGTCGCTTATTGCGCACCGTATCCTTACTCATTATACAACATCAACTTATACTGCATCCGCTATTATATTAGCTTCCGCTATTACACTGGGTTTATCTGGCCACTTATTTGGCTGATTTTTGAATATACTATTTTTTGAGCCTTTATGTTCCTTGAGCGTTGTTCGCTACACATTTAGCTTCACACACCTATGGTGATTGCTATCAGACTTATTACTCTTCCTGTGTACACAACTGGTACAAACACTTCTTTTCGTATTATTTTATTTAAATCATCCTGGGGTAATAACAACGTGGTCCATCCTCCACATATTTTTTGAACTTGGTCCACACAACTACCGCTCTCGCGGTTTCACAATATCGAGAGGTATCCCCACTCTTAAAGCAGTGGTTCGTTCTCCGCTCTATTTCCTTGTGTAACATATACTTCTGCAACCGATCAAATTTACATATCACAAGTTGTTGTGGCTTATAAGCCTTACTGTCGCGATTCCTTCCAAGTTATCTCTCTGGCAACTTAGGGTCCTACTTTTAAGTGGGTTTACCTTCAGTGTTTAATCCGGGTAATTGTTCCAAATCTTGTGTTTCTGTTATATTGCTCCATCTAACAATGTTTAATCCAAACACCCCTCAAGGATTGCCCCAGGGTGTTGCTAACATATGCCATTACATCTGGCTTGCACTCATGGGTACATTCCGTTAGCCACGCCTTTTTGCGTTCTTCAGTGGTTATTATCTTCTTCTGTGAAGATCAACATTTCCTGATAGTGTAGGTACTTATTTTGGGAGTTTCATCCCGTTCATTGCACATTAATGTGTCCACATTAGGCTGGGTCACCATTCCAGCTATCACGTTTATCCCTGAGGATCCTTAAGTCATATAAGATGTCTTTACATTCAGTTAGTGCACTTCGCACCTCCTGACTCTTAAACATTTCCTTGAAAGGAATTCACTAATTCCTTTAGTCTCGTTAACTTAACTGAGTTCCTTAACTTCAACCATTCCTTGTAATCTCTAGCTCTTGTTTGATTTATACTGCTGACCGTAGACGGAGTCGACTACTTCCCGTGTTTCGGACTCCACTCGTATACATATGTGGGGTACCATAATGATACATTGCTACCTACCCAACTAACCATAAGTAGGTCTGTCAGGCCCACAAGCTCCTATCGGAGTGCGGTCGTCCCACAATTCAGTTGGTACACTCGTAGTGTCCGTCACACGCCTAGGTGAAGTATTCTGTTGTCAACTCCCTTATATTGTCCCGTGACAATATTCATTCCTTGCTTCCCGAACTTAATCGAGGGAAAGTTTATCCACTGTTGTATCTTATCATCTGTCCTTGGTTTTACTGGTTTGGTTTAAAAGAAGGTTGGAAAGTAGTGTTGGTTTGAAAGAAAATTTGGTTTTGAAAAGAAAAGGGTTTGAAAAATCTGGGTTGAAAGAAAATTTTTCATGGTTTCACAACATCTTCTTACCTTAGCCAAGTCTAGCTTCTTGCTGACTGGTGTACTTACAATTACAGAGGTTAGGCTAACAGGCCCTTCCACTGTTATGACAATCACATTTAACTTTATTGTACTTTTCCAAGTACTTTGTAGTGGTTATAAATTTCCCGAATAGCCCTGTTATAGCAGCACTTGCTATGGCAAGTGCGCCATGCTAACTGGCTATCGGTTCAACACATACCGGTTGTGGTATTGTTTTTACCCGCACTATCATCAGTGGCCTTGTTGGCCCTTACTTGTTCTTACGGTCTCGACAATAACCTTTGGGTAACTTCTCACTGTATTCACATAATAGTTATCAACTGGGGTGTCTCCCATTCTTGGAGTCCCCTTTTTACTTAGCATTATTTTCTCTTTGTAGCCCGTTCCACGCATCGTCGTGGTTACTGAGACTTGTCTCTTGTTTGGGCACTACGTTATAGTTCCTTAGTTGGTTGGTATACCGTTGGTGTATTACTTACCAACTGTGGTCCCATAGACATTCGTCTCGGGTTTCACTAATCCACTTCTTGCTTGTTGCACGGTCAGTGCGTTGCAAGCTGGTTATTCTCGACTGCTCTGCATGTCGACCCAGGTTGCCGGAAATTCTATTCTTCTGTACACTGATTCTTCGCTCTTCGCTATGAAATGCGGTTAACACTGTTTAGATGGGAACCGTCTCGGGATTCCCAGTTTTCGGGATTCGTAGTATGACAGGTTCTCCGTACCTTTAGATGTGTTTAATAACAGCCAGATCGGGTATTCCGAGTAAGAGTGGACTTCCATCTCTCTGGCGTTGTTTCCCAAGTTATATAACAGGGATTGTGGAGGGCGGGAAGGATATAGTAGGTTTCCAGTATTCACTGGTAGTTCCTTACTAGCGTATCTCTCACGCTATCACTCAACCCTTAACCCAAAGTACTAAAATCCTAACTCGGTACTTCCTAAGCTCGGTAATTCAGTCATCAGAGCGATACTTCGCTCTGATACCACTTTTTGTAACACCCCAACCACCACCGTACACTTAACATCAAACTGCAGCGGAAATCTCAACTCATCACATTACTTAATTCAATGGTGTTACACGCCGTTAACCACCCACGTGGCTAACAAGGCTAATACATGTACATTGTATCGGTCTGATGGACTAGATTCCCGAGCAACTACACAATACAATCCTTATTCCATTTCCAACATTTATTATATACATACATTCCCACTGTACCGAGTATTTACAAACTAATGCCGATAACAATTTCGGTCTTACTACGCTTACAATGCTTACGCCATTTAAATGGCTACCCATGTATAAACATCTACCCCGTCCTACTCTCGAACGGCTTCCAGCTCCTTGTACCTAAGAAAAGGAGAGAAAGGGTGGCCCCCAAGGGGCTCAGCACCTTTGCTGGTATGGTAATCCCGCAGCCCACATACTACCGGGCCACGCACAACTAATTGTCGTCTTAGCATGCAGTTGATTATATTTAAATCATGCATACAAACCATAAACACCCAACACTTTGCATACACCCAACAATAGGGCTCAACATATATCCAACACATCCACACTTAACAAATCATCCAATGATTCCTTTAACCCTAGAGTGGCTCTCCTCTAAAACGGAGCTGCTTCCTTAATGAACGACACGTACCCATTAATCGGGTTATCCTTAAACGCCTCTTGTCACAACTGGGATTCATTTCCATGATCCACACACTCCATATCCTACAACATATCTCATTCCTCACATAACAAAACATAACAAAACCTTTCTTGTTTCGGCGTATACATGACAACATCGAGTTCATTTCAAACATCTAACATATACATATCATAGCATAGCAGGGGAAATTGCTTAGCACAATAACAACACAAACACCATAAGATCGGTTCACACAAGGAACCTTCCACCATAGTTAGTATATATAGTGAGCCTAGAGATTATTGCCAATCTCATGCTAAGCTCGTTACCAACCTCGTTACCGTCCAGTTATATCGAACGGTTAACTTAAACCCAAGGTGTGTCGGATATAGTAATCCCAAGCACACCGAAATAACATTCGTATGCCCCTGTGGCCCGACGTGAGTCAGTCAAACTAGCTTTGGATAAGCTAAGGGAAGGTAGAAACCAAATTGGAATACAACCTATACATACACCAAGAGAGCCGAACCGGATATGACATCGACTCCCGTCCATCACACGCGTGGCCGGAACAACCGGACTCCTCACCCCCCATTAGTACATATACACTTATAAGTAAGTAGTTAGAGATCCATTATGGAGCCTACCACATCCACACACCATACGGTATCATAACCGAGTTAAGCACACAAGGGAGGTTCACACACTTGCATACAACAACAATATCCATCTAACTCACACATAGCCGTGGTTAGCACGTTCCCAAGGTTTGGGTCGTTAACTCCGAATACCGATCTCTCACGTGTTCCTAGTTCTAGTTAGCTAAGGTTAAACACTTATTTGAGGTTAAACGGTATCGGAGACCAGTTGCGCCACATAAATGAATTACTATAAACTCATTACATGTTTTAATCTTACAAGGTGGCAAACACTCAGCAAAACACATTGGCATACAAGCCGGTGTAATCCGGTAGGACACAGGTTGCAAGAAAACCATACCTGTCACCGGAGTCCACTTTATCATGTCCACTTATGTTCCTCGAGCAATTCTCGAACAACTGATAACATTACAATTACTTTCATTAACATTGGAGTAACATGCTTGTTTAAAGTCAATGCTTATCTTTCTAACCATCATCACTCCCTAATGTTGGACCACTAAGTCATTGTAGTTTAAACTTAATCATATAAGTTAATCACTTCTCATTTACACCTCATACTTGTTTACACCTCTTAAGGCCTTTACATGTCACCAAACAAGGCCTAAACATCATCTAAAACCATTACCATTCAATCCCCCATCATTAGGAGCCTTAAACAAATTTTTTTCTTCATTTCTGGTTGGACCGCCCCTCTGGGGCGGTCCCAGGGGCGGTCCACAACAGATGCTACACGTTCTTTTTTTTTCACTTCTCTGCACTGGACCTCCCCACAGGGGCGGTCCGTAGGGGCGGTCCACTGCAGAACCAATTTTCTAATGTGCTTTTCTCCTCTTTCTGAACTAAATTCATCCCAATTTTTTCCTATGCTTTACACATGTTCTCCCACATGTTTTAACATCTTTGGGCACACTTAAACCCTCTCGAAACATCCCAAAAATTCCTTAAACTTTTACTCAACTTTTACTAAGTCCTTAACACTTAGAACATTTTTTCTTACACTTGTAACTTGTATTCTTGCCTAAAACTTCACCTAACCAAAGTACTCCCTCACTACCTTATAACCACCCTTTTAAAATCATTTGCACTACACCATCCCCTTTACACACACTCCTCAAGTCTTTCCCACAAGTTCATAACTAAACCTTCACAAGACGTTACACTTTCATTGTTCACCAAACTTTGCACAAGACTTTACGACACCTCCACCATCACCTTGGTGTATCAAGAAATCATCCATTAGTTCCCTAAATCTCCAAGACTATGCCTAAGGCATCTTAACACCTAAGAACACCTTAATTCACTTTCTTTCACCATCTTAACACTTAAAAATTCCTAGTACCTTCTAGGTCATAAAATCTCATTACAACACATAAACTCTTTTGTTCATCAACTAAATTTCGCCATAGCTTCTCTTGTATCACCTTACACCAAAACACATTGTTTTTCACCTTTAGACAATCAAGAACATTCAATCTCTTAATACACACTCTTATACACAAACATATGGTTTTTCATCCTTTAACCATCAAACACATTCACCTTCACAAGAAATGTTCTTTACACCCAACTAAACCTTTAAACTACACTACATCACAATATAGTGCATAAACTTAAATTGCTTGGCACTTAGGCCCTTAAATAACATGGCTCTTAGGCCCTTAAATTGCATTAAACTTAAACACTGAATTTCCCACATAAGTAATGCCTTTGACCTGCAATACACCCAACAATACATATGTCCTTAATAAACTCCTTGAGAGCATTTCTCTAGGTCATTCACCATTGGCTCCTTAGGTATTTATTAAGCAAATCAAGCTCATTTTCCTAAGGCATTTAAACTACATTGAGATAGTTTGTTTACCTCTTTTTCCTCACAAACTTCTTTCTTGTTTCCATGTAAACCGGTAGGATGTTTGGTTGTTTGTCAACTTCTAAACAATGTACACATAATAGAATGAGTATTCAAGCATTATGCTTCATCTCATTGTAAACCCTAGTTACATATATTGTTTTAACACATTAAGGTAATTGTTTTACCTTTGAATGGAAAGAGAGCTTGAATGAGTATCAAGAGAGGACTCCTCCTAGCCCTTGGAAGATTCAAATGAAGCTAAAACAAGACAAGAGAAGACACCATTACATGGTGCATTTTCGGTCAACACCAAAAATGAAGGAAATGGAGTTTTCTTTGGTTTTTCCTTACCTTGAAGCAAAGGTGATCAACAAGGCATAAAAATGTAAGCTCAAGCTCCTTCCATGGAAGTTCTCCTTGGCACCGAAATGGTGGTTTTGATGATTTGAAAAGACAATGTTGTAGAGCTTGCTCCAACTAAGAGAACGGTAGTCTCGGAATTAAATTCGGAGCTTGGAGCCATGAGTTACAAGCACTCAAAGATGAAGAATGGAGGTGGGCTGTAGCAAAACGAGATGGAGAAGGGAGGAGGAAGATAGGTGACGATGGGAGCAAGGAGAAATGAAGGAAAAGTGAGGAGAGAGGTAAGATTTGGAGATATTTATGTTATAAAGCAAAAGTAACCTTTTTACTTACTTTTTCTTTCTTTCTTTAACTAACTAGCAAGGGTGGTGACTCACCACTTATAAAATCGGCCCCCATCTACTTAGAAGGGTATAATAGTCTTTGTTGACCAATTTAATTACTTATAACAACATATGTTACAAACTAGCTTATAAAAGTTACTATTCATAAAAACAAGGCACATAGAAGTGAAATTTTTGATTTCCCATTGATATAGAATTCCAAATGTGATACTATATAGTACACATGTTAATTAAAGAGTAATGATGGACATCTAGCCATACAAAACTCATTTACAAGACAATTTTTCAAAAACGTGCTTTAAGACTTCTTAAAGCACATTTTGTGTTTTAACTTGTTTTCAAGCTTGGTTTTCTTTAGTAATTGATTTAATATGTTCATTAACATATAAATAAGGCATAGGTATGACCATTAGGTCTTATACACATTTATCCCAAGCTTAGAGCACATTTTAGCCCATATTGACCTTAAGGTATTTATTTGTGTTTTGTTTGGTTTCATTGTCTACCAAGGTTTCCTAAGGACTTAATTAGCCTTATAAAATCATAATTTTATATTATCAAATCTTGGTAGGCTCTTTGGGTCCTAGCCAAGTTCACTCCAAGCTTAGAGCATGTTTTTGCTCAAACCGTGTCTTAGTGTTTTATTGTGTTTTACCATGGTTTAAATGGTTCATTTATGTTTCTAAGGCACTTTTTAGCCTTTAAATACCATATTTTAACATTTACACAACATACCAAGGTTTGGGGTATTTCACATAGCCTTAGGATAACCATGATATCAACATCACACAATACTTTCCACCACCACCACAAGAGGTTATCCTTAAACACATTTGCAAACCATGAGTAAGATATCATAACCAAGCTTTACACAAGTAGTAATTCACACATCAAGCTCACCACTTGTAAAATTAACCTTAATAACATCATAAAAATACCATTCAAGCTCCAATAAATCAGAGAATCAAACAATCTCCAAGAAACCACTTTAGAAAGCTTAAATTCTTATTTTTAGCCAAAATCACTATTCACCAACTTAAACAACCTCCCAAAAGATTCTCGGCATAAATATTTAATCATGATCCAATATCAACAACACAAGTATCTCCTCAAAATTTCAGCTCAAGATCAATTCGGAAACCCATTCAAACATTCGGAAAGGCTTAAAGCACATTTTCTCATTTTTAGCTTCTTTACCTTGTCTAACCGACTTAAATTTCTCCATTCGACTTGATTTTTCAACCATAACCATATATCCACTATTCAAGACTACCCTCAAAATTTTAGCTCAAACCCATGTCGGAAACCTATCCAAACAATTCCTAAAGCTTAAAGCTCATTTTTCTCCATTTTCAAAGTTCTTTAGTGTTTTCCTACTTCCCAACCTAATTTCGACTTGATTTTCTAGGATGTTCTCTAACTATTCATCCCTAGT
This sequence comes from Limonium bicolor, assembly GCA_023374045.1. Classification (NCBI taxonomy): domain Eukaryota; kingdom Viridiplantae; phylum Streptophyta; class Magnoliopsida; order Caryophyllales; family Plumbaginaceae; genus Limonium; species Limonium bicolor. Next base: position 298,332,724 of record CM041777.1, on the reverse strand, counting down.
TTACTGTAGAAATTTTAAGAAAATAAGAGATAGGATTCGTAGATAACAAAGCAGAATGACTTAAGAAGGAAAATAAGCTTAAAGGGTGAAAGTGATGTGCATAGATGTTACCTGTCCTCTCCTAGCCATTTTGGAGATTTTCTACCTTGATTATAAGTTGCTTGAGCTCAAAATCACCAACAACCAAGTCGCCCTCCTTGGATTTTGGCTCCCACTCCTTAAACTTGCCTTTTTCCTTGATTTTAGCTTAATTACTACCTTAGATTTGTGTTTCCAATGAAGGAGTGTTGTTACCTATGCTCCAATGGTGTTTTCTAGCTTAGGAGAAGCAAGGTAGATGAAGAGAAATGGCCACCTTGCTCACCTACCATGGCCGACCTCCACCCCCCCTTTTATACTTGATTTTTCATCCTTATCTTACTATTTGTAATTATGACTTCTTGAATTGTCCATAGCCATAGATTTGTGTTAGGTGACAAAAACCAATCCTAACCACTCATTCCAAACCGCCATTGAATGGATAAGGAGGGGGCAAGTTGATTTTGTAATCATTGGCAAATAGTAAGGAGGTGTGAATAGTAAGGAGGTGTGAATAGTAACCGAAATATTTTTCTCCTCCTTCCTTGATATTTTCGGCCCCATCTTAGGCCATGTTTGGCTTGAGCTTTTTATGGGGAATTAAGACTATATATGTAGGTATGTAAATACTAGTGTGGGTTATCAAGTTTAAGGAATTTCCTCGGGTCACTTTTGAGCTCTCCTTAAGCCCCGTTTGCCCAGAATCACTAAATACTGAAAAATGTAACTAGATTGTCTTATATTAAGAGAAGAAAGATATGATTGTTTCTTTCCTCAAAACACTCTTAAAAGTATCTAACACACTTCCTAAGGTTGATACCCACTCTCAGTTCCTGAGGAATTCAGTAATTTTCAGGAATTTCAGAAATCCTGCGAAACTAAGGTTTACCGGGTGATACTCCGGGAACTAAAATTTCTAATGTTCACCAAGCACCTCCAACTAATTATAACCTTCTCCATCTTTAGAAATTAGGGTTTCCTAAGGTTTACAATTAAATAAGACCTTAATCACAGCTTAAGAAATTTGGGGTATTATACATGTGCTAGTCTAGGACAATTGATTTTGTCAATTTTAGGCAAGGAATTAGACATAGTTAGGTAGTGTATTATTTATACTTAAGCACAGCAATAATTACCCTTGTTTATGTAAAGAAATCGGCTGCACTATAGGATAGAACATGGGTGTTTGCTTATCTAGTCACCATCTTTACATTAACCTAACTTTACTTTTAGCATTTTTAATTTCATTCATTGTCATATACTAATCCTCCTTGATTATCTCTTGCAGGTTATACGTGGATGAGGCTTCATTTGATGGTATTTATTTGATACATTATAATGCAACACATGCTGGATGAGTCACACTTGCATAAGACCATTTTCTTGAATTAAAACTAGTCAAAACTAGCCATATTCACGCATGGAATGGAGGTCAGATGGACTTGATTTTTAACTTGATGTTTGCTACACTATATTGTAATAAGACCATACTAATATGTGTAATAGGTTCCAGCATTTAATTGGTACATTTATATGATGGAAAAAGATGAAACTTTTAAGGTAAAAATGCTGATTTTAGGTACCTTTTTGACTCAAAAATCGCCCCTGGTTGTGCTATGATTTTAGCACTGGCATTAATTGATTTAGATGGTCAATTAATCCACTTTTAAGATTATCAACTCGTGGCTCCTCAAAAACTTCAAGGCATTTGCGTAAAACGCATTTTTGTGACACCCGAAGGTGCGTTTTTGTGCTTTAAGGATTTTTCTGAAAAATAATTAGTCGCTATGAGTTCCAAGTGTTTATTGACATTTTTTATAGTCAATAATAATATGTTAAGGTGTTATATTGAGTTATATGGGGTTATATAAACTTGTAACTCAATTTTCGGGCTAAAGGGGCACTCCCGGGGCAAAAAGGAGCGTTAAGAAATTCACCCAAGTAATTTGCTTATTTTTGAGAATTTAGCTTGAGAATTATTTTTATAATGTTAAATAATGATGTTAGGAACTCTTATAATAATTTATATTGGGGTTTGTGCCACTTCGGTACCTCTCCGAGGCACTCCCGTGGGTTTATGGGGTCCTCATCGGGAACCCCCGAGCACTTTGTCTTTAACTGAGATTTTATCCTGGGAACATCATATTCAATGTTCATTAAAGTGATATTATGCATTTAAAATGAAATGTAATTCTTTACTTTATTTAATAAGGTATTTCCGGGACTTTCGGACCTTAAGGGAACTCCCGGGCATTTTGTATTTTTACTCAGTTATAACTGAGGGCTTGTGTTTTAAAGGTCAAAAAATGATCCTTGGTTAACTTCATATGAGTTTTAGAGCTTATATAACTTGTTTATCTTAAGGTCGGGCTTTAACGCAGGTTTTTAACCTTAAGGAGTTTAGGTGGGTTTTTTTTAACGCCAAAGTGTTTATATGCTTTCTTAGGGTTTAATAAACCCCCAAATAATATTTATTTACTTATATTTAATTATTTAAATGTTAGGGGTATTTCAGTCTACCCCCCTTAAAAGTACTTTGTCCCGAAGTCATAACTTATACTTACATATCCTATGGAATCAAGTTCCTTGTATCTATTCCCTGTATGCATATCATTCCTGGGTGTCAATACTATAGTGACACCTCTACATTCCATCTGTAATCCAAGTGTATACAATTCATACATATAAATAGCCTTACTCATGACATTCAATATAATCGTAACACAAATAACTTGGTAAATACTGTAAAGTAATTAAGTGCTTTCATAAACATCCGAGTGTTACATAGAACACACAAGTAATCATTCAAGTGTCACATAGGACATAACAATAACCAACCAAATGTCGCATAGGACATACTAATAACCATTCAACCAATTGCACACATGCGCAACAATCAAACACAAATAACCATACACAAAACCAATATAGACTACAGATATGCAAGTCGCATGTGGTGCTCTACCCCCCTTAAAAAGGGTTACGCCCACGTACCCCCACAAGTATACACAAAACTAAGAGAAGATTGTTGGATACTTGTCTTGCACGGGATCTTCTAACTCCCATGTCGCCTCCTAAATGTTGTGGTTTGACCACAGAACCTTGACCATTCTAATGGTCTTGTTCTTGGTTTCCCTAGTCTTGGATTTTTAATATGCGAACTGGGGTCTCCTCATTTCTAAGTGTAGGATCTAGTTCGAGTGTCTCGGGCTCTAAGATAAATCTAATCTGTAAGCTAATGGGCCCACTAGCTCCGTAATAAGGTACGGTCCTACATACTTCGGGCTAAGCTTGCCCTTCTTCCCAAATTTAAACATTCCCTTCGTAGGTGAAACTCTAAGGAAGACTCGATCGCCTACTGCGAACTCGTGGTCTCTCCTATGAACGTCAGCATATGACTCTTGTCCGTTTACGAGATATAGCCCTCAAGAATCTATGTATTCTCTAACATGTTCCCAAGTGCATTAGTATGCTTTATATTTGAATCTTGTGTGTATGTAGGTGATTTACCATCTTGTATGTTGCCAATATTATCTCATGGATTATTTAAGCTATCGTGTGTAACACACCCCCACTAATCGCCTCTTGTATTAATATTGGGGCTTACCTAACATCTTTCTCCTTGATCCCCAGATCATCAATAGTGATTCTGGTATTTGAGTCTACTGTCGCCATATACGGCTTTCATTTTCAATGTAAAGTATGAGCTACGGTTGAGCCGTGCATCTTATGTATATTATAGAAATATTTCTTGATATTATTGATTCACCAATTATCGGTAGTATATACACGATTATTATTGTCTGTTCATCAGGTATACCACAGTAGGGTTCCTATTAAGGCTTCTAACAAGGTATAATTTCCTCTCAATTGAGCATGTTCCTGCGGTTCGAATCAACTCATGTGAGTATTAGTTTAATGTTTCTACTCTTGATATTCTACCATGATTATAGGTAGATTCATATTTAATATATTGGGTTTGATCATAAGGAAGGACTTAAAGTCGATTTTTTTCCTTCCGATGGCAATATGGCCATAACTTAGAAGCTAGTTTGAGGATACTCTTATTATAAGTAATTGTCTCTTGATCTCATATTTAATTTATTAACATAGTTCACGGAATAATAATAGTTAGTATTTCCCTCACAATTGACTATTTTCCGACATACGCGGAGTTGTTTTAGCTATTTAAACTCCGTAGGGTAAGCTGGATAACTTAACTCTTAATTTACGCATTCTACCTTCCATATACCCATTAGTCAAATTTTATATTTGATTTAAGAATAAATACTTACGTATTACAGAAAATATTTGTGACCACTTGTAAGGAGTCTCAGGAATCATCCAACCCTGACGGGGTTAGCATCGGTGTTGAACTATCCTTCAACTCCATTTTGTGCTTGGTTTTCCCTTGATCTGACCAGGATCAAGTTCGACCTCCCACGTCAAATATCAAACAATCACATAATTGTCATTTCCCAAATTTTATCTTATCGAACTTTGTGATGTGGTGACTACTACATGTACCTTTTTCCTTGACTGTTATACAACTATTCCAATAACTGTTATAACCTATACTTGAATCTAGTGTATTTCTTAATCCCCGGAACTAAGTTCCTTTGATCAAATCATCAAGCGGGGAAGCCAGTTTTTCCTCTTGGCATAAAAGTAAATTCTTATTTAAACATCTAGGCTCATACTGTCTAAGAACTATATCCATCAATCAATTTAACTCTTAAATCCATCATACAAGTAATAAACTTGGTTATGGACTTGGATACCTTGGAATACCCTCTTCTCTTTTAAAAGGTTCCTCTAGTACTTAACTCATCAGGACTTAATTGTTGCCTATACTTGGTTATCATTACATGGGACAAAGACAGTCACCGTTAGACTCTAAGGAAAATTTCCATAAATCGATCAACAATTACAGTTCCATAAAGTATTATCTTCTCCACCTTAAAGCTGGGCTTTTCCTTTATTTCATCTAAACTCCATAAATCAGGTGAACCATATGTTCAGCCAAGGTTATGTATCTCTTAACATTAGTACCATCTTAACTAAGGGTTTCCAGTTTGGATCCTATGGTTTGGTAACAGGACAATCACAGCTTTTTGTTTGTCTCTTTCTCATGGAAATGTGGTTAATCCACAAAATCAATGGCTTCCAAAATAGGTCGATTAGGTGTATCAAATAAAGAATTTAGTATCACAAGGATTAGTATATAACGTTAGTAGAGTTTATATGTAAAACAGTTGTTAAAAGCCAAGGGGTATGTTTTCCCTAATTTTAATTTTAACTCCCACTCTTTTTTTTGTATATATTAGTTCAAACTCTTATATAACTTATACTACCTTCATTGCAAGTGTCAAGGAGAGTTATTCGTTACTATGTTCATGTTAAAATTTATATTTCTTAAGGGGTTTAACCTAGTTTGATCTCTTGTGTTCATTATTCGCATTCATAAATTGAGCTGTCATAGAAGACATACGCTCGTATAGAACCATAAGGATAGTGTAGGACGATAGCCTCAAAACCGGGTAGGTATATTTAACGATACTTTAGCCCTCTGAAATATATCAATATTCCTCAACGTTTTAGGTTTGCAACCTCAAATTATGTTTATATACGTAGCATTTGTACTGCTAATTAGGTAATTCTACTGACTTCAGAAAATATAAGTTCAAAGTTTGTTCTCTCTCCTTCATTAATTAGGGGTCCAGCACTATTATATATTGGTACTAGGTGAGACCTTTGGTATTTGCTCAGGTATTTAAGACCTGTGCTTATCCATGATGGATGTTTTGTTATATATTTTGAGATCCTGTTTCTCTATCGTCATATTTCTAGGTTTCACACTATTTTCTCCCGGAGTTAATGAGGGATTGTAAGATTTTCCATTCCCGCACTGAGCGGTAAGCTCGGTGCCTGGGTATCCCATAAAATTTCAGTGTTTGTTCTTTACGTGTGGGTCTTCATCAAACCCTTTCTACAATCCATGTAGTCTTAGGTCATATTAATTAATGTATTATTTTTCATGACATCTGCTCATTTAGGCAGGTCATAATTTGTAGTTACTGTAAGTTTGGACAGTTGATAACGCCCTTTGGCAGCCTAATCAAAAACCAACTTTTCCTCACTGTACTTTCTCTTACCCTTTTATCCCAAGGCTATTCTGTTTAATACTCTTAATTCCATGGTACACTAATCTGGATTCTCCACCATATATCAACACGTCTCCTGACTTTAAAGTAATCTTGTTCGCTTTATTCATCCTCTTCTGATCACTATATAAATTCAGCATCATCTCCTATAGAGAATGATACAGCTGGTATCCCAATCCTTACCCAAACTTGTCATGTATTATTTAAGGTTTGATCTACTCTCATATCTTGGAATATAAAATCCTCTAAGGCTTATCCCCAAAGTTCTACATTCTATTATATTAGTTATTGTTCATTTATAGTTAAGTATTTGTTGAGTAGGATCATGTCGGGTTCCAATTACATGGTACTATGCCACTGGATATTCCCGACCTTCGCTCATAGGCTCAGGTGATCTCGGTCTCATAGATAAGGAAAATAAATATCGAAGTATCCCATCAGGTGAGAGGTTACCTACGTTAGGTCTCTCAAAATTTTGATACTTACTAATCACATACTAGTCTCATCGACTGATAAATATAAACACATATTTATGCATCATGCATTAGGTTTAAGTTCTAGGCTTACCGGTTTCACGCTGAGCGCTAGCCTCAGCGCCTGAAATTCCCACTGTGTATAGGGTATTCCTTCATGGGACTATCTCTTTTCCCTTCCGACTCCCGGATGAGGATGGTTGTTCTGCCGGTCCTCTAGCATAGGTGTTGTTCTGCGGTGCCTGGCCTACTCTTGGTCCGCCCGCCTCGATAACTGGTGTCCTCTGTGGACCTCTAGATCCCTTGTAAACTCGGATCCCTGGATTGGAAAAACATTCATACTCCCTGTGACCTTCCTTTTTGCAATAGCGGCACGCCACCTTCCTTCCTGCGCAATCTACGCCTGGGTGATCATTTCCACAACGTTTACAGTAATAGTGACGGCGGTTGGCTTATTGCCTCCAGGTGGTGCTGTTCTTAGTGGCTGAGTATCAATAGCTGGGCCGGTCAGACGAGGGACCTGCTCCTTCGTCTTCTGACCATGGAAATCCTTCCGCCCCTTCTTCTTTTCAAAGAATTTCTTCCCCTTCTTGCAGTAACCGCCAGAGGTTGCTCCACCATCATCTCCTTCAGTACTCTTTCTCTTCTTTCTTTCTGCGTCGGAGTAGTCGACTCCTGGTATATAGTCCAACAAACTGGTGATCCGTGCGTAGTACTGGTCAACTGTTTGACTTCCTTGGATTAAGGTCTCGATCTCTTGCCTTTTCCTCTGTTTTAGGTGTTCGGGGTAGAATTTCTCCCCCAACACTTCCACAAACACTGCCCATCCAAAGTCCGGTGTAGCTCTACGGTGGCCCTCTACAGACCGCCACCAAATGTCAGCTGCGCCCTTCAGGTTGTACGCGGCGATGTCGACCTGCTGGTCTTCTGGAACTGTGACAGCTTTGAACGCTTTTTGGTGCTCTATAATGAACTTTTCCAGTGCGGCGGGGTCCGGTTCCTCTGAATAAATGGGTACTCTCGCGTCTGCAATGCTCTTCAACCAGTTGGTTTCCCTGGGCTGCGGCGGGTGGGGTATGGCTCCCGTAAGTTGAGCTCCTAGTTGCTGCGCGAAGACTGCCATGACTGCCGATAGGTCTAGTACTGCTGGAACATCCGCCGGTGTCTCGTCATCGCGTCCACTGCTGCCTCCACGTGGTCTTTCTCTTGTCGACATCTATAACAGTATACTATTATTTCTACTCGGTTGCTACACCGTCATACACAATCACAGTCATGTAAGTAAGTTACCTACTAGCAATAAAATATCCCTAGGGTTTTTCTAAGTCACGCATCCTCACAGACGTTTTCCCGTATTCTCCAAATATCCTATGCTCATTGTCCTAGACTCAGTATCCTTCATCAGAGCGGTACTCCGCTCTGATACCACTTTTTGTAACACCCCTAATCCTAAACCTGTAATAACTTCGCAAGTCGTAGCACAATGAATAACAAATCGCAGCGGAAAATAAAACTATCTACCTTGGTGTTACACGCCGTCACTCACCCTTGTGAGCAACAAGGCAACCTTACTCTTCCTAACAATACAACCCCTCACGCTGTGATGAACAGATACTGAGCACTTCTAATTATTACAAACCAAAGCCAACTAAATGAGCAAATAACTGAATACAACAACCTTCTTAATACAATCCAAAATAAAACCACAAGTGTTTCTTGTAAACACAACAGCTACCCCCGTGTCCCGCACTCCGGCTTGAGTCTTCTTCAATAACCTGGAATGTTTGGCCCAATGAAGGGCTCAGCAATCGAAATGCTGGTATGCTAAATGTAGTCTTAAATCATCAAGATTCCTTAAGTCGTTTTAGCCATCTTGGTATTAGGTTCTTTACATGAAATACCGGTTTACAATATTAACAGTAATAACTGAAAACATTTAACAATCACTTCACAATTCACTTGTAAACATCAGTGTACAATAGTACACAACACCAATAACCTCACAACCATAATCCTTAGCAATAACCAACAATCACACATTAACAATCCATAACAATCACCAAACAAGATACGCGTATTAAATTGTACTTGTTAGTTAGCCACCTGACCTTTATCTTTTAAACCAATCACTTAACCTTTTTCCAATTAAATTTCCACCTCAGGCGTCATGTTAAGACAACCTTTAGTAACTTATTAATGGACAGTGGTCCCCTGTGTTCCTTTGGAACTGTTACCAGTGACCCTAGGCCCTGGTTAATTGACCGATCCGGTCGAACCTGTGCACCAACGGCAGTGCCCTCCGCCATCCCCGTATGTGGCTGATGGATTTCCTTGAGTGACTCTCCATTGAAGTCTCTCGTAGTGATCACAATGCGCAACCAGAAAGTCAAAACAATCTGGATTCCTCTCTTTATAAGTTAGCCCTTTTTGTCAGTGACATAATAACCAATCTTTGAGTTAAGACTATAATATTGACCATCAGTTAGGCTCGATAATACCTAAAGGTCAGTTAGTCTTGTTCCAGTTTAGATGTATAAACTTTCAGTCATAAGGCGTTCGCGCATAAAATACAACGCAACAGTTGAGCAATACAAAACACAATATCATATACATAAAATCACAGATATCGCTCCTGATAATTAAACACATAATGTCTGGACCTTAGGATAATCCTTAGGACATTCAGACCACACAATTAACATACCGTTCACCGTGATAACAGCTAGCTTGACAATTTACGCTTTAACAGTCCTTCCCCGTACGTTGTTATATAAACATGCAATACTGGGTAACATTAATATAACTATTCATTAAATATTATAGTACTGTCACTATAATGTTTATACTCGTTGTATAATAACTTTTTATGTTCTTTTATTTCCCCCTGTTATTTTACAGTGACTCTAGGTGGTTCAATAGTTCGTTATTTTATGTGATATAAACATGTGATAATGAATTCCCACTGTACTGTATATCTTTATTTCATTAAATACATCCATAATTATTTTTACTTATTCTTTGTATTATATCCCTTGGTCATTTTATTATAACCAAAAATTATTTTTTAAACTTTATATTATACTCCTTAATATACCATAGTACCTTATTTTACTTAGTTTCACTTCCTTTCCTTATTAAATTACAAACCAACCTTTTTAACTCGGTATTTATATTTTATACTCAACAACTTTATAAATTATTAAATAACCACATATAGTTTCTGGTAATTATAATTTGAACCCATTAACTTTTACAACTTACCAAACAACCATATACAATCATAATTTACTAAATACCCATTATTTTTCGGAAATTGTAAAACAATTATATTAACTTCTATAAATTGCCAAATAACCTTATAACTTTTATAATTCACTAATTACCCACATTAACCTTTGTAATTTACTAATTAGCCACTTAATATTTTGGTAATTCGAAAATGGATATTCTAATTTTTATAAATCACTAAATGACCTCATTAATTTTCGGTCATGACATATACTTTCCTTATATTTACATTTTAATCCCAAAACTTTATATAAGTTACATATCAACTTATAAATTATAGTTATAATATTTAATTCACTAAAATAACCAAAACAATCCATAACTTTCTTCAATTTACATTTCCGCCCCATATTAGATTCTATTTTTCATATATACTTCCATAAATTATATATTCACCCCAAAACTTTTACAAACTTAATATTTTATGTCATAAATCATTTTATCCAAAGTTTTTGGTCAACACTTTGACCAAGACTTAACTTCATAATTAATACTTGAATATACCCATAAAATCTTATGTAATTCTCGGTTATACTCCAAACTTCTCAATAATTACAAAATAGTCCGTAAACTTTATAAATTGCTATTTTAACACTTAAACACTTATTTAAATTCATCAAAATTCATAATATTAATTCCTACCTTATATTATACCATAATGATGCCAATACACTCCTTAACTCTCGGCAATCCCATTTAATACACCAAACTTTTCAAAATTTACATTTTGGCCACATAACTTTATAAACTAGCCATTTAAATACTTGTAGCTATTTTTAATGTTCCCAAAATTCATAATATAAGTTAATATACTTATATATTTCGAAAATCACCCAAATTACACATTAAGCTCTCGGCCTTAATTTTATTTTTACCATATGGTTTTAAAACTTGTTTTAAACTTTATAATAAATACATATAAATGTATATAAGCCATATAACACTTCTAAAAATTATGCTAATGACTTAGAATGATTATAAACCCAAAATAGAACATATTATCCTTAGATATTTCAGTTTAACCCTATATGTATCATATTTAATTTTTGTGACAATTTTATACCTTAAGGTAATAATCTTACCTTATATGTTATAAATTATTTTCCTTGATACTTTAACTCAATAATTTTCAGCCTTAATATTAACATGGCCTAAAGATAATTTTTATACCAAAGTTTGAAGCTTAAATCAAACTTAAACTTAATAAACCTTAATTATATAACTTACTCCTTAATTCAAGACAATTCTTGTACTTGATTTTTCCTTGAATTCCAAGCTCTCCAAATGCTATCTTGATGAATAATTTTCGGCTCCTTAAATATATTTAGGAGATCCATTTGTGAAATACCCTGTAATTAAAAATAGTGATTAATTAGGCTAATAAGTAATTTAGAAGCTTAATTATGCATAAATAATCATGAGGGAACAAATCCCGAAGAAAACGGATCCTTAAAACGGTTTTAAAACGCTAACGAACCTTAAAGCATGTTTTTCGAGATAACCGGGAAAACGTGTCTTTAAGCGGGTCAAATAGACTCGTAACAATTTTGGTCAACTAAATAATCACTAATAAATATTAGTGAAACATTAGAACCAATAAAATCAATAAAACGAGAAATTAGTAAAAACTATCAAAAACGGGAAGTTGTGGGGTAGAAACATAAATAACCAAAACTTATGTGTCCACTTTTAAAATAAAAAGCAAAGTTTGTGAGTGTGTGTTGTGTGTGTGTCCGATTTGGACCCCTCCCTCACACTCCCTCACACTCTCCTCTTATTAGCAAAAGACAAAAACAATAAAAAGCATAAAGTAACTACATTACCACCTATCTCACTCTCTCTCCTACTCTATTCTCTTCACTCACGTAAACCCCATCCCCCTCACTCACTCTCTTTCCTTCTTCTTCTTCCCAGCCGATAACAGTGGAGAAATGAAAACACTCACAAAACTCCATCTTCTCTCCTCTTGTTGAGTGCCCAAACTTCGTCCAAAAATTATAAAAATACCACCATTGTCTTCCTCTCATCAAGAGCAACACTTCTATCTTTTCAAAATTCGAAAAGGGCAACTTTCATCTCCATGGGTATGGAGCATTTGGAGCTTCAAGACCACCACTAGAACCACCTCCTTCTCCTTGTTCTTTTGAGGTAAAAATCTTCTTGAAAGCTTATCTTTTTCTAGCCCTTGTGGGCAAAACGAATTTAGACTAAACCCTTGTTTGGTTCCCTTGTACTCTAGCCGATTTTGGCACTCTTGGAGGGTGAGAAAGATTGTCCTTGAACCATTCCAAGCATTACCTACACCCTTGCAAGGTAATGAAATTTCTAAACCCTAGAACCTACATTAAAACTTGAAGGATGGTTAAGGTTAGTTTTTAGTGTATTAAAATGGTGTGTATGTGTGTGGGCTGTAGTGTAAGAATTTGATTTACAAACCGGTGGAAAGAGGAAGGAAAGAAAGAAGGAAGAAGCAAGAAGAAGAAAGAGAAAACTAGAAGAGAAACAAGGTAAACTATGCTCTTTTGTGTAGCCTTGTATATATATGTATGTAACAGATTTTTTAGTAGTGCAAATGGGTATTGAAAAATGGTAGTGTAGTGGTAGTGCAATGTGTAGGAGAAAACAAAGGTTTTAAACCTTTAAAAGACATGTAAAACTTGTTGAAACCTAAATGAAAATAAATGTTTGAGTGCAGGAATTTAATGTTGTTTAGTGTGGTATTGTGTATGAGAGATGGGTATATTGATATTGGTTATGAACAGGTGGTATGGATCATTTATGTGAGTGAAACATTGTGGTGAGAGTGTAAAAATATAGGGGAGGTTATGGCAAAATTTACCTAGGAATAGAACACTTAGTGGGCTTGAAACTAGGTGGAAAGTGTGTGTTGTAACAGATTTTGTTTGAGTTAGGTAATGGGTTGATAGGGGAGAGATAGTTAATGTATTGTGAGGTGTTAGAAACTCTAGAAATGACACTAGAAGAGGGAACTATAGATGGGGAGTGTAAGTGTTAAAATTTGTAGCATAATGCAACTAGGAAGAACTAGTGTAAGTGTTGAAATGAAACTTGGGAAAAATTATGTGTATGAATTAGTAAGGAAATGGGTAATAGGTTGATGGATGAACTAAGGTGTATTAGGAGGTTTAATTAGTCCTAAAACATGTGGGAATAAGTGTAGGAACAATGGGGAAGTAATGAGTCAAAGAGAGAACTAGAAACAGAAATAAAAATGCAAATACTGGGCCGGACCGACCTTGGGACCGGACTTGCAAGGTCGGTCGAGCCCAGATTTACAAAGGGCGGAAAGCTTTTGGAATGGACCGACCTTGGGGACCGAACTTGCAAGGTCGGTCGGCCAGAAAATTCCCGTCTTAAAACCTTCTGGAATGGACCGACCTTGGGGACCGGACTTGCAAGGTCGGTTGGCCTAAAATTCGCCTGTAACGAAACTTACTGGAATGGACCGACCTTGGGACCGGACATGCAAGGTCGGTCTACTCCAGAATTTCGAAACCAAAACTCACTAGAATGGACTGACCTTGGGACCGGACTTGGCAAGGTCGGTCGGCCCTGTAATTTTCCAGCGTAGTACCTTACTGACTTCGACTAACCTTGGGTCCGACCCTGGGTAAGGTCGGTCGAGTCATACAAAAAAAAAATTAATTAAATAATAATAACTTGCATATATATATATATATATGTATACCCACATATATAAATGTACATATATCAATGTACCAATGTTAAGTAAGGAAATAAACTTAAAGTAAAGAAGAGTAAGTAAGTAATGTGTAAGTGTAAGAATGGAAAGGACTTAGTAAGTATGACTTAGGAAACGCAAGAGTAATCGAATTAAGTTAATGATAGTTAAATTAATCACTCGAACATATGTATGTTATAGGACTTGATTTGTGAGCACCAAAGGAAAGTTGGGATACAAGTACAACGGTGAACGGTATGAATTCCTCATGCCCCGTATGCTATCTTGGTTACTCTGATTTGTGTGTTGTGTGCTAATTGATCACCAAATAAGATAAATGCACGAATCGGAGTTACTATGCATACTTGTGAATATGTAGTGTTGTATGTTGTGGATATTTTTCTTAAATCTCAGTTTGTATAATTCATGAAATGTGTGGATGATAATGAGTGTGTGTATGTATGATATACTGTATTGTGACCGAATATGTTTGTGATTGGACTTCTAAATGATTCCTAACATGCTAACCAATCTAACTTAAATTGGTAATTAAATTGGAATTAGTAGAAGTCCGATATAGATTCAGCCACGCGTGAGGATGCGGAGTCACGAGAGGTTGGCTCCAATTCCTGACTCTTAAACTGGTCTGCGGCCCAAATCCCTTAAGTGGGTAGCATCCCGGATTGGTGAGTCAAGTAAATCCCGGTGGTGGGACGGTGTAGTCCCCGGGATGGAGGTCATACCGACTTAACTTGAGAATGAGTAAGTAAATAAGAATGAGTAAGTAAGTAAATGGAAGTAGTAAGTAAATGGAAGTAAGTAAGTAAAGTACGAGTAAGATTGTCTAATGAGTAAAGAGTAAATAGCATTCCGATTAACCCGGATGCGTAACTTGGCTAACACTGCGAAGGTAAGCATTGTGTGCACTATTTGTATGGTTTCCTTGAAATGTATAATGTATTGTATATGCATGTATGTTGTATGTAAAGCATGTATGTATGAAATCAATGTACCGCATGTTTAGTGGACGTCAAATAGTCGGCGTGCCCTAGCTAGCACGCAGTATATGCGGAGTTCATGCGCAGCTTTTGCTGAGCCCCTTAGGGCGATGTTTTTACTACACACAGGTACAAGAGAAGGATGAAGACTATGAAGAGATGTAGTTTGTTTCTTTGTCTTCTTTTTGGATTGTAAACATTGAATTATGAATGGTGTACTAAGTAGTACACGGCTGTAGCTTTTTGATTAGCCGGTGTACCATGGGGTACACCTTTTTGAATAAAGAAAGGATGGCGAATTGGTATAGATGAGTAGCCGGTAGAAACTCATTATTTTGGTAGATGGAGAAAGGGAATGTAATTGAATATACTTTAAATACTCGGTGATCCAGGAATGTAAGAATGTTACCTTTGTATTCAGTAAGCAATGTTTTAGTAGCTCGGTATACTATGATCATCAGGTCGTGACTGTAAGTAAGGTAAGCCTTGCTAGCCGTATGGGCGGTTAGCGGCATTGTATCACCTGCCGTAGTAATAGTAGTATTTCCGCTGTGAACTGATAGGATCAACAGGACGATTAGACGGTAAGAATGGGATTAACGGTTGGGGTGTTACAAAAAGTGGTATCAGAGCGTAGTAACGCTCTGATGTCCTTAGTTACCGAGCATAGGGGATTACCGAGTTAGGATTTCAACCGTCTTAAGACGGATACTTAGAAACCTAACTAGGAACTACCGTTGTTAACAACGGATACCCTTGACGTTCTTATGAACGATACCCTAGTTTAAATTCCAAGACCCTTAGGTCATATCTTGCGAAGCCTAATGTAAATGTTAAATGTTCAGATGTCAGGATGAGGTCGAGGCCGACCTAGGGGAGAGACATCTAACGGACCCGGCGCGCAGACGATAGCAGAGATCGTCGCCGCCACGGTAGCGCAGATGCTACCACAAGTAATCAATGCAATGCAGCAAAACCAACAAAACCAACAGAACCAAGCGGGACCAATCCCTCCCCATCCACCCAGAGAAGCTAACTGGGTAAAAGCTGTAGTGGAACTCCGCCCTCCTTGCTTTAGGGGCGAGAGTGATCCGGCTAAGCTAGAAGCCTATATCTTCGAGATGGAGACGGTGTTCAAAACCCTCGAAGCTCCTGCTGGAGTTCGAGTTAGAGTTGCTGCCTACTACCTGAAAGATGCAGCCATGGATTGGTGGAAGCTGGTCAAGCATGAGCATGTCAACGACCCCACCTTCGACTGGGAGTCCTTCGCATCCCTCCTCCGATCAAAATACTATCAGGAGCATGTGAAAACAAAGAAAAGGCTAGAGTTGGACGCCTTGAAAATGACAGACAAGATGTCTGTGAATGAGTATTACCGCACCTTCACCTCCATCCTCCGTCTTCTACCCGACTTAGGATACACCGGCCAGGTGTTTGTCGATCGCTTCTATGGCGGTCTGAGCCATCGCCTTCGGTACGGTATGGGCTACACTCGATTTACCTCCCTTCAGGTAAATATCGGTTAACCCTTAGTACCATTTCAATCCCTTAATTTCCTTGAATTCCTTGAATCTCTTCTTTATCCTTTCTTAAATGAGAATCCCGGCTAATACCTGAAACTTCAAGAGTGTTATCACGCGGCTTCTCGCGTTGAGATCACTTGCCAACTACGGGATGAAGAAACCGCGCTGAAGCGCAAGGCAAACAATAAGAACACAAGTGCCGAGGAGCAGAACCAGGGTAAAAGCTGGAAAAAGAAGAAAGGGAAGTTCTTTCATCAAACTCAAAAGAACTTCCCAAGTAAGAGCAGTGCCCATGCTGAGCAGGGCAAACCAGTTGAGCTTCTTCAGCTTGGTTCTTCTGCACCAGTGGCCGCAAAGCCACTGAGATCACACCCACCTAAGGGTAAACTTCTATTCCTAAATCGTATTCGTACAAGTATCATAACTAGTATATCCACACACACATGTGCTAACCCTCTAAACCTCAGGTTCTAGCTCCGGTTTCACCAAAACCTTCTCCGACGGCCGCACCTATGTGTGCAGGAAGTGCAACCAAGACCATCCCGGCAAGGACTGCTATGGGAGAGAAATCAAATGCTACAACTGCCAGAAACCGGGACACACAGCCAATAGATGCCCAGAGAATGCTAAGCCAAAAGGGAACTTCCAAAACTACAAGCAGAGGGAAGGTAAGTAGGTTGCATCTGGCGATGCACCAGCCCAACAGGCACCACAGGGACAGGGATCCCAGGGTCCTCAGAGGGGCGCACCCCAGAGGCAGCCTGTCCTTCATGTTATCGACCGTGACGGGTCCGGTTCTACGTCCGGCCCAGGTAATTATCCGAACCTTTAATCCTTGAGAAGCATGTCTAAGTATTAGAGTAATCGTAAGAGTGAATGCATGAGTAAATGGATTGAAGTGTGTATTGAGCATGAAAAAAGGTAGTTGAAACTAGTACTCATCGTAGATGAAATTTATAACCATAGGAAGCTTTAGTATCTGTTATCCGATACCGGTAAACCTGAATCAAGAAGAGATCGACATCACCAACCACTACTACACCAGCGAACAGTGTGTAACACCCCATCCAACATTAACATACTTACAATAAACTGCAGCGGAAATACCTTTTCCATAGGTCTATGTAACACAACACATTTAGACTCATAGGTCTTGATAGCATACACTTTAGGAGATCAAAGTCAAAATAACCTTTATCACACATACCAAACAACATGTCATATCATGTATATCAAACAGAAATACCTTTTCCATCTCTCCATGGGTTCGAATCCCACGTTGAGTACATATACACTGTGATCCCGCAGAACCCGGTCGCGATGGACACCTTCTGGTCCCCGTTCCTTTGGGAGATCAAAACATTCACTTAATTTTTAACATATGTACTTCTCATGTCACCGGTCCGAAGACAAAGGCTCATACGTCCTCAGCTCGTGAGCAAGTACTACAAAAATATTCTTTACTAGGTTAATTATAAGAAGATCTTTTATTCAAAATATTAATCGATTGTTTGAAAACACCAATTGAAAATCCTTTTGAAAACACCACACAACTCCAAGTCCAATTTATGCTCCTTGTATTTTTCTTAACATGGTTGTTTGTGACCACTTACAGGGAGTTTCAAGAGTCATCCAACCCTGATGTGATCAGCATCAGTGTTGAACTATCTTTCCACCCCAATTTGTGTTCGGCTTCCCTTGATCTCATGATAATCAAGTTTCGCCTCCCACTTCTTTTTCAACCAACAACTAATTCAAGCGTATCCCATTTTCTATCTTTAAATCCTTCTAGTCATAATCATTACATCTCCAAGGGATAGAACTCCGTCTATAATCATAACCCAAATCCAACTTAATTCAAGTTACCTAGGAAATTTAATTCTCACTAGGTTCTATGTCGGTCTTATACCCCTCATAAATCACAACACTGTATATATATACATATTTTTTTATCAAAATACAATACATGGTTTACATTTATGCACCGTCGGGGTTTTAGTTCCCCGGGAGTTTCTTTACTCCCTTCCACTTGTACTCTCACACACCACTGTCAACAAAATAAGCACACTTCCCACAATGGTATTCGCATCTTCTGTGCGCAATTACCACAATTTAACCACAAATAAATGCGTATGTTTATATAACACACGCGCCAACTATCATAACAAATCATTTTGTGCTATGCACAACATAGTTCATGTACACTTGTACGGTAAAACACACTAAGTGGTTTTGCGCTCTACCCCCCTTAAAAGGGATTACGCCCACGTAATCAATCACTAAACCTTGGCTTAAAATGTTCTGCCGTCGTGAAGTGTTTTGACTTCCACGCGGTCTATTACACAATGGATTCTGATTAGAGGATCTTAACCATATTAGCGGCTTAGTCCCTAACCAAGAATTCGCATTGGAGTTCTAACTCATAACCGGTTTCGGTCCTGGCCTGTGAGTCTTTTAGGCATTGATAACTAGCCATTTATTTCATATTCACAATGTATATTCGGTATCTGATGCATGGGCTCACTGGCCTCTGTTGCGCAACTCTGCTAATTACAGGGCTAGTTTGCCCCATTCGTTAATGTTACTGTATTATACATCTCCAACGTATTACCCTTATCTTGGGAAGAATGGTTTCTCCACCGACGCATGGTATCTCTTACCCTGAGCGAATTCGGTGAGTTTCACAATTTTCCATCCACTTCTCCAATAGCTTACAGCGTAAACTACTATGTAATTCACAATGATTGACTTGCTTCTACCGACTTACTGTCGGTTGAGATTGAGCTACTACCTAATGTGTAGTGCTCTCTCAGTTATTTCCCACACCTGGGGTATCTTTCATACCGACATTTGGCAGTTAGTGCTACTGTAGTCACCTACTGTTAATCATGTTTCCACATTTGGTTCTGTACCAGTATTTTTCCATTGGTATGACCTTGCATTTCTTATGCATTGATCATTATAGTATTATAGGTTTCTTCCTACATCCACCACACTTAACATTTCCCAAATCCTAGCTATCCCACTTGATCATTACTGCGCAAGTGCAATACCAAAACACTCAGTCATACAGAGTGCAGAGGCGTAAACTCTTGACAGTAAATCTCTTATGCGATTGCCAATGGAATTTTCACTGTGTTTCACTGAAATTCTTATCACATAACACTTGCTTCCGGCTTACTGCTCGGTTCCTTTGCTATCACTTACTGTTGTGCCTCCACTGGGTTTAACTCATAACTCTGCTCACTCACCATCTTATCATCTAACAATACTCACACAACGGTTGCTTATTGCGCACCGTATCCTTACTCATTATACAACATCAACTTATACTGCATCCGCTATTATATTAGCTTCCGCTATTACGCTGGGTTTATCTGGCCACTTATTTGGCTGATTTTTTGATTATACTGTTTTTTTTTTAGCCTTTATGTTCCTTGAGCGTTGTTCGCTACACATTTAGCTTCACACACCTATGGTGATTGCTATCAGACTTATTACTCTTCCTGTGTACACAACTGGTACGAGCACTTCTTTTCGTATTATTTTATTCAAATCATCCTGGGGTAATAACAACGTGGTCCATCCTCCACATACTTCTTGAACTTGGTCCACACAACTACCGCTCTCGCGGTTTCACAATATCGAGAGGTATCCCCACTCTTAAAGCAGTGGTTCGTTCTCCGCTCTATTTCCTTGTGTAACATATACTTCTGCAACCGATCAAATTTACATATCACAAGTTGTTGTGGCTTATAAGCCTTATTGTCGCGATTCCTTCCAAGTTATCTCTCTGGCAACTTAGGGTCCTACTTTTAAGTGGGTTTACCTTCAGTGTTTAATCCGGGTAATTGTTCCAAATCTTGTGTTTCTGTTATATTGCCCCATCTAACAACGTTTAATCCAAACACCCCTCAAGGATTGCTCCCGGGTGTTACTAACATATGCCATTACATCTGGCTTGCACTCATGGGTACATTCCGTTAGCCACGCCTTTTTGCGTTCTTCACTGGTTATTATCTTCTTCTGTGAAGATCAACATTTCCTGATAGTGTAGGTACTCATTTTGGGAGTTTCATCCCGTTCATTGCACATTAATGTGTCCACATTAGGCTGGGTCACCATTCCAGCTATCACGTTTATCCCTGAGGATCCTTAAGTCATATAAGATGTCTTTACATTCAGTTAGTGCACTTCGCACCTCCTGACTCTTAAACATTTCCTTGAAAGGAATTCACTAATTCCTTTAGTCTCGTTAACTTAACTGAGTTCCTTAACTTCAACCATTCCTTGTAATCTCTAGCTCTCGTTTGATTTATACTGCTGACCGTAGACGGAGTCGACTACTTCCCGTGTTTCGGACTCTACTCGTATACATATATGGGGTATCATATTGATACATTACTACTTACCCAACTAACCTATAAGTAGGCCTGTCAGGCCCACATGCTCCTATCGGAGTGCGGTCGTCCCACAACACAGTTGGTACACTTGTAGTGTCCGTCACACGCCTAGGTGAAGTATTTTGTTGTCAACTCCCTTATATTGTCCCGTGACAATATTCATTCCTTGCTTCCCGAACTTATTCGAGGGAAAGCTTATCCACTGTTGTATCCTTGTCAATTGCCCCTGGTTTCACTGGTTTGGTTTAAAAGAAGGTTGGAAAGAAGTGTTGGTTTGAAAGAAAATCTGGTTTTGAAAAGAAAAGGGTTTGAATAAATCTGGGTTGAAAGAAAAATTTTCATGGTTTCACAACATCTTCTTACCTTAGCCAAGTCTAGCTTCTTGCTGACTGGTGTACTTACAATTATAGAGGTTAGGCTAGCAGGCCCTTCCACTGTTATGACAATCACACTTAACTTTATTGTACTTTTCCAAGTACTTTGTAGTGGTTATAAATTTCCCGAATAGTCCTGTTATAGCAGCACTTGCTATGGCAAGTGCGCATTGCTAACTGGCTATCGGTTCAACACATACCGGTTGTGGTATTGTTTTTACCCGCACTATCATCAGTGGCCTTGTTGGCCCTTATTTGTTCTTACGGTCTCGACAATAACCTTTGGGTAACTTCTCACTGTATTCACATAATAGTTATCAACTGGGGTGTCTCCCATTCTTGGAGTCCCCTTTTTACTTAGCATTATTTTCTCTTTGTAGCCCGTTCCACGCATCGTCGTGGTTACTGAGACTTGTCTCTTGTTTGGGCACTACGTTGTAATTCCTTTGTAGGTTGGTGTACCGTTGGTGTATCACTTAACATCTGTGGTTCCGTAGACACTTGTCTCGGTTTTCAGTAATCCAATTCTTGCCTGTTGCACGGTTAGTGCGTTGCAAGCTGGTTATTCTCGACTGCTCGGCATGTCGACCCAGGTTGCCGGAAATTTCATTCTCTTTTATGTAGGATTGTCCATTCTTCACTGTTTAAATGCAGTTGACATTGTTCAGATGGAGACCGCCTCTGGGATTCCCAGTTTTCGGGATCTACCGTATGACAGGTTCTCCGTACCTTAGATGTGTCTAATAACAGCCAGATCGGGTATTCCCGAGTAAGAGTGGACTTCCATCTCTCTGGCGTTGTTTCCCAAGTTATAAAATAGGGATTGTGGAGGGGGGAAGGATACTGTAGGTTTCCAGTATCACTGGTAGTTCCTTACTAGCGTATCTCTCACGCTATCACTCAACCCTTAACCCAAAGTACTAAAATCCTAAACTCGGTACTTCCTAAGCTCGGTAATTCAGTCATCAGAGTGATACTTCGCTTGATACCATTTTTGTAACACCCCATCCAACATTAACATACTTACAATAAACTGCAGCGGAAATACAAACTATCACATTACTTAACTCGTTGGTGTTACACGCCGTTAACCACCCACGTGGCTAACAAGGCTAATACATGTACATCTGTATCGGTCTGATGGACTAGATTCCCGAGCAACTACACAATACAATCCTCATTCCATTTCCAACATTTTTATTTACATACAATCCCACTGTACCGATATTTACAAACTAATGCCGATAACAATTTCGGTCTTACTACACTTACAATGCTTACGCCATTTAAATGGCTACCCATGTATAACATCTACCCCGTCCTACTCTCGAACGGCTTCCAAGCTCCTTGTACCTGAAATAGAAAAGGAGAGAAAGGGTGGCCCCCAAGGGGCTCAGCACCTTTGCTGGTATGGTAATCCCGCAACCCACATGCTACGGGCCACGCACAACTAGTTGTCGTCTTAGCATGCAGTTGATTATATTTAAATCATGCATACAACCATAAACACACAACACATTGCATACACGCAACAATAGGGCTCAACATATATCCAACACATCCACACTTAACAAATCATCCAATGATTCCTTTAACCCTAGAGTGGCTCTCCTCTAAAACGGAGCTACTTCCTTAATGAACGACATGTACCCATTAATCGGGTTATCCTTAAACGCCTCTTGTCATAACTGGGATTCATTTCCATGATCCACACACTCCATATCCTACAACATATCTCATTCCTCACATAACAAAACATAACAAAACCTTTCTTGTTTTTGCGCACACATGATAACATCGTATTCATTTTAAGCACCTAACGTATACATATCATAGCATAGCAAGGGAAATTGCCTAGCACAATATCAACACAAAACACCATAAGATCGGTTCACACAAGGAACCTTCCACCATAGTTAGTATATATATAGTGAGCCTAGAGATTATTGTCAATCTCATGCTAAGCTCGTTACCAACCTCGTTACCGTCCAGTTATATCGAACGGTTAACTTAAACCCAAGGTGTGTCGGATATAATAATCCCAAGCACACCGAAATAACATTCGTGCCCTGTGGCCCGACGTGAGTCAGTAACTAGCTTTGGATAAGCTAAGGGAAGGTAGAAACCAAATTGGAATACAACCTATACATACACCAAGAGAGCCGAACCGGATATGACATCGACTCCCGTCCATCACAGCGTGGCCGGAACAACCGGACTCCTCACCCCCCCATTAGTACATATACACTTATAAATAAGTAGTTAGAGATCCATTATGGAGCCTACCACATCCACACACCATACGGTATCATAACCGAGTTAAGCACACAAGGGAGGTTCACACACTTGCATACAACAACAATGTCCAACTAACTCACACATAACCGTGGTTAGCACGTTCCCAAGGTTTGGGCCGTCAACTCCGAATACCGATCACTCATGTGTTCCTAGATTCGGTTAGCTAAGGTTTAACACATATTTGAGGTTAAATGGTATCGGAGGCCAAATTCGCCACATAAATGAATTACTATAAACTCATTACATGTTTTAATCTTACAAGGTGGCAAACACTCAGAAAAACATATTGGCATACAAGTCTGTGTAATCCGGTAAGACACAGGTTGCAAGAAAACCATACCTGTCACCGGAGTCCACTTTATCATGTCCACTTATGTTCCTCGAGCAATTCTCGAACAACTGATAACATTACAATTCCTTTCATTAACATTGGAGTAACATGCTTGTTTAAAGTCTAATGCTTATCTCTCTAACCATCATCACTCCCTAATGTTGGACCACTAAGTCATTGTAGTTTAAACTTAATCATATAAGTTAATCACTTTTCATTACACCTCATACTTGTTTACACCTCTTAAGGCCTTTACATGTCACCAAACAAGGCCTAAACATCATCTAAAACCATTACCATTCAATCCCCCCATCATTAGGAGCCTTAAACAAATTTTTTTCTTCATTTCTGGTCTGGACCGCCCCTCTGGGGCGGTCCCAGGGGCGGTCCACAACAGATGCTACACGTTCCTTTTTTTTTTTCACTTCTCTGCACTGGACCTCCCCACAGGGGCGGTCCGTAGGGGCGGTCCACTGCAGAACCAATTTTCTAATGTGCTTTTCTCCTCTTTATGAACTCCAAATTCATCCCAATTTTTTTCCTATGCTTTACACATGTTCTCCCACATGTTTTAACATCTTTTGGGCACACTTAAACCCTTTCAAAACATCCCAAAAATTCCTTAAACTTTTACTCAACTTTTACTAAGTCCTTAACACTTAGAACATTTTTTTCTTACACTTGTAACTTGTATTCTTGCCTAAAACTTCACCTAACCAAAGTACTCCACTACCTTATAACCACCCTTTTAAACATCATTTGCACTACACTCATCCCCTTTACACACACTCCTCAAGTCTTTCCCACAAGTTCATAACTAAACCTTCACAAGACGTTACACTTTCATTGTTCACCAAACTTTGCACAAGACTTTACGACACCTCCACCATCACCTTGGTGTATCAAGAAGTCATCCATTAGTTTCCTAAATCTCCAAGACTATGCCTAAATCCTTATAGCACCTTAAAACACCTTAATGCATGTTTTCTTCCTTAGTGAAGCATGTATCCATTCCTAACAATTCCTAGTTCACCCAAGTTCATTTAAGCACTTAAAACTCCTTATACATTTTACAAATTTCGCCATGGGTTCTCTTAGCACATCATCTTTCCAAACTCATAGTTTTCACCACTAAACATTCAAGAACACCTAAATCCATCAAAAACACCATCACCCACAAGACTTCACCAAATTTACACTACATCACAATATAGTGCATAATTTAAATTGCTTGGCACTTAGGCCCTTAAATGCATGGCTCTTAGGCCCTTAAATTGCATAAATCTTAAACACTGAATTTCCCACATAAGTAATGCCTTTGACCTGCGAATACACCCAACAATACATATGCCCTTAATAAACTCCTTGAGAGCATTTTACTAGCTCATTTGCCATTGGCTCCTTAGGTATTTTATTAAGCAAATCAAGCTCATTTTCCTAAGGCATTTAAACTACATTGAGATAGTTTGTTTACCTCTTTTTCCTCACAAACTTCTTTCTTGTTTCCTTGTAAAACCGGTGGGGTGTTTAGTTGTTTGCCAACTTCTATACAATGTACAAATAATAGAATGAGTATTCAAGCATTATGCTTCATCTCATTATAAACCCTAGTTACATATATTATCTTAAGGTATTAAAATGATTGTTATACCTTGGAATGGAAAGAGAGCTTGAATATATATCAAGAGAGGACTCCACCAAGCCCTTGGAAGATTCAAATGAAGCTAAAACAAGCAAGGTAAAGACACCATGGTGAGGTGAATTTTCGGCCATGTACTAAAAGGAGAGGAAACTTGATTTTTCTTTGAGATTCCTTACCTAGAAGCAAAGGAGAACAATAATATGTGAAAAGGTGAGCTCAAGCTCCATCAATGGTGAATCTCCTTGGCACTAAAATTGAGTTCTTGAAGATTTGAAAAGGTAGAAGTGTAGAGCTTGCTCCAACTAGAAGAATGGTGGTCTTGGAATTGAATTTGGACCATGGAGCTAGGAGTTACAAGTGGTCAAAGATGGAAAACAATGGTGGTGTTGGTGTTGCTGTAGCAGCTCGTAAAAGAGAGCAAGAAGGGAGGTTGGAGACGTGTGAAATGAAGGAGGAAAGGAGAAATGAAGATAGAACTTGCTTTAACAAGATATTTGTATAAAAAGGTAACTTTCTCCTTTTTACCTTCCTACCCTTCCTTTCCTTAATTGATTTTTACATGTTGGTGACTCACCTTGATAAAAACCGGCCACCATTTAGTTAGAAGGGTGTTTTGGTCTTTGTTGACCAATCAACTTACTTATAATAACATATGTTACAAACTAGCTTATAAAAGTTACTATTCACAAAAACAAAGCACATAGAAGTGAAATTTTTGATTTCCCATTGATATAGCCACCCAAATGTGATACTATATAGTACACATGTTAATTAAAGAGTAATGATGGACATTTAGCCATTCAAAACTCATTTACAAGACAATTTTTCAAAAACGTGCTTTAAGACTCCTTAAAGCACATTTTGCGTTTTAACTTGTTTTCAAGCTTGGTTTTCTTTAGTAATTGATTTAATATGTTCATTAACATATAAATGAGGCATAGGTATGACCATTAGGTCTTATACAAATTTATCCCAAGCTTAGAGCACTTTTTAGCCCATATTGACCTTAAGGTATTTATTTGTGTTTTGTTTGGTTTCATTGTCTACCAAAGTTTCCTAAGGACTTAATTAGCCTTATAAAGTCATAATTAAACATTATCAAGTCTTGGTAGGCTCTTTGGGTCCTAACCAAGTTCACTCCAAGCTTAGAGCATGTTTTTACTCAAACCGTGTCTTAGTGTTTTATTGTGTCTTACCATGGTTTAAATGGTTCATTTATGTTTCTAAGGAACTTTTTAGCCTTTAAATAGCATAGTTTAACATTTACACAACATACCAAGGTTTGGGGTATTTCACAGTGTTAGGTCATCCGACCAGGTATGATTCTATTAAAGGAATACCTGACACCCGAAGCACAAATTGCAATCATCCGGCGATGCAACGAACTAGGAGCAGGTCAAGGTGGATTTTATACACCCGAATTCCCCGGTGGAGCGAAGATGAAGCTGAAGATGATGTGCTTGGGAAAGGACTGGAATCCTTATACCAAGACATACAAAGAGACACGAACACAAGACGGAGCAACGCCACCGACAATACCTCTAGAGTTTCAGACACTCGTCACACAATCAGTGGAACTCGCACGACAATGTGAACATGAACCGATCCCCGCACTTGAAGCGGACCTTTGTATCGTCAACTTCTATGAGAAAGAAGGACGACTTGGGTTACACCAAGACAAGGACGAGACAGCGGAATCTCTTGAACAAGGAGTGCCCGTAGTGTCTTGGTCCATTGGTGATGACGCCGTATTTATGTATAGCGAGCAGAAGCGTGTGGACCTCGCACAGAAATTGGTATTGAGATCAGGAGATGTCCTAATCATGGGTGGAAACTCTAGGATGCTGTATCAAGGGATCAATAAGATCAAGTTAAATACGGCACCACCGGCAATAATCAATGCCACACACATGAAACCAGGACGCCTGAACCTTACCTTTAGGAAGTATTAAATTCATAGTATCATGTAATCTATTAGTAACGTGTATTAGAGACACGGTATGTATGATGGTTGGTTTATCAATAAAGAGCAGTGTTGATTTAAATTCCACTTGTGTCCACCATCAATACTTATCCACTTGTGAATCCAATAGGTTGTGGACTCGGTACCGAAGGTAACCTGAGTATCCTCACCGAAGCACAAGCCGGCAAGAGCGGCACCATCTTAACAGGAACATTCCCAGTGAATGGCATTGAAGCCAATGTATTATTCGACTCCGGCGCCTCTCACACGTTCGTATCACCATCTTTTATGAAGAGGTTGAAGCTAGATCCGGATGAGCTGCCAAATTTTATGGTTACTCTCCCATCGAAGGAGCGAGTAAAGTGCACCAAATACTACCAATCAGCCACCATAGAAATAAAAAACGAAGCGTTTCCCATTTCCTTCATCGAATTTAATGGATTGGGATTCGACTTGATCATCGGAATGAATTGGTTGGAGTGGCACAAGGGTAGAATCCTCTGCGCCGAGCATCGATTGCTGCTCAAGAGTCCTTCTGGGGTTACCGTATCTTACCGCCAGAGACCTAGAGAGCCTTCGACCACACTCATATCTGCTATGGCGATGTACCGGGAGCTCAGAAAGGGTCATGAAGTGTATCTATGTTATGTACAAGACCTGGAGAGAGATCCAGAGTTCAATGATGAAGTACCGATTGTATCTAAATTTCCTGATGTATTCCCTAAGGAGCTACCCGGCATGCCACCACCGAGAGCAGTGGAATTTGAAATTGATCTTTTGCCAGGTACCGGTCCCATTGCTAGGGCACCGTACCGCATGGCACCCACTGAAATGACTAAACTAAAGGAGCAATTACGTGACCTACTCGACAAAGGGTTCATACGCCCGAGCGTATCACCCTGTGAAGCACCGGTCCTCTTTGTGAAGAAGAAGGACGGTAGCCTCCGACTTTGCATTGACTACCGCGAGCTGAATGCGGTTACAGTCAAGAATAAATACCCATTACCACGCATCGACGACGTATTCGACCAGCTGAAAGGAGCATCAGTCTTCTCCAAGATTGACCTCCATTCTGGGTATCATCAGATTGCTATCAAAGAGCAAGACTTCAGGAAAACGGCATTCCGTACCAGATATGGCCACTACGAATTCACGGTGATGCCATTCGGTTTGTCAAACGCACCAGCTAAATTCATGGACCTCATGAATCGTCTATTCAGTGAATAGTTGGGCACTTCGGTTGTTGTCTTCATCGACGACATCCTTGTATACTCAAAATCAGCAGAAGAACATGAAATTCACTTGAGGAAAGTGCTTGAGACACTGCGGGAGAATCAGCTGTATGCGAAGTTCTCCAAATGTGAGTTCTGGCTAGATCAGGTATCATTCCTTGGTCATGTCATCTCGAGCGCAGGTATCTCAGTTGACCCTTCTAAGATTGAAGCTGTACGATCATGGCCTAGACCTAAGACTGTTACCGACATTCGGAGCTTTCTTGGTCTAGCCGGTTACTACCGGAGATTTGTAAAGGACTTCTCAAAAGTCGCTAAGCCCATGACTACATTGATGAAGAAAGATGCACCGTTTGTATGGACAGACGAGTGCGAAGTATCATTTCAGAGCCTTAAAGACTCATTGACCTCAGCGCCCATCCTTACTCTTCCAAAGGGCACAGAGGGATTTGAGGTATATTGTGATGCATCAGGCAAAGGAATGGGATGCGTGCTCATGCAGCATGGCAAGGTTGTAGCTTATGCCTCCTGCCAGCTGAAAAAGCATGAGGAGAATTACCCGACACACGATTTAGAGTTAGGAGCCATTGTCTTCGCCTTGAAGATATGGCGACACTACCTCTATGGGGTAAGCATCACCATCTACTCCGACCACAAGAGCTTACAGTATGTATTCACGCAGAAAGAGATGAATTTGAGACAGAGAAGGTGGATGGAGTTTCTCTCAGACTACGACATCGGCCTACAGTATAAGGAAGGGAAGGCAAACATTGTAGCCGACGCCCTGAGCCGTCGAGCACACTCGCTCCATTCGCTACTCGCTTCTTCTAGCTTGGTTGACGAGGTGCGAGACGCTCAGTTGAGCGACCCTTACCTAATCGAAATCAGACAAAAGATCGAAAATGGTACATTTGAAAAGAAGAAATATGATTTTAAGTTGCATGAAGATGGTTTGATTCGGTTGAATGGCAGGCTATGCGTCCCCCGAAGCAATGCTGAGCTAAGGGATCGCATCCTGCGAGAGTCACACAGTTCCACATTGTCAGTCCATCCGGGAGCCTCCAAGATGTACAAAGACATGAAGAGGTACTTCTGGTGGTCTGGAATGAAATCGGATGTGACAGAATTTGTATTGAGAAGCTTAACATGCCAAAAAGTAAAATTTGAACATCGTAGACTGGGCGGAATGGTACAATCGATGCCAGTTCCGGAGTGGAAGTTTCATGATATCTCCATGGATTTTGTTGTAGGACTCCCACCTGCCAGGGGAGGACTCAACATGATCTGGGTTGTAGTCGATCGCCTTACCAAGGTTGCCAGATTCATACCGATGAAGGACACCTGGAAGGTAGTGAAGCTCGCAGAGCTATTCGACAGGGAGATTATCAGACATCACGGAGTTCCGAAAACAATTGTATCTGACCGCGACACCAGATTTCTTTCGAGATACTAGAGAGCCACACGGGAAGCGCTGGGTACAGAATTGAAGTTGGGTACCACATTCCATCCTCAGACCGACGGTCAGACAGAAAGGACCATCCAGACATTGGAGGACATGCTTCGGGCATGTGCCTTAGACTTTCAGGGGAGTTGGTTAGATAAGCTTCATCTTATCGAATTTTCTTACAATAATAGCTATCATGCTTCGATTAAGATGTCGCCTTTCCAAGCTCTATACGGTAGACCGTGCCGTACACCCTTGTGTTGGGATGAGTCAAGCGAAGCGGTCATCATAGGACTGGAGTATCTAGAACAAGTCCAAGCGGAAGTGCAACAAATCCGAGCCAATATGAAGGCAGCCCAAGATAGACAGAAATCCTATGCGGATGTGAGACGACGTGACCTTGGGTTCGCCGTGGGCGACCAAGTGTTCTTGCGAGTTTCACCTATGAAGGGCGTATTCCGTTTTGGTCAGAAGGGCAAGCTAAGCCCAAAATTTGTAGGGCCGTACACTATCACCGAGAGAGTTGGATCCGTAGCCTACAGGTTAGCATTACCTGAGGACTTGGGGCGTGACCATGATGTATTTCATGTGTCACAACTCAAGAAGTATATTGCTGATCCTTCTCATGTGTTAGAGCCCGAAAGACTTTCCATTGAGCCGACAATGAGATATGTTGAAACCCCGGTAAGAATCCTTGACAGGAAGACCAGAGACACTCGCCACAAGTCTATACGAATGGTGAAGGTCCTATGGTCCAACCACGATGTCGAAGAAGCGACATGGGAGTTGGAAGATGCCATGAAGGCTGAGTACCCACAGTTATTCATAGACTAGAGAGTCTAGTATTTAGTAATACGGGTACGGGTTGTACCCCTTTTTAAGGGGGGTTTTTTTAGGGGGTGGGGTAGAGCCTTTTTGCTTTTGCATTGCTTCGGGGTAAGCATTGCATAGTGTGTAGGTATTGTAATAGGTTTTTTATGGCACATGTAGTGCAAGTGAATTTGGTAAGTGTATGTATGTATTTGTAGTATATGGATGTGTATGTACGATGTGTGATGTATGTGTAATGTGAATTGTGAATTGCAGTAATGTATTGTGTATTGTGTGATGGCATGAATGGGAAATGATGGACTGTGTATGTGAATTGTGTATGGCACTTGGATTGTGTATGCTTGTAATGTGGAAGGAAGTAAACACCTCATAGGTGTAGTAAGACACATTAGGGCAATTGGTTTGCCTAATGAGTAGAACTAATAAACTATTAAACCTTGAGCAACTTTGAGGGCAAAGTTTCTTAAGGGGGGTAGATTGAAATACCCCGTAATTAAAAATAGTGATTAATTAGGCTAATAAGTAATTTAGAAGCTTAATTATGCATAAATAATCATGAGGGAACAAATCCCGAAGAAAACGGATCCTTAAAACGTTTTAAAAACGCTAACAAACCTTAAAGCACGTTTTTCGAGATAACCGGGAAAACGTGTCTTTAAGCGGGTCAAATAGACTCGTCACAATTTTGGTCAACAAATAATCATTAATAAATATTAGTGAAACATTAGAACCAATAAAATCAATAAAACGAGAAATTAGTAAAAACTGTCAAAAACGGGAAGTTGTGGGGTAGAAACATAAATAACCAAAACTTATGTGTCCACTTTTAAAATAAAAAGCAAAGTTTGTGAGTGTGTGCTGTGTGTGTGTCCGATTTGGACCCCTCCCTCACACTCCCTCGCACTTCCTCTTATTAGCAAAAGACAAAACAATAAAAAGCATAAAGTAACTACATTACCACCTATCTCACTCTCTCTCCTACTCTATTCTCTTCACTCACGTAAACCCCATCCCCTCACTCACTCTCTTTTCCTTCTTCTGCTTCCCAGCCGATAACAATGGAGAAATGAAAACACTCACAAAACTCCATCTTCTCTCCTCTTGTTGAGTGCCCAAACTTCCTCCAAAAATTATAAAAATACCACCATTGTCTTCCTCTCATCAAGAGCAACACTTCTATCTTTTCAAAATTCAAAAAGGGCAACTTTCATCTCCATGGGTATGGAGCATTTGGAGCTTCAAGACCACCACTAGAACCACCTCCTTCTCCTTGTTCTTTTGAGGTAAAAATCTTCTTGAAAGCTTATCTTTTTCTAGCCCTTGTGGGCAAAACGAATTTAGACTAAACCCTTGTTTGGTTCCCTTGTACTCTAGCCGATTTTGGCACTCTTGGAGGGTGAGAAAGATTGTCCTTGAACCATTCCAAGCATTACCTACACCCTTGCAAGGTAATGAAATTTCTAAACCCTAGAACCTAAATTAAAACTTGAAGGATGGTTAAGGTTAGTTTTTAGTGTATTAAAATGGTGTGTATGTGTGTGGGCTGTAGTGTAAGAATTTGATTTACAAACCGGTGGAAAGAGGAAGGAAAGAAAGAAGGAAGAAGCAAGAAGAAGAAAGAGAAAACTAGAAGAGAAACAAGGTAAACTATGCTCTTTTGTGTAGCCTTGTATATATATGTATGTAACAGATTTTTTAATAGTGTAAATGGGTATTGAAAAATGGTAGTATAGTGGTAGTGCAATGTGTAGGAGAAAACAAAGGTTTTAAACCTTTAAAAGACATGTAAAACTTGTTGAAACCTAAATGAGAATAAATGTTTGAGTGCAGGAATTTAATGTTGTTTAGTGTGGTATTGTGTATGAGAGATGGGTATATTGATATTGGTTATGAACAGGTGGTATGGATCATTTATGTGAGTGAAACATTGTGGTGAGAGTGTGAAAATATAGGGGAGGTTATGGCAAAATTTACCTAGGAATAGAACACTTAGTGGGCTAGAAACTAGGTGGAAAGTGTGTGTTGTAACAGATTTTGTTTGAGTTAGGTAATGGGTTGATAGGGGAGAGATAGTTAATGTATTGTGAGGTGTTAGAAACTCTAGAAATGACACTAGAAGAGGGAACTATAGATCGGGAGTGTAAGTGTTAAAATCTATAGCATAATGCAACTAGGAAGAACTAGTGTAAGTGTTGAAATGAAACTTGGGAAAAATTATGTGTATGAATTAGTAAGGAAATGGGTAATAGGTTGATGGATGAACTAAGGTGTATTAGGAGGTTTAATTAGTCCTAAAACATGTGGGAATAAGTGTAGGAACAATGGGGAAGTAATGGGTAAAAGAGAGAACTGGAAACAGAAATAAAAATGCAAATACTGGGCCGGACCGACCTTGGGACCGGACTTGCAAGGTCGGTCGAGCCCAGATTTACAAAGGGCGGAAAGCTTCTGGAATGGACCGACCTTGGGGACCGAACTTGCAAGGTTGGTTGGCCAGAAAATTCCCATCTTAAAACCTTCTGGAATGGACCGACCTTGGGGACCGGACTTGCAAGGTCGGTCGGCCTAAAATTCGCCTGTAACGAAACTTACTGGAATGGACCGACCTTGGGACCGGAGATGCAAGGTCGGTCTACTCCAGAATTTCGAAACCAAAACTCACTGGAATGGACTGACCTTGGGACCGGACTTGGCAAGGTCGGTCGGCCCTATAATTTTCCAGCGTAGTACCTTACTGACTTCGACTGACCTTGGGTCCGACCCTGGGTAAGGTCGGTCGAGTCATACAAAAAAAAAATTTAATTAAATAATAATAATAATACATATATATATATATGTATATATATATATATATGTATACCCACATATATAAATGTACATATATCAATGTACCAATGTTAAGTAAGGAAATAAACTTAAAGTAAAGAAGAGTAAGTAAGTAATGTGTAAGTGTAAGAATGGAAAGGACTTAGTAAGTATGACTTAGGAAACGCAAGAGTAATCGAATTAAGTTAATGATAGTTAAATTAATCACTCGAACATATGTATGTTGTAGGACTTGATTTGTGAGCACCGAAGGAAAGTTGGGATACAAGTACAACGGTGAACGGTATGAATTCCTCATGCCCCGTATGCTATCTTGGTTACTCTGATTTGTGTGTTGTGTGCTAATTGATCACCAAATAAGATAAATGCACAAATCGGAGTTACTATGCATACTTGTGAATATGTAGTGCTGTATGTTGTGGATATTTTTCTTAAATCTCAGTTTGTATAATTCATGAAATGTATGGACGATAATGAGTGTGTGTATGTATGATATACTGTATTGTGACCGAATATGTTTATGATTGGACTTCTAACTGATTCCTAACAAGCTAACCAATCTAACTTAAATTGGTAATTAAATTGGAATGAGTAGAAGTCCGATATAGATTCGGCCACGCGTGAGGATGCGGAGTCACGAGAGGTTGGCTCCAATTCCTGACTCTTAAACTGGTCCGTGGCCCAAATCCCTTAAGTGGGTAGCATCCCGGATTGGTGAGTCAAGTAAATCCCGGTGGTGGGACGGTGTAGTCCCCGGGCCGGAGGTCATACCGACTTAACTTGAGTATGAGTAAGTAAATAAGAATGAGTAAGTAAGTAAATGGAAGTAAGTAAGTAAAGTACGAGTAAGAATGTGTAATGAGTAAAGAGTAAATAGCATTCTGATTAACCCAGATGTGTAACTTGGCTAACACTGCGAAGGTAAGCATTGTGTGCACTATTTGTATGGTTGCCTTGAATTGTATAGTGTATTGTATATGCATGTATGTTGTATGTAAAGCATGTATGTATGAAATCAATGAACCGCATGTTTACTGGACGTCAAATAGTCGGCGTGCCCTAGCTAGCACGCGGTATATGCGGAGTTCATGCGCAGCTTTTGTTGAGCCCCTTGGGGCGATGTTTTTACTACACGCAGGTACAAGAGAAGGATGAAGACTGTGAAGAGATGTAGTTTGTTTCTTTGTCTTCTTTTTGGATTGTAAACATTGAATTATGAATGGTGTACTAAGTAGTACACGACTGTAGCTTTTTGATTAGCCGGTGTACCATGGGGTACACCTTTTTGGATAAAGAAAGGATGGCGAATTGGTATAGATGAGTAGCCGGTAGAAACTCATTATTTTGGTAGATGGAGAAAGGGAATGTAATTGAATATACTTTAAATACTCAGTGATCCAGGAATGTAAGAATGTTACCTGTGTATTCAGTAAGCAATGTTTTAGTAGCTCGGTATACTATGATCATCAGACCGTGACTGTAAGTAAGGTAAGCCTTGCTAGCCGTATGGGCGGTTAGCGGCTTTGTATCACCCGCCGTAGTAATAGTAGTATTTCGCTGCGAACTGATAGGATCAACAGGACGATTAGACGGTAAGAATGGGATTAACGGTTGGGGTGTTACAATTTGTTAGACTTCTAACAAGGATTTATAAATAATATTTGAAGTAATTTTGCAAGAGTTTACCTTAGGAATTTAACAAGGTATTTTTGATACACCTTGGGATGATTGTAGATCCAAGTTTCCTTCATGAAATAATGAAGAGAATATAGATTTAGAAGCTCTTATATTTTCGAAAATGATTTAGCTAATTACCTAGGATTTTTCAACATAAAAATATACCTTAACTTGATCTTGTTGTTCCTTGTGTTGTTGTTGAATTTAGAAACCTCCTTGGAGCATATATGCTTGGCGATTTTCTTGTAGGTTTGCTTGGATGATTTATTGCTTCAAGACTTAGTATGTTTAACAAGGAATTTACATAGAAATGGTGTTAAAACTTAATTCACCATTAATGGAGCTTTAGAGCTCTAAGGAATTAACTAACAATGGAAGAAGAAAAGAGAGAATAGGAACACTTACCCAACCGGCCAAGGTGCTGGCAAGGAAGAAATGAGAGTTTACGTAAGGTATTAAGGCATTGGAATGAAGGGAGTCAACTTGGAATTAATTGACATAATGATTGCCTAATTGTTTAGTCCTTCTCATGTTTATTAATTTGGTATTTAGCTCAATAAAATTTCCATAATGGACTAGGCTTATGGCTGGTGATAAGGAGAATTGAGTTTGTTTGCCACTTGAACTATAAGACAAATGCAAGTTAGGTAGATGCAATAATCTAGCATTTTTCTATGTTAATTGTTGTCTCCTTTACTAGTCTTTTACGGTAATGTAGTGTCCATTAGGCAATTGATTTCTTTGTCTTTTAAGACTAGAGGACATGGATAACTTAGTAGATGTATTAGTTTAATTATTGTACAACAATTAGACTTCTTTTCCATTGTTAAAATCGCACACCATGTGCTAGTCTAGGACAATTGATTTTGTCAATTTTAGGCAAGGAATTAGACATAGTTAGGTAGTGTATTATTTAGACTTAAGCACAGCAATAATTACCCTTGTTTATGTATAGAAATCGGCTGCACTATAGGATAGACCATGGGTGTTTGCTTATCTAGTCACCATCTTTACATTATTGTAACCTAACTTTACTTTTAGCATTTTTAATTTCATTCATTGTCATATACTAATCCTCCTTGCTTATATCTTGCAGGTTATACGTTGATGAGGCTTCATTTGATGGTATTTATTTGATACATTATAATGCAACACATGCTGGATGAGTCACACTTGCATAAGACCATTTTCTTGAATTAAAACTAGTCAAAACTAGCCATATTCACGCATGGAATGGAGGTCAGATGGACTTGATTTTTAACTTGATTTTTGCTACACTATATTGTACTAAGACCATACTAATATGTGTAATAGGTTCCAGCATTTAATTGGTACATTTATATGATGGAAAAAGATGAAACTTTTAAGGTAACAATGCTGATTTTAGGTACCTTTTTGAATCAAAAATCGCCCCTGGTTGTGCTATGATTTTATCACTGGCATTAATTGATTTAGATGGTCAATTTATCCACTTTTAAGATTATCAACTCGTGGCTCCTCAAAAACTTCAAGGAATTTGCGTAAAACGCATTTTCGTGACACCCGAAGGTGCGTTTTTGTGCTTTAAGGATTTTTCTGAAAAATAATTAGTCGCTATGAGTTCCAAGTGTTTATTGACATTTTTATAGTCAATAATAATATGTTAAGGTGTTACATTGAGTTATATTGGGTTATATAAACTTGTAACTCAATTTTCGGGCTAAAGGGGCACTCCCGGGGCAAAAAGGAGCGTTAAGAAATTCACCCGAGTACTTTGCTTATTTTTGTGAATTTAGCTTGAGCATTCTTTTTAGAATGTTAAATAATGATGTTAGGAACTCTTATAATAATTTATATTGGGGTTTGTGCCACTTCGGTACCTCTCCGAGGCACTCCCGTGGGTTTATGGGGTCCTCATCGGGAACCCCGAGCACTTTGTCTTTAACTGAGATTTTATCTTGGGAACATCATCTTC
Source organism: Limonium bicolor (assembly GCA_023374045.1). NCBI lineage: Eukaryota > Viridiplantae > Streptophyta > Magnoliopsida > Caryophyllales > Plumbaginaceae > Limonium > Limonium bicolor. The sequence continues at coordinate 298,295,522 of CM041777.1, read as the reverse complement.
AATGTTCATTAAAGTGCTATTATGCATTTAAAATGAAATGTAATGCTTTACTTTATTTAATAACTGAAGGCTTGTGTTTTAAAGGTCACAAAATGATCCTTGGTTAACTTCATATGAGTTTTAGAGCTTATATAACTTGTTTATCTTAAGGTCGGGCTTTAACGCACGTTTTTAATCTTAAGGAGTTTAGGTGCGTTTTTTTTAACGCCAAAGTGTTTATATGCTTTCTTAGGGTTTAATAAACCCCCAAATAATATTTATTTACTTATATTTAATTATTTAAATGTTAGGGGTATTTCATATATACAAGTGTATAATAATATACATGCGATAATGAATGTATAAGTTTATTTATATAATAAACGCCAATCTTATCATGCATGCAATAGAAGTTTACATAAAACTAATCCTGAATTAAACCGAAAACCCAACAAACGTTATCAGTTAGCAACAGGGAATAAACCGGGATGGATTAGTAACGGTACGGGGTGCCGTAGTGTATTGTTAGTATGAGATGCTGATGCATAGTGTGATGCATATTAATAGATTGTTAGAGGCATCTCGAGGATCGCTAGAGAATTTAGCTGATTCATACTCCACAGTCTTATAATCCCGGTGCACGGTATGTTATTTATGTGGCTTGATTGTCTCTGAGGATTTCCTCAGTTCAGACATTGTGTGAAAATCTGTGTTAAGATTGAATGTCTGCTTGTGTGAATTAATATCCTTCGGTTGTGTATTAATGCTGCTTTATTATTATTAATGTTGAACGATAACAGTACCGTTCGCATATATGAACATATTATAAAATGAACTAGCGACAATGATGCTATCTTATATGTGTAATATAAGGAACGTAAGTAAAAACGTTGTAGCATTAGGATAACAAGATATATATATATATATATATATATATCCGAGACTTATATATGGAGCATTGGCTTCTTTAACGCCGCTCTCGTATCTAACACTGGATTCCGAGTCGACATACTCAGGATTGGACTAACGACCTTAGTCTACTGTGTTAGGAAAAATAGTAAAACGATGCGATGGTATAGATTAGTTAGACAAGAGGATGTGTCTCTTGCTGTGATTTGGGATCAATTAACGATACTAGGATACCGTGTGGGTATCCGTAAGTATCAAGGCAAATTTCCAACGGACTACAGATGGTTCGTTGGTCGAAGACTCTACCACTGGGGTGGCTACTGCCGTGGGTGACCCGCCATAGGAGATGGATAACTTAGAGACACGTCGTTCTAACGAGATGTTGTCATTAGGCATAACTGAACAATTACGAATGACTATTTTAGCTCGTACACTAGGCGAACATTATTTGGGCTTGTATGCCAAAGACGAGAATTTATACTTGTCTATAATTCTCGTTGTTTCGCCTTGTTGCTCATTGGTTATGCTTTGTGGTTATGTGTAGTATGTTGGTGGTTTTGCTGAAACGAGTTGTTGTACTCATATGTGTGTTGTAAATTAGTTTAATTGAGTCGATGTACTCATATGTGTGTTGTGAGTTGGTTTAATTGGGTCGTTTTACTTATATTTGTGTTGTGAACTGGTTGAGTCGAGTCGCTGTACTCGTGTGTGGATTATTGTGGATTGTTTGGTCGAGTGAGTCGCCGTACTCAATTATGAACTCTCAAGTGTTTGTTGAAATGGAGTCTCTGTACTCATATAAGCGTTGTAACGCTTTCAGTGGTTTACTGCGATGCGATGTGTGAAGCCGGGGGCTTGTTTGCTATTTGAGTTTACTGCAATATATGTTGTTGCTTTACAGTTTTTATATTAAACTACTTGCATGAAAATGAATTGCATGCTCTCGACCAATTAACTAAGGGTCCGAGGGGGCATGATAGTCATGTAGTAACATACTCAGCATGGGCTGATTCCATACCACAAACAAACATTTTGCAGGTATGCAGCTTCCGGTGTAGACAAAGAGCGGGACGCACTGGGTAGTTTCGTTACAGTTGTTTAAATATGCACTGTTGCATTTTGATACGAACTTAGAAACGTGTATAGGATTGGGATACTTAGAATGCTCACTGTGAATGTATTTTATATTGGTTTGGGAAGGTTAGATCTATCTCTTGTTGTAACACCCCCAAACACTGGCCTAGGAGTTAGGGGTATTACACGCCGCGTATTATTACATAATAACGCAAGGCTCTAAAAGAACGAACTTAAACACATATTCAAATAAGGCCGAAAACAGAATACTTAAACAAAGTATAACCCAATGAAGTCTTAACACCTCAAAAGGTTTTACAGAACCCACCAAACGTATAACAGAAACGGAAGCTAACAAAAGGCCCAGAGGCTCAAATCCGAATACAAAGTCTTAAAAGTAACTAATAATGAAACATCTAACTCCAGAGCTGCAAAACGACCTTCACTGATCAATCTGCAATGTTAGATAGAAATAGGGGAATGAGCACACAACTATGCCCAGTAGATGACAAACTTCATCAACCAGCATGCTCAAAACATTTAAGAATGTTATCAAATCAGAAGGAGTCAAGAGAATCCATAAGCATGTCAGAAAACAGAAGCAGAAGTCCACACCATAGGGACTAGACAGAACAGAAGCAGACAGAAGCTGAAAACAGAGTGGGACACTAGCGATCACAGCATACAGACAGAACGAGCAACCAGCTCGTGAACAGAACGAGGAAACCTCACTCGTAAACAGAACAGGTGTAGACACCCGTGAACAGAACGGGGAACATCACCCGTGAACAGAAGGATCCTACATAGCGCGCTACGAGACAGCGAAACCAGCCATCCAAAGGCTCAGACACAGAGATAACTAGGTCCCAAAACAGAAGCTTAAATACAGATAAGCATATGTGCACCAAAGGCACCAGAAAGCTCATAGATAGCTTGGAAATCAGAAGGGGAATCCAACCCCGCAAACAGAAGTCAAAACGGAGCTCAAACGAGCAAGTTATGGCCAAAACAGTAGCCTGTCCGAACTTGTGTCCGGACATCAATGTTCGGACACAAGTCGAGACTCAGAAGGCAAAATCAGACAGATGTCCGAACTTGTGTCCGGACTTCAAAGTTCGGACACAAGTCGAACCTTAAAACAGAAGGAGCAGAGTGTCCGAACATCCAAGTTCGGACGGATGTTCGGACATCTTCGGAAAAGAACGTGGAGAGTCCGAACTTGTGTCCGGACATCCAATGTTCGGACACAAGTCGAAGCCAAAATCAGAGAATGCAGAAGCTGTGTCCGAACTTCAAAGCTCGGACGGAAGTTCGGACACAGCGAAGATTTTCAAAAATTAAGCGCAGAAGGGCATGTCCGAACTTCAAAGCTCGGACGGAAGTTCGGACATGCCGAAAACCTCAGAAATCAGAAGCGAATTCAAACGAACAGAGGCACAAAAACCAATCCAAATCCAACACACATTTACAAAACAACCTTGGGGGTTTAATCCATTGAAAAGGCATTAAACAGACATAAGACACACACCCACAGGATCAAATCATTGAATTAACTGGTAGAATCCAAACTCCCCAAGGCTGAACACACGGATCGAATCCGAAAGCCACCTACCTCAAATACAGCAGAGACGAGTCACAATCTGAACAGCAGAGCTCGAATCCAAGCAGATACCCCAAACGCAGACCGGAAAGCAATGCCAACCCTCTAACTGAATACAATTGCAATCCCAAATCAGAAACGCAACCAAAACCCCGAAACTGAAACTGTAACCTGAACGGGAATACTATTCTCACCTGAATTCTGACAGTAGGACAACGGATTCGCGGACGACGCCCACAGTAGAAGAGAATTGACTGAGAATGCGAAATCGCCACTGATTCACAATCAGATTGCAGAGGGGAATTAGAAAGCAAACACTTCAGAAACCATAGAACCGAAGAAGGCTAACTTCTATACCTTAAATTGAACAGGAACGCAACGAAGAGAATGGGTCCACAGCAGAGGCTCGAATCTTCAAACCGGCACAGCAACTCTTACAGATCGAGAGGCAAGAAAATGCAGAGAGGGAGTTGAGAGAGAGAGAGCGTCTCAGCAGATGAAACTGATCGGGGAATTAGAAAGTGAGAGCGTGGTGAGGAACGTGGTTAGGGAAGTAATTAAGGATGATTTAATAAGAAATAATATTAGCTCTCACCAGAAAATCAATTGAGGAAGGAAAAGACTTCTTCGTCCCCAGCTTAATTAGAATGGACTTCCTTGTCCTGAATAATGAGATAAGCCACTTAAAATAAGATGGTGATGAAATAAATTATGACCAAAACTTGGGTTATAACATCACCTCCCCCTTAAAAGAATTTCGTCCTCGAAATTAAAACATACCTACTGCTCGAAAGGGCGGGAACTTAGAACGACTTCGCTTTCGACCTCCCAGGTCGCCTCTTCCTCACTGACCCGACCACTGCACCTTCACCAAGGGCATGGTCTTGCTCCTAAGCTTACGAACATCTCGGGCTAGAATCCTCGAAGGAACTGCCTCGAACGTGAAGTCCTCCCTCAACTGAAGCGGACTGAAGTCGATCACATGAGATGGGTCCGGAATACTTACAGCATAGAAACGTGGAAACACTGTGCACTGCTGCTAAAGACGGAGGCAGAGCCAAACGATAGGCAACCGGTCCGATCCTCTCTAGGATCTCAAAAGGACCCACAAAACGAGGGCTAAGCTTGCCTCTCTTCCCAAAACGAACGACTCCTCGCACAGGAGAAACCTTCAGATACACATGATCGCCCACCTCAAACTCTAGAGGTCGTCTCCTCTGATCGGCGTAGCTCTTCTGGCGACTCTGAGCCACTAGCAAACGCTCTCTGATAGACTGAATTTGCCCACAGCATCCTGAACCAAGTCTGGACCAATCACAGCTCTCTCCTTCAGATCATCCCAACAGATGGGTGATCTGCACCTCCTGCCATACAAGGCCTCGAACGGTGCCATCCCATACTGGTCTGAAAGCTGTTATTATACGCGAACTCTATCAGCGCACGTGCTGATCCCAGCTGCCCCCAAAGTCGAGTACACATGCCCTGAGCATGTCCTCTAGGACCTGATTCGTCCTCTCTGTCTGCCCGTCTGACTGAGGATGATAAGCTGAACTGAAGGACAACTTCGTCCCCAAAGCCTGATGCAAACTCTGCCAAAATCTGGACACAAACCTCGGGTCTCTGTCGGACACAATCGAAGCCGGAACCCCATGCAGACGCACTATCTCATCAATGTACAACTGAGCCAAGCGGTGCAAACTGAAAGTCTTCCTGACAGGTAGGAAGTGAGCGCTCTTCGTGAGCCGGTCCACAATGACCCAAACTGCATCAAAACCCCTCGGAGTCTTAGGCAGTCCCATGACAAAATCCATCCCGACGCTCTCCCACTTCCACTCCGGAACGGGAAGAGGCTGAAGCAAACCAGCTGGTCTCTGATGCTCAGCTTTGACCTGCTGACAGGTCCGACATCTGGATACAAAGTCAGAAATATCCTCTTCATGTTGCCCACCAGAATGTCTCACGAGATCCCGGTACATCTTCACCCCTCCTGGGTGTACCGAGTACGGAGCTCCATGAGCCTCCTGCATGATCTCACGCCTCAACGCGTCGTCTGCCGGCACACAAACACGGCCTCTGAACCTCAGGCAGCCATCCTCTGAAAAACCCGGAACTCGGACTCCTGACCAGCAGACAAACTCTCTCTGATCTTACACAGACTGACATCAAGCTCCTGACTGGCCTTGATCCGGTCGATCAAGGTAGGCTGAACCTGCAGTGCTGCTAACATCCCAGACCTCTCTGGACGGACAACCCAGATACCCATGCGCTGCAACTCCTGAGCAGACCTCTCCACACCGGACAAAGCACAAACAGTCCCAGACGGACCCCTCCTACTGAGCGCATCAGCAACCACATTCGCCCTACCCGGATGGTAGAGGATCTCTAAATCATAATCGTGTAGCAACTCCAGCCACCTCCTCTGCCTCAAGTTCAACTCCTTCTGAGTGAACAGATACTTGAGGCTCTTATGGTCCGTATACACCTTGCACGCTGCCCCATACAAGTAGTGCCTCCAAATCTTCAACGCAAAGACCACCGCAGCCAGCTCCAGATCGTGGGTCGGATAGTTCTTCTCATATGGCTTCAACTGACGAGAGCCATATGCTACTACCTTCCCATGCTGCATCAGAACACATCCAAGTCCCCTATGGGACGCATCACAGAAAACCTCAAGACCCTCGGTCCCCTCCGGAAGAGTCAAGATCGGCGCAGTAGTCAACCTCTTTCTCAACTCCAGAAAACACTGCTCGCAGGCATCGCTCCACTCAAACTTCACATCCTTCTGCAGCAGACGAGTCAACGGAATCACCAACTTGGAGAAGCCCTCCACAAACTTGCGATAGTAGCCCGCTAGTCCAAGGAAGCTACGAATATCCCCAACATTAGTAGGTCTGGCCCACTCAGTAATAGCTCGAATCTTCTCCGGGTCCACGGAGATACCATCCTTGGAGACCACATGTCCCAAGAATACCACCTGATCTAGCCAGAACTCGCACTTCTTCAGCTTCGCATACAACTCGTTCTCCCTCAGAGTCTGGAGAACGGTCCTCAAATGCTCCTCGTGCTCCTCAGCACTCTTGGAATACACCAAGATGTCATCGATAAACTACACGAACTGGTCCAAAAACGGCTTGAAGACTCTGTTCATCATATCCATAAACACTGAAGGCGCATTCGTCAACCCGAATGGCATCACTAGGAACTCGTAGTGTCCATAACGAGTCCTGAAAGCGGACTTAGGCACGTCGTCTGCCTTAATCCTCAGCTGATGATATCCCGACCTCAGATCGATCTTCGAAAACACCTTAGCTCCTGCTAACTGGTCGAACAAGTCGTCTATGCGCGGGAGAGGATACCTATTCTTAATGGTAACCTTGTTGAGCTCCCTGTAGTCAATGCACAACCGCATGCTACCGTCCTTCTTCTTTACAAATAGCACTGGCGCTCCCCAAGGCGACACACTCGGGCGAATGAAGCCCTTATCCAGCAGCTCCTGCAACTGGACCTTCAGCTCCTTGAGCTCAGCAGGCGCCATACGGTATGGGGCCTTCGAAATGGGCTGAGTCTCAGGTGCGAGCTCGATCGAGAACTCCACCTCTCTGACAGGGGGAAGCCCAGGTACATCATCCTGGAACACATCTGGGAAGTCTCTGACCACTGGAATCTCCTCCAACTTCGCATCCTTGCGAACCTCAGGGATGTAGCACAGATATCCCTGGCATCCTTTCCTCAGAAAACGGAATGCCTGCATCGCAGATATGACTGGCGGCGAGCACGGGAGTCCATTCCCTGCTACAATCAAACGGGGCTGGCCCGGCTCCTCAAAGTGACTCTCGAAGCAGCACAATCAATGTGGGCATGGTGCGCAGCAAGCCAATCCATGCCCAGGATCACATCAAAAGAAGTCATCTCCATCGGGATGAGGTTAGCACACAGAGTCCTACTCTGACTAACACAGGACTATCTTTGCAAACAGTTCAACAGCATAGAAGAGTCCCTAACTAATGGACTATGCACACATAACTCAACACCCAGAGGCACAACAGGCAAACCGAGCTCACCCACCAACTCAGCAGAAATAAAAGAGTGGGTGGCTCCAGAGTCAAACAAACAGAAAACAGAACGAGATGACAGCTGGAGAATACCTGTGACAACTCTGTCAGTCGATCGGTCTCTCTCCCAGCCATCGCGTACACTCTGGCCTGGCCCTGGGGCTTCTTCTGCTCAGCCCGGTCTCGATCTCTGACCCAGATGCAGACTCAGCTCCACCTCCAGAACTACCTCTGCTCCTCTCAGCCTGAGGGCAATCAGCAATCCTATGCCCATGGATCCCACTTGAAGCAGGCCCCGGACTTCCTGTAGCAGTCCTGACCTCTGTGAAACTTGCCACAGACCCGGCACTTCGGAGCGGGAGCTGACGAAGACGAACCCCTCTATCTCGTGCGGTCCCCAGAGCGGTCTCCAGTAGACTGCTTCTTCTGAGAAGCAGACTGATCCCTCCTATCACTGTCATCGGACCTCTGCTTCCTCTTCTGGTCCTTCCCTCCAGACTGGCGACCTCTCAAGTCAGCCTCTACCAACAGGGCGACATCAGCTACGTCCCTGAAGGTCTTGTGACGCAGCGGCGTCACAGCAGATCGGATATCCGGCCTCAGCCTCTCAAACTTCCTGGCCTTCCTATGCTCGTCAGGCTCAGGTGCAAACTTAGATAGGCTGATAAACTTGCGGACGTACTCCTCAACGCTCATGTCCCGACCCTGGCGTAGCGGTTATACTCCAGGATGCGCTGATCCTTGTAGACGTCGGGGTAGAACTGTTTTGAACTCCCCAATGAACTGCTCCCACGTCCATGGCTGTGGAAACTTCCCCATCACTGACCTCCACCACTCCTTGGCTTCGGCCTTGAACAGAAAGGTAGCGAAGTCGACCTTCTGCTCCTCCTCAGAGCCCATCACTCGAAGCAAATCCTCCACCTCTGACAACCAGTGGCTGGCCTCCTGGGGGTCTCCTGCCCCATCGAACGACGGCGGCTTCAGCTTCATGAATCCTGAAGCGCCTTCACGTTCCTCCCTCCAGCATCTGCCCCAGCCGGGCCTGCTCCGCCAGCTGGTCCTCCTCCAGCTGGACCGCCCCCTGCAGCCATGGTCTGCATGAGCTGCGTCATAAACTGCTGAACAGCATCAGCAACATTCCCTGGAGGGTTATTCGCTCTCTTGGCGGCATTCTGAAAGTCCAACAGCAAGCAGTTAACTCCGACACTAACACTGACATTCTGACTGACTGGCTAACTTAAAATCCCAGCAGATTAGAACCCAGAGCTCTGATACCACTAAATGTAACACCCCCAAACACTGGCCTAGGAGTTAGGGGTATTACACGCCGCGTATTATTACATAATAACGCAAGGCTCTAAAAGAACGAACTTAAACACATATTCAAATAAGGCCCAAAACAGAATACTTAAACAAAGTATAAACCAAAATGAAGTCTTAACACCTCAAAAGGTTTTACAGAACCCACCAAACGTATAACAGAAACGGAAGCTAACAAAAGGCCCAGGCTCAAATCCGAATACAAAGTCTCAAAAGTAACTAATAATGAAACATCTAACTCCATCAGCTGCAAAAACCTTCACTGATCAATCTGCAATGTTAGATAGAAATAGGGGAATGAGCACACAACTATGCCCAGTAGATGACAAACTTCATCAACCAGCATGCTCAAAACATTTAAGAATGTTATCAAATCAGAAGGAGTCAAGAGAATCCATAAGCATGTCAGAAAACAGAAGCAGAAGTCCACACCATAGGGACTAGACAGAACAGAAGCAGACAGAAGCTGAAAACAGAGTGGGACACTAGCGATCACAGCATACAGACAGAAGAGCAACCAGCTCGTGAACGAACGAGGAAACCTCAACTAGTAAAAGAAAGTGTAGACACCCGTGACAGAACGGGGAACATCACCCGTGAACAGAAGGATCCTACATAGCGCGCTACGAGACAGCGAAACCAGCCATCCAAAGGCTCAGACACAGAGATAACTAGGTCCCAAAACAGAAGCTTAAATACAGATAAGCATATGTGCACCAAAGGCACCAGAAAGCTCATAGATAGCTTGGAAATCAGAAGGGGAATCCAACCCCGCAAACAGAAGTCAAAACGGAGCTCAAACGAGCAAGTTATGGCCAAAACAGTAGCCTGTCCGAACTTGTGTCCGGACATCAATGTTCGGACACAAGTCGAGACTCAGAAGGCAAAATCAGACAGATGTCCGAACTTGTGTCCGGACATCAAAGTTCGGACACAAGTCGAACCTTAAAACAGATGGAGAGTCAGATGTGTCCGAACATCCAAGTTCGGACGGATGTTCGGACATACTTCGGAAAACAGAACGTGGAGAGTCCGAACTTGTGTCCGGACATCCAATGTTCGGACACAAGTCGAAGCCAAAATCAGAGAATGCAGAAGGCTGTGTCCGAACTTCAAAGCTCGGACGGAAGTTCGGACACAGCGAAGATTTCAGAAAATAAAAGCGCAGAAGGGCATGTCCGAACTTCAAAGCTCGAATGGAAGTTCGGACATGCCGAAAACCTCAGAAATCAGAAGCGAATTCAAACGAACAGAGGCACAAAAACCAATCCAAACCAACACACACATTTGCAAAACAACCTTGGGGGTTTAATCCATTGAAAAGGCATTAAACAGACATAAGACACACACCAACACAGGATCAAATCATTGAATTAACTGGTAGAATCCAAACTCCCCAAGGTTGAACACACGGATCGAATCCGAAAGCCACCTACCTCAAATACAGCAGAGACGAGTCACAATCTGAACAGCAGAGCTCGAATCCAAGCAGATATCTCAAACGCAGACCGGAAAGCAATGCCAACCCTCTAACTGAATACAATTGCAATCCCCAAATCAGAAACGCAACCAAAACCCCGAGACTGAAACTGTAACCTGAACGGGAATACTATTCTCACCTGAATTCTGACAGTAGGACAACGGATTCACGGACGACGCCCACAGTAGAAGAGAATTGACTGAGAATGCGAAATCGCCACTGATTCACAATCAGATTGCAAAGGGGAATTAGAAAGCAAACACTTCAGAAACCATAGAACCGAAGAAGGCTAACTTCTATACCTTAAATTGAACAGGAACGCAACGAAGAGAATGGGTCCACAGCAGAGGCTCGAATCTTCAAACCGGCACAACAACTCTTATAGATCGAGAAGACAAGAAAATGCAGAGAGGGAGTTGAGAGAGAGAGAGCGTCTCAGCAGATGAAACTGATCGGGGAATTAGAAAGTGAGAGCGTGGTGAGGAACGTGGTTAGCGAAGTAATTAAGGATGATTTAATAAGAAATAATATTAAGCTCTCACCAGAAAATCAATTGAGGAAGGAAAAGACTTCTTCGTCCCCAGCTTAATTAGAATGGACTTCCTTGTCCTGAATAATGAGATAAGCCACTTAAAATAAGATGGTGATGAAATAAATTATGACCAAAACTTGGGTTATAACACTTGTTGTCACTGTGGGCAATTGTTTCGTATTTATATATATCAGTAAGCACGTTATTACTCGTATGGGTGAGTGAGAACGGTACACCAGTAGTTCAATTGTTTAGATTACCGTTGTGATTACAATGTTAAGTAAGACGATTAGGAGCCGATTAGAGTAGGGGTGTTACAGAAACACATTGTGTACTCTCCCAAGCTCAACAGGTAAATCTAATCTATAGGCTAATGGGCCCACTCGCTCCGTAATAAGGTACGGTCCTACATACTTCTAGCTAAGCTTGCCCTTCTGCCCAAATCTGAAAAACTCCCTTCATAGGTGAAACTCTAAGGAAGACTCGATCGCCTACTGCGAACTCTAGGTCTCTCCTACGGACATCAGTATATGACTTCTGTCCGTTTACGAGGTATAGTCCCCAAGAATCTATGCATTCACTGACATGTTCCATAGTGCATTAGTATGCTTTTAAATTTGAATCCCGTGTGTATGGGTGAACGTGATCTAGTATCTTGTACGTTGCCAATATTATCTCATGGCTTGTTTAAACTATCTTGTGTAACACACTTCCATTAATCGCCTCTTGTAGTTGTAATCGTCGGCGCTTGGGTTTTGTATTAATATTGGGGCATACTTAAAATCTCTCTCTTTGATCTTCAGGTTCTCATCTTGTGATTCTGGTATTTAAGTTTACTGTCACCATATTCGTTTTTATTTTCAATGTAAGGTATGAGCTACGGTCGAGCCGCATCTTATGGATAATATAGAAAGATTTGTTGATATTATTGATTCACCAATTGTCGGTAGTACATACACGATTACTATCGTCTGTTCATCAGGTATACCACAGTAGGGTTCCCGCTAAGGTTTCTAACAAGGTACAGTTTTCTCTCAATTGAACATGTTCTTGCGGTTGTGAATCAGCTCATGTGAGTATTAGTATAATGTTTCGACTCTTTATATTCTACCATGTTTATAGGTAGGTCCCCATTTATTATATTGGGTTTGAATTCATAAAGAAAGACCTGGAAGTCGATCTTTCCTTTCAGATGGCAATTTGGCCATAACTTAGAAGGTAGCTTGAGAATACTTTTATTACAGGTAAATGTCTCTTGATCTGATTTTTAACTTATTAACATGGCTTATGTATAATAACAGTTATTATTCCCTTCACAGTTGCCTATTTTTACGACATACGCGGAGTCATTTTAGCTATTTTATCTCTTCAGGATAACCTGGACAGCTTAATTCCTAACTTACACTCTCTACAACTCATATACTTCATTAATCAAATTTTATATTACAATTAAGAATAAATATTTACTTATCACAGAGATATTTGTGACCACTTGTAGGGAGTCTCAGGAATCATTCAACCCTGACGGGGTCAGCGTCAATGTTGAACTATCCTTCCACTCCATTTTGTGTTTGGTTTTCCCTGATCTGACCAGGATCAAGTTCGACCTCCCACGTCAAATATCAAACAATCACACAATTGTCATTTCCAAATTTTATCTTATCAAACTTTGTGACGTGGTGAGTACTACATTTTGTCTTGACCACTATACAACTAATCCAATATCTGTTATAACCTATACTCGAATCTAGTGTATTACCAAATCCCCGGAACCATATTCCTTTGATCAAATCATCAAGCGGGGAAGCCAGTTTTTCCTCTTGGCATAAAAGGTAAATCCTTATTAAAACATCTAGGCACGAACTGTCCAATAATTATATCCATCAGTCATTTTAACTCTTAAATCCATCATCCAAGTAATAAATTCAGTTATGGACTTGGATATCTTAGAATACCCTCTTCTCTCTAGAAGGCTTATCTAGTATTTAACTCGTCAGGGTTGATTATTGCCTACACTTTAGTTATTATTTCATAGAACAAAGACAGTCACTGATAGACTCCAAAGAAAAGTTTTCATAACTCGATCAACAATTAGAGTTCCATAAAGTATTATTTCCTCCACCTTAAAGCTTGGCTTTTTCTTATTTCATCTAAACTCCATGAATCAGGTGAACCATATGTTCAGCCTAGGTTAAGTATCTCTTAATATTAGTACCATCTCAAACTAAGGGTTCCCAGTTTGAATCCTACGGTTTGGTAATAGGACAATCAAGCTTATTGTTTGTTTCTATCTCTTAGAAACGTGGTTAATCCACAAACTCAATGGATTCCAAAAATAGGTCGATTAGGTGTATCAAATAGAGGTTTTAGAATCACAAGGATTAGTATATAACGTTAGGAAAGTTTACGTGTAAAACAATTGTTACAAGCCAAGGGGTATGTTTCCCTACTTTTAGATTTAACTTCCACTCACTTTTTGTGTATTTATTAATTCAAACTCTTAATATAACTTATACTACCTTCACTGTAAGTGTCAAGGGGAGTTATTCGTTACTATGTTTATATTAAAATTTATATTACATAGGGGGTTAACCTTATTTGATTTTTTTTTTGCGCTCTTCATTCGCATTCATAAAATGAGCTGTCATAGAATATATGCTCGTATAGAACCATAAGGATAGTGTAGGACGTGAGCCTCAAAATAGGGTAGGTATACTTAATGATACTTAGCCCTTTGAAATGTATCAATACTCCTCAACGTTTTAGGTTTACAAGCTCCAAATTATATGTATATATGTAGCATCTGGTATTGCTAATTAGGTAGTCCTCCCGACTTCAGAAAATATAGATTCAAAGTTTGTTCTCTCTCCTTTATTAATTAGGAGTCCAGCACTGTCACTATATTGATGCTAGCTGAGACCCTTGGTATTTGCTTAGGTTTTTAAACCCGTGCTTATCCATGATGGATGTCTAGTTATATATTTTGAGATTATGTGTCTCTATTGTCATATTTCAAGGTTTCGCACTATCTTCCCGCGAAGTTAATAAGGAATTGTAAGATTTTCTAGTTCTGCACTGAGCGATAAGCTCGGTGCCTGGGTATCCCTTAAAATTTCAGTGTTTGCTCTTCACGTGCAGGTCTTCATCAAACCCTTTTGACAATTCATGTAGTCTTAAGTATTTCATATTAATTAATGTATTCCTTTTCACGACATCTGCTTGTCGTTTAGGCAGGTCATAATTTGTAGTCACTGTAAGTTTGGACAGTTGATAACGCCCTTCGGCGGTCCAAGCAAAACTAACTTACTATTCCTCACTGTACTATCTCACATCCTGTATCCCAAGGCTAATCTTGGTTTGTATTCGGTTTAATACTCTTAATCCTATGGGGCATTAATCTAGATTCTTCACTCAATATCAAAGTGTCTCCTGACTTCAAAATAATCTTGTTCGCCTTATCCATCCTCTTCTTATCACCATAAAAAAACTCAGCATCATCTCCTATGGAGAATGATACAACTGGTATCCTAGGAACTCGTGCTCCATTTACCTTTCTTACTTCACTATAACCTAGCCTGTGGATTCCAATCCTTACCCATACACATCATATATAATTTAAGTTTTGATCCACTCCCATATCCTGGAATATAAAATCCTCCAAGGCCTATCCCCAAAGTTTTACATTCATTTATAATAGCTATTTGTTCCCCTATAGTTAAATATTGCTTGAGTAAGATCATGCTGGGTCAAAGTACTTGGCATTCTGCCTCTGGATATTCCCGACCATCGCTCATAGGCTCAGGTGACCTCGGTCTCATAGGTAAGGGAAAACACATGTCGAAGTATCCTATTAGGTGAGAGGTTACCTATAAGTTAGGTCTCTCTAAATTTTTGATACTTACTAACACATACAAGTCTCATCGACTGATAATTATAAACACACATTCAAGTGTCATGCATTTGGTTTAAGTTCTAGGCTTACCGGTTTCGCGCTGAGCGCTAGCTTCAGCGCCTGGAGTTCCCACTGTGTATAATGTGTTTCTTCCTGGAACTATCTCCTTTCCCCTTCTAACGCCCGGATGAGGATGGCTGTCCTCCCAGTCTTCTAGTATAGGTGTCATTCTGTGGCGCCTGGCCTCCTCTTGGTCCGCCCGCCTCAATAGCTAGTGTTCTCTGTGAACCTCTAGATCCCTTGTATACTCGGCTCGCTGGGTTGGAAAAACATTCATACTCCCTGTGACCTTCTTTCTTGCAATAGCGGCACTCCACTTTCCTTCTTGTACAATCTATGCCTGGGTGATCATTTCCACAGCGTTTACAGTAGTAGTGACGCTGGGGTGGCTTATTGCCCTTAGGTGGTGTTGATCTTAGTGGCTGAGCATCGATAACTGGGCCGGTCAGACGAGGGGTCTGCTCCTTCGTCTTCTGACCATGGAAGTCCTTCCGCCCCTTCCTTCTATCAAATAATTTCTTCCCCTTCCTGTAGTATCCACCAGAGGTTGCTCCACAATCATCTCCTTCAGTACTCTTTCTCTTCTTTCCCTGCGCCTCTTCCCTGGACTGAAGCATTAACTCAGTTGTTGATGCTGCGTCATAGCACTCTTCGATAGTATTGAAACAAATTGCTCCCATGGCGCCCTGGATGCGAAATTGCAAACCTCCCCTAAACTTCTGAATCTTTACAGTGTCGGAGTAGTTGTCTCCTGGTATGTAATCTAGCAGGCTGATAAATCGTGCGTAGTACTAGTCGACTATTTGACTCCCCTGGATTAAGGTCTCGAACTCTTGTCGCTTTCTCTGCTTCAAGTGTTCGGGGTAGTACTTCTCCCGTAACACTTCTACAAATGTTGTCCATCCAAAGTCCGGTGTAGCTCTACGGTGGCCCTCCACAGACCGCCACCAAATATTAGCTGCGTCCTTCAGGTGATATGCTGCGATGTCGACCTTTTGTTCTTCTGGAACTCGAACAGCTTTGAAGGCCTTCTGGTGCTCCACTATGAACTTCTCCAGAGCGGCGGGGTCCGGTTTCCCTAAATGCGTCGGTACTCTCCCGTCTGCAACGCTCTTCAACCAGTTGGTTCCCCTGGGCTGCGGCGGGTGGGGTATGGCTCCCGTAAGTTGAGCTTCTAGTTGCTGCGCAAAGACTGCCATGGCTGCTGCTAGGTCTGGTACCTCTGGAACATCCGCCGGTGTTTCGCCACCGCGTCCACTGCTGCCTCCACGTGGTCTTCCTCTTGTCGACATCTATAGTATATTATTATTACTACTCGGTTGCTACACCGTTTTATATAAGAGAGTTAACCTCTAGCAATAAAGATATTCCTAGATTTTTTCTAGGTCACGAATCCTCACAGACGTTTCCCCATTTCCCATATGTCCTATACTCATGTTCGTGACTCAGTATCTTTTCATCAGAGCTGTACTCCGCTCTGATACCACTTTTTGTAATACCCCTAATCCTAAACCTGTAATAACGTCGCAAGTCGTAGCATAATAAATAATAATTCGTAGAGGAAAATAACACTATCTACCTTGGTGTTACACGCCGTTACTCACCCTTGTGAGTAACAAGGCATCCTTACTCTTTCCAACAATACAACTCCTCACGCTGTGATGAACATATACTGAGCACTCTAACTATTACAAACCAAATCCAACTAAATGAGCAACTAACTGAATACAACAATCTCCTTAAAACATAAATAAAACCAAAGGTGTTTGTTGAAGACACATCAGCTACCCCCGTGACCGACACTCCGGCTTGAGTCTTCTTCAACAACCTGGAATGTTTGGCCCATTGAAGGGCTCAGCAATCGAAATGCTGGTATGCTAAATGTAGTCTTAAATTATCTAGATTCCTTAAGTCGTTTTAGCCACCTTGATATTAGATTCTTTACATGAAATACCGGTTTACAATAACAAAAGTGATAACTGTAAACATTTAACAATCACATAACAACTCACCTGTAAACACCAATGTACAATAGTACACAACACCAATAACCACACATCAATAATCCACAGCAATAACCAATAATCTCACATCAATAACAATAACCAATAATCACACATCAATAATCCAACAAGATATGCGTATTAAACTGTACTTGTTAGTTGGCCACCTGGCCCTTATCCTTTAAACCAATCACTTAACCTTTTCCAATTAAATTCCACCTCAGGCGTCATGTCACGACAACCCTTAATAACTTATTAATGGACGATAGTCCCCTGGGTTCCAATGGAACCGTTACCAGCTGACCTTATGGCCCTGGATAAATATAAGACCGATCCGGTCGAACCTGTGCACCAACGACAGTGCCCTCCGCCATCCTCAAATGTGACTGATGGATTCCCTTGAGTGACTCCCCATTGAAGTCTCTCGTAGTGATCACGATGCGCAACCAGAAAGTCGAAACAGTCGGGAATCCTCTCTTTATAAGTTAGCCCTTTTTGTCAGTGACATAATAACCAATCCTTGAGTTAAGACTATAACAGTTGACCATCAGTTAGGTTCAATAATACCTAAAGGTCAGTTAGTCTTGTTCCAGTTTAGATGTATAAACTTATAGTCGTAAGACGTTCGCGTAAAAATGCAACGCAACAATGTTGAGCAATACAATATACAATATCATATACATAAAATCACAGATATCGCTCTTAAACAATTAACACATAATGTTTGGACCTTAGGATAATCCTTAGGACGTTCAGACCACACAATTAACATACCGTTCACCAAGTAACTGCTAGCTTGACAAATTCCTGTTCAGTAGTTCCTTTCCGTACGCTGTTATATAAACATGCAATACCGGGTAATATTAATATCACTATTCACTAAATATTACAGTACTGTTACTGTAGAGTTCATACTCGTAGTATACTAACTCTTTATGTTCTTTATTTCTCCCTAATATTTAACTGTGGTTCTAGGTAATCCATCAGTTCATTATTTTATGTGATATCCACATGTGATAATGAATTTCTACCATGTAGTACATCTTTATTTCATTAATCATTTACCCATAATTATTCTCACTTATTCCATCTATCAATCTCCTTTGGTTGTTTTTATTACAACCACAATTATTTTATAAACTTAATATTATATCCCTTAATTGTTTCCACTTATCACTACAAGAAAATGGGTCATTTACGACCAAGTATACGACCAAATGTATAGTGTGGTTGTAATTAAATAAGTATTTACGATAACCCAATATTCTTGTCACTAACTATATTTTAGTGACTATAATTTTTTCCCTTTGTAAAACTTTAAGATTTTGGTCGCAGTAAAATGTAAAAAAAAATTTCAATATGACGCGCGCTAATCAACCAAAAAGATTTTGGTCCACGACCGAAAATTGAAATTTTTAGAACGCATTATAATTTTCAAAATACACTCTTCCCCTGAAATATGTTCCCCAAGATCGAGTGGAAGGCTCTCGCTGGCGCTGCCAAGTCGCTGGGGTACACGGAGCTTCCTGATGAAGCCAACCCTTTATTGCTCGATTCTAAAGATTTTCTTCAAAAGCTTCACCACGCTCTTCTTGAGCTTGACATCGTAGTGGGCGCCCTTGTTTGGCTTTCATAACTGGATGGAAGTTCCCTGTTCAGAAGGGTATCCCTAAAATGCTGCTTCACGGGGACGAAGTCTAAATTGGAACTTAATTTAGTTTGTGCCCGGTGGTGGTCTTCTTTCTCTGTGATTTCGTGTAGGCCTAGTTTTATTTTTGATACTGCGATGTACGCGCTCAGCGCAACTGGAAGAAAAGCATACTACATGTTTGATGAAATTAGTGAATGAGGGATTTGTTTTTGTAATCCTTCTGATTGTTAAGTAATAGCACTATGCTTGTCTGTTTCAACTTCAAAAAAAATATTCTCATCAAACCACCGTTTCTCTTCACCTCTGATTCTCTAACCTAATCAACCTCTTCTTTGCTCACCATCTCCATTACTACAGAGTCGAACCGGAAGCAAAGTAAGGTAACATATTCTCGCATCTGCTCATCATCACCAGCGTCTGTTCGAATCAGAAGCAAGCTGGAGTGGCCAGTTCCAGCAATCTGAGCCTTTTTTGATTTTTTTTCTTCCTCTACAAGAGTAAGGTAACGATTCCGTCAACTCTTTTCTTATACTTTCTCGTTGTTTCCTCTACTGGCTTTGATTTCTCCGTGGTGTCAACTTGTTGTCTCGATGTTTGCACTGGAAATCAGTAGAAATTATTGTGCATTGCTGCTGTTATTTTTTTTATTTCTTTGAGGCCGGTGTAGATTGAGCAGCAGGGTGTGCTTGCCAAGTAGTTATCTTCTCCCCAGGACCCTGCGCAAAACGCTATCCTCTCCTTGTTAATTTCCTTTCCCCGAGAGCCTTGTTTTTTACACGCTTGGCCTCAAACTGATCAGCAATGGTCTTTTCTCTTGCTTTCTCAGCCTTGGACTTGTGAATACTCTCCATAAGCACCCTCTTGTTGTTGAAGTCATTACCTTTCATCTTCATGTACATATCATGATACATGTGCTTGTCAATGTTCTTTGCCTCCCTTTACTTGCAGAGCAGATGCCTCAAAATCCTCATCCTCCTCATCCACAGTGTTTTGCTGTTATTGGAATGCTCTGTGACGATGACTTGTTGTGAGTGAAATGCATCTCAATCTAGCATTAGAAATCAGTAGGATTTATTGCACAGTGCGGTTGTAGTTTTCATGTTTGTGTAAGCATGTGGGCTGTATTGTTTAAGCAATTTGGATCCAAAAAATAATGTAGATTGGTTTAAGGCTTTTGCTAGCCTTGTTTTGTTTCATTGTATTTCCTTTACAGTTAGAGTTCTACTTCTGTTACAAGTACATCATATTGTAATATGTATCTTTTGATGCTACTATGCTTCAAATTTTACCTAGTAGTTCCTATCATTAACTACTATTTTAAACGATTGTCGCTGCTACAACTATTGATATTAACCACTGTATTGCAAACTGATCACCTCCTTAAGATGCATACTGAAATACCCCGTATTTAAAAATAGCGATTAATTAGGCTAATAAGTAATTTAGAAGCTTAATTAAGTATAAATAATTATTAGGGAACAAATCCCGAAGAAAACGGATCCTTAAAATGGATTAAAATCACTAATGAACCTTAAAGCGCGTTTTTCGAGGTACCCGGGAAAACGTGTCTTTAAGCGGGTCAAATAGACTCGTAACAATTTTGGTCAGCTAAATAATCATTAATAAATGTTAGTGAAGCTTTAGGACCAATAAAATCAATAAAACGAGAGATTAGTGAAAACTGTAAAAAACGGGAAGTTGTGGGGTAGAAGTATAAATAACACAAACTTATGTGTCCAATAATGTAAAAAGAATTTTTAAAACCCCCATACTCTATGTGTGTGTCCGATTTTTGCCACTCACACACATACCCACTTCTCTTTTTACTCACTAGAGACAAAAGCAATAAAGTAACATTACTCTCACATTTTTTTCTCTCTCCTACCCATTCTCATTTTCTCTCACGTGGACAAGCCCCCCTCATTCTCTCTTTTCTCCTTTCTTCCTCCTCAAGCGATTTTCATGGAGATTTGAAGAACCTCACAAATATACTCACTTCTCTCCCTTGTAACTCCCTCATACATTCTCCAAAAATTATAAAAACTACACCATTGTGTTCCTCTCTCCAAGAGCTACACTTCCATCTTTCCAAAATCCAAAAAGGAGCAATTTCGATTTTTGGGTATATCCCATTTGAAGTTTCAACACCACCATTAGAGCCACCTTGGTCTCCTTGTTCTTCTAAGGTAAAAACATCTCCAAAAACTCCATCTTTTTCTAGCCTAAATGGCAAAACGAAATTTATAACTAAACCCTTGTTGTTCCTTGTTGTTCTAGCCGATTTTGGCATCTTGGTGGAGTTGGAATTTTGTTTGTTGAGCCACTCCAAACAACATTTGAAACCTTGGAAGGTAATGAAGTTCTAAACCCTAGAAACCTACACTTAAAGCTTAAATAATGCTAAGGGTAGTTTTAGTATTGAATGTGTATTTATGTATGGGTGATTATGTTAGATTTGTAGAGTTTGCAAAACCGAAAGAGAGAAGAAGGAAGAAGAGAAAGAAACTAGAAGGAAAAACAAGGTAAGGATGCTCACCTTTGTGTAGTTTGTAAGTGTGTAACAGATTTTTAGAATGAAAATTGTATTATAAATAGTAATGCATTAGTAGTATGATGGGTAAGAGAAACTAAGCATTTTGAAACCTTGAAACATTGTAAAAACTGTTATAAAACAGATTGGGATTGATTTGCTAAGTGCAGGAATTTTGTAGTGTTTTGGTATTAGTAGTTGTGTATGGGAGCTTGTGTTTTGATGTTATTGTAACAGGTGAGATAAGTGTTAAAATATGAACTAGACCATGTGGTGAGTGCATAGAAATACAAGAGAGACTATGGCAAAATTACCTAGGATTAGAACACTTAGAGAATTAAAACTAGGTGAACTAATGTGAGTTGTAACAGATTTTGTTTGAGGAAGATAGAAGATAAGTTGAGAGAGATAGATATATGTATTATAATGCGTTGAGAGTGCTAAAATGACATTAGAAGAGGGATGTAGATGAGAAGTGTAAGTGTTAAAATCTGTAGCATAATGTAACTAGGAAATAACTAGTGCAAGTGTTGAGTGAAACTTGGAGAATTATGTGAGTGAATGAGTATAGAATTGTGTAAGGAGTTAATGAGTGAACTAGGGTGTATTAGGAGGTTTAATTAGTGTTATAACATGTGGGAATGAGTGTAGGAACAATGGGGAAGTAATGGGTAAAAGAGAGGATTGAAAACAGAAATTAAAATGCAAATACTGGGCTGGACCGGACTTGCGACCGGACTTGCAAGTCCGGTCGTGCCCAGATTTACAAAGACGGGAAAGCTACTGGAATCGACCGGACTTGCGACCGGACATGCAAGTCCGGTCGAGCAGAAAATTTTCCCGTCAGAAAGCTACTGGAATCGACCGGACTTGCGACCGGACATGCAAGTCCGGTCGAGCAGAAAAATTTCCCCTCGGTATGCTACTGGAATCGACCGGACTTGCGACCGGACTTGCAAGTCCGGTCGAGCAGAAAAATTTCCCGGCAGAATGTTACTGGAATCGACCGGACTTGCGACCGGACATGCAAGTCCGGTCGGACCAAAAATTTTCCCGAAGAAACCTACTGGAATGGACCGGACTTGCCCAAGGTCGGTCGCAAGTCCGGTCCTGACAAAAAAAAAAAAAAAAATTATTTTAATTTAAATAGTAATTGTATATATATATATGTATACCCATACATATAGGTATGTACATGGATGAAAGCATGCCAAAGTTAAGTAAGGAAGTAAAACCTAAGTAAAGGAAAAGTAAGTAAGTAAAGAGCAAATGTAAGAAGTATAAGGACATAGTGAGTATGTGTTAAGTAATGATAGTTAGATTAATCATTTAATTGTATGTATAATAGGATTTGATTTGTGACACCGGAAGGACGTTTGGAATTACGAACAACGGTGAACGGTATGAATTCCTCATGCCCCGAATGCTATCATGGCTACTCTGATTTGTGTGTTGTGTGCTAATTGATCACCAATAAAGATAAATGCACGAATCGGAGTTAATATGCTTACTTGTGAATATGCAGTGTTGTATGATGTATATCTTCTTAAATCTTAGTTTGTATACTTCATGAAATGTATGGATGATATGAATGTGTGCATGTATGTTGCATTGTACTGTGACCGAATATGTTTATGAATGGACTTCTAACTTATTCCTAACAAGCTAACTCCTAACCTAAATTGGTAATTAAATTGGAATGAGTAGAAGTCCGATATAGTTTCGGCCACGCGTGAGGATGCGGAGTCACGAGAGGTTGGCTCCAATTCCTGACTCTTAAACTGGTCCGCGGCCCAAATCCCTTAAGTGGGTAGCATCCCGGATTAGTGAGTCAAGTAAATCCCGGATGTGGGACGGTGTAGTCCCCAAGGCCGGAGGTCCCGACGACTTGACTTGAGTATAAGTAAGTAAGTAAGAATGAGTAAGTAAAGTAAAAAGGAAGTAAGTAATTGTAAGTAAGAAGAAGTAAGTAATGAGTAAAAGAGTAATATGCATTCCGATTAACCCGGATGCACAATTTGGCTAACCTTGTGAAGGTAAGTATTGTGACTCTATTGTATTGTTGCCTTGAAGTGAATGATGTATTGTAATGTATGTATGATTGTATGTAAAGCATGTATGCATGAGTAATGAACAAGCATGTTTAGCGGTCGCCAATTAGTCGGCGTACCCTTGCTAGCAATCGGTATATGCGGAGTTTATGCGCAGCAATTTGCTGAGCCCCTTGGGGCACCATTTTTAATATAAATGCAGGTGCAAGAGAAGGGTGAAGCTGATGAAGACTAGTTTTTCTTGTCTTCTTTTTGTAGTAAACAATGAATTTGAGATCGGTGTACTGAGTAGTACATGGCTTAGATTTTTGAATAGCCGGTGTACCATGGGGTACACCTTTTTGGGATATTGTGAAGGGATTGATTGGTATAGATGAGTAGTTGGTAGATACTCATTCTTTTGGGAAACTTGGAAGGTTGTAATGAATGCACTTCGAATACTCGGTAATCCTTTGGTAGTGAAGTATTTGTAATTGGTAAGTTTGTTTTAGTAGCTCGGTATCTATTGGCCATCAGACCGTCACTGTAAGTATTAGTAGCCTTGCTAGCCGTATGGGCGGTTAGCGGCATTGTTTCACCCGCCGTAGTAAGTAAGTAGTATTCTTCCGCTGCGAACTCATTGAATTAACAGGACGATTAGACGGTAAGCATAGGATTAACGGTTGGGGTGTTACAAAAAGTGGTATCAGAGCGAAGTCGCTCTGATGTCCTAAATTACCGAGCATAGGAGATTACCGAGTTAGGATTTCAACCGTCTTAAGACGGATATCTAGAAACCTAACTAGGAACTACCGTTGTTAACAACGGATACCCTTAACGTTCTATGAACGATACCATGTTTTAATTCCAAGACCTTTGAGTCATTCTTGCGGAGCCTAATGTAACTGTTAAACATTCAGATGTCAGGAAGAGGCCGAGGCCGAACTAGAGGCGAAGCCTCAGATGGAACCGGCGCGCAGACGATAGCCGAGATCGTCGCCGCCACGGTAGCACAGATGCTACCCCAAGTAATCCAAGCTGTACAAACACAGCAAGAACCAAACTCAGGCGGGACCAATCCCTCCCCCTCCACCCAGAGAAGCTAACTGGGTCAAAGCTGTAGCGGAACTCCGCCCTCCTTGCTTTAGGGGCGAGAGTGATCCGGCTAAGCTAGAAGCGTACATCTCCGAAATGGAGACCGCTTTTGGACACTCGAAGCTCCTGCTGGAGTTCGAGTCAGAGTAGCTGCTACTACTTGAAGGATGCTATGGATTGGTGGAAACTGAAGAATGAACATGTCAACGACCCCACCTTCGATTGGGAGTCTTTTGCATCTCTCTCCGTTCAAAGTACTACCCAGAGCATGTCAAAACAAAGAAGAGACTTGAACTTGACGCTCTGAAGATGACAGACAAGATGTCTGTGGATGAGTACTACCGCACCTTCACCTCCATTCTCCGTCTCTCCCCGATCTCGGATACACCGGCCAGGTGTTGGTCGATCGCTTCTATGGCGGTCTGAGCCATCGCCTTCGGTACGGTATGGGCTATACCAGGTTTACCTCCCTTCAGGTAAATATCGGTTGACCCTTAGTATCAATTCAATTCATTTCAATTCCTTGAATTCCTTGAATCTTTTCCTTATTCTTTCTTAAACATCATCCCGGCTAATACCTGAAACTTCAGGAGTGTTATCACGCGGCCTCCCGCGTTGAGATCACTTGCCAGTTAAGGGATGAGGAAACCGCGCTGAAGCGCAAAGCTAACAACAAAAACACCAGCACCGAGGAGCAGAACCAGGGTAAAAGCTGGAAGAAGAAGAAAGGGAACTTCTTTTCTCAGAAGAAGTCCCCAAGTGAGAGCAGTGCCCATGCTGAGCAGGGCAAACCAGCTGAGCTCCTTCAGCTTGGTTATTCTGCACCGGTGGCAGCTAAGCCACTGAGATCACACCCTCCTAAGGGTAAATTCTATTCCAATTGTATTCGTATAAGTATCATTTCTAGTATACCCACGCACACATGTGCTAACCCTCTAACCTCAGGTTCTAGCTCCGGAGCCGCCAAAACCTTCACAGATGGCCGCACCTATGTGTGCAGGAAGTGCAACCAGGACCACCCTGGTAAGATTGTTTTGGGAGAGAATTAAGTGTTACAACTGTCAGAAGTTGGGGCACACTGCTAATCGATGCCCGGAGAATGGGAAGCCCAAAGGAAACTTCCAGAGCTATAAGCAGCGAGAGGGCAAGGAGGTGGCATCTGGCGATGCACCGGCCCAGCAGGCACCACAGGGACAGGGATCCCGGGGTCCTCAGAGGGGAGCACCTCAGAGGCAGCCTGTTCTGCATGTCATTGACCGTGATGGGTCCGGTTCGAAATCCGGCCAGGTAATATCTAAACCTTGAATCCTTGAGAAGCATGTCTAAGTATTAGAGTAATAGTATGAGTGAATGCATGAGTAAATGAATGAATTGAAGTATGTACTGAGCATGAAATGAAGTAGTTAAAACTAGTACTCACCGTAGATGAATTTATAACCTTAGGAAGCTTTAGTATCTGTTACCCGATACCGGTAACCTTGAATCAAGAAGAGATCGACATCACCAACAACGACTACACCAACAAACAGTGTCAGGTCATCCGCCCAGGTATGATCTTATTAAGGGGATACCTGACACCCGAAGCGCAAATCTCAATTATTCGACGATGCAACGAGCTAGGAACGGGTCAAGGTGGATTTTACACACCCGAATTCCCCGGTGGAGCGAAGATGAAGCTGAAGATGATGTGCTTGGGAAAGGACTGGAATCCTTATACCAAGACATACCAGGAGACACGAACACAGACGGAGCGACGCCACCGACAATACCCAGAGTTTCAGACCCTCCACTCAAGCAGTGACTTGCAACAATGTGAATCTGAACCAATCCCCGCACTTGAAGCGGACCTTTGTATCGTCAACTTCTATGAAAAGAAGGACGACTTGGGTTACACCAAGACAAGGACGAGACAGCGGAATCTCTTGAACAAGGAGTGCCCGTAGTGTCTTGGTCCATTGGTGATGACGCCATATTCCTGTATAGCGAGCAGAAGCGTGTGGACCTCGCAGAGAAATTGGTATTGAGATCAGGAGATGTCCTCATCATGGGTGGAAACTCACGGATGCTGTATCACGGGATCAACAAGATCAAGTTGAATACGGCACCGCCGGCAATAATCAATGCCACACACATGAAACCAGGACGCCTGAACCTTACCTTTAGGAAGTATTAAATTCATAGTATCATGTAATCTATTAGTAACGTGTATTAGAGACACGACATGTATGATGGTTGGTTTATCAATAAAGAGCAGTGTTGATTTAATTCCACTTGTGTCCACCATCAATACTTATCCAATTGTGAATCCAATAGGTTGTGGACTCGGTACCGAAGGTAACCTGAGCATCCTCACCGAAGCACAAGCCGGCAGAAGCGGCACTATTCTAACGGGAACCTTCCCAGTAAATGGCATTGATGCCAATGTGCTATTCGACTCCGGCGCCTCTCACACCTTCGTATCACCATCTTTCGTGAAGAGGTTGAAGCTAGATGCGGATGAGATACCGAATTTCATGGTTACTCTCCCATCGAAGGAGCGAGTAAAGTGTACCAAATACTACCAATCAGCCACCATCGAAATTAAAAAGGAGGCGTTTCCCATTTCCTTCATCGAATTCAATGGATTGGGATTCGACCTAATCATTGGAATGAATTGGTTGGAGCGGCACAAGGGTAGAATCCTCTGCGCCGAGCATCGACTGCTGCTCAAGAGTCCTTCTGGGGTTACCGTATCTTACCGCCAGAGACCGAGAGAGCCTTCGACCACCCTTATATCTGCTATGGCTATGTACCGGGAGCTCAGAAAGGGCCACGAAGTGTATCTGTGTCATGTGCAAGACCTGGAGAGAGATCCAGAGTTCAGTGATGATGTACCGATAGTATCTGAGTATCCCGATGTATTCCCTAAGGAGCTACCCGGCATGCCACCACCGAGAGCAGTTGAATTCGAAATTGATCTATTGCCAGGTACCGGTCCCATTGCTAGGGCACCGTACCGCATGGCACCAGCAGAGATGACCGAACTGAAAGAACAATTGAGAGATCTTCTAGACAAAGGGTTTATACGCCCGAGCGTATCACCCTGGGGAGCACCGGTCCTCTTCGTGAAGAAGAAGGACGGTAGTCTCCGCCTTTGTATTGACTACCGCGAGCTGAATGCGGTCACAGTCAAAAACAAATACCCATTGCCACGCATCGACGACCTATTTGACCAGTTGAAAGGAGCATCGGTCTTTTCCAAGATTGACCTCCGTTCTGGGTATCATCAGATTGCAATCAAAGAGCAAGACATCGAGAAAACGGCATTCCGTACCAGATATGGCCACTACGAATTCACAGTGATGCCATTCGGTTTGTCAAACGCACCGGCAAAATTCATGGACCTCATGAATCGTTTATTCAGTGAGCAGTTGGACACTTCGGTTGTGGTCTTCATCGACGACATCCTTGTATATTCTAAGTCACCAGAGGAACATGAAATTCACTTGAGGAAAGTGCTAGAGACACTGCGCGAGAACCAGCTGTATGCGAAGTTCTCCAAATGCGAGTTTTGGCTTGATCAGGTATCATTCCTTGGACATGTCATCTCGAGCGCAGGTATCTCAGTTGACCCTTCTAAATAGAAGCTGTACGATCATGGCCTAGACCCAAGACTGTTACCGACATTAGGAGCTTTCTTGGTCTAGCCGGTTATTACCGGAGATTTGTAAGGGACTTCTCGAAAGTCGCCAAGCCCATGACTACATTGATGAAGAAGGATGCACCGTTTGTATGGACAGACGAGTGCGAGCTATCATTTCAGAAGCTGAAAGACTCATTG
This sequence comes from Limonium bicolor, assembly GCA_023374045.1. NCBI lineage: Eukaryota > Viridiplantae > Streptophyta > Magnoliopsida > Caryophyllales > Plumbaginaceae > Limonium > Limonium bicolor. Next base: position 298,267,495 of record CM041777.1, on the reverse strand, counting down.
ACCTCAGCGCCCGTCCTTACTCTTCCAGAGGGCACAGAGGGATTTGAGGTGTACTGTGATGCGTCAGGCAAAGGAATGGGATGCGTACTCATGCAGCATGGCAAGGTTGTTGCTTATGCCTCCCGCCAGCTAAAGAAACATGAGGAGAATTACCCGACTCACGACTTAGAGCTAGGAGCCATTGTCTTCGCCTTGAAGATATGGCGACACTATCTCTATGGGGTAAGCATCACCATCTACTCCGATCATAAGAGCTTACAGTATGTATTCACTCAGAAAGAACTCAACTTGAGACAGAGAAGATGGATGGAGTTTCTCTCAGACTACGACATCAATCTGCAGTACAAGGAAGGGAAGGCTAATGTGGTAGCCGACGCCCTGAGCCGTCGAGCACACTCGCTCCATTCGCTACTCGCTTCTTCTAGCTTGGTTGACGAGGTGCGAGAGGCTCAGTTGAGCGACCCTTACCTAACCGAAATCAGACAAAAGATCGAAAATGGTACATTTGAAAAGAAAAAGTATGACTTCAAGTTACATGAAGATGGTTTGATTCGGTTGAATGGCAGGCTATGCGTCCCCCGAAGCAATGCAGAGCTAAGGGATCGCATCCTGCGAGAGTCACATAGTTCTACATTATCAGTCCATCCGGGAGCCTCCAAGATGTACAAAGACATGAAGAGGTACTTCTGGTGGTCTGGAATGAAGTCAGATGTGACAGAATTTGTATTGAGATGCTTAACATGCCAGAAGGTAAAATTTGAAACCGTAGACCGGGCGGAATGGTACAATCAATGCCAATTCCGGAGTGGAAATTTCATGATATCTCCATGGATTTTGTTGTAGGACTCCCACCTGCTAGGGGAGGACTCAACATGATCTGGGTTGTAGTAGATCGCCTTACCAAGGTTGCCAGATTCATACCGATGAAGGACACCTGGAAGGTAGTGAAGCTAGCTGAGCTTTTTGATAAGGAGATTATCAGACATCACGGAGTCCCGAAAACCATAGTATCTGACCGCGACACCAGATTTCTTTCGAGATACTGGAGAGCTACAAGGGAAGCGCTGGGTACAGAATTGAAGCTGAGTACCGCCTTCCATCCTCAGACCGACGGTCAGACAGAAAGGACCATCCAGACACTGGAGGACATGCTTCGGGCATGTGCCTTGGACTTTCAGGGGAGTTGGTTAGATAAGCTTCATCTTATCGAGTTCTCGTATAATAATAGCTATCACGCCTCGATTAAGATGTCGCCTTTCCAAGCTCTATACGGTAGACCTTGCCGTACACCCTTGTGTTGGGATGAGTCAAGCGAAGCGGTCATCATAGGACCGGATACCTTGACAAGTGCAAGCGAAGTACAACAGATTAGAGCCAATATGAAGGCAGCCCAAGATAGACAGAAATCCTATGCGGATGTGAGACGACGCGACCTTGAGTTCGCCGTGGGCGACCAAGTGTTCTTGCGCGTTTCACCTATGAAGGGTGTCTTCCGTTTTGGTCAGAAGGGCAAGCTAAGCCCGAAGTTTGTAGGGCCGTACACTATCACCGAAAGAGTTGGTTCAGTAGCCTACAGGCTAGCATTACCTGAGGACTTGGGACGTGTCCATGATGTATTTCATGTGTCACAACTCAAGAAGTATATGGCTGATCCTTCTCATGTGTTGGAGCCCGAGACTTATCCATTGAGCCAAACATGAGATATGTCGAAACCCCAGTGAGAATCCTTGATAGGAAGACCAGAGACACTCGCCATAAGTATACGAATGGTGAAGGTCCTATGGTCTAACCATGATGTCGAAGAAGCGACATGGGAGTTGGAAGATGCCATGAAGGCTAAGTATCCACAGTTATTCGTAGACTAGTTAGTCTAGTATGTAATATACGGGTACGGGTCGTACCCCTTTTAAGGGGGGTAGAGCCCTTTTGCTTTTGCATTGCTTCGGGGTAAGCATTGCATTTTGTATGGCACATGTAGTGCAAGTGAACTTGGTATGGATGTGTATGTATGTGTAATGTGTAGTGAATGATGTGTATGTGCAATGTATGGTGTAATGTGTATTGTGAATGGTAATGATGTATGTATTGTGTATTGTGGTATGGTATGAATGAGAATGATGCATTGTGTATGTGAATTGTGAATTGTGTACTGTACTTGAATTGTGTATGCTTACAATGAAGGAAGTAAACACCTCATAGGTGTAGTAAGACACATTAGGACAATTGGTTTGCCTAATGAGTAGAGTAATGAAACTATTAACCTTGAGCAACTTTGAGGGCAAAGTTTCTTAAGGGGGGTAGATTGAAATACCCCGTATTTAAAAATAGCGATTAATTAGGCTAATAAGTAATTTAGAAGCTTAATTAAGTATAAATAATTATTAGGGAACAAATCCCGAAGAAAACGGATCCTTAAAATGGATTAAAATCACTAACGAACCTTAAAGCGCGTTTTTCGAGGTACCGGGAAAACGTGTCTTTAAGCGGGTCAAATAGACTCGTAACAATTTTGGTCACTAAATAATCATTAATAAATTAGTGAAGCTTTAGGACCAATAAAATCAATAAAACGAGAGATTAGTGAAAACTGTAAAAAACGGGAAGTTGTGGGGTAGAAGTATAAATAACACAAACTTATGTGTCCAATAATGTAAAAAGAATTTTTAAAACCCCCATACTCTATGTGTGTGTCCGATTTTTGCCACTCACACACACATACCCACTTCTCTTTTTACTCACTAGAGACAAAAGCAATAAAGTAACATTACTCTCACATTTTTTTCTCTCTCCTACCCATTCTCATTTTCTCTCACGTGGACAAGCCCCCCTCATTCTCTCTTTTCTCCTTTCTTCCTCCTCAAGCGATTTTCATGGAGATTTGAAGAACCTCACAAATATACTCACTTCTCTCCCTTGTAACTCCCTCATACATTCTCCAAAAATTATAAAAACTACACCATTGTGTTCCTCTCTCCAAGAGCTACACTTCCATCTTTCCAAAATCCAAAAAGGAGCAATTTCGATTTTTGGGTATATCCCATTTGAAGTTTCAACACCACCATTAGAGGCACCTTGGTCTCCTTGTTCTTCTAAGGTAAAAACATCTCCAAAAACTCCATTTTTTCTAGCCTAAATGGCAAAACGAAATTTATAACTAAACCCTTGTTGTTCCTTGTTGTTCTAGCCGATTTTGGCATCTTGGTGGAGTTGGAATTTTGTTTGTTGAGCCACTCCAAACAACATTTGAAACCTTGGAAGGTAATGAAGTTCTAAACCCTAGAACCTACACTTAAAGCTTAAATAATGCTAAGGGTAGTTTTAGTATTGAATGTGTATTTATGTATGGGTGATTATGTTAGATTTGTAGAGTTTGCAAAACCGAAAGAGAGAAGAAGGAAGAAGAGAAAGAAACTTAGAAGGAAAAACAAGGTAAGGGATGCTCACCTTTGTGTAGTTTTGTATAAGTGTGTGTAACAGATTTTTAGAATGAAAATTTGTATTATAAATAGTAATGCATTAGTAGTATGGGTAAGAGAAACTAAGCATTTGAAACCCTTGAAACATTGTAAAACTGTTATAAAACAGATTGGGATTGATTTGCTAAGTGCAGGAATTTTTGTAGTGTTTGGTATTAGTAGTTGTGTATGGGAGCTTGTGTTTTGATGTTATTGTAACAGGTGAGATAAGTGTTAAAATATGAACTAGACCATGTGGTGAGTGCAAAGAAATACAAGAGAGACTATGGCAAAAATTCACCTAGGATTAGAACACTTAGAGAATTAAACTAGGTGAACTAATGTGAGTTGTAACAGATTTTGTTTGAGGAAGATAGAAGATAAGTTGAGAGAGATAGATAATGTATTATAATGCGTTGAGAGTGCTAAAAACATTAGAAGAGGGAGATGTAGATGAGAAGTGTAAGTGTTAAAATCTGTAGCATAATGTAACTAGGAAATAACTAGTGCAAGTGTTGAGTGAAACTTGGAGAATTATGTGAGTGAATGAGTATAGAATTGTGTAAGGAGTTAATGAGTGAACTAGGGTGTATTAGGAGGTTTAATTAGTGTTATAACATGTGGGAATGAGTGTAGGAACAATGGGGAAGTAATGGGTAAAAGAGAGGATTGAAAACAGAAATTAAAATGCAAATACTGGGCTGGACCGGACTTGCGACCGGACTTGCAAGTCCGGTCGTGCCCAGATTTACAAAGACGGGGAAAGCTACTGGAATCGACCGGACTTGCGACCGGACATGCAAGTCCGGTCGAGCAGAAAAATTTTCCCGTCAGAAAGCTACTGGAATCGACCGGACTTGCGACCGGACTTGCAAGTCCGGTCGAGCAGAAAAAATTTCCCCTCGGTATGCTACTGGAATCGACCGGACTTGCGACCGGACTTGCAAGTCCGGTCGAGCAGAAAAATTTCCCGGCAGAATGTTACTGGAATCGACCGGACTTGCGACCGGGCATGCAAGTCCGGTCGGACCAAAAATTTTCCCGATGAAACCTACTAGAATGGACCGGACTTGCCCAGGGTCAGACGCAAGTCCGGTCCTGACAAAAAAAAAAAAAAAAATTTATTTTAATTTAAATAGTAATTGTATATATATATGTATATGTATACCCATACATATAGGTATATGTACATGGATGAAAGCATGCCAAAGTTAAGTAAGGAAGTAAAACCTAAGTAAAGGAAAAGTAAGTAAGTAAAGAGCAAATGTAAAAGTATAAGGACATAGTGAGTATGTGTTAAGTAATGATAGTTAGATTAATCATTTAATTGTATGTATATAATAGGATTTGATTTGTGACACCGGAAGGACGTTTGGAATTACGAACAACGGTGAACGGTATGAATTCCTCATGCCCCGAATGCTATCATGGCTACTCTGATTTGTGTGTTGTGTGCTAATTGATCACCAATAAAGATAAATGCACGAATCGGAGTTAATATGCTTACTTGTGAATATGTAGTGTTTGTATGATGTATATCTTCTTAAATCTTAGTTTGTATAATTCATGAAATGTATGGATGATATGAATGTGTGCATGTATGTTGCATTGTACTGTGACCGAATATGTTTATGAATGGACTTCTAACTTATTCCTAACAAGCTAACTCCTAACCTAAATTGGTAATTAATTTGGAATGAGTAGAAGTCCGATATAGTTTCGGCCACGCGTGAGGATGCGGAGTCACGAGAGGTTGGCTCCAATTCCTGACTCTTAAACTGGTCTGCGGCCCAAATCCCTTAAGTGGGTAGCATCCCGGATTAGTGAGTCAAGTAAATCCCGGATGTGGGACGGTGTAGTCCCCGAGGCCGGAGGTCCCGACGACTTGACTTGAGTATAAGTAAGTAAGTAAGAATGAGTAAGTAAAGTAAAAAGGAAGTAAGTAATTGTAAGTAAGAAGAAGTAAGTAATGAGTAAAAGAGTAATATGCATTCCGATTAACCCGGATGCACAATTTGGCTAACCTTGTGAAGGTAAGTATTGTGAGCTCTATTGTATGGTTGCCTTGAAGTGAATGTTGTATTGTAATGTATGTATGATTATGTAAAGCATGTATGCATGAGTAATGAACAAGCATGTTTAGCGGTCGCCAATTAGTCGGCGTACCCTTGCTAGCAATCGGTATATGCGGAGTTTATGCGCAGCAATTTGCTGAGCCCCTTGGGGCACCATTTTTAATATAAATGCAGGTGCAAGAGAAGGGTGAAGCTGATAAAGACCTAGTTTGTTTCTTGTCTTCTTTTGCAAGTAAACAATGAATTTGAGATCGGTGTACTGAGTAGTACATGGCTTAGATTTTTGAATAGCCGGTGTACCATGGGGTACACCTTTTTGGGATATTGTGAAGGGATTGATTGGTATAGATGAGTAGTTGGTAGATACTCATTCTTTTGGGAAACTTGGAAGGTTGTAATGAATGCACTTCGAATACTCGGTAATCCTTTGGTAGTGAAAGTATTTGTAATTGGTAAGTTTGTTTTAGTAGCTCGGTATCTATTGGCCATCAGACCGTCACTGTAAGTATTAGTAGCCTTGCTAGCCGTATGGGCGTTAGCGGCATTGTTTCACCCGCCGTAGTAAGTAAGTAGTATTCTTCCGCTGCGAACTCATTGAATTAACAGGACGATTAGACGGTAAGCATAGGATTAACGGTTGGGGTGTTACACATACTCTTGGACTGATTTTACTACTTTAGTAAGACCTACTATGACGACCTTTTTGGCCAAGCTCGTGCTCGATTAGCCTTGTTCTCTGTTGCTGCTATTTAGAAGTGTTTCAATTTTAAATTTTGCAGGATTTTACCCTATTAATTGAACTGTACTAAGCATTATTACTGCTGCAACTAACCACCTGTTATATTACAGTATTGAAGCTCCATTTTTGCTTTTAAATTTTACATTCTAAATCATACAATTTAAGATAATTAGAAACAGTTCCTGTTTATTTTTTGTTTAAACCTCATATAGTTTGGTGGTACACTGTAGGAGGTGGTATGGTCTCTGTTCATTTTGGTGAAACTCTCTGGTTTCGATGTGGACAGTAGTATCGTCTTCAGAATTATTGAACATAAGACACCATCTTATAAATGATTGTCAATGATTTGCAACTGTGATATGAAACTAATGACAGATGGTACATGAAATTAAACTATTATGCTTTTTAGGCTTAATATTCCAATGATGTTACATTTTTTAGTTGATTTTAACATCATTGTTATGCTTGGTAGCATTGAACTCTATACGTCTTTATAGTTTTTAATATATGTGTGACATATCCACCATCTACCACTTCCAGTTATAGATCATTATCCCAGACTCTGCTGCAGAACCACATAATGAGGAGAAAGAAGTTTCTGATGACACTCATAATTTGTCAAAAGAAGAGTTGGGCCGCCTTGTGGATTCTCGCTGAACTGAAAAAAGTGATGAGAAGACTGGGAGGCTGATTCTTCAATGCATGGAAGTGTACCAGCAGATGCGCATAAAGATATTTCTGATGAGTATGAAGGTTATAATTTGGAAACTGAAGAGATGGGACAGATATGATGATCATGATGATTCTGAGGAACACATGAATGAAGATGTCACAGAAGATGATAATGGAGATACTATTTATTCTTATAATTCTAATTCTGAAGATGACCCTTTCTTGTCAGGTCAGGATTGATTGTGATTTTTTCTATATTTTTCTTACAGTTATCTACATTATGAATAGTTTCTATCTCACCTATGAGTTTGCTAACAGCTTCTAAAATCTGCCACTTCCAGTTCACCTCCACTTGATGTAGTGTAACACCCCTACTACGTACTTAACAATTTACCTAAATCACAGCGAAAAAAAAAACAACTAAACAATAACTAAACGGTTCGGTGCTACAACGTCGTTAACCACCCACGTGGTTAACAAGGCAGAATAACTACAAGTGTACCGGTCTGATGATCAGACTCCCGAGCGTAGAACTAAACCATAAATACATAATATACAATACCGAGTATTTATTTACAACCATCACTGTAAACTGTCACTGTAATGTATTCATTATTCAAAATAACCGCCACGGGAGCACAGGCGCATCCCGGGCCTACCAACCAAAATGTATCAAAAGTATTTCTACAACCTAGGATCTACAGCCACTCCGCTTCTTCGATCCTTATCCTGCAAATATAAATATGGAGCCCCGAGGGGGTCAGCAACCCTTGGCTGGTATGGTTAACGCGCAGCCCATCGGCTACCGGGATACGCACAACTAATTGTCATGATGACATGGCATTCATTTTAAACATACAACATATATATCATAGTAAGAGTATTGCATAACAACATCACACATAACATACAAGTACGAATCCTTTTAGGAAACGAACCAACACAATTAGATCCCATGGAGAGCCTAGAGAATGTTGGCAAACTCTTGCTAAGCTCGTTACATAACTCGTTACCATCTGTTAAATTGAACGAATAACTTAACACAAGGTGCCTCGGATATAGTGATCCAAGCACACCGAACAAACATAGTATGCCCCTGTGGCCCGACGTGAGTCAGTAAAATAGCCTTGGTTAAGCTAAAGGGAAGGTTGAAAACCAAAAGAGAAGACAACCTTAACATACAAAGAGAATCGAACCGGTTATGACATCGACTCCCATACTCACACGTGTGGCCGGAACTACCGGACTCCTCACTTCCCCGGTTAGCACTTGTTAGAAGTCCCATTGTCGAACTTAATCAACGAATTCACATGCAAGTGTTTAGGTCATGTTAGACACACACACACAAGGGAAATGAGACACATCTTTCCGATACAATAACTTAACAACTGTAAACTCATTACATGCCTTAATCTTACAAGGTCATAAACACTCATAAAAACATACAACACACAAGCCGGTGTAAACCGGTAGACAACAGACTGCAAGAAAACCATACCTTGGTCCTTGCTGCGAACGTGACCCGCCAAGCGTAGTCCCTAAACATAATTAATAATGTCGGTTACTTAACTTATTTAACTTCCGGTTACTAAGCATTTACATGATTATATGACAGGTTCTAATGCCTAAACTCTCCCTTGATTACCTTCATTATACCCCCTAGGGTTAACTACTTAAGCCACTTTTGTTTGTTTTTTTTTTACAAGTTTTGGTCCGACCGACCTTACACAAGGTCGGTCCATTCCAAAACATATTATCGTCAGAAAATTCTACTCCGACCGACCTTGCAAGTTCGGTCCACAAGGTCGGTCTATTCCCGAGAGTTTTCCCCCTTTGAAAATTCAGGCCCAACCGATCTTGGCAAGTTCGGTCCCAAGATCGGTCGATTCCCGAGACTCACTTACGTACACAGATTTAGGCGTAACCGACCTTGTAAGTTCGGTCCCAAGGTCGGTCTATTCCAGAGACTTAATCCGTACCAAAAATCCATGCCCAACCGACCTTGCAAGTCCGGTCCCCAAGGTCGGTCCATTCCAGAGACCATTTCTCGCAGGGTAAACTGGGCTCGACCGACCTTGCAGGTCCGGTCCCTAAGGTCGGTCTGCTCCAGACCCTTGTTTTTAATTGCTCATTTAACTCCAAACTTCACCTCATAGTGCCCTAGTATGTTCTAACCACATTTGGCACTTCAAACACCCCCTTAAGACATCCATTCAACTCCTTAAATCATTCACCAAAAACCTCCTCAACATTACACAAATTCTTATACAAAGGTTAGCACATGCAATGTTTTTCACTAACTTTTTATGTGGTGTTTTATACCTATAACTACCACTATTCCCAAATGTTTTCTCACCACTACAACATCATCTCCCAAGCATCTTTTCTCACCAACCAAACTCCTTGAATAACTCCACAAGCTTATAGCTCCTTCATGCAACACATCACTTCTTCCTTGTTCACCAACATTGTACAAGTCCCAAACACAATCTCACCATGATTTTGAAGTATCCCAAAATACTCATTTGCATTCTAAATCCTCTAAAATATTGCCTAAGTCCTTTTTACATCTTTGAATACCTTAATGCATGTTTCTTTCACTAGTAGAACACTTAATCATTCTAAACACTTCCTAACTCACCAAAACTCATTTTAAACACCTAAAACTCCTTATACATTATCTAAATTTCAACATGGGTTCTCCTAGCATCTTGTTACACCAAAACACAAAGTTTTCACCATTAAACATTCAAGAACACTTAAATCCATCAAGAGCATTCATATACACAAAACTTCACCAAACTTACACTAAATCACAATATAGTGCATTATTTAAATTGCTTGGCACTTAGGCCCTTAAATAACATGGCTCTTAGGCCCTTAAATTGCATAAACCATAAACACTGAATTTCCCACAATATATTGCCTTTGACCTGCAAATACATACAACAACACATATGTCCTTTAATAGTCTCCTTGAGAGCATTTTACTAGGTCATTCACCATTGGCTCTTTAAGTAGTTTTAACAAGCAATATGAGCTCCTTTTCTCCTAAGACATTAAACTACATTAAGTTAACATATTTACCTCTTTTCCTTCACAAGTTTTTCACTTATTTCTCCTTACTCCTTCTTTGATTAAAATCGGCAAGGACTTTGGTTTGCTTGTCAACCTTCTAATCAATATACAAGCAAGACAATGATCATTCAAGCTTCATGCCTAAGCTCATTTATAAACCCTAATTTACACTTTGTCTTAAAACATTAAGATAGTTATTTTACCTTGGTATTAGAAGAGAGTTTGAATATGTAGCAAGATAGGACTCCACCTAGTCCTTGAAAGATTGGAATGAAGCTATAACAAAGCAAGAGAAAACACCATCAATGGTGATTTTCGGTCAACATCAAAACATGAAGGAAATGTTGTTTTTCTTGGTTTTTCCTTACCCTGAAGCAAGGGTGATCAACAAGGCATAAAAATATAAGCTCAAGCTCCTTCAATGGTGGATCTCCATGGCACCGAAATGGTGGTCTTGAAGTTTTGAGAAGACAAGGTTGAAGAGCTTGATGAGACTAGAAGAATGGTGGTCTTAGTTTTTGATTTGGTAAATGGAGCTAGGAATTACAAGAGTTAAAAGATGGGGAATGGTGCTTGGGCTGTAGCAAAACCGTGTATGGAGGAAGAAGAGAGGTTGGAGGTGTTGGAAATGAAGAAGGAAAGAAGAGAATGAAGATAAGTTAGCTAGTTTAGATATTTAAGTAGTAAAGCAAATAGTACCTTTTACTTTATTACTTTACTTAGCTCTTTTTTTGTTTAAGTGTGGTGAGTCACACAAGAAAACCGGCCCCCATATTATAATAAGGGGTATTTTAGTCTTTGTTGACCAATTAACTCACTTATGTTGACTTATGTTATAAACTTGCTTAATTTGGTTATATTCACAAAACAAGGCACATATTTGTGAAATTTTTGATTTCTCATTGATTTAGACTTCCTAATGTGATACTAAGTAGTACACATGTTAATTAAAGAGTAATGATGGACATTTAGCCATTCAAAACCCATTTACAAGACAATTTTTCAAAAATGTGCTTTAAGACTCCTTAAAGCACATTGTGTGTTTTAACTTGTTTTCAAGCTTGGTTTTCTTTGGTAGTTGGTTTAATATGTTCATTAACATATAAATAAGATCTTGGTAAGCTCATTAGGTCTTAACCAAGCTTATCCCAAGCTTAGAGCACATTTTTGCCCATATCGACTTTAAGGTATTTATTTGTGTTTACTGTGGTTTAAATTGTTCACTAATGTTTCTAAGGCACTTTTTAGCCTTATTATACCATATTTTAATGCCTAAACCACATACTAAGGTTTGGGGTATTTCAATATACCCCCCTTAAAAGAACTTTGTCCCCAAAGTTCACACTTCCCACATAGTTTCAGTAATAGCACACGGGGAATACTTATAAAACAATACTTCCATAGCAACATTAACAACACACTTACATAACATCGGACACAAGGTCCAAACAACAACACATCATTCAGACTCAACGGTCTGTAACACAACAACATAGACAAGACACAGCGGTCCGTAACAACATAACATAGACATGTATTTAAATACATGTCATACACACATAACCGAAACGGCTCTACCCCCCTTAAAATAGGGGTACTCCCCGTACCCTATACACACAACACTAAGAAGTAAATAACAACGGGTACTTCGCCTTCATCTTATCTTCCAGCTCCCAGGTGGCCTCCTCGACGTCCTGGTTAGACCAGAGGACTTTCACCAGTCTCACAGACTTATGGCGAGTGTCTCGAGTCTTAGTGTCCAGAATCCGTACGGGAGTCTCCACTGATCGCATGGTCGGCTCTAAGGTTAGCCTTTCAGGCTGAAGTACATGAGACGGATGAGACATATATTTCTTCAACTGGGACACATGAAATACATCGTGTACCTTGCCCAGCTCAGCAGGTAAATCTAGCCTGTAAGCTACCGGGCCTATCCGCTCCATCACAACATAAGGCCCCACATATTTCGAGCTCAACTTGCCTTTCTGGCCAAAATGAAACACTCCCTTCATGGGGGATACCCTAAGAATACCTGATCACCCACGGCAAACTCCAGGTCACGTCTGCGCACATCGGCGTACGATTTCTGCCTATCCTGAGCTGCCTTCATGTTAGCCCGGATCTGGCGTACTTCTGACTACTTGCTCCAGATACTCTGTCCTATAATGACCGTCTCACTCGACTCATCCCAGCACAATGGCGTGCGGCACGGTCTATCGTACAAAGCCTGGAAGGGAGACATCTTGATCGAAGCATGGTAACTGTTGTTGTAGCTAAACTCAATCAGATGTAACTTATCAATCCAGCTGGTCTGAAAGTCAAGTGCACATGCACGTAACATATCCTCGAGTGTCTAGATGGTACGCTCACTCTAACCATCAGTCTGCGGGTGGAACGCCGTACTTAGCTTCAGCTCAGTACCAAGCGCTTCCCGTGTGGATTTCCAGTACCTCGAGAGGAAGCTGGTATCCCTGTTAGACACAATCGCTTTCGGTACCCCATGATGTCTTACAATCTCTTTGTCAAAGAGTTCTGCAAGCTTTGCCACTTTCTAGGTGTCCTTCATCTGTATGAATCTAGCCACCTTGGTCAGTCGGTCAACAACAACCCAAATCATATTCAGACCTCCCCTTGTAGGCGGAAGCCCTACTATGAAGTCCATAGAAATGTCATGGAACTTCCACTCAGGCACTGGCATTGGCTGTACCATACCACCAGGCCGTCGGTGCTCAAACTTGACCTTTTGACAAGTGAGACACCTCAACACATAATCGTTCACATCCTTTTTCATGTCTGTCCACCAAAAATATCTTTTCATACCCTTGTACATTTTTGAAGCTCCGGGGTGAATCGAAGTCGTAGAACAATGGGATTCACTCAGTATGCGCTCCTTCAGCTCAGCGCTACTCCTCGGAATACATAGTCGGCCATTAAGCCTAATAAGGTCATCATCGTGGAGTTGGAAGTCGTACTTCTGACCCTTGAATGTGCCATCAATAAGCTTCTGCCTGATCTCCAACATATACTGATCCGTCATCTGAGCACTCCGCACATCTTCAACCAAGCTAGAATGAGAGACTAGCGAATGGAGAGAGTGTGCTCGGCAACTCAGTGTGTCAGCTACCACATTTGCTTTACCCTCCTTGTACTGTAAATTGATGTCGTAGTCGTTTAAGAACTCGACCCACCTTCTTTGTCTCATGTTCAACTCCTTCTGAGTGAACAAGTATTTTAAACTCTTGTGGTCAGAATAGCTTGTCACGCTTACCCCATACAAATGATGTCGCCATATTTTCAATGCGAAGACTATGGCACCCAATTCTAAATCGTGGGTAGGGTAGTTCTCTTCGTGTTTCTTCAATAGCCGGGAGGCGTAAGCCACGACCTTCCCGTGCTGCATCAATACACATCCCATACCTCTGCCTGATGCGTCACAATAGACCTCAAAACCATCTGAACCGTCTGGAAAGTCAGGACTGGTGTAGATGTCAGAGCATCCTTGAGACTCTGGAAAGAACTCTCACAGTCGACTGTCCACTCGAATGGTGCATCCTTCTTCATTAAGGAAGTCATCGGCTTCGAAACACTGGAGAAGTCCTTCACAAACCTCCTGTAATATCCTGCCAGACCGAGGAAACTCCGTATGTCGGTAACTGTCTTCGGCCTAGGCCAAGTGCAGACTGCATCTATCTTTGCCGGATCAACAGCGATCCCGGCTTCAGAAATCACATGACCAAGAAAAGATACTTGGTTCAACCAAAACTCACACTTTGAAAATTTAGCATACAGCTGATTCTTTCTCAACGTTTGCAACACACTTCTCAGGTGGCTATCATGCTCACCTTTGGATTTCGAATACACAAGCATATCGTCAATGAAGACTACCACTGACTTGTCCAACTGATCTTGGAACAAGCGGTTCATTAGGTCCATGAATGTAACGCCCCTACTTACCATAAATATAGCGGAAATAAAACTCTAAGGCGATTACAGACCATCGGGTTCCAAACACCCGGTACCAACCTCACCAATTACAACCATTACAATTAACTAAGTTACGGTCTGAACTTCGAGAAAACTTAACATAAACATAACAATAATAAAATACATTCACTCTCCATAAACCTAATCCCATCCCAATCACTCATGCTCTTCGTGGCCACCTGTAAATCAATTTGTACCTGCAAGATGAAACCAAGCAGCCCACCCCGAGAGGGGTGAGTCAGTTCCCTAGAATAGAACTGGTACAATTCTCCAAATCAAAAGTTTAAAACATAACTCTTCAAAATAAACAGTAACTTGAAATCAAACTCCTGAAAGTAAAACAGGGAAAGGAGGCTCTTCAAAACAATCAATCAAAGAGAAGAGAGAACAAGATAAGGATAGAGACAAAGAACCAAGTCAACCACTTAAGAAGTCACACCATATAGTTAGTAAGCATCCATTATTGATGTTAGAACCGATTCTGGTTAAGAATAGAAAGACTCAGGTAGTCATAAAGGACTAGGAATGATATGAATACCCATAACCCGTGGTAGACAGTTTATGTCCCCACCATTTCAGAAAGCTGAATCCCATAGACAAAATATACTCAAGAGTGGAATAAATTCAACTGGGAGAGATGGACCCCACCGCCAAGTACATCCTTTTAGGACTGGGGATATACAGCCCCTCACCGTTCACTACATCCACTAAGGACAGGGGATATACAGCCCCTCTCTGTTAACTACGTCCACTAAGGACAGGGGATATACAACCCCTCTCTGTCTACAACGTCCCTTTTGGGACAGGGGATATACAACCCCTCACTGTTACCATTGAAGACGTGTGCACGTCGAAACCTCAAGAACCAGCTCATGGATGAAACGATATCCAGATTCAAAAGAAGAATTTACCAAAATTGACCTTTTTCAAATTCCCACCAAATCACTAACTACCCAGAGCAATACCAAAACACTCAGTCCTACAGAGTGCAGAAGCGTAAACCCTAAGCAGTCAATGTCTAATGGAATAACCAAATAGAAGGAACCAATACCCAAGTGAGTTTCACATTCAAGGCTCAGTTAGTCACACAAGCTGAGTTAGTCACACAACCATTTCCTTTTTAGAAATTCCTCTTAAAGTCATTAACGTTTTACGAAAACGTCTCATAAGTCAATCAGCAAAAGTAACGGAGTACGAGAAATCATACCTGGTCAACGCTGTAGCAGTTCTAGTAAACTCGTGCAAACATTCAACAATTCGCTGAGGAACATTGAAGATAACTTACTATCAATAACCTGTATCCTAAGTAAAACTTAAATAAATTCCTCTCTCTTATTTCCAAATCTCAATTATCTTATAAGCCCTCACTTAAATGTTATGTATAACCTTTGACTCATTTTGGAAGGTTGTATAGCCCAAGGTTGTAGGATCAAGGAATGTATTTTATTAACACCTGCTAACTGTCCACTCCTATCCACTTATTCATATTTAACCACAATCCTCACATTCAAGACCTCTGAGACCTTTATAACATAAATGTGTTTATATTATATAATTAAATCTAAGAATTTCAATAATAATCTTAAGCTCAATACCTTTATTCTTAATTTAGAATAAACATTGTGTTATGACCTATGATGGACTCATCTCAGAATACTATATTATTATCTCACAATGTAAAGATTATGTATTTAAACAATATCTACTAGATAACCCATTATGATTAAGTCTTTCCCTTAACTTAATTAAGATCTACATCTTGTATATTGGAATCGTAGTGTTGTAGACGCGTTTTATTATAACTTAATTGAACTGCTAAACTCAACTATCTCATCTTTAGTTCAGAATGACTTTTAATTACAACCATCTAATAAACTTGTCATAAAATGTTAAATTGCTTCTCATCCTGAATAATTATACTATAGTTAACTTAGATTTAATGAATTAATCTTACATTTAGTATTCACAAGGTATATTATATGTTTAATTATTACCTATACAATAAGGTGTTTAGTATAACCTTTTATGTATCCTTACTTACATTTAATTTCCTAAATGTTTTATTTTTACACACATTCTCTCTATAGACTATGTATAATCTTTTGTACTAAACTTCATTAAACTTAAGCCTTAAATACGTTTTAAACTGTTTTACAAAACCTAAGGTTTCAAAGGAATAACTTAATAAATTAATTCCCCTTATTATGTTTCAGGATAAGCATTACATATTAACATAAGGTAAAACTTATCTAAGAGTTAAACTCTGATTCTTAAGTGAAATTGTTAATTATGTAATAAGATAATATATTCTGAAAAAATCCCCATACCTTATATTCAAATGATATATTAATATTTTCAATGTTGTAAAGTAGATCAATATGATCTCTTATGTAACTTAGTTTTATCTAGTAAAAGGTTCAAAGGTTTTAAGTATCAAATTCCTATTTATAAACCTTCCTATAAATTCTAACTACTAAATACCTCACTTAATTGTAAACTCACATCCTAAGTATTGCTAATTAATGTTATAAATGTATTTCATATGGCTTAGCTAATGCCAAGAAACTAAGGATTATTATTTAGATAGATTTCCAAATCATAGTTTAATATTGTTTTATATCATAATCCTTTTTAATGATTTTATCTTAAAACATTAAGCTATATTTCAATACCATAAATGTTAAGAAATGATTAAATCTAGACTTACAAATCCACCTCACATTTAGATGTAAAAAGTATTTTATTTACTTTATTATTGTTTATATATTAAGAACATTTAGATGTAAACGTACTACATTTGTTTATCATTAATTATAGAATAAGATCTATTTGTGTAACATTTTATGTAATCTAATCACAATTTTCCTAAGTTTTAACTTATTAATTACTTAATCCCAATTTTAGATTTACATTCTGGTCATTGACAAATAATACTATACATGTATTTTAAATATGGTTTATATATAAACCTTGGAAATTCAAAGGTAACTCTTTAAGCCTAATACATAACTGTAATTTAATACCACCTCATATAATATTCTTCTTCTAGTATTATGTAGAGGTTTAGTTTAACTTACTAATTCCTTCGTATTATATTTCCTATAAGGTATTTAATGTCTTTTATTTATTTATTTATCGTATATGTATACTAGGATTTATTCAAGACATTCTTTATGTAGCTTTATTGCATTTAATTATTTATATTAACTTTTACACATATCTACATCCAAAATAAGATTTATAAAATAAAGTATTTTCCTTAGTTTCGATTAAGTATATTAACTACCATATTACATAATTAATATAAATGTAGATTAATTTAGTTCCTTGATTTAACCTAAGTTACTATTTTATTTCTTTATATATATGTATATATACATATATTTACCTCACTTAAAAGTTTATACCTAAAAATATTTATAAACATCCTGTACTAAATGTTAGTTTAGTCTTATTATACTTTCCCCAACCTATAAAGTTTATTAATCATCTATACTTTAATTTTTGGTTACATTAAAAACCTTATATTATAAGGTAACTTATGAAAAACCTTAGAAATACAATTTTTAAACCTATTTCCTCTTGTCCAAAAATTCCCAAATTGAGTATATAGCAACTATAACATTTTAGACATATTATAAAATTTTTATTTCATAATAATATCTTTTTAAATTAACCTAATAATTCTAGAAAACCCGTAACTTGCAAAAATCATAACTTACGTTTAAAAACTCCAAAACCATAATAATTTACATCAAAACAAACTAGATTTAATAAGGAATCTATGGTTAAAATTTCAAGTCAAAATACATTGGGAAGGTATTTAAATTAATTCAACAAGTTAGGGTTTATGTAACACCCCATCCAAAGCCTATCGTGGTTATCGCAAATTGAACACTTAAACGAAAACGTCGCAGCGGAAGTAAATAACACCTGGACCTTGCCACGGTCTGATCGTTAGAAGATACCGGCTTTAACGTTTACAATACTTATCCAAAATACTTATCCATCTCAAAACAACAACATTCACAATACCACCACCAACCGAGTACTAGTATCTTAAACATAATCTTCAACTTACATCTGTTTAATATAAACAGTCGGGTGCACAGGCGCAACCCAACTCAAAATAAACAACCCAACCTAAGTCTAACCGCTCCTACTCTCGTAGTGCGTCCTCATGGGTCTCTTACCTGCAAGTGTAAAAATAGCCCCCGAGGGGGTCAGCACGAATGCTGGTACACCCTCTCATGGCCCCCAAGCTAACGGGGCTACGACGACTAATTGTCGATAGCATGGAAATTGATTACATACACAAGCATAATATGGAGTGCAATAACAATAACCACAGATGAACATATATAGTTCACAAACAATGAACGTCTCAAGCGTTCCCTCATCAAGTGGGTTAGTAACCCCCTCCTTAGTCCTCATTTCCTTAATCTCAGTTCCTTACCTTACCTTAATCTTAATCTCAATCTTAATCTCAGTATACAAACCTTTCCTGGAGGGGATTGGTTGTAGCTTAATTCAAACCTGGGATTTAGGTGATCCCACCGCACCATCTTAATGCCACCTACTCCGGACGGGAGTCCAGCGTAGCTGAGCCGGCAACCGGCCCTAGGCAACAAGTCCGAAGACAAGTCCTTAAGCGGAGGGCGGATCTGATTCAGATACCGTCCCCCTTTTTCCTTAGCATGCATGACCGGAGATCGGTCCCGGGTTTCCTCACTCAAGTTCCAGTTAGTAGACATCTTAAACACCATGTTCTAGCTAAGCCTTAACGGGCATTAACCAACAACCACAAACTTAACTATTACTTTCTTATCTCCTTAAGTGTACTAAACTTGGTTAGTAACAATCTCAAGTATCGTGGTTTCGTGTAAAGCTAACACAAACACAACGAGAATAAATATAAACCGGTTGCATGCTTTACTTGTTTTAGTCATAGCAATTAACAGATAGCACACCACAAGCCGAGGGACACCCGTTGCAAGCAGGTCACAAGAAGGATTGTACCGTTCACCGTCGATCGTTGTTTTGTTTAAACCTTCTTCGGGTCCCAATTCACAGACCTAAAACATTCATTCATTTTTTAGGTTATTAGTTATTTGCACCTTACTTAATTCACTTAGTCTCTAAAGATCCCCCTTTAATAACCTCTCAAGTCTTTGCCACTTAACTTACAAGCTTAACTTTAAACATTAAAACTTACACTTTTTTAACTTAGTTCCTTAAGTTCTTAGGGTCCCACTCATTATCACCCTACCAAAGGTATACCTTATTACCTAGTACCATTCTTAGAATTTAAAATTTTCTTTTCTTTTTTTTTTTTAATTTTAAGGGCCGTCCGACCCACCGTCCGACCCACCCTCTGGTCGCCATTCCAGTACTTTCGGGTTTGGAAAACCCTACATGTCTGACCCATGTCCGACCCAACCAACTGGGTCGGACCATTACACAGAAACTTTCCGTCTTCTAAACCTCTCATGTCCGACCCACGTCCGACCCAACCAACTGGGTCGGATCATTCAGAAACTTATTTGCCCTTTGAAATTACCCTTCCGACCCATGTCCGACCCAACCAACTGGGTCGGACCATTACAGAAACTTTTCCTGGCGTTTAACAGAGGCCGTCCGACCCAAATTTGGGTCGGACCCCTGGGTCGGACGCCACTAAATCATGCCCAAACTTTGCCAAATCTTTTCTAAACCTTTCCTCAAGCCATCCAACATGTCCTAACATCATTTAGACTCTTAAACCCACCTTAGAGCATCCCCAAACATTAAATCATTCACCAAGTTTCACCTTAATCATTATACATTTTCCTTGTAATAATGCCACACTTGTAATGCTTTCCTCTAGGTTTCTAGGTGGTGGTTCTACCTAATGTAACCACTATGCCAAATGTTTTCCTTCCTCACCACTATAACATCATCTCCCAAGCATCTTTCACTATCTAAAACTCTCTTAAGCATTTACTTAAGTTCCTTAACAAGTTTAAACTTCCATCATCAACACATTATTTCCTTCCTAGTTGTGCACCAACATTTACCTAAGTCCTAAACACTCAAATACATCTCTTGATTCCTAAATCTTCCATGGTGATACCTAAGTCATTATAAGTCATTAAAACCTTAACTTCACCCTTTTCATCAAGACAACCTATAGAACATTCCTAGTACTTCCTTAGTCATTACATTCCCTTAGAATATCTTAAACACTTAAACTCTCCTTTAAATTTTGCCATGGGTTCTCTAGTATATAGTACCTCCTAACACATGGTTTTTCTCCATCAACAACACCATACCACACAAATTCCATCACACAACACCTTAACACACTCTACACTAAAACTTCACCACATCATCATGTATTGCTTAAACTCAAAATGCTTGGCACTTAGGCCCTTAAATGACAATAATCTTAACCACTACTGAATTTCCACATATATTTGCCTTCAACCTGCGAATACACTCAACAGGCTCCCATTGAAATAAATGCTTCTTGTACTTCACCTTTATATTCTTAAACTATCTCTTTTTCTCATTTGCTCCTAGTCACAAGTTCACAAGTATAGTCATTGTTTCTTCTAGGTTTTATAGCACCTTCCCAATATAAGCTCTACACTAAACTCATCATATATCTAATCCATTCCCATTCCCTTAAACAAGACATCTTAAGGTAAGTAATTTACCTTGTTCTTTCACAAGCTTCACAAGCTTTTCTCCTTAGACTTCTCTTACCAATCTCGGTCACCAATATAGTTCTCCTTGCCAATGTTCTAAACAATGTCCAATAACTCTAATGAGCACTAAACCACATTTACCTTTAGGAATAAACCTAGGTTAAAATGTGTTTTAAGGTTTTGAATTGATTGTTTTACCTTAGTTCCTCAAGACAAGCTTGGATTGAAGCAGAAGGACCTCCTCCCTCCTTTGAAGAGTAGAAACAAGCTAGAACAAGGCATAAACATGGAGTTCCATGAGTATATATTTTCGGACATGTAAAGAAATGGTGGGAACCTAGATTTTCTTACACTTTCTTTACCTTAAGAGAATGGAGATGCCAATGGAGTCTCCAAACTTGAATTTCCTCCTCTAATGGTGGTTTGACTTGGCACCAAATGAAGCTCTTGAAGTTTTGAAAAGATAGAAGAAGGAGCTTGAGCTAACTAAGAGGAATATGTATTTTGTTTTGGATTTGGAGCTTAATGAGCAAGTAGTGTGCAAGAGAAGATGGAGCTTTCATGGAGTTGAGTTCTACGTGAATGGAGAAGAAAGAGAGCAAGAAATCGTGGAAACAAGGGAGAATGAAGAAGTGAGAGAGGTAAGTAAAATGTGATATTTATCTTAAAAGGTGAATAGTGTTTTTACTTTACTTACTTGTTTTTGCTTTCTCTTTTACTTAGCTAGATAGTGTGGTGAGTCACACTTAAAAAAAACGGCCCCCTTTTATGAATGAGGTAATTAAGTCTTTGTTGACCAAATGTCTCACTTAATCTAGACTTATGTTATAAACTAGCTTAATAATTCACTATTCATCAAAAACAAGGCACATTGTTGTGAAATTTTTGATTCCCATTGATATAGACCTCCAAATGTGATACTTTATACACATTTAATTAAAGAGTAGATGGACATTTAGCCATTCAAAACTCATTTACAAGAAAATTTTTCAAAACGTGCTTTAAGACTCCTTAAAGCACATTTTGTGTTTTAACTTGTTTTCAAGCTTGGTTTTCTTTGGTAATTGACTTAAAATGACCATTAGGATATTACTAAGGTCTTAAGGACAACATTTGGGTACTCTCCCATGTCTCTCCAAGCTTAGAGCACGTTTTTGCTTAAAACTGCTCTTTTGGTGTTTCCTTATATTTTCTTTGATTAGAAATGTTTCTTAATGTTTCTAAGGCATTATTTAGCCTCCTTATATCTTAGTTTATCATTTAAACACCATTCTAAGTTTGGGTATTTCAACTACCCCCTTAAAAGAACTTTGTCCTCAAGTTCACACATGTGCTTAACCATTCACGGTACACAGTTCTCTTAATCTTAATACCACATCTTATATTTACATTCATACATCTTAAGACTCAAAGGTCAATCTCAAATACAATACATAAGTATTATACATAACTGAAACTTACCCCGAAGTGTAGCAACTTACACAAATTCACCTCTTAAACAACCAAACAAACGACAAACATGATCGTTTCCTAACTCAAAAGCGAGGAAGCTCTACCCCCCTTAAAAAGGGGTACGCCCCGTACCCTATACAGACGATCTAGTTTAATACCCCGGATCTAAAAATGGCGATTAAATTACTCTAATATGATTATAAAAGGCCTAATGGTGCCTAATGAGTGTTGGTAAAGGAAATAAAACCAAAAGAAAAGAGAAAACGCTTGAAAAGCGAAAAACGCTAAAATGCGCGTTAAATGAGTATAAGAGATACATGATCTCGAGAGGGTCCGAGATGGATTCCTAAGGCTTAGTTAGGCCTAATAAGTATACGGGAATGATTCCCGAAGAAAACGGATCCAAATAATGGATTAAAACGCTAACGGAGTTTAAAGCACGTTTTTCGAGAAAACCCGAAAACGTGACTTTAAGTGGTCAAACGGACCCGTAAAATTATAGTTGATTAAATAACTATAATTAAGTATTAATGGAAGCTTAATAACCATTAGAAATAAAGAAACGAAAAATCCGAAAAACGGGCCCGGTTAGTGAATAGTGCCAAACCGGGTAAAATAACGAGCGTTTTCTGTAAGAAAACGAAAAACGCTCTAGTTTAAATAGTGTGTGGGGCCGTTTTTATTAGATTAGTCAGCCCTCTCTATTAGCTAATTAACAAAGAAAAGAAGAGTTGAAAAGTTAAAAAGGGGAATAGTGAAAAGTTACTTACTTACCTTTTCTTTCTTCTCTTTCCTCATTCCGTTCTTCACATCTGAACTCCCTCATCTCTCTCCTCCGTATGCTCCCCTCCTCCTTCCTTGCTTGGATGATTTCAAGCTGCAACAAAGGGCTCCAATGGCAACTCCACTTCCACCTCATGCCCAAGTCTCATTTATGCTCCAAATTCGAAATAAATTATATATTTGAACTCCTCTCCTCAAGCCCTATCATCCTATATTTTCGGAATTTCAAATGGAGGAGTTTCATTTTCATGGGTTTTGGGCATTTGAAGAGTAAACCACATCTTTATGGAGCTTGGAGTCTCCTTGTTGGTTTAAGGTAAGAAAAACCACAAAATTCCATCATTTCCTTTACTCTTTGGTGGCCGGTTTGTAACTCCCCAATTTTCCCTTGTTTTCCTTCCTTGAATGAGCCACGTTCAAGCTTCAAAAGCTCATGGGGAGTCATTCTTTGATTCATGACCAAAAGGCCATCCTAAAGTTTCAAGGTAAATCTCAATTTTGTGCCTTAAGCACTTTCCTTGCCTCTTAGCTTAATTAGTAAGCTTAGGTGAATTGAATTGTGTCTAAACCCCCATTTCGGTATTGACTTGGAGGTTGATAAGGGTATTGACCAATTGACCGAAAATCAAGAGAGGCGAAAGAAGGAGATCAAAGGAGGTATGTGAACATTTAAGGTAAGAAACTTATCTTAGTGTGGTCCTATATGTTTTAGGATTTGGGAAGGGTTAATGAATAAATGAACCCCACTTGAGTTGTGGTAGCAATGGCTTGTACAAAATAATGCAAGTGAGAAAACATTGTGAGTTTGTGTTTGATTAAGTGTTATGCATTTTATGAATTATGCATTGTATTGTATTTGGAGAATTGATGAGTATTGGTGAACTTGTATGTGCTGGTAGAACCCTGATGGGTTTGGTTAGTTTAGGTTGAATAATGTGATGAGAGAGTTTTTGGACAATGCTTGAGAAGTAGCCAGGCTATGGCAAAATTTGTGTAGAAATCTAAGTGAATTAAGTGTTGTTTGGGTGGTGAATAGCCTCGGAGTGGCTAGGTATGTATGAGAGTGATTGGAGTTAGTAAACCACTTTGGGGATGCTTGTGATAAAGAAGATTGGTGCAAAATCTGTAGCAAAGAGATTGTTTAAATGCTTGAGGAGTTTCTAGAAAACAAAGGAGATTTAAAGGCTTTAAGAGTGAGTTTTGGAACTTGGTATGAGTTGTGCATTATCTTGGAAGATGTGAATGGTCAAAATGAAAGAGCATATGCAAAAGGGTTGAGGAGAAGTTAGAAATGCACAAGTGTGCAATAGTGTAAAATGAGAATGAAAAATGTGTGAATTTGAGCAAGAGTTGGAGTAAGGTTTGAGCCCATGATTTGAAGAGTTTTAGAGCATGTTTTAAGGTGATTAAACATGTGGAAAACTTGTGGAAAGTTTATGGAAAGATTAAGGGTGGTTTAAGGGTTGATTTGGAGTGGAAAAATCAAGTTTGGAGCAGGTTTTAGCAGGGTCCGGGACTTGGTCCTTGGACAAAGTCCCGGACCACACCTAAATTAAGGCCGAGAGTGCAAGTGCTGCTTTGGTCCGGGACTATACTCCAGGACAAGGTCCCGGACCATGTGTAATTTTCACCCGAGAGCTAAGTTTGCAATTGGTCCGGGACTTAGGGTAAGGACCAAGTCCCGGACCACCCCCAGAAACCTACAGAGAGCATTTTAAAGGTTTTAAATGATGGGGGTTTGAATGTTAATGATGTTATAAGATGTTAAGGCCTTTTTTGGTGACATGTAAAGGCCCTTGGAAGTGTGAGAAAGTGTTAGAAGTGATTGAGAAGTGAGAACTCAAATTAATAAAAGTAAAACCGAGAAAACGGGATAACGGGGTAACTACGGGAATAGCATTTTATTGTGTACCGTATGAGTTTAGTGTTAACAATAATGTTTGAAACATTATCAGAGAGTCGTGCGTGACCCGAGCATGGTGAGATGCCACGGTAAAGTAAAAATCCCGGTGAAAGGTATGATTTTCTCATGCCCCGTATGCTAACCGAGTTACTCTAATTTGTGTGTTTGTGCCGGCTTAATCAAGATTAAAGCATGAAAATAATCCCTTGTTTGGTTATGCATGCATTGTTGTATGTTGTATGAGCTAACATACTTGTATGCCGGTGTGGTCTAACGTAGTGCATAGACCGACTCTTAGTGAGTATTGATTGACTAGAAACCCGTTGAACGGGTAGTCACATAACCAATGGAAGTATGCGAACACACATAAACTATCGATTTAAGTGTAATGATAACGCAAACATATAAACTCCCTAGAATGTGAGGAGATGTACGGGTTGAGTAAATACCCGATAAGGTTAGGAAACCTTATTGCAACAATCCACGAAATAAATATGAGTGGAGGGATAAACGAACCTCCATCGAGAGGATCGAAGTTAGTCCAATAATGTAAACATATAAGAAAGGTAAAAGAGACCTAAGGGACTATGTGACTCCCTTGAGATACGGTCGACCTCTTATATGAGGATTTTACCCGGTATAAGAAAATATCCGAATGTATAAGCATATGATTGTGAGGGTAACCCTTAAACCTAAGATTACCCAAATTTAAGGAAAGTTCCCAAAGTCATTAGAAACATCGAGAATGATGCTTCTAGACTAATATACATGATATTATTATAACTCCGAGAGAGGAGTGTATGGGGACGAGAGTAGTCCGAGAGTAGTCGGACCTAAGTAAAAGAGATAGGAACTAAGAGAGAGTTCCGTGAGCTAGTTGAACCTTCCCACCATGCTAGACCCAGAGTAGGGTCGAAACCGGGGAAGTAAGACTATGCTAGAGAGCCATGAGTTTTGGCTTAAGTATGTAATAAGAGTAACAAGCGTGACGTAGGAGACCTGTAGTGTCTCGAGAATCTACAAGAGCTTGAGTATGAATAACCCAAGAGTGTGGGTGAGATAATGAGTATAAATAACCCGAGAGAAAGGGTGAGTATATGTATGAGTAACCCGAGAGAATGGGTAAGTATAAGAATGAGTAGCCCAAGAGAACGGGTGTGTATACGAATAAGTAACCCGAGAGAGAGGGTGAGGTATTGAATAAGTAAACAAGGCATAGTGAGGAATGACCCTCAATGCCTAAGAGTAACCAGTTACCACTAACAACATTGTTATGTTAGTTAGGAATCGTGTTCCATGTTGGATGTAGATTCCTTGTGTGATATACATATATATTGTATTGCCATGATGCATGTTGTTTGATTAAAATGAACTCCATGTATATCCGACCCAAAGTAGTCGGCGTACCGCGGTTAGCACGCGGTATATGCGAATTTCATATTCAGCGTAAGCTGACCCCTAGGGGGAACGTTTTTAGTGTGCAGGTACTTGAAGCTGACCACCGTTCGAGAGAGTAGGACGGGGATGGCTGTGAGCATGGGTAGTTAGATTGTAATTAATTATGCGTTTGAATGAGGTGTAAGTCCGAGTATGTTATCGGCATCCGTATATTGTAGACTCGGTATAGTAGAGATATGAATTGAGTATTGTATTTGTATGTAGTACTCGGTTGTTCCAGTTCATCAGACCGTTACGGTATGTAAGAAAGGCCTGGTTAGCCACATGGGTGGCTAACGGCGTTGTTTCACCCCTCGTGATTAAT
The DNA here is from genome assembly GCA_023374045.1 of Limonium bicolor. NCBI lineage: Eukaryota > Viridiplantae > Streptophyta > Magnoliopsida > Caryophyllales > Plumbaginaceae > Limonium > Limonium bicolor. The sequence goes on along the minus strand of CM041777.1, from coordinate 298,240,903 downwards.
TAGTGTTCCACTGCGGGAGTAGGAGTAATTAGTAACAGTTTAAGAGGTAATGACGAGATTATTGGTTGGGGTGTTACAAAAATGGTATCAGAGCGAAGTATCGCTCTGATGACTGGAAATACCGAGCTTAGGAAATACTGAGTTAGGATATAGAGACTTAGGGCTAAGGGTTGAGTGGTAGCGTGAGAGATGCACTAGTTAGGAACTTCCAGTATGATCTGGATACCTACAATACCAAACCCGCCCTCCACAACCCCCGCATTAAAAGCTTGGGAAAGAACGCCAGAGAGACGGGGAAACCTAATCTGGCAGTTACTAAATATTTCAACATGAACTAGAACATGTCATGCGGTAGATCCCGAGAACCGGGAATCCCGGAGACAGATCCCGCTGGAATGACAATAACCGCACATAATGGCGAGAGATCGAGAAATCCTAATCCAAGGAGACCGAAATCTGTGGCAACTTGGGGCGACATGCTTAGCAGTCGCGAGAACCTAGCTGGCCGAGCAGCAGCAAGAAGAAAGCACCAACCGTGCAACAAGGCGGACTCATGAGAAATAACGAGAACCGGGACACATGTCTACGGACCGTCATAGTTAAGTAATACTACCAACGGTATATTTACCGACCAAGAATCTAGTCAAGAGTAGGTACACCCACCCTGCCGCACCCGAAGAAGTTGCAATACTTCACTGATATAGCTTAGACAGCTTCGAGCATAACTACGGGATATACCCGAATAGGACTACAAAAGTAGTGCCTACGTGAGTTAAACCTCAGTAACCACAGTAAAGACGTGGGAACGAGCAACGAGGTAAAGCATAAAAAAATTAAAGTAATTAAGGAACCCCGAGAGTGGAGGAACACCTAAATGAACGACAGTCATGTCAAGATGAGTGAGAAGCAGCTCTAAGGAGTAGTTATCCAACTAAAGAGTCAAGGAAGAGCCGTCAAGGCTACCAGATACAATGTGAACAATACCGTGACCGGTATGAGTTAACCTAAAAACCGCCTGTACCGCGCACAGTGCAGTAATAACGGGACCGTTAAGAAGAATCTTAACAAGTGACAAGTACTTAGCAAGTACCAAGATGGCGAACAAAGCCAATATAGCCACTTAAACCCTAAGAATTGTGAAACGAAACCTTGAAAAGGCATAACGGCCTGATCATTATATAAAGAACGTACCAGTCAGCGAGAAGCTGGACTCGGTAAGGAACAGCCGGCATTGAAATGCCATGAAGAACTTACTTTTAAAACTTGAACTTTCTTTCAGAACATAAAAGTTTTCAAAAACCCCCAAAGTTTTTAAAACCAAACCAGTGAACCACGATAAGTTATTATAGGACCATATAGAGGAGTTGGCAACAGAATACTTCACTTAGGCGTGACCGACACTACAAGTGTACACAAACGAGACATGGAACGACCGCACTCCAAAGGAGCTTGCGGGCCTGACAGACCAATTATGAGTTAGTCGGGTAAGTGGTAACGTATCAATAAGATACTCCATGTATGTATACAAGTAGAGTATGGTACACGGGAAGTAGCCCACTCCATACTACGGACGAAAGAGCCAATTCAAACCAAGACAGTTGGACACCTCGAATGATCGAAGAACACAAGGAAGCTTACCAAGATAAAGGAGTCTAGGAACCAGTAAGGTGACAGACCTAAGGATATAGCGTTAATAAGTGCGAGAATCACAGAGTATTAAGCACAGACATTGGATATGTCTCAGGAAATACCTAATAACTGGAATATATACCAGTGTAAGCAATAAGATGAATGCCTAAATGAACTTATTAATGTACGATAAACGGGATAGAGTTCCCACAGTATACTTCACTGAAGAGAATGACAACCTGACCAAGAAGGTAAAGGAAAAGTACCAAGGATCTACCCAATAATGGGAGACATTACAACCCTAAACGGGATAGTTCGAGTTATACATAGCCTCAAGGCGAAGTCGCAACTGAACATAACCATAAGTACAAGCCAGATGTAATGGCACGACTCAAAAATAGCCCGGAGCAATCCGTGAAGGGTGCCGAAGTCAACAGTAGTTGAACGAAACATCGTGTTGATAACACAAGTGTTAAATCAAACACTCGGGTAAAACCCGAAGGGATCCCACGTAACACGGGATACCCTAGATTGCCAGAGGGCATAAACAACTATCAAGTTATTTAAAACGGCCTTCCATGTCTGGAAGTGTGATGAGACAACCATATCTAAGAGCACAGAAATACCTCCTAACCATTTAATGGCATACGCAGAGGAAGAAACCTATATAAACAGCCCGCATGGAGCATGGCGAGGCAATGTGGCTTATAAGCCGGTAAACTAACTGCAACTTGTAGATCTAAACGTTGTAAACCTATGCATAGAGGCATAAGAGGAACAGTGGAGAACGAACCACTACCTAAGTGGGGGATACCACTTGTTATTATGGGGCCTATGGAGCGGCATTTGCGTGAATCCTCCAGAGAAAGGCTACCACCTAAGTATGTAATGTGAAACCGCTAGAGCGGTGTAGTAAAACTTGAGCATGTGTATATTGCCAATGAGTATATGAACAATAGTAGAGTATAAAGAGGAACCTCGATAGCAGCAATTCGAACCGAAGAGTAATCGGTTGAGTAGTAAACATTGTAAGTGTGCAATATGAACTGCAGAGCAAGCAGCGCGCAAGTGCGCAGAGAGATTTAAAGAATAACGTATTTCATTGAGCCAAGTGAATGGCAAGCCATAGTATAAATGGCGGGAGTACATGAGCAGAAGCTAAAGTAGTAGCGGATACCATGTAAACAAATGTTGTTTATTGAGTAAGAACATGGTACACAGCAAGCGACCATTGTAAGAGTATATTCAGATAATGATACGGAGCTGATGAGAAAATGTGTTAAAGAAGACATGATCATTCCTATCTCATGAGAGATTTACTGTCAAGGGTTTACGCTTCTGCACTCTGTATGACTGAGTGTTTTGGTATTGCACTTGTGCGGTAATGATCAAGTGGGAGAGCCAGGAATTGAGAAATATCAACGAAGCCTGTTGAGTGAGAATCTAGAGAGATAACCGTGCGGCCATTGGCCAAAGATGCACAAAGAACGTGGGCAGTAACCCACAGGGCCCAGGATCGATATGTGGAAAAATGCAGAGTAGTATGAATGAAGAACTCTGACACAGAACCAAGAAACCAACATAATCCATGAGCCACTATTAAACGAGGAAGCACTACATGCTAAGTAGTAGCTTGACCTCAACCGACAACAAGTCGGGAAAAAATAAGTGAATAATCACAAAGGTATACAGTGTTATACGAAATAGATTCCCAGAGAACTGGAGAGACAATCTAAAATTCATCGAATTCGCATACGGTAAGAGATACCAAGCGACGGTTGAAATACATTGAGAATACCAAAAGCGAATTAAGCTCTAGTTATCAGGTCACGCAGCAGAAGCTTGTGGACCGTGATTCAGGGTTAAGTATACCTATGTCATAAACCCCTTGAAGCCTTAGAGGCTAGAACCGAACCCGGTTATGAGTTAATTAACCGTACTGAAGTTAAAACACTTCATAATACTCGAATTAATGAACCAATGTTCAGTGATAACATATGGTTGGTTACGCGGCGTAACCCCTTTTAAGGGGGGTAGGGCGAGAAACCGCTTAGAGTATGTTTTACGTATTGGTGCGTAAACTACTATGTGCATAGCACAAAAGAAATTGTTTTGATGATTGGAACTTATGTTACATAAACATATGTACCCATTCATTGTGTAATAATGATTGTTGTGCATGAGTGATGCAAGTAATGAGTATGTAATATATATGAAAAGAGAGTAGAGAGACTCCTAGGGAATGAGAATCCCTATAGTATATGTCTAGTGAGATTAAACATGAGACATGAGTACGAAGTGGTATGAAACCGATGTGTAACCTAAGAGGGAGTGAGTTCCCTAGTGATTTTATTTGAGAATGATTGATGGAGTGAGTTCCATCCTTTGGAGTTGTATGTTGTATGTTTTAAGTTGAGTAATAATTTGACTAATGAGGCCACAATATGAAATGCCTAGGCAAGGTAAGTGAAACAAATAGAGAATATTGGATGACTTAAGTTCCATGATAAAAAAGTTAAAACAGATTGTTTTATGAAGATGACTAGAAAGAGTAAAAGATAGAAACGAAAGTGTTTGACTATCTGATTGTTTGAAACTGACGTGGGAGGTGGAACTTGGTCTGCTAGCGATCAAGGGAAACCGAACACAAATTGGGGTGGAAGGATAGTTCAACACTGATGCTGATCACATCAGGGTTGGATGATTCTTGAAGCTCCCTATAAGTGGTCACAAGTAATCACGCTAAGAAAAGATACAGCTACCATAAATTTGATTTGGAGTTGTGTGATGTTTTAAAAAGAATTTTCAAACAGATTTTGAAAAAGAATTTTCTTCAAGTATGAAGATGGAAACGAAAATTGGTTTTGAAACCGCTATCACCCGCCGATGGCTGTGGCCTTAAGTCTTGATGACCGGTAGAACGGTGGGCGTGTACAGGTTTTGAAACCATTGCACCGTACGTGCGGCGGTCCTAAGTGACCGGTTGGGGCGGTGTCAGTGTGTGATTTTTCCAAAGGCAGCGGGACGGGGAGAGTACCCTGAGATGTTCCTGTGTTGAGTGAGTCAACCAGAGTGCCTGAGGATATGTATATGTGTAATTTTTTGATCAGAACCGAAGGGACCGTGGGCCAGAGAGAGTAAGTGCCCATTTGTCATGAAACGGCCGTGAACCAGAAAGAGTAAGTGTTCAACGTGACCGGTACCTGAGGGATCAGTAGTATATCACTCAACATGGATTCGAGGACTGTAGTGCCTTCTTGTCTTCGGACCGATTCCATGGAGAGAGCAAAAAGTATTTTTGATTGCTATACATGCTGTGATATGTGTGTGGTATGTGTAGTATGAAATGAGACTGACTTGTGGAGTCAGTAGGGTTATACATGTACTATAACCTTGGCATTGAATGCCGTGAGAGTAACCATCTAGATTCACCAACTTTGAGGACAAAGTTCCTAAGGGGGTAGATTTTAATACCCCGGATCTAAAAATGGCGATTAAATTACTCTAATATGATTATAAAAGGCCTAATGGTGCCTAATGAGTGTTGGTAAAGGAAAAAACCAAAAGAAAAGAGAAAACGCTTGAAAAGCGAAAACGCTAAAATGCGCGTTAAATGAGTATAAGAGATACATGATCTCGAGAGGGTCCGAGATGGATTCCTAAGGCTTAGTTAGGCCTAATAAGTATACGGGAATGATTCCCGAAAAAACGGATCCAAATAATGGATTAAAACGCTAACGGAGTTTAAAAGCACGTTTTTCGAGAAAACCCGAAAACGTGACTTTAAGTGGTCAAACGGACCCGTAAAAATTATAGTTGATTAAATAACTATAATTAAGTATTAATGGAAGCTTAATAACCATTAGAAATAAAGAAACGAGAAAAATCCGAAAAACGGGCCCGGTTAGTGAATAGTGCCAAACCGGGTAAAATAACGAGCGTTTTCTGTAAGAAAATGAAAAACGCTCTAGTTTAAATAGTGTGTGGGGCCGGTTTTTATTAGACTAGTCAGCCCTCTCTATTAGCTAATTAACAAAGAAAAAGAAGAGTTGAAAAGTCAAAAAGGGGAATAGTGAAAAGTTACTTACTTACCTTTTCTTTCTTCTCTTTCCTCATTCCGTTCTTCACATCTGAACTCCCTCATCTCTCTCCTCCGTATGCTCCCCTCCTCCTTCCTTGCTTGGACGATTTCAAGCTGCAACAAAGGGCTCCAATGGCAACTCCACTTCCACCTCATGCCCAAGTCTCATTTATGCTCCAAATTCGAAATAAATTATATATTTGAACTCCTCCCTCAAAGCCCTATCATCCTATCTTTTCGGAATTTCAATGGAGGAGTATCATTTCATGGGTTTTGGGCATTTGAAGAGTAAACACATCTTTATGGCTTGAGTCTCCTTGTTGGTTTAAGGTAAGAAAACCACAAAATTCCATCATTTCCTTTACTCTTGGTGGCCGGTTTGTAACTCCCCAATTCCCCTTGTTTTTCCTTCCTTGAATGAGCCACGTTCAAGCTTCAAAAGCTCATGGGGAGTCATTCTTTGATTCATGACCAAAAGGCCATCCTAAAGTTTCAAGGTAAATCTCAATTTTGTGCCTTAAGCACTTTCCTTGCCTCTTAGCTTAATTAATAAGCTTAGGTGAATTGAATTGTGTCTAACCCCCCCATTTCGGTATTGACTTGGAGGTTGATAAGGGTATTGACCAATTTGACCGAAAATCAAGAGAGGCGAAAGAAGGAGAGCAAAGGAGGAATATGTGAACATTTAAGGTAAGAAACTTATCTTAGTGTGGTCCTATAGTTTTAGGATTTGGGAAGGGTTAATGAATAAATGAACCCCACTTGAGTTGTGGTAGCATGTGCTTGTACCAAATAATGCAAGTGAGAAAACATTGTGAGTTTAGTGTTTGATTAAGTGTTATGCATTTTATGAATTATGCATTGTATTGTATTTGGAGAATTGATGAGTATTGGTGAACTTGTATGTGCTGGTAGAACCCATGATGGGTTTGGTTAGTTTTTGTTAATAATGTGATGAGAAGAGTTTTGGACATGCTTGAGAAGTAGCCAAGCTATGGCAAAATTTGTGTAGAAATCTAAGTGAATTAAGTTTGGTTTGGGTGGTGAATAGCCTAGGAGTGGATAGGTATGTATGAAGATGATTGGAGTTAGTAAACCACTTTGGGGATGCTTGTGATAAGATAGAAGATTGGTGCAAAATCGTAGCAAAGAGATTGTTTAAATGCTTGAGGAGTTTCTAGAAAACAAAGGAGATTTAAGGCTTTAAGAGTGAGTTTTGGAACTTGGTATGAGTTGTGCATTATCTTGGAAGATGTGGAATGGTCAAAATGAAAGAGAGCATAATGCAAAAGGTTGAGGAGAAGTTAGAAATGCACAAGTGTGCAATAGTGTAAAATGAGAATGAAAAATGTGTGAATTTGAGCAAGAGTTGGAGTAAGGTTTGAGCCCATGATTTGAAGAGTTTTAGAGCATGTTTTAAGGTGATTAAACATGTGGAAAACTTGTGGAAAGTTTATGGAAAGATTAAGGGTGGTTTAAGGGTTGATTTGGAGTGGAAAAATCAAGTTTGGAGCAGTTTTAGCAGGGTCCGGACTTGGTCCTTGGACAAAGTCCCGACCACACCTAAATTAAGGCCGAGAGTGCAAGTGCTGCTTTGGTCCGGGACTATACTCCAGGACAAGGTCCCGGACCATGTGTAATTTTCACCCGAGAGCTAAGTTTGCAATTGGTCCGGGACTTAGGGTAAGGACCAAGTCCCGGACCACCCCAGAAACCTACAGATAGCATTTTAAAGGTTTAAATGATGGGGGTTTGAATGTTAATGATGTTATAAGATGTTAAGGCCTTGTTTGGTGACATGTAAAGGTCCTTGGAAGTGTGAGAAAGTGTTAGAAGTGATTAAGAAGTGAGAACTCAAATTAATAAAAGTAAAACCGAGAAAACGGGATAACGGGGTAACTACGGGAATAGCATTTTATTATGTACCGTATGAGTTTAGTGTTAACAATAATGTTTGAAACATTATCAGAGAGTCGTGCGTGACCCGAGCATGGTGAGATGCCACGGTAAAGTAAAAATCCCGGTGAAAGGTATGATTTTCTCATGCCCCGTATGCTAACCGAGTTACTCTAATTTGTGTGTTTGTGTGCCGGCTTAATCAAGATTAAAGCATGAAAATAATCCCTTGTTTGGTTATGCATGCATTGTTGTATGTTGTATGAGCTAACATACTTGTATGCCGGTGTGGTCTAACGTAGTGCATAGACCGACTCTTAGTGAGTATTGATTGACTAGAAACCCGTTGAACGGGTAGTCACATAACCAAGGAAGTATGCGAACACACATAAACTATCGATTTAAGTGTAATGATAACGCAAACATATAAACTCCCTAGAATGTGAGGAGATGTACGGGTTGAGTAAATACCCGATAAAGGTTAGGAACCTTATTGCAACAATCCACGAAATAAATATGAGTGGAGGGATAAACGAACCTCCATCGAGAGGATCGAAGTTAGTCCAATAATGTAAACATATAAGAAAGGTAAAAGAGACCTAAGGGACTATGTGACTCCCTTGAGATACGGTCGACCTCTTATATGAGGATTTTAACCGGTATAAAAATATCCGAATGTATACATATGATTGTGAGGGTAACCCTTAAACCTAAGATTACCCGAATTTAAGGAAAGTTCCCAAAGTCATTAGAAACATCGAGAATGATGCTTCTAGACTAATATACATGATATTATTATAACTCCGAGAGAGGAGTGTATGGGGACGAGAGTAGTCCGAGAGTAGTCGGACCTAAGTAAAAGAGATAGGAACTAAGAGAGAGTTCCGTGAGCTAGTTGAACCTTCCCACCATGCTAGACCCAGAGTAGGGTCGAAACCGGGGAAGTAAGACTATGCTAGAGAGCCATGAGTTTTGGCTTAAGTATGTAATAAGTAACAAGCGTGACGTAGGAGACCTGTAGTGTCTCGAGAATCTACAAGAGCTTGAGTATGAATAACCCAAGAGTGTGGGTGAGATAATGAGTATAAATAACCCGAGAGAAAGGGGTGAGTATATGTATGAGTAACCCGAGAGAATGGGTAAGTATAAGAATGAGTAGCCCAAGAGAACGGGTGTGTATACGAATAAGTAACCCGAGAGAGAGGGTGAGGTATTGAATAAGTAAACAAGGCATAGTGAGGAATGACCCTCAATGCCTAAGAGTAACCAGTTACCACTAACAACATTGTTATGTTAGTTAGGAATCGTGTTCCATGTGGATGTAGATTCCTTGTGTGATATACTATATATTGTATTGCCATGATGCATGTTGTTTGATTAAAATGAACTCCATGTATATCCGACCCAAAGTAGTCGGCGTACCGCGGTTAGCACGCGGTATATGCGAATTTCATATTCAGCGTAAGCTGACCCCCTAGGGGAACGTTTTTAGTGTGCAGGTACTTGAAGCTGAACCGTTCGGAGAGTAGGACGGGGACGGCTGTGAGCATGGTAGTTAGATTGTAATTAATTATGCGTTTGAATGAGGTGTAAGTCCGAGTATGTTATCGGCATCCGTATATTGTAGACTCAGTATAGTAGAGATATGAATTGAGTATTGTATTTGTATGTAGTAATCGGTTGTTCCAGTTCATCAGACTGTTACGGTATGTAAGAAGGCCTGGTTAGCCACATGGGTGGCTAACGGCGTTGTTTCACCCCTCGTGATTAATTAGTGTTCCGCTGCGGGAGTAGGAGTAATTAGTAACAGTTTAAGAGGTAATGACGAGATTATTGGTTGGGGTGTTACATCTAGTCAGTAAATAAAGAAGGGTACTTCGCCCTCATCTTATCCTCTAATTCCCACGTGGCCTCTTCGACATCCTGGTTAGACCAGAGAACCTTCACCAGTCGCACTGACTTGTGGCGAGTGTCCCTAGTCTTGCTGTCCAAGATTCTCTGAGGAGTTTCCACGGATCTCATATTTGGTTCTAATGTCAACCTCTCAGGTTCTAACACATGGGAGGGGTGGTGCATGTATTTCTTTAGCTGTGAAACATGAAAAACATCATGCACTTTACCCAGCTCAGCAGGTAAATTCAACCTGTAAGCAACCGGGCCCACCCGCTCCGTAATCTCATAAGGACCAACAAATTTCGGGCTTAACTTGCCCTTCTGCCCAAACCTGAATACACCCTTCATCGGTGATACTCGCAGAAATACCTGGTCGCCCACTGTGAACTCCAGGTCCCGTCGTCGAACATCAGCATACGACTTCTGCCTATCTTGAGCAGCTTTCATGTTCTCCCTGATTTGCTGAACTTCAGCCTTAACTTGTTCTAAGTACTCTGGCCCTATAATGACCGTCTCACTCGACTCATCCCAGCAGAGCGGTGTACGACATGGTCACCGTACAACGCTTGAAAAGGTGCCATCTTGATCGAAGCGTGATAGCTGTTGTTGTATGAAAACTCGATCAGATGCAATCTGTCAATCCAACTGCCTGGAAGTCTAAGGCACATGCTCTCAGCATGTCCTCGAGTGTCTGAATAGTACGCTCAGTCTGACCATCTGTCTGAGGATGGAACGCGGTACTCAGTTTGAGTTCTGTACCCACGCTTCTCTGGTAGCTCTCCAGTACCTCGAAAGGAATCTGGTATCTCTATCTGACACTATGGTCTTTGGTATGCCGTGATGTCTCATGATTTCTTTCTCAAACAACTCAGCTAATTTGGTCACCTTCCAAGTATCCTTCATCGGTATGAATCGGGCTACTTTGGTAAGGCGATCCACCACCACCCATATCATGTTGAGACCTCCCCTAGCAGGTGGAAGTCCAACTACGAAGTCCATGGAGATATCGTGGAACTTCCACTCCGGAACTGGCATCGACTGTACCATTCCGCCCGGTCGTCTGTGCTCGAATTTCACCTTCTGGCATGTGAGACACCTCAAGACGAACTCGGTAACATCTGTCTTCATCCCCGACCACCAGAAGTATCTCTTCATGTCTTTATACATTTTAGAGGCTCCCGGATGGATGGAAACTGAAGAACAGTGTGATTCTCTAAGTATACGGTCTTTCAGATCCGTGTTACCTCGTGGTATGCATAATCGGCCCTTAAGTCTGATCAGATCATCATCATGAAGTCTGAAGTCGTATTTCTGACTCTCAAAGGTACCATCTGTAAGCTTCTGTCTGACCTCTCTATATACTCATCTGTCCTCTGAGCCTCTCGCACCTCATCAACCAAGCTGGAGAAAGAAACTAGCGAATGGAGTGAGTGTGCTCAACGGCTCAGGGCATCTGCTACAACATTGGCCTTCCCTTCTTTGTATTGGAGGTCAATGTCATAGTCTTTCAGAAACTCTAACCATCTCCTCTGTCGAAGAAGATTTAACTCCTTCTGAGTGAATATGTATTTCAAACTCTTGTGATCGGTGTAGATCGTGACACTAACCCCATATAAGTAGTGGCGCCATATCTTCAAAGCGAAGACTACAGCTCCCAGCTCTAAATCATGTGTGGGGTAGTTCTCCTCATGTTTCTTCAACTGGCGTGAGGCATATGCCACCACCTTGCCATGTTGCATGAGCACACAACCCAGCCCTCTGCCGGATGCATCACAATAAACCTCAAAGCCCTCTGTACCGTCTGGAATGGTCAGTACCGGTGCAGTGGTCAGTGAGTCCTTCAAGCGCTGAAATGATCTTTCACAGTCATCTGTCCACATAAATGGTGCATCTTTCTTCATCAGACTGGTCATCGGCTTCGCGACCTTGCTGAAATCTCTAACAAGCCTCCTAGAGTAACCTGCCAGAGCGAGAAAGCTCCGAATGTCGGTAACAGTCTTCGGCCTTGGCCAGGTACGTACGGCATCAATCTTTGTTGGATCCACTGCGATCCCAGCATCTGAGATGACATGACCTAGGAAAGAGACCTGGTCAAGCCAAAACTCACACTTGGAGAACTTAGCATATAGCTGGTTCTCCCTCAATATTTCCAATACCCTCCTCAAATGTTCCTCATGCTCAACCTTAGACTTTGAATATATCAGAATATCATCAATAAAAACCACAACCGACTTGTCCAGCTGCTCCCGGAACAAGCGGTTCATCAGATCCATAAACTTCGCCGGTGCGTTCGACAAACCGAACGGCATCACTGTAAACTCATAGTGGTCGTATCGTGTCCGGAATGCCGTCTACTCAATGTCTCTCTCCTTAATGGCTATCTGATGATACCCCGATCTGAGATCAGTCTTGGAAAACACAGATGCTCCCTTCAACTGATCGAACAGATCGTCAATGCGGGGTAGTGGGTACTTATTCTTCACTGTCACTGCATTCAGCTCTCTGTAGTCGATGCAGAGGCGGAGACTACCATCCTTCTTCTTCACGAAAAGGACTGGCGCTCCCCATGGTGACACACTTGGTCTAATGAATCCCTTATCCAACAAATCTTTCAATTGTTCTTTTAACTCAGTCATTTCTGCCGGAGCCATACGGTAGGTAGCAGCTCAATGGTGAACTCTACCTCCCGAGTGGGTGGCATGCCGGGAAGTTCCCGTGGGAATAAGTCGGGGAACTCCAACACTACCGGTAAGTCGGGGTCGAACTCAGGGTCTCTCTCTATGTCCTGTACATAATAGAGGTATACTTCTTCCTTTCTCCTTAATTCTCTATGCATTGCCATGGCGGTGATGATCTTAGTCGAAGGCTCTCTGGGCCTCTGGCGGTATGATATTGTTACCCCAGACGGACTCCTGAGCAGTAATCTATGCTCGGCGCAGAGGATACGTCCCTTGTGCCGCTCCAACCAGTTCATCCCGAAGATAACATCAAATCCTAGCTTACTGAACTCAATGAAACTGACTGGGAAGTCTTCCCCCTTAATGCTGATGGTGGCTCCTCGGTAGTAACGAGTGTAACGAACCTTCTCCTTAGACGGGAGCGTAACCGTGAAGTCGGGTAGCTCATCAGCGTCTAGCCCCAACCTGCTCGCAAATGATGCAGAGACAAAGGTATGCGAGGCCCCTGAGTCGAAGAGAACTGATGCCTCAATCCCATTGATCGGAAAGGTGCCGGTGAGGATAGTACCGCTGGCGTCGGCCTGTGCCTCTGTAAGTATGCTTAGTGCACCTTCCGTACCGAGTCCATAACCTAATTGTGTTCACAAGCTACATGAGTATTGATGGTATAACAAGAGTCGTAATCAATTTATATGAACAACACTGTTATTTTATTCATGACCATCCTGTTTACAACATGTGCTTCAATCTTACATCTCATTTCTCATCTCATTCTAACATTACATGGCTAATATTGTTTAAAGGTTAGGTTCAATCTTCCTGGTCTCATATGCGTCGCGTTGATTACTGTTGACGGTGCTGTATTCAGCTTGATTCTCTTAATCCCATGGTATAACATCCTTGATTCTCCTCCCAAAATTAATACATCGCCTGACTTAAGTACTATCTTATCTGCACGGTCCGCACGCTTCTGCTCGCCGTATAAAAACTCTGCATCATCTCCAATGGACCAAGACACTACGGGTATCCCTCTTTCGAGAGACTCCGTTGTCTCGTCCTTATCCTGGTGTAGTCCCAGTTTCCCGTCCTTCTCGTAGAAGTTTACAATACAAATGTCTGCTTGGATGTCTGGAATCGGTTCAGCCTCCAACTGCTGAGCGATTTCCACGACTTGTGTAATAACTGGATGGAACTCTTCGGGTATTCCCGGTGGTGAGACTCCATCTTGCTCCCTTGTGGTTTGGTAATTCTTGGCATACGGATTCCAATCCTTGCCCAAGCTCATCATCTTTAATTTCATCCTTGCTCCCCCTGGGTACTCCGGTGTGTAGAAACCTCCCGGTCCCATTCCTAGTTGATTGCATCTCCTGATGATGGCTATTTGCGCTTCGGGTGTCAGGTATCCCCTTAATAAAATCATACCTGGGCGGATGACCTGACATTGTTCGGTTGGAAAGTGTATGGTTTCGATGTCGGTGTGCTCCGGGTTAGATGTAGATGGTATTGGGTAGCAAATGTTGAATCTTCCTAAAGTGGTAGTAGGTTATATCTTACTTAAGTTCTAATCTCATCTTATTCTTACTTAACTCATTTATTCACCAAACATGCATGATAATGCGGTAAGCAGGTAGTTTTTATTACTAAATGGTTGTAGTGGTACCTGGTCTCGATGAGGGTCCAGGCTCATCGTCCCGGTCCACCATATGTAGAGTGGGTCCCGTCTTCTGGGTCACCCGTGGGTTCTTGTCCACCGGCTGCTGCACTTTCCTCTGACCGTCAGATCCAGCTCCCTGATCGGTCTTGCCCTTGCCCCTGGTATCAAGCCTATAGGCTTTGCTAGCAGGGTTCCGGTAACACTCGTATGCCCGGTGTCCATACACTCCGCAGAAGTTGCACTCCACCTTGTTTCCCTTACAGTCGAGCCCCGGGTGGTCCTTGTGACACCATCTATAGATGAAGCGTCGCTGGTAGCCATCACCGGCTCCCCTCTCAGTCTCAGATCCCTTTGGCGCCTTAGAGCGCAGGGGTGTAGCTGCAATAGCATACGTCAACTTCAATGGCTCTTCTGAAGCCTTCTCTTTTTCCTCCTTCCCCTTTGGGTTCTGATTTTTCTGGGCCTGAGGCTGGTACTTTTGTTTCTTGTACCCTCCTTGCCCCTGACTTTCTGAGCTCTTCCCAGCACTCTTCCTCTTTGCATTCTCCTCGTCCCTCAGCTGGACGGTAATCTCCACCTTAGCAGCGGCATGATAGCACTCCTGCTTTTCCATAGTATTAGTCACACTTATTTCTCATAATCTAAATCTTATTCATCACTTACTCAAATCTCAATCATTCTTATTACCTGCAAGGTAGTGTAACTCGTCGGCCCCATGCCGTAGCGGAGTCGATGGCTAAGCCCGCCATAGAAGCGGTCCACCAAGATCTGGTCAGAATACCCTAGACCCGGCAGAAGACGGAGCAAGGCAGTGAACTCCGAGTAATACTCGTCCACTGTCATCTTGTCCGACTGCTTAAGCGCATCCAACTGCAAGCGCTTCTTCGTCTGGACATGGGCGGGGTAGTACTTTGCTCGTAGCAAGGCGGTGTACTGCTCCCAGCCGAACTCTGGATTGGCCACATGCTCGGCCCTCACCAGCTTCCACCAATCGCCTGCCGCCCCCTTCAGATAGAAGGCAGCTAAGCGCACCTTGATCCCAGCAGGGACATCAAGGGTCTCGAAGGCGGTCTCCAACTCGGAGATGTACGCCTCAAGCTTGGCGGGATCGGTCTCCCCCTTAAAATGTGCGGGTCGAAGATCTGCAAGACTCTTCACCCAGTTTGGTTCCCTAGGTTGTGGCGGTAGAGGTGGTGCACCCACACCAGGCTGATAGCCCATGTGCCCTAAAGCGGCAGCTACGATCTCTGCGATCGTCTGCCCTCCAGGTATCCCTGAAGTATCCACACCCCGGCCGCGACCTCGGCCTCCTCTAGGGCGTCCTGCCATCTGAACAAGCATAACTTACATTAGATTCGTACTCACCATTGTTTGGTTAGTAAATTTATTACGTCCGTAGACGGTAAAGACAATCCACACTTATTAGTGGTCATCTGACTCTACTCACTCAAACTTCTCACACCCTTAACCCAACAATTATTCCTTAACTTATATCCTAACTCGGTGGTTACTCATGTCCGGTATTTCTTGATCAGAGCGTAACTACGCTCTGATACCTCTTTTTGTAACACCCCATCCAAAGCCTATCGTGGTTATCGCAAATTGAACACTTAAACGAAAACGTCGCAGCGGAAGTAAATAACACCTGGACCTTGCCACGGTCTGATCGTTAGAAGATACCGGCTTTAACGTTTACAATACTTATCCAAAATACTTATCCATCTCAAAACAACAACATTCACAATACCACCACCAACCGAGTACTAGTATCTTAAACATAATCTCCAACTTACATCTGTTTAATATAAACAGTCGGGTGCACAGGTGCAACCCAAACTCAAAATAAACAACCCAACCTAAGTCTAACCGCTCCTACTCTCGTAGTGCGTCCTCATGGGTCTCTTACCTGCAAGTGTAAAAATAGCCCCCGAGGGGGTCAGCACGAATGCTGGTACACCCTCTCATGGCCCCCAAGCTAACGGGGCTACGACGACTAATTGTCGATAGCATGGAAATTGATTACATACACAAGCATACTATGGAGTGCAATAACAATAACCACAGATGAACATATATAGTTCACAAACAATGAACGTCTCAAGCGTTCCCTCATCAAGTGGGTTAGTAACCCCCTCCTTAGTCCTCATTTCCTTAATCTCAGTTCCTTACCTTACCTTAATCTTAATCTCAATCTTAAGCTCAGTATACAAACCTTTCCTGGAGGGGATTGGTTGTAGCTTAATTCAAACCTGGGATTTAGGTGATCCCACCGCACCATCTTAATGCCACCTACTCCGGACGGGAGTCCAGCGTAGCTGAGCCGGCAACCGGCCCTAGGCAACAAGTCCGAAGACAAGTCCTTAAGCGGAGGGCGGATCTGATTCAGATACCGTCCCCCTTTTTCCTTAGCATGCATGACCGGAGATCGGTCCCGGGTTTCCTCACTCAAGTTCCAATTAGTAGACATATTAAACACCATGTGCTAGCTAAGCCTTAACGGGCATTAACCAACAACCATCAAACTTAACTCTTATTCTTATCTCCTTAAGTACTAAACTTGGTTAGTAACAATCTCAAGTCTCGTGGGTTAGTGTAAAGCTAACACAAACACAACGAGAATAAATATAACCGGTTGCATGCTTTATCTTGTTTTAGTCATAGCAATTAAACAGATAGCACACAAGCCGAGGGACACCTCGTTAGCAAGCAGGTCACAAGAAGGATTGTACCGTTCACCGTCGATCGTTGTTTGTTTAACCTTCTTCGGGGTCCCAATTCACAGACCTAAAACATTCATTCATTTTTAGGTTATTAGTTATTTGCACCTTACTTAATTCACTTAGTCTCTAAAGATCCCCATTTAATAACCTCTCAAGTCTTTGCCACTTAACTTACAAGCTTAACTTTAAACATTAAAACTTACACTTTGTTTAACTTAGTTCCTTAAGTTCTTAGGGTCCCACTCATTATCACCCTACCAAAGGTATACCTTATTACCTAGTACCATTCTTAGAATTTAAAATTTTCTTTTTTTTTTTTAAATTTCAAGGGCCGTCCGACCCACCGTCCGACCCACCCTCTGGGTCGGACCATTCCAGTAACTTTCGGGTTTGGAAAACCCTACATGTCCGACCCATGTCCGACCCAACCAACTGGGTCGGACCATTACAGAAACTTTCCGTCTTCTAAAACCTCTCATGTCCGACCCACGTCCGACCAAACCAACTGGGTCGGACCATTACAGAAACTTATTTGCCCTTTGAAAATTACCCGTCCGACCCATGTCCGACCCAACCAACTGGGTCGGACCATTACAGAAACTTTTCCTGGCGTTTAACAGAGGCCGTCCGACCCAAATTTGGGTCGGACCCCTGGGTCGGACGCCACTAAATCATGCCCAAACTTTGCCAAATCTTTTCTAAACCTTTCCTCAAGCCATCCAACATGTCCTAACATCATTTAGACTCTTAAACCCACCTTAGAGCATCCTCCAAACACATTAAATCATTCACCAAGTTTCACCTTAACCATTATACATTTTCCTTGTAATAATGCCACACTTGTAATGTTCCTCTAGGTTCTAGGTGGTGGTTCATACCTAATGTAACCACTATGCCAAATGTTTTCCTCACCACTATAACATCATCTCCCAAGCATCTTTCACTATCTAAAACTCTCTTAAGCATTTACTTAAAGTTCCTTAACAAGTTTAAACTTCATCATCAACACATTATTTCCTTCCTAGTTGTGCACCAACATTTACCTAAGTCCTAAACACTCAAATACATTCTCTTGATTCCTAAATCTTCCATGGTGATACCTAAGTCATTATAAGTCATTAAAACACCTTAACTTCACCCTTTTTCATCAAGACAACCTATAGAACATTCCTAGTACTTCCTTAGTCATTAAATTCCCTTAGAATATCTTAAACACTTAAACTCTCCTTTAAATTTGCCATGGGTTCTCTAGTATATAGTACCTCCTAACACATGGTTTTCTCCATCAAACAACCAATACCACACAAATTCTCATCACAACACCTTAACACACAATCTACACTAAAACTTCACCACATCATCATGTATTGCTTAAACTTAAAATGCTTGGCACTTAGGCCCTTAAATGACAATAATCTTAACCACTGAATTTCCACATATATTTGCCTTCAACCTGCGAATACACTCAACAAGGCTCCCATTGAAATAAAATGCTTCTTGTACTTCACCTTTATATTCTTATACTATCTCTTTTTCTCATTTGCTCCTTAGTCACAAGTTCACAAGTATAGTCATTGTTTCTCCTAGGTTTTATAGCACCTTCCCAATATAAGCTCTACACTAAACTCATCATATATCTAAATCCCATTCCCTTAAACAACAAGACATCTTAAGGTAAGTAATTTACCTTGTTCTTTCACAAGCTTCACAAGCTTTTCTCCTTAAACTTCTCTTACCAAATCTCGGTCACCAATATAGTTCTCCTTGCCAATGTTCTAAACAATGTCCAATAACGCTAATGAGCACTAAACAACACATTTACCTTTAGGAATAAAACCTAGGTTAAAATGTGTTTTAAGGTTTTGAATTGATTGTTTTACCTTAGTTCCTCAAGACAAGCTTGGATATGAAGCAAGAAGGACCTCCTCCCTCCTTTGAAGAGTAGAAACAAGCTAGAACAAGGCATAAACATGGAGTTCCATGAGTATATATTTTCGGACATGTAAAGAAAATGGTGGGAACCTAGATTTTCTTACACTTTCTTTACCTTAAGAGAATGGAGATGCCAATGGAGTCTCCAAACTTGAATTTCCTCCTCTAATGGTGGTTTGACTTGGCACCAAAATGAAGCTCTTGAAGTTTTGAAAAGATAGAAAGAAGGAGCTTGAGCTAACTAAGAGGAATATGTATTTTGTTTTGGATTTGGAGCTTAAATGAGCAAGTAGTGTGCAAGAGAAGATGGAGCTTTCATGGAGTTGAGTTCTACGTGAATGGAGAAGAGAAAGAGAGCAGAAATCGTGGGAAACAAGGGAGAATGAAGAAGTGAGGAGAGAGGTAAGTAAAATGTGATATTTATCTTAAAAGGTGAATAGTGTTTTTACTTTATATCTTACTTGTTTTTGCTTTCTCTTTACTTAGCTAGATAAGTGTGGTGAGTCACACTTAAAAAAAACGGCCCCCTTTTATGAATGAGGGTAATTAAGTCTTTGTTGACCAAATGTCTCACTTATATAGACTTATGTTATAAACTAGCTTAATTAATTCACTATTCATCAAAAACAAGGCACATTGTTGTGAAATTTTTTATTTCCCATTGATATAGACCTCCAAATGTGATACTATATAGTACACATATTAATTAAAGAGTAATGATGGACATTTAGCCATTAAAAACTCATTTACAAGAAAATTTTTCAAAAACGTGCTTTAAGACTCCTTAAAGCACATTTTGTGTTTTAACTTGTTTTCAAGCTTGGTTTTCTTTGGTAATTGACTTAAAATGACCATTAGGATATTACTAAGGTCTTAGGACAACATTTGGGTACTCTCCCATGTCTCTCCAAGCTTAGAGCACGTTTTTGCTTAAAACTGCTCTTTTGGTGTTTCCTTATATTTTCTTTGATTAGAAATGTTTCTTAATGTTTCTAAGGCATTATTTAGCCTCCTTATATCTTAGTTTATCATTTAAACACCATATCTAAGTTTGGGGTATTTCAGTTTAATTCTGAAATATTAAAACTCATAACCAACTTAAACTCCCCAGATCTAATCTCGGCCGTCTGTTCCTAAAACCTATGATCGGACGGTCGAAAATCCTCGAGTTCATCCCCAATCCCCAGCGCATTACTCGAGTACTAATCTGTTGATTTCTCTCAACTCACAGAACCAAATTCGATGATTTTTGTTTCTATGGATTTGAAATTCTCTTGCGGTTCTAATGGTACCGATTTTACAATATATGGTGCACTGATTGGAGAAAACGATTCTGGGTTTGCACAACCTAGGGTTCCTGCTATTTTCGATCCGAATTCGAGAAATTCTCTCAACTTAATGCTTAATCGATTAAATTGGTAGATGGGAATCACCGATAATGCAATAACCAAGGTCAACAACGGAGGAATTGGAAGAAAAACTTACCGGAGGAGCACCAACAAAGGGATTCGATTTTAGTTTTTTGGAAAAAAAATTCGAACTCGGTTGTTCGAGTAGCTGACTTTGCAACACTATAATTTTCAGTACAGAACGAGTTAGAACTAGTTCTTGGGCTTAATCTAAAGAGGAAACTTAACTCTACACAATGATAGCAAGAACTCACCCTAACTTGCACTACATAGAAAGAAATCGAAGCTGAAAGTTACGCGTTTATACCTTGTGTTTCGATATGATTTTATGCAGTGGTTGAATCGAGATCTTTAGACGTCTCTCTCTCCCAATAGGTTATGAATCAGCCTTGGTCATCAACACAGAAGTTGTAGTGGGATTAAAGGGCTACACAACGAGCTAAAGAAATCGAATTTTGGTTGAAAGACGAGGGAGTTATGGCTAGATGAATCTTACCTGAAATCGAAGGAAAACTGGAATCTGCAGTTTCGGTTTTGCAAGGTGGCTACTTTGGATCGAATTTCCGGCTGATGTATAATGAATTAGGGTAGGTGTGAGTAATGGTTGGAAAGAGGATTCAAAGGAGAAGAGAATGAAAAAGACGGCATTGAAAAATATTGAGAGATGAGTGAGATATAGCCGTCTAAAGTTAGGGCAAAATCACTGCTGGAAGTTCCAATTTTTAAGCTAAGTGTGGGCAGCCTGTGACTGATTGACACGTGGCAGGTTTCAAAGTTTTGACTCTAAACTTCAATCTAGCATAACTTTGGCTAGGATGATCCGTTTTTGACGTTCTTTTTATCGATCTTCATGGTTTTCCATAACCTATTTATTGGTATAGGTTTCATGTGCTAGTTTGACCATTCTCAAAAAGTCAACCCTAGCAAGGCTTAATAAGCTTTAAGGTTTCTAGGATTTTATATTGACTTTTATGTTCCAAATCAATGCTCCCAATATTTCTAAAATCTTTATAATAAAATTGGATTGTCTAGGAATTTTTCCAAGATTTATTGACTTATAAATCTTGTTATTAAATTCATAATACTATATAATAATATATAATAATTAAATATTAATTGTATTCTTTAGAGTTAAATAGGAGGAATCCCCTAAAATAATTTCCATAATTCCATATAATATTAATACTCATAATTCCATACAATAATTTAATATTCATAATTCCTTATACTAATTTAACATTCATAATTCCATATAATAATTTAATACTTAATAGTATTATTAAAGGTTTAATAAAAGAAATATTTCAGTATATCCCCCTTAAAAGAAACTTCGCCTCGAAGTTTAAAAATCAACTAATAGGCACTCACACCGCTTCGGGTGTGCTGAGACAATAATAATTCCAATGAAATTCCATACCAATCCAATCCTTTATTTCCATCCATATCCATAACAACAGTCCACTCGTGAAATACCGCCCGACCTTAAATATGGCGATTAAATTCCAAATAGTATTTAAGAGCCTAATAATGGTTAAGATATTTGTAAGGGAAAAAATAAATCCAAAAGAAATAAAGAAACACTTTAAAAGTGAAAAACGCTAAATAAGCGTTAAATAACCATAGGAGGTATGAGACCTCGGTTAGCGTGTTGTAAGGATTGTAAAGGCTTATTGAGTCTAATAAATATTAGGAAACAACTCCCGAAGAAAACGGATCCTTAAAATGGATTAAAATCACTAATGAACATTAAAGCGCTTTTTTCGAGGTAACCGGGAAAACGTGTCTTTAAGAGCGGGAAATAGACTCGTAACAAATTTGGTCAACTAAATAATCATTAATAAATATTAGTGAAGCTTTGGGACCAATAAAATCAATAAACGAGAGATTAGTAAATAACTGTCAAAAACGGGAAGTTGTGGGGTAGAAGTATAAATAGCACAAACTTATGTGTCCAATATTGTAAATAAAATTTTAAAACCCCCTTGGTCTATGTGTGCTGTCCGATTTTTACATATATACACACACACACTCTCTCATTTTTTCTTATTGTGTGTCTAATACTAGAGGACAAAACCATAAAGAGAGTAAAAAGCAAATATTTTCCTCTCTCTCCTACTCCCTCCTAGTCTCACGTGAACACACCCCTCTCACCCTCTCTTTTCTTTCTTCCCCTACCTCATGCGATTTCCATGGCTGCTTGAGAGAACCCCCACAAGCTCTACCTTCTCTCCTCTTGTTACTCCCTCAAAACTCTTCCAAAATTATAAAAACTACACCATTGGAATCCTCTCACCAAGGGCTACATTTCTATCTTTCCAAAATTCGAAAACACCCATTTTCGTTTTTATGGGTATGTCCCATTTGGAGTTCCAAGACCACCATTAGAAGGCCCTTGTTCTCCTTGTTCTTTTGAGGTAAAAATCTCTTCAAAACTCCATTGTTTTTCTAGCCTCAAAGGCAAAACGAAGATCTAGCTAAAACCTTGTTTGGTTTCTTTGCACTCTAGCCGATTTTGGCTTGTTGAAGGGGTTGGAAATCTTGTTCTTGAACCACTCCAAACAGCACTTGCACCCTTGGAAGGTAATAAATTTTCTAAACCCTAAAACCTATATTAGAACTTACATAATGGTTAGGGTTAGTTTTAGTATTAAAATGGTGTATTGAAATGTATATGTGAATGGGTTGTAGTGTTAGAAATGGTTTACAAACCGGTGAGAAGAGGAGAGGAAGAGGAAAGAAGAAGCAAGGAAGGAGAGAAAGAAACTAGAAGAGGAAGAAGGTAAATTATGCTCACCTTTGAGTAGCTTTGTAAATGAATGTGTAACAGAGTTTGGAAATGAAAATGTGTATGGTAAAATGGAGATGTATTGGTAGCGTAATGTGTAGAAGAAAATAAGTGTTTTGAAACCTTTAAAAGACATTTTGAAACTTGTCAAAACAGATTGGGAATGAGTTATTAAGTGCAGGAATTTTAAGTGTTGTTTTAGTATTGGTAATGTACATGGGAGCTTGTATATTGATGTCTATTGAAACAGGTAAAATGAGTGTTGAGATATGAATTAGAACATGTGGTGAGAGTATAAAATTATAGGGGAGACTATGGCGAAATTTACCTAGGAATGGAACACTTAGTGTGTTAGAAACTAGGTGACTAAGGTGTGTATGTGTAACAGATTTTGATTAAGGAAAATAGAGGGTAAGTTGAGAGAGATGGGTAATGTATTCTAAATGCATTAGGAATGTTAGAAATGTCGATAGAAGAGGGAGATATAGAAGAGGAGTGTAAATGACAAAATCTGTAGCAAAAAGTATTTAAGTGCATTGTGGAAACTAGGAGGAATGAGTGTACAAGATTTGGTGAAATGGAGAGTTGGACTTGGGTGTAGATATTGTAGTTGCTTGGAAATGAATTGGAATGGCAAGATGGCATTAGGAGAGGGAACTATGCATGGAGGAAATAAGAACCCAAAATCTGTAGCAAAAACTACTTGGAGAAACTATTGTAAGTGTTGAAAGGAAGTAAGGAATTGTGTAAGTTGTTTGATGGATTTAGTAATGGATTTGGTGAATGAACTAAGGAGTATTAGGAGGTTTAATTAGTGTTATAACATGTGGGATTAAGTGTAGGAACAATGGGGAAGTAATGGGTAAAAGGGGGGACTGAAAACAGAAATTAAAATGCAAATACTGGGCCGGACCGGACTTGCGACCGGACTTGCAAGTCCGGTCGAGCCCAGATTTACAAAGACGGGAAAGCTTCTGGAATCGACCGGACTTGCGACCGGACTTGCAAGTCCGGTCGAGCAGAAAATTTTCCCGTCAGAAAGCTACTGGAATCGACCGGACTTGCGACCGGACTTGCGACCGGACATGCAAGTCCGGTCGGCCAGAAAAATTTCCGTAACCCGAGCTACTGGAATGGACCGGACTTGCAAGGTCGGTCGCAAGTCCGGTCCTGACAAAAAAAAAAAATTTAATTTAAATAATAATTGTATATATATATGTATAGGTATACCCATACATATATGTATATGTACATGTGTGTAGGCATGCAAACCTTAAGTAAGAAGATAGAAACTTAAGTAAAGGAAAAGTAAGTAAGTAAAGTGTAAGTGTAAGAAGTATAAGGACATAGTAAGTATGAATTAAGTAATAATAGTTAGATTAATCATTTGAATGTATGTATATCATAGGATTTGAATTGTGAATACCGGAGGAACGTAGGGATACAAGTACAACGGTGAAAGGTATGATTTCTTCATGCCCTGTATCCTAATCTGGTTACCCCGATTTGTGTGCTTATTTGACCACCTAATAAGATAAATGCACGAACCGGATTATATTGCACTTACTTGTGCTTGTTTACAATGTTCTTGATATTTGTCTTGAACAATAGTTTGTATAATTCATGAAACATATGAATGATGATGACATGTATTGTATTTTGTAGTGTACTTGTATGTTGCACTGTATTTTGTATGGATGTGTATATGAGCTTGTATTGTATTATTGTGGCCTTGAATGTTGACTTGTGCTAATTCCTAACTATCTAACTCCTAACTTAAGTGAGTAAATTGGAATGAGTACAAGTCCGATATAGCTTCGGCCACGCGTGAGGATGAGGAGACACAAGAGGTTGGATCCGATTCCTGGTTCGTAAGCTGGTCCACGGCCCAATCCCTTAAGTGGGTAGCATCCTGGATTAGTGAACCAAGTAAATCCCGGTGGTGGGACGGAGTAGTTCCCGGGCCGGAAGTCCGACGACTTAACATGAGTAAGAGTAAGTAAGTAAGCATGTATGAGTATGAGAATGAGTATGTATGCGTATGTATGAAGTAATGAGTAAAGAGTAATCTCCACCCGATTAACCCGGGTGGACCATGAAGCTAACCCGTATTGTAAATCGTGTATGTATTGGGTATATGTATTCGGAAGAAGGTAAGTATGTATTCGATGGTTATATTGTATTCCTTGTATGTAATGAAGTGTATGTGTGTATGCTTGCGTAAGTATTCATGTATTGTGTATATAGCATGCATGCATGTATGTTGTATGAAAATGAACCGCTGTATTCGACCAAGTGGTCGCGTACCCTCACTAGTACGCGGGGTATGCGGTTATCATGCTCGGCGAAAGCTGACCCCTTCGGGGGACATTTTTAGTGTGCAGGTACCCGAAGCGAATGTGGTCAAGGCACGAGACCGGCGACTACATCGGGAGTAGTAGCAGAATGTAGAGGTGTATTAACTAGCACACCCCTTGTATTTAGAAAGTAATGAGTAGTGAGGAATGGGTAGTAAGTAGTCTCTTAGTGAGTATGTATGAACTTGAAGAGGTATTATACTTGTATAAGGAACCTAGTAAACTCGGTATGTAGATTATGTTGTATGGTACTGGGAGTATTGCATGATGCAGGTTATAGTAGTATTTGGTAAACGGAGAACGTAATGTAGATTTGTAGTACTCGGGATTCCGGTCATCAGACCGATGCTGTATGTAGAATCAGTAGCCTTGTTAGTCACGTGGGTGACTAACGCGTTGTATCACCCATTGTATGCAAGTATATATCCGCTGCGAGTATCTGATTTAAGGAGATTGGACGTTAATGACTGTTATTAATAGTAGGGGTTTACAACTCGAGATTACTCAAAATCAAAACGAACCACGATATACCAAGACATAGCATGATGAAAGTCAACAGTCACATACTATGTCATAATGTAAAATCAAGCACATACAAACACCTCTCATTCTGCTAATAAGGCAACATGGCATAATCTGGATGAGGTCACGAAGGCAGAGTATGCCAGTATATCCCCCTAAAAGAGCTCAGGTATGCCCTTGTACCGCTACTAACGGCACATTCAAAGAATTCAACACCTTATTAACCAGCTTTGTTGTAAATTTTATTGCACCGTTGATTTTATCTACGATCGATATATAAATATCTGTATCTCTTGATTGTTTTGTATTTGTATTTTCTTAACTGTTATAAAATTTTGTCTTATGATTATTATCCATTCACTTTATGACTGATACGAATTATATGTCCATTATATGTTCATTTTATCATATCAATTATATTAACAAGCTACAACTCAGGTGTAACACACTTGAGTAGTTTAAAATAATATTTCAGATCATTTAATAATCCGAGATAATCTTTCAAAATTATCTTCAAGGGTTATTAGCCAGCCATATGTTAAAACTCTATAAAATAAATATTTTCTGTGACTTTTCAAGTTTCAATTGTTTTTATAATTAACTATAGTATTTTAGACGAACCATTAGGTATTTACTTCATAAAATTTACTTTTATATATTTACATAATTTCACACAAGGCAGAGTTTTAGGAAGTTCTTATTAATTACAATGTAGCTCCAAAATCTGATTCCTTTATCTTAAAATTTTTTTTTAAAGGTAGGGACTCTATATAAAATTTTAAGTCAAATGAACTAGTCTAATGAAAACTCACTCACTCTTGGTAATTATTTTCTTAAGGTTTGTTCTATGTAAGTATTCTTCTAATTATTAAATCTTAGTATCTCTTAGACAATGGTGGCTTTTGTAAATATCACTCTTAGTGTGACTTCTAAAATTTTATATATGTATAATGTTAAACTTCTAAATAAACATGAGGATTTCCAAATCTTTAAGTAACTCTCAATTTTTCAGTAGACGCTCAATACTCCAAGTATTTAAGGCTCAATAATATTTAGTTTATATTACTCATGTGTTTCACTCCATAGGTAAGTATTTTTCACCAAGGATTTAACTCGGTAAACTCTTTACATGTATGAATTTAGTACTGGATCTTAATATATAAGTTTTGAATTGTTCATTGTGTCTAGTAATGAAATATGCCTAGCTCAAGATTTCATGATGGTAACGTCTTACCACCACTTCCCCTCAAGTTCAACACAATCCATCACCTGCGTAGAAGATTATTTACGGTTAGATGACAAGACTTGACTAGCCCCTAAACTTCTAGAAGTGGGTGTGCACCCCCACTACTTTCAGCCTAGGAGTTCGTCGCACCAGGCACTTCCCGTAGGGTGTTAGGTTTAGGTGTTTTCTTTCTAAAGTTAGCATAGAGTTTTAGTGTGGTTTATGGGTTCGGGTGTATGCTACTAGTGTTTGTTACTTAATAATTTTCTAGACTTAAGATTTATCCAAACATTACCTTTAGGCAACAATTTGTACCAAGTAATTCTTGAGATTTATTTTCAAACTTTAAAGGAGTTGAAGTACTTTCACATAATATCAATACTAATTTAGTTATTTAAAGTTCTATTTGCATACTGTTTTCAACCAAAAGTATTCTTTAAATTTTCTAGGAGAATGTGTACTTGCTCTTAAGGAATGTATCCTTATCCATGTATTCTCCATAAGTATGATTTTGAAAATAGCTTAATATATGATTTATCCCAACCAAAATCTTAACATACTCGATGATATTCCAACCTATATTTCTATTGTAGTTTAATGTTCGAACAGAACAACAGCACACCATTCTCTACAGACATTCATAAAAAGAAAAGTGTATAAAGAAATCATTCACTAATCTAAGAAGGGTTAGGAGTCGTGCCTTACTGGAATCCTCACTTCCCAAATCTACCCCAATTCCCCAGTTTTAAGTGCACCTATATTCTAAGTATTTCACTCGGCTTGTTTTCTCGGGTTCAGAGCGCAACTACGCTCTGATACCACTTTCTGTAACGCCCCTACTTACCATAAATACAGCGGAAATAAAACTCTAAGGCGATTACAGACCATCGGGTTCCAAACACCCAGTACCAACCTCACCAATTACAACCATTACAATTAACTAAGTTATGGTCTGAACTTCGAGAAAACTTAACATAAACATAACAATAATAAAATACATTCACTCTCCATAAACCTAATCCCATCCCAATCACTCATGCTCTTCGTGGCCACCTGTAAATCAATTTGTACCTGCAAGATGCAACCAAGCAGCCCACCCCGAGAGGGGTGAGTCAGTTCCCTGGAATGGAACTGGTACAATTCTCCAAAGCAAAAGTAAAACATAACTCTTCAAAATAAACAGTAACTTGAAATCAAACTCCTGAAAGTAAAACAGGGAAAGGAGGCACTTCAAAACAATCAATCAAAGAGAAGAGAGAACAAGATAAGGATAGAGACAAAGAACCAAGTCAACCACTTAAGAAGTCACACCATATAGTTAGTAAGCATCCATTATTGATGTTAGAACCGATTCTGGTTAAGAATAGAAAGACTCAGGTAGTCACAAGGGACTAGGAATGATATGAATACCCATAACCCATGGTAGACAGTTTATTTAATACCCCGGATCTAAAAATCTTGACTAAATTACTCTAATAGGATTGTTAAAGGCCTGATGGTGCCTAAAGAGTATTGGTAAGGGAAATAAAACTAAAAGAAAGAGAAAATGCGTAAAACGCGAAAAACGCTAAAACACGCATTAAATAAGTATAAGAGATATATGATCTCGTTAGGGTCCGAGATGGATTCCTAAGGCTTAGTTAGGCCTAATTAGTATACGGGAGTGATTCCCGAAGAAACAGATAAAAATAATGGATTAAAACGCTAACGGAGTTTTAAAGCACGTTTTTTCGAGAAAACCCGAAAACGTGACTTTGAGTGGTCAAACGGACCCGTAAAAATTATAGTTGATTAAATAACTATAAATAAGTATTAATGGGAGCTTAATAACCATTAAAAAAATAAAGAAATGAGAAAAAAAATCTGAAAAACGGCCCGGTTAGTGAATAGTGCCAGACCGGGTAAAATAACGAGCGTTTTCTGTCAGAAACCGAAAAACACTCTCAGCCTATATTACTTAAGTGGGCCGATTTTTAGAGCATGAATTGGCTCTCTCTCACACTATATCCTAGCTAATTAAGTGGTGAGTCATAAAGCAAATAGTAAAAAGTGTAAAAGTAATAAGTTACTTTTCTCTTTCCTCTTTCCTCATTTTCTTTCTTCTCATTTGACTCCCTCATCTCTCTCATCCGTATGCTCCCCTCCTCCTTCCTCCTTGAGCGATTTTGAGCTGCAACAAAGAGCTCCAATGGAAACTCCACTTCCACCCCATGCCCAAGTCTCACTTAAGCTCCAAATTCAAAATAAATTATATATTTGAACTCCTCTCCTCAAGCCCTATCACCCTCTCTTTTCGAAATTTCAAATGGAGGAGTTTGACCTCCATGGGTTTTGGGCATTTGAAGGGAAAGGTACACCATCTTGAAGCTTGAAGCTTCCTCTTTCTAACAAGGTAAAAATATCCATGAAAAAGTCTTGTTTTCTTACCTTGGCCGAGTTTGGTCTCTAATGGAGCCTTGTTTAAACTCTCTTTTATGAGCATTGTTTCAATCCCTAAAAGAATGGAGGGAGTTACTCTTTGATTCTTGACCAAAACCCCCATCTTAGGGTTTTAAGGTAATCACCCATTTTAGAGCTTTAAGCATTTCTAATTAATGAGCTTAAGTGTTTCTACTTGAACTCATTTCTTACCTTGAATGTTGATTTGGAGATGGGAAATTCCATCGCCTTTGGCCGATTTCCAAGCAAGAGAAAAGAGAAGAGGAAGAAGTGGAGTGAAAAGAAGAGAGGCTTGTGAACAAGAGGTAAATAACTACCTTGGAGCCTAATTTAATGTTTCTAGAATTGGGAAGGGGATATAAAAGAATGAATGAACCCAAATGTATATTGGAATGTGATTTGTTGAGATGAGGAGAGTTGTGATAATAATGTGCTTGTATAGAAATAATACAAGTGAGAAAACATTTGTGAAATAAAATGTTTGAATTATGAGCCATGCACTTTATGGATTATGCATTGTGTTGCATTTGGAGAATTGATGAGTTTATGTTATGTGTGTGCTGGTAGAACCCTTGAGGGTTGGCTAGTTTTAGGATGAATTATGTGAAGGAATGAGTTTTGGGCAAGGCTAGAGAAGTAGCCAAGATATGGAAAAATTTGTGTAGAAATCTAAGTAAATTAAGTGTTGTTTTGAGTGGAGGATAACCTAGGAGTGGCTAGGTAAGAATAGAGGTTGGATTGGCTTAGAAAATCACCATGGGAATACTTGTGATAAGGTAGAAGATGGGTGCAAAAATCTGCAGCAAAAGAGTTGTTTAGTGCCTTAGGAGTTTTTAGAAAACAAAGAAGATTAAGGCTTAATGATTGGGGCATGAACCTTGGTGTGAGTAGTGCATTGTCTTGAAGGTTTTGGAATGGTCAAATGAAATGAGAACAAAGATGCAAGTTCCAAGAGGAGCTAGAAAATGCACAAGTGTGCATTAGTGCATAATGAGAATGCAAAATTGTGAATTTGAGTAAGTGTTTGAGTAAAGATTAGACCTATGTTTTGAAGAGGTTTAGAGCATGTTTTAAGGTGATTAAACATGTAGAAAACTATGAAAAGATTAGGGAAAGATTGAGGGTGGATTAGGGATTGATTTGGAGTGTAAAAACTGCACTTGTAACAGATTTTAGCAGGGTCCGGGACCTAGTCCTTGGACAAGGTTCCGGACCACCCCTTAAATTCATGCCGAGAATTCATCCCAGTACCTGGTCCGGGACTTGGGAGATGGACAAGGTCCCGGACCACCCTTTAAATTGCGCCGAGAGTGAATCTGCATACCTGGTCCGGGACTTAAGATATGGACAAAGTCCCGGACCGGTGCTGAAATCCTGCCGAGAGTTACCAAATGAATTGGTCCGGGACTTAGGGTAAGGACCAAGTCCCGGACCACCCCCAGAAATGCCCCGTGAGTGCTTTAAGGGTTTCTAATGATGGGGATTTGAATGTTAATGATGTTAAATGATGTTAAGGCCTTGTTTGGTGACATGTAAAGCCCTTAGGAAGTGTAAGAAAGTGTAAGAAAGTGTTAGAAGTGATTGAAAAGTGAGAACTCAAATTAACAAGAGTAAAACCGAGTTAACGGGATAACGGGGTAAGTACGGGAGTAGCATTTTGTTATGTACCGTATGAGCTTAGTATTAATAATAATGTTTGAAACATTATCAGAGAATCGTGCGTGACCCGAGCGTGGTGAGATGACACGGTAAAAGTAAAAACCCCGGTGAAAGGTATGATTTTCTCATACTCCACGTGCTAACCGAGTTACGTTGATTTGTGTGTTTTGTGCCGGCTTAATCAAGACTAAAGCATGAAAATAATCCCTTGTTTGATTATGTATGTCTTGTTGTATGTTGAATGAGCTAACATACTTGTATGCCGGTGTGGTCTAACATAGAGTAAAGACCGACTCATAGTGAGTAACGTTTGGCTAGAGACCCATAGATCGGGTCGATGCTTATGATAAAGAAAACGTACAAACACACAAATATCCGTTAAAGTATAACAAAAACGCAAACATATGAACTCCCTAGAATGTGAGGAGATGTGCGGGTTGAGTAATTACCCGATAACGGTTATTAAACATAATGACACAATCCACGAAACAAATGAGAGTGGAAAGATAAGTGAACCTCCCTCAAGAGGATTAACGATAGTTCAAAGATGTGAACTAAGAAAAGAAGGTAAAAGAGACCTAAGGGATTAGTAGCTCCCTTGAGACATGTCGACCTCCTATATGAGGATTTTACCGATTTAAGAAAATAACTGAAAGTATGAGTAAGTGAAATGTATGGGTAACTCTTAAAACCTAAGATTAACCGAACTTAAGTAATGTTCCCAAAGTCATTAGAAACATTGAGAGTGATGCTTCTAGACTAATATACATAATATTATTATAACTCCGAGAGAGGAGTGTATGGGAATGTAAGTAGTCCGAGAGTAGTCGGACCTAAGTAAAAAGAGATAGGAACTAAGAGAGAGTTCCGTGAGCTAGTTGAACCTTCCCACCATGCAAGACCCAGAGTAGGGTCGAAACGGGGAAGTAAGACTATACTTGAGAGCCATGAGTTTTGGCCTAAGTATGTATTAAGAGTAACATGCGTGACGTTGGAGACCTGTAGTGTCTCGAGAATCTACAAGAGCTTGAGTATAAATAACCCAAGAGTGTGGGTGAGATAATGAGTATAAGTAACCCAAGAGAATGGTGAGTATAGTACGAGTAGCCCAAGAGAATGGGTGTGTATATGAATAAGTAACCCGAGAGAGCGGGTGAGATATTGAATAAGTAAACAAGGCATAGTGAGGTATAACCCTCAAGCCTAAGAGTAAACAGATACAACTAACAACCTTGTTATGTTAGTTAGGAATTGTGTTCCGTGATTGGATGTAGATTCCTTGAGTAATACACATATATATTGTATTGCTATGATGCATGTTGTTTGACTAAAATGAACTCCATGTATATCCGACAAAAGTAGTCGGCGTACCCCGGTTAGCGCTCGGGGTATGCGAATTTTATATGCAGCGTTAAGCTGAGCCCCTAGGGGCAACGTTTTTATTTTTCAGGTACACCGAAGATGTTACCGTTCGAGAGCAGGACGGGGTCGGTGAGTTGCTTGGGTAGTTAGATTTAATTACTTATGTATGGAAAGAGGGGTAAGACCGAATATGTTGTCGGCATCCATATATTGTAGACTCGGTATAGTAAAGAAATGATTTGAGTAAAGTATTTGTATTGTGTATTCGGTTGTTCCAGTTCATCAGACCGTTACGGTATGTAAGAAAGGCCTGGTTAGCCACATGGGTGGCTAACGGCGCTATTTCACCCCTCGTTGTAATTGGAGTTCCGCTGCGTGAGTAGAAGTAATTAGTAACAGTTTAAGAGGTAATGACGAGATTAACGGTTGGGGTGTTACAAAAATGGTATCAGAGTGAAGTATCGCTCTGATGACTGGAAATACCGAGCTTAGGAAATACCGAGTTAGGAATCAGATACTTAGGGCTATGGGTTGAGTGGTAGCGTGAGAGATGCGCTAGTTAGGAACTTCCAATATGATCTGGATACCTACAGTACCAGAACCGCCCTCCACAACCCCCGTATTAAAAAGCTCGGGATAGAACGCCAAAGAGACGGGGAAACCCGATCTGGCACTTATTTAATATTTCAATATGAACTAGAACCTGTCAAGCAGAAGGTCCCGAGAACCGGAAACCCCGGGGACGGATTCCACTGGAATGACAATAACCGCACTTAAAGGCGGAAGATCAAGAAATCCTAATTTAAGGAAACCAGAATTTGCGGCAGCATGGGGCGACGTGCGTAGCAGTCGCGAGAACCTGGCTAGCCAAGCAGCAGCAAGAGGGAAGCACCAATCGTGCGACAAGACGGACTCATAAGAAATAACGAGAACCGGGACACATGTCTACGGACCGCCATGGTTATGTAATACCACTAACGGCTAGTTGAGAGTAGGTGCACCCACCCTGCCACACCCGAAGAAGTTGAAATACTTAATTGATATAGCTTAGACAACTACGAGCAAACTATGGGATATACCCGAATAGGACTACAGAAGTAGTGCCTAAATAACTTAAACCTCGGTAACCACAATGAAGACGTGGGAACGAGCAACGAGGTAGAGCATAGAACTAAATAATTAAGGAACTCCGATAGTGGAGAAGCACCTAAACGACTGACAGTCATGTCAAGATGTATGAGAAGCAGCTCTAAGGAGTAGTTATCCATTTAAAGGATTAAGGAAGAGCCGACAAGGCTACCAAATACAGTGTGAACAATACCGTGACCGGTATGAGTTAACCCAAAAACCGCCTGTACCGCGCACTTGCCACGGCAAGTGTAGTATTAATGCGACTATTAAGAGGCGCTTTGACAAGCGACCAGTACTTAGCAATTACCAAAAAGCGAGAGAAGACAATATGGCAAAACAATCCTAAGAATTGTGAAACGAAACCTTGAAAAGGCCTAACGGCCTGATCATTGTATTAAGAACATACCAGTCAGTGAGAAGCTGGACTCGGTAAGGAGCAGCCGGCATTGGAATGCCATGAAGAGTTTACCTTCAAAACCCGATTTTCTTTCGAAACTCAAATTTTCCAAAAACCCCCAAATTTTAAAACCAAACCAAAGAACTACGGTAAGTTATCATAGGACGATATAAGAGGAGTTGGCAACAGAATACTTCACCTAGGCGTGTGACCGACACTACAAGTGTACACAAACGAGACATGGGACGACCGCACTCCGAAGGAGCTTGCGGGCCTGACAGATCAGTTATGAGTTAGTCGGGTAAGTAGCAACGTATCAATAAGATACTCCATGTATGTATACAAGTAGAGTACGGAACACGGGAAGTATCCCACTCCATACTACGGACGAAAGAGCCAATTCAAACCAAGACAGTTGGACACCTCGAATGATCGAAGAACACAGAGAAGCTTACCAAGCTAAAGGAGTCAAGAATCCAGTAAGATGACGGACCTAAGGATATTGCGTTAAGAAGTGCGAGAAGCACAGAATAATAAGTATAGACGTTGGATATGTCTCAGGAACACCTAATAAACTGGAATGAATACCAGTGTAAGCAATAAGATGAATGCCTTAAATGATCATATCAATGTTTGATAAACGGGATAGGATTCCCACAACATACCTCACTGAAGAGAATAACGACCTGACCAAAAAGTTAAAGGAAAAAGAATCAATGGTCTACCCAAGAATGGGAGGCATTACAACCCTAAACGGGATAGTTCGAGTTATACATAGCCGCAAGGCGAAGTCGCAACTGAACATAACCATAAGTACAAGCCAGATGTAATGGCGCGATTCGGTAACACCCAGGAGCAATCCGTGAAGGGTGCCGGAGCAACAGTAGTTGAACGAAACATCGTGTTGAGAACACAAGTGTTAAAGCGGACACTCGGGTAGAACCCGAAGGGATCCCACATGAAACGGGATACCCTAAATTGCCAAAGGGCATGAAATAATACCAAGATACTTAAAGGGCCTTCCAGGTACGGAAGTGTGATGAGACAGCTATGTCAAAGAGCCCAGTAATACCTCCAAATCATTTAATGGTGTACGGAGGAGCAGACATTGTATAAACAGCCGCACAGAGCATGGCTCGTGGCAATGAGGCGTGTAACCAGAAAACCAACTACAATGTGTAGATCCAAACATTAACCTATGCACAAAGGCATAAGAGAAATAGTGGAGAATGAACCACTACCTTATAGCGGGAATACCCCTTGTTACTGTGGGGCCTATGGAGCGGCAATTGCGTGAATCCTCCAGAGAAAGGCTACCACCTAAGTATGTTATGTGAAACCGCTAGAGCGGCGTAGTGATAC
Organism: Limonium bicolor; assembly: GCA_023374045.1. NCBI lineage: Eukaryota > Viridiplantae > Streptophyta > Magnoliopsida > Caryophyllales > Plumbaginaceae > Limonium > Limonium bicolor. Next base: position 298,205,772 of record CM041777.1, on the reverse strand, counting down.
TTGACATTGTGTATATTGCCAAGGAGTATATGAACACAAATAGTATGTGGAAAGGCTTTGATAGCGGTGGAAGGAAATCGAGAGAGTAAACGGATGAGTAGTAGACACTGTATGTGTGCAATATGAATTGTAGAGTAAACAATGCGCAAGAAGCGCAGAGGAATTCAAAAGAGTAGCATATTTCATTGAGCCAAGTGAATGGCAAGCCATAGCATAAATGGCGAGAGTGCATGAGTGGATGTCGTTGTGTAAGCAAATGCTATAATGAGTAAGAACATGGTACGCAGTAAGCGACCATTGTAAGAGTATAATCAGATAATGATATGAAGCTTATGAGAAAATGTGTTAAAGGAGACATTCATTCCTATCTCATGAAAGATTTACTGTCAAGGGTTTACGCTTCTGCACTCTGTATGACTCGGTGTTTTGGTATTGCACTTGTGCGGTAATGATCGAGTGGGAGAGCCAGGAATTGAGAGATGTCAACGAAGCCTGTTGAGTGAGAATCTAGAGAGATAACCATGCGGCCGTTGGCCAAAGATGCACAAAGAATGTGGGCTGTAACCCACAGGTCCCAAGACCGATGAATGGTAAATGCAGAGTAATATGAATGAGGAATTCTTGTACAGAAACAAGTGAACAAACATAATTGAGAAGCACTATTAAACGAGGAAGCACTACATACTAAGTAGTAGCCCAACCTCAACCGACAATAAGTCAGGAAAAGTAAGTGAATGATCATGAGGGTATACAGAGTTATACGAAGTAGATACCTAGCGAATCTATAACTCATCGAATTCACATACGGTAAGAGATACCTAGCGATGATTGAGAACCGTTATTCCCAAGACACAAAGGGATAAAAGGGAGTGGATTAATACATTGTGAATACCAAAGGGCGAATTAAGCTCTAATTAGAAGCTTGTGGACCGTAATTCAAAGTTAAGTATACAAGGCAAACATGAGTAGATGGCTCATCATAAACGCTCTGAAGCCTTTGAGGCAAGAACTGAACCCGGTTATGAGTTAGCTAATCGTATTGAAGTTAAAATACTTCGTGATACCCGAATTAGTGAACCAATGTTCAGTGATAACATATGGTCTGTTACGCGGGCGTAACCCCTTTTAAGGGGGGTAGGGCGAGAACTGCTTAGAGTATGTTTTACGTATAGGTGCGTAAATTACTATGTGCATAGCACAAAAAGAATTATTCTGATGATAGGACCTCATGTTACATAAACATGTATACCCATTCATCGTGTAAGTATGAGTATTTTGCATGAGAGATGCGAGTAATGTGTATATAATAATATGAAAAGAGGAGTAGAGAGACTCCTAGGGAATGAGAATCCCTTTAGTATTTGTCTATTGAGATTAGACATGAGATATGACGAGTATGAATCGGTATGAAACCGATGTGTAACCTTGTAGGGAGTGAGTTCCCTAGGTGAGTTTGTTTGAGAATGATTGATGGAGTGAGTTACATCCTTTAGAGTTGTGTGTTGTGTGTTTTTTTTGAGTAATAATTTGACTAATGACGCCATGAATACTAAGTACCTAGGTAAGGAAGTGAAATAAATTAAGATTATGGATGACTTTAGTTCCATAACTAAGATAAATTAAAATGGATTGTTTATGATTATGACTAGAAAGAGTAAAGATAGAAAACGAAAATGTTTGACTATCTGATTGTTTGAAACTGACGTGGGAGGTGGAACTTGATCTGCTAGCGATCAAGGGAAACCGAACACAAATTGGGGTGGATGGATAGTTCAACACTGATGCTGATCACATCAGGGTTGGATGATTCTTGAAGCTCCCGATAAGTGGTCACAATTAATCACGCTAAGGAAAGATGCAGCCACCAAAATTGGATTTGGTTGTGTGATGTTTTAAAAATAATTTTCAAACAGAATTTGAAAAAAAAAATTCTTCAAGTATGAATATGGAAATGAAATTGGTTTCGAAACCGCTATCACCCGCCGATGGCTGTGGCCTAAGTCTTGATGACCGGTAACGGTGGGCGTGTATTAGTTTTGAAACCATTGCACCGTACGTGCGGCGGTCTAAGTGACCGGTTGGGGCGGTGATACTGTGTAATTTTTCCAAAGGCAGCGGGACGGGGAGAGTACCCTAAGACGTTCCTGTGTTGAGTGAGTCAACCAGAGTGCCTGAGGATATGTATATGTGTAACGTTTTGATCAGAACCGAAGGGACCGTGGGCCAGATAGAGTAAGTGCCCATTTGTCATGAAACGGCCATGGACCAGAGAGTGTAAGTGTCCAACGTGACCGGTACCTGAGGGATCAGTAGTATATTACTCAATATGGATTCGAGGACTATAGTGCCTTCATGTCTTCGGACCGATTCCATGGAGAGAGTAAAAAGAGTATTTTTGATTGCTATACATGCTGTGATATGTGTATGGTATGTGTAGTGTGAAATGAGACTGACTTGTGGAGTCTGTAAGGTTATACATGTATTATAACATTGGCATAGCATGCCCATGAGATAACGATATAAGATTCACCAACTTTGAGGACAAAGTTCCTAAGGGGGTAGATTTTAATACCCCGATCTAAAAATCGTGACTAAATTACTCTAATAGGATTTTTAAAGGCCTGATGGTGCCTAAAGAGTATTGGTAAGGGAAAAAAAACCAAAAGAAAAGAGAAAATGCGTAAACGCGAAAAACGCTAAAACACGCATTAAATAAGTATAAGAGATATATGATCTCGTTAGGGTCCGAGATGGATTCCTAAGGCTTAGTTAGGCCTAATTAGTATACGGAGTGATTCCCGAAGAAAACAGATAAAAATAATGGATTAAAACGCTAACAGAGTTTTAAAGCACGTTTTTCGAGAAAACCCGAAAACGTGACTTTGAGTGGTCAAACGGACCCGTAAAAATTATAGTTGATTAAATAACTATAAATAAGTATTAATGGGAGCTTAATAACCATTAAAAAATAAAGAAATGAGAAAAAAATCGAAAAACGGGCCCGGTTAGTGAATAGTGTCAAACCGGTTAAAATAACGAGTGTTTTCTGTCAGAAACCGAAAAAACCTCTCAGCCTATATTACTTAAGTGGGCCAATTTTTAGAGCATGAATTGGCTCTCTCTCACACTATATCCTAGCTAATTAAGTGGTGAGTCATAAAGCAAATAGTAAAAAGTGTAAAAGTAATAAGTTACTTTCCTCTTTCCTCATTTTCTTTCTTCTCATTTGACTCCCTCATCTCTCTCATGTGTATGCTCCCCTCCTCCTTCCTCCTTGAGCGATTTTGAGCTGCAACAAAGAGCTCCAATGGCAACCCACTACCACCCCATGCCCAAGTCTCACTTAAGCTCCAAATTCAAAAAAAATTATATATTTGAACTCCTCTCCTCAAGCCTATCACCCTCTCTTTTCGAAATTTCAAATGGAGGAGTTTGACCTCCATGGGTTTTGGGCATTGAAGGGAAAAGTTACACCATCTTGAAGCTTGAAGCTTCCTCTTTCTAACAAGGTAAAAATATCCATGAAAAAGTCTTGTTTTCTTACCTTGGCCGATTTTGGTCTCTAATGGAGCCTTGTTTAAACTCTTTTATGAGCATTGTTTCAATCCCTAAAAGAATGGAGGGAGTTACTCTTTGATTCTTGACCAAAACCCCATCTTAGGGTTTTAAGGTAATCACCCATTTTAGAGCTTTAAGCATTTCTAATTATGAGCTTAAGTGTTTCTACTTGAACTCATTTCTTAGCTTGAATGTTGATTTGGAGAAGGATGCAATTCCATGGCCTTTGGCCGATTTCCAAGCAAGAGAAAAGAGAAGAGGAAGAAGTGGAGTGAAAAGAAGAGAGGCTTGTGAACAAGAATAAATAACTACCTTGGAGCCTAATTTTAATGTTATCTAGAAATTGGGAAGGTGAGAATAAAAGAATTGAATGACCAAATATTATTGGGGGGATATAAAAGAATGAATGAACCCAAATGTATATTGGAATGTGATTTGTTGAGATGAGGAGAGTTTTGATAATAATGTGCTTGTATAGAAATAATACAAGTGAGAAAACATTTGTGAAATAAAATGTTTGAATTATGAGCCATGCACTTTATGGATTATGCATTGTGTTGCATTTGGAGAATTGATGAGTTTTATGTTATGTGTGTGCTGGTAGAACCCTTAAGGGTTGGCTAGTTTTAGGATGAATTATGTGAAGGAATGAGTTTTGGGCAAGGCTAGAGAAGTAGCCAAGATATGGAAAAATTTGTGTAGAAATCTAAGTAAATTAAGTGTTGTTTGAGTGGGAGGATAACCTAGGAGTGGCTAGGTAAGAATAGAGGTTGGATTGGCTTAGAAAATCACCATGGAATACTTGTGATAAGGTAGAAGATGGGTGCAAAAATCTGCAGCAAAAGAGTTGTTTAGTGCCTTAGGAGTTTTTAGAAAACAAAGAAGATTTAAGGCTTAATGATTGGGGCATGAACCTTGGTGTGAGTAGTGCATTGTCTTGAAGGTTTTGGAATGGTCAAATGAAATGAGAACAAAGATGCAAGTTCCAAGAGGAGCTAGAAAATGCACAAGTGTGCATTAGTGCATAATGAGAATGCAAAATTTGTGAATTTGAGTAAGTGTTTGAGTAAAGATTAGACCTATGTTTTGAAGAGGTTTAGAGCATGTTTAAGGTGATTAAACATGTAGAAACTTATGGAAAGATTAGGGAAAGATTGAGGGTGGATTAGGGATTGATTTGGAGTGTAAAAACTGCACTTGTAACAGATTTTAGCAGGGTCCGGGACCTAGTCCTTGGACAAGGTTCCGGACCACCCCTTAAATTCATGCCGAGAATTCATCCCAGTACCTGGTCCGGGACTTGGGAGATGGACAAGGTCCCGGACCACCCTTTAAATTGCGCCGAGAGTGAATCTGCATACCTGGTCCGGGACTTAAGATATGGACAAAGTCCCGGACCGGTGCTGAAATCCTGCCGAGAGTTACCAAATGAATTGGTCCAAGACTTAGGGTAAGGACCAAGTCCCGGACCACCCCCAGAAATGCCCCGTGAGTGCTTTAAGGGTTTCTAATGATGGGGATTTGAATGTTAATGATGTTAAATGATGTTAAGGCCTTGTTTGGTGACATGTAAAGCCCTTAGGAAGTGTAAGAAAGTGTAAGAAAGTGTTAGAAGTGATTGAAAAGTGAGAACTCAAATTAACAAGAGTAAAACCGAGTTAACGGGATAACGGGGTAAGTACGGGAGTAGCATTTTGTTATGTACCGTATGAGCTTAGTATTAATAATAATGTTTAAAACATTATCAGAGAATCGTGCGTGACCCGAGCGTGGTGAGATGACACGGTAAAAGTAAAACCCCGGTGAAAGGTATGATTTTCTCATATCCCACGTGCTAACCGAGTTACGTTGATTGTGTGTTTGTGTGCCGGCTTAATCAAGACTAAAGCATGAAAATAATCCCTTGTTTGATTATGTATGTCTGTTGTTGTTTTGAATGAGCTAACATACTTGTATGCCGGTGTGGTCTAACATAGAGTAAAGACCGACTCATAGTGAGTAACGTTTGGCTAGAGACCCATAGATCGGGTCGATGCTTATGATAAAGAAAACGTACAAACACACAAACTATCCGTTAAAGTATAACAAAACGCAAACATATGAACTCCCTAGAATGTGAGGAGATGTGCGGGTTGAGTAATTACCCGATAACGGTTATTAAACCATAATGACACAATCCACGAAACAAATGAGAGTGGAAAGATAAGTGAACCTCCCTCAAGAGGATTAACGATAGTTCAAAGATGTGAACTAAGAAAAGAAGGTAAAAGAGACCTAAGGGATTAGTAGCTCCCTTGAGACATGGTCGACCTCCTATATGAGGATTTTACCGATTTAAGAAAATAACTGAAAGTATGAGTAAGTGAAATGTATGGGTAACTCTTAAAACCTAAGATTAACCGAACTTAAGTAATGTTCCCAAAGTCATTAGAAACATTGAGAGTGATGCTACTAGACTAATATACATAATATTATTATAACTCCGAGAGAGGAGTGTATGGGAATTAAGTAGTCCGAGAGTAGTCGGACCTAAGTAAAAGAGATAAGAGAACTAAGAGAGGTTCCGTGAGCTAGTGAACCTTCCCACCATGCAAGACCCAGAGTAGGGTCGAAACCGGGGAAGTAAGACTATGCTTGAGAGCCATGAGTTTTGGCCTAAGTATGTATTAAGAGTAACATGCGTGACGTTGGAGACCTGTAGTGTCTCGAGAATCTACAAGAGCTTGAGTATAAATAACCCAAGAGTGTGGGTGAGATAATGAGTATAAGTAACCCAAGAGAATGGGTGAGTATAGTACGAGTAGCCCAAGAGAATGGGTGTGTATATGAATAAGTAACCCGAGAGAGCGGGTGAGATATTAATAAGTAAACAAGGCATAGTGAGGTATAACCCTCAAGGCCTAAGAGTAACAGATACAACTAACAACCTTGTTATGTTAGTTAGGAATTGTGTTCCGTGATTGGATGTAGATTCCTTGAGTAATACACATATATATTGTATTGCTATGATGCATGTTGTTTGACTAAAATGAACTCCATGTATATCCGACAAAAGTAGTCGGCGTACCCCGGTTAGCGCTCGGGGTATGCGAATTTTATATGCAGCGTTAAGCTGAGCCCCTAGGGCAAACGTTTTTTTTTTCAGGTACACCGAAGATGTTACCGTTCGAGAGCAGGACGGGGTCGGTGAGTTGCTTGGGTAGTTAGATTTAATTACTTATGTATGGAAAGAGGGGTAAGACCGAATATGTTGTCGGCATCCAATATAGACTCGGTATAGTAAAGAAATGATTTGAGTAAAGTATTTGTATTGTGTATTCGGTTGTTCCAGTTCATCAGACCGTTACGGTATGTAAGAAAGGCCTGGTTAGCCACATGGGTGGCTAGCGCTATTTCACCCCCTCGTTGTAATTGGAGTTCCGCTGCGTGAGTAGGAGTAATTAGTAACAGTTTAAGAGGTAATGACGAGATTAACGGTTGGGGTGTTACAAAAATGGTATCAGAGTGAAGTATCGCTCTGATGACTGGAAATACCGAGCTTAGGAAATACCGAGTTAGGAATCAGATACTTAGGGCTATGGGTTGAGTGAAGCGTGAGAGATGCGCTAGTTAGGACTTCCAATATGATCTGGATACCTACAGTACCAGAACCGCCCTCCACAACCCCCGTATTAAAAAGCTCGGGATAGAACGCCAAAGAGACGGGGAAACCCGATCTGGCACTTATTTAATATTTCAATATGAACTAGAACCTGTCAAGCAGAAGGTCCCGAAAACCGGAAACCCCGGGACGGATTCCACTGGAATGACAATAACCGCACTTAAAGGCGGAAGATCAAGAAATCCTAATTTAAGGAACCAGAATTTGCGGCAGCATGGGGCGACGTGCGTAGCAGTCGCGAGAACCTGGCTAGCCAAGCAGCAGCAAGAGGGAAGCACCAATCGTGCGACAAGACGGACTCATAAGAAATAACGAGACCGGGACACATGTCTACGGACCGCCATGGTTATGTAATACCACTAACGGCTAGTTGAGAGTAGGTGCACCCACCTGCCACACCCGAAGAAGTTGAAATACTTAATTGATATAGCTTAGACAACTACGAGCAAACTATGGGATATACCCGAATAGGACTACACAAGTAGTGCCTAAATAACTTAAACCTCGGTAACCACAATGAAGACGTGGGAACGAGCAACGAGGTAGAGCATAGAACTAAATAATTAAGGAACTCCGATAGTGGAGAAGCACCTAAACGACTGACAGTCATGTCAAGATGTATGAGAAGCAGCTCTAAGGAGTAGTTATCCATTTAAAGGATTAAGGAAGAGCCGACAAGGCTACCAAATACAGTGTGAACAATACCGTGACCGGTATGAGTTAACCCAAAAACCGCCTGTACCGCGCACTTGCCACGGCAAGTGTAGTATTAATGCGACTATTAAGAGGCGCTTTGACAAGCGACCAGTACTTTACAGCAATCCCAAAAAGGCGAGAGAAGACAATATGGCAAAACAACCCTAAGAATTGTGAAACCCTTGAAAAGGCCTAACGGCCTGATCATTGTATTAAGAACATACCAGTCAGTGAGAAGCTGGACTCGGTAAGGAGCAGCCCGGCATTGGAATGCCATGAAGAGTTTACCTTCAAAACCCGATTTTCTTTCGAAACTCAAATTTTCCAAAAACCCCCAAATTTTAAAACCAAACCAAAGAACTACGGTAAGTTATCATAGGACGATATAAGAGGAGTTGGCAACAGAATACTTCACCTAGGCGTGTGACCGACACTACAAGTGTACACAAACGAGACATGGGACGACCGCACTCCGAAGGAGCTTGCGGGCCTGACAGATCAGTTATGAGTTAGTCGGGTAAGTAGCAACGTATCAATAAGATACTCCATGTATGTATACAAGTAGAGTACGGAACACGGGAAGTATCCCACTCCATACTACGGACGAAAGAGCCAATTCAAACCAAGACAGTTGGACACCTCGAATGATCGAAGAACACAGAGAAGCTTACCAAGCTAAAGGAGTCAAGAATCTAGTAAGATGACGGACCTAAGGATATTGCGTTAAGAAGTGCGAGAAGCACAGAATAATAAGTATAGACGTTGGATATGTCTCAGGAAACACCTAATAAACTGGAATGAATACCAGTGTAAGCAATAAGATGAATGCCTTAATGATCATATCAATGTTTGATAACGGGATAGGATTCCCACAACATACCTCACTGAAGAGAATAACGACCTGACCAAAAGTTAAAGGAAAAAGAATCAATGTCTACCCAAGAATGGGAGGCATTACAACCCTAAACGGGATAGTTCGAGTTATACATAGCCGCAAGGCGAAGTCGCAACTGAACATAACCATAAGTACAAGCCAGATGTAATGGCGCGATTCGGTAACACCCAGGAGCAATCCGTGAAGGGTGCCGGAGGCAACAGTAGTTGAACGAAACATGTGTTGAGAACACAAGTGTTAAAGCGGACACTCGGGTAGAACCCGAAGGGATCCCACATGAAACGGGATACCCTAAATTGCCAAAGGGCATGAAATAATACCAAGATACTTAAAGGCCTTCCAGGTACGGAAGTGTGATGAGACAGCTATGTCAAAGAGCCCAGTAATACCTCCAAATCATTTAATGGTGTACGGAGGAGCAGACATTGTATAAACAGCCGCACAGAGCATGGCTCGTGGCAATGAGGCGTGTAACCAGAAAACCAACTACAATGTGTAGATCCAAACATTACCTATGCACAAAGGCATAAGAGAAATAGTGGAGAATGAACCACTACCTTATAGCGGGAATACCCCTTGTTACTGTGGGGCCTATGGAGCGGCAATTGCGTGAATCCTCCAGAGAAAGGCTACCACCTAAGTATGTTATGTGAAACCGCTAGAGCGGCGTAGTGATACTTGACATTGTGTATATTGCCAAGGAGTATATGAACACAAATAGTATGTGGAAAGGCTTTGATAGCGGTGGAAGGAAACCGAGAGAGTAAACGGATGAGTAGTAGACACTGTATGTGTGCAATATGAATTGTAGAGTAAACAATGCGCAAGAAGCGCAGAGGAATTCAAAAGAGTAGCATATTCATTGAGCCAAGTGAATGGCAAGCCATAGCATAAATGGCGAGAGTGCATGAGTGGATGTCGTTGTGTAAGCAAATGCTATAATGAGTAAGAACATGGTACGCAGTAAGCGACCATTGTAAGAGTATAATCAGATAATGATATGAAGCTTATGAGAAAATGTGTTAAAGGAGACATTCATTCCTATCTCATGAAAGATTTACTGTCAAGGGTTTACGCTTCTGCACTCTGTATGACTCGGTGTTTTGGTATTGCACTTGTGCGGTAATGATCGAGTGGGAGAGCCAGGAATTGAGAGATGTCAACGAAGCCTGTTGAGTGAGAATCTAGAGAGATAACCATGCGGCCGTTGGCCAAAGATGCACAAAGAATGTGGGCTGTAACCCACAGGTCCCAGGACCGATGAATGGTAAATGCAGAGTAATATGAATGAGGAATTCTTGTACAGAAACAAGTGAACAAACATAATTGAGAAGCACTATTAAACGAGGAAGCACTACATACTAAGTAGTAGCCCAACCTCAACCGACAATAAGTCAGGAAAAGTAAGTGAATGATCATGAGGGTATACAGAGTTATACGAAGTAGATACCTAGCGAATCTATAACTCATCGAATTCACATACGGTAAGAGATACCTAGCGATGATTGAGAACCGTTATTCCCAAGACACAAGGGATAAAAGGGAGTGGATTAATACATTGTGAATACCCAAGGGCGAATTAAGCTCTAATTAGAAGCTTGTGGACCGTAATTCAAAGTTAAGTATACAAGGCAAACATGAGTAGATGGCTCATCATAAACGCTCTGAAGCCTTTGAGGCAAGAACTGAACCCGTTATGAGTTAGCTAACCGTATTGAAGTTAAAATACTTCGTGATACCCGAATTAGTGAACCAATGTTCAGTGATAACATATGGTCTGTTACGCGGGCGTAACCCCTTTTAAGGGGGGTAGGGCGAGAAACTGCTTAGAGTATGTTTTACGTATAGGTGCGTAAATTACTATGTGCATAGCACAAAAGAATATTCTGATGATAGGACCTCATGTTACATAAACATGTATACCCATTCATCGTGTAAGTATGAGTATTTTGCATGAGAGATGCGAGTAAGTGTGTATATAATAATATGAAAAGAGGAGTAGAGAGACTCCTAGGGAATGATATCCCTTTAGTATTTGTCTATTGAGATTAGACTGAGATATGACGAGTATGAATCGGTATGAAACCGATGTGTAACCTTGTAGGGAGTGAGTTCCCTAGGTGAGTTTGTTTGAGAATGATTGATGGAGTGAGTTACATCCTTAGAGTTGTGTGTGTTTTATTTGAGTAATAATTTAACTAATGACGCCATGAATACTAAGTACCTAGGTAAGGAAGTGAAATAAATTAAGAATTATGGATGACTTTAGTTCCATAACTAAGAGATAAATTAAAATGGATTGTTTTATGATTATGACTAGAAAGAGTAAAAGATAGAAAACGAAAATGTTTGACTATCTGATTGTTTGAAACTGACGTGGAGGTGGAACTTGATCTGCTAGCGATCAGGGAAACCGAACACAAATTGGGGTGGATGGATAGTTCAACACTGATGCTGATCACATCAGGGTTGGATGATTCTTGAAGCTGCTCCGATAAGTGGTCACAATTAATCACGCTAGGAAATGAGATGCAGCCACCAAAAATTGGATTTGAGTTGGTTGTGTGATGTTTTAAAAATAATTTTCAAACAGAATTTGAAAAAAAAAATTCTTCAAGTATGAATATGGAAATGAAATTGGTTTCGAAACCGCTATCACCCGCCGATGGCTGTGGCCTTAAGTCTTGATGACCGGTAGACCGGTGGGGGGCGTGTATTAGTTTTGAAACCATTGCACCGTACGTGCGGCGGTCCTAAGTGACCGGTTGGGGCGGTGATACTGTGTAATTTTTCCAAAGGCAGCGGGACGGGGAGAGTACCCTAAGACGTTCCTGTGTTGAGTGAGTCAACCAGAGTGCCTGAGGATATGTATATGTGTAATGTTTTGATCAGAACCGAAGGGACCGTGGGCCAGATAGAGTAAGTGCCCATTTGTCATGAAACGGCCATGGACCAGAGAGTGTAAGTGTCCAACGTGACCGGTACCTGAGGGATCAGTAGTATATTACTCAATATGGATTCGAGGACTATAGTGCCTTCATGTCTTCGGACCGATTCCATGGAGAGAGTAAAGAGAGTATTTTGGATTGCTATACATGCTGTGATATGTGTATGGTATGTGTAGTGTGAAATGAGACTGACTTGTGAGTCTGTAAGGTTATACATGTATTATAACATTGGCATAGCATGCCCATGAGATAACGATATAAGATTCACCAACTTTGAGGACAAAGTTCCTAAGGGGGTAGATTTTAATACCCCGGATCTAAAAATCGTGACTAAATTACTCTAATAGGATTGTTAAAGGCCTGATGGTGCCTAAAGAGTATTGGTAAGGGAAAAAAAAAACCAAAAGAAAAGAGAAAATGCGTAAAACGCGAAAAACGCTAAAACGCGCATTAAATAAGTATAAGAGATATATGATCTCGTTAGGGTCCGAGATGGATTCCTAAGGCTTAGTTAGGCCTAATTAGTATACGGGAGTGATTCCGAAGAAAACAGATATAAAAATAATGGATTAAAACGCTAACAGAGTTTTAAAGCACGTTTTTTCGAGAAAACCCGAAAACGTGACTTTGAGTGGTCAAACGGACCCGTAAAAATTATAGTTGATTAAATAACTATAAATAAGTATTAATGGGAGCTTAATAACCATTAAAAAAATAAAGAAATGAGAAAAAAATTCGAAAAAAACGGGCCCGGTTAGTGAATAGTGCCAGACCGGGTAAAATAATGAGCATTTTCTGTCAGAAACCGAAAAACGCTCTCAGCCTATATTACTTAAGTGGGCCGATTTTTAGAGCATGAATTGGCTCTCTCTCACACTATATCCTAGCTAATTAAGTGGTGAGTCATAAAGCAAATAGTAAAAGTGTAAAAGTAATAAGTTACTTTCCTCTTTCCTCATTTTCTTTCTTCTCATTTGACTCCCTCATCTCTCTCATCCGTATGCTCCCCTCCTCCTTCCTCCTTGAGCGATTTTGAGCTGCAACAAAGAGCTCCAATGGCAACTCCACTACCACCCCATGCCCAAGTCTCACTTAAGCTCCAAATTCAAAATAAATTATATATTTGAACTCCTCTCCTCAAGCCCTATCACCCTCTCTTTCGAAATTTCAAATGGAGGAGTTTGACCTCCATGGGTTTTGGGCATTTGAAGGGAAAGGTACACCATCTTGAAGCTTGAAGCTTCCTCTTTCTAACAAGGTAAAAATATCCATGAAAAAGTCTTGTTTTCTTACCTTGGCCGATTTTGGTCTCTAATGGAGCCTTGTTTATTCTCTTTTATGAGCATTGTTTCAATCCCTAAAAGAATGGAGGGAGTTACTCTTTGATTCTTGACCAAAACCCCATCTTAGGGTTTTAAGGTAATCACCCATTTTAGAGCTTTAAGCATTTCTAATTAATGAGCTTAAGTGTTTCTACTTGAACTCATTTCTTGCCTTGAATGTTGATTTGGAGAAGGGCAATTCCATGGCCTTTGGCCGATTTCCAAGCAAGAGAAAAGAGAGAGAAGAAGTGGAGTGAAAAGAAGAGAGGCTTGTGAACAAGAAGTAAATAACTACCTTGGAGCCTAATTTAATGTTTCTAGAATTGGGAAGGGGGAATAAAAGAATGAATGAACCCAAAATATATTGGAATGTGATTTGTTGAGATGAGGAGAGTTGTGATAATACTGTGCTTGTATAGAAATAATACAAGTGAGAAAACAATTTGAAATAAAATGTTTGAATTATGAGCCATACACTTTATGGATTATGCATTGTGTTGCATTTGGTGAATTGATGAGTTTTATGTTATGTGTGTGCTGGTAGAACCCTTGAGGGTTGGGTAGTTTTAGGATGAATTATGTGAAGGAATGAGTTTTGGGCAAGGCTAGAGAAGTAGCCAAGATATGGCAAAATTTGTGTAGAAATCTAAGTAAATTAAGTGTTGTTTTGAGTGGAGGATAACCTAGGAGTGGCTAGGTAAGAATGGAGGTTGGATGGCTTAGTAAATCACCATGGGAATACTTGTGATATGGTAGAAGATCAATGCAAAAATCTGTAGCAAAAGAGTTGTTTAGTGCCTTAGGAGTTTTTAGAAAACAAAGAAGATTTAAGGCTTAATGATTGGGGCATGAACCTTGGTTGGTGTGAGTAGTGCATTGTCTTGAAGGTTTGGAATGGTCAAATGAAATGAGAACAAAGATGCAAGTTCCAAGAGGAGCTAGAAAATGCACAAGTGTGCATTAGTGCATAATGAGAATGCAAAATTTGTGAATTTGAGTAAGTATTTGAGTAAAGATTAGACCTATGTTTTGAAGAGGTTTAGAGCATTTTTAAGGTGATTAAACATGTAGAAAACTTATGGAAAGATTAGGGAAAGATTGAGGGTGGATTAGGGATTGATTTGGAGTGGAAAAACTGCACTTGTAACAGATTTTAGCAGGGTCCGGGACCTAGTCCTTGGACAAGGTTCCGGACCACCCCTTAAATTCATGCCGAGAATTCATCCCAGTACCTGGTCCGGGACTTGGGAGATGGACAAGGTCCCGGACCACCCTTTAAATTGCGCCGAGAGTGAATCTGCATACCTGGTCCGGGACTTAAGATATGGACAAAGTCCCGACCGGTGCTGAAATCCTGCCGAGAGTTACCAAATGAATTGGTCCGGGACTTAGGGTAAGGACCAAGTCCCGGACCACCCCCAGAAATGCCCCGTGAGTGCTTTAAGGGTTTCTAATGATGGGGATTTGAATGTTAATGATGTTAAATGATGTTAAGGCTTTGTTGGTGACATGTAAAGGCCCTAGGAAGTGTAAGAAAGTGTAAGAAAGTGTTAGAAGTGATTGAGAAGTGAGAACTCAAATTAACAAGAGTAAAACCGAGTTAACGGGATAACGGGGTAAGTACGGGAGTAGCATTTTATTATGTACCGTATGAGCTTAGTATTAATAATAATGTTTGAAACATTATCAGAGAATCGTGCGTGACCGAGCGTGGCGTGAGTGAGAGACGACGGTAAAAGTAAAAATCCCGGTGAAAGGTATGATTTTCTCATACTCCGCGTGCTAACCGAGTTACGTGATTTGGTGTGTGTGTGCCGGCTTAATCAAGACTAAAGCATGAAAATAATCCCTTTTTTGATTATGTATGTCTTGTTGTATGTTGAATGAGATGACTAACATACTTGTATTCCGGTGTGGTCTAACATAGAGTAAAGACCGACTCATAGTGAGTAACGTTTGGCTAGAGACCCATAGATCGGGTCGATGCTTATGATAAAGAAAACGTACAAAACACACAAACTACCGTTAAAGTATAACGAAAACGCAAACATATGAACTCCCTAGAATGTGGGGAGATGTGCGGGTTGAGTAATTACCCGATAACGGTTAATAAACCATAATGACACAATCCACGAAACAAATGAGAGTGGAAGATAAGTGAACCTCCCTCAAGAGGATTAACGATAGTTCGAAGATGTGAACTAGTAAAGAAGGTAAAAGAGACCTAAGGGATTAGTAGCTCCCTTGAGACATGGTTGACCTCCTATATGAGGATTTTACCGATTTAAGAAAATAACCGAAAGTATGAGCAAGTGAAATGTATGGGTAACTCTTAAAACTAAGATTAACCGAACTTAAGTAATGTTCCCAAAGTCATTAGAAACATCGAGAGTGATGCTTCTAGACTAATATACATATATTATTATAACTCCGAGAGAGGAGTGTATGGGAATGTAAGTAGTCCGAGAGTAGTCGGACCTAAGTAAAAAGAGATAGGAACTAAGAGGGAGTTCCGTGAGCTAGTGAACCTTCTCACCATGCTAGACCCAGAGTAGGGTGAAACGGGGAAGTAGACTATGCTTGAGAGCCATGAGTTTGGCCTAAGTATGTATGTTAAGAGTAACAACGCGTGACGTAGGGAGACCTTGTAGTGTCTCGAGAATCTACAAGAGCTTGAGTATGAAGAACCAAGAGGGTGGTGTGAGATAATGAGTATAAGTATAACCCGAGAGAATGGGTGAGTATTAGTACGAGTAGCCCAAGAGAATGGGTGTGTATATGAATAAGTAACCCGAGAGAGCGGGTGAGATATTGAATAAGTAAACAGGCATAGTGAGGTATAACCCTCAAGGCCTAAGAGTAAACAGATACAACTAACAACCTTGTTATGTTAGTTAGGAATTGTGTTCGTGATTGGATGTAGATTCTTGAGTAATACACATATATATTGTATTGCTATGATGCATGTTGTTTGACTAAAATGAACTCCATGTATATCCGACAAAAGTAGTCGGCGTACCCGGTTAGCGCTCGGGGTATGCGAATTTATATGCAGCGTTAAGCTGAGCCCCTAGGGGCAACGTTTTTATTTTTCAGGTACACCGAAGATGTTACCGTTCGAGAGCAGGACGGGGTCGGTGAGTTGCTTGGGTAGTTAGATTTAATTACTTATGTATGGAAAGAGGGGTAAGACCGAATATGTTGTCGGCATCCATATATTGTAGACTCGGTATAGTAAAGAAATGATTTGAGTAAAGTATTTGTATGTGTATTCGGTTGTTCCAGTTCAATCAGACCGTTACGGTATGTAAGAAAGGCCTGGTTAGCCACATGGGTGGCTAACGGCGCTATTCACCCCCCGTTGTAATTGGAGTTCCGCTGCGTGAGTAGGAGTAATTAGTAACAGTTTAAGAGGTAATGACGAGATTAACGGTTGGGGTGTTACAAAAATGGTATCAGAGAGAAGTATCGCTCTGATGACTGGAAATACCGAGCTTAGGAAATACCGAGTTAGGAATCAGATACTTAGGGCTATGGGTTGAGTGAAGCGTGAGAGATGCGCTAGTTAGGAACTTCCAATATGATCTGGATACCTACAGTACAGAACCGCCCTCCAACAACCCCGTATTAAAAGCTCGGGATAGAACGCCAAAGAGACGGGGAAACCCGATCTGGCACTTATTTTATTTCAATATGAACTAGAACCTGTCAAGCAGAAGGTCCCGGCGACCGGAAACCCCGGGGACGGATTCCACTGGAATGACAATAACCGCACTTAAAGGCGGAAGATCAAGAAATCCTAATTTAAGGAAACCAGAATTTGCGGCAGCATGGGGCGACGTGCGTAGCAGTCGCGAGAACCTGGCTAGCCAAGCAGCAGCAAGAGGGAAGCACCCCAATCGTGCGACAGACGGACTCATAAGAAATAACGAGAACCGGGACACATGTCTACGGACCGCCATGGTTATGTAATACCACTAACGGCTAGTTGAGAGTAGGTGCACCCCACCCTGCCACACCGAAGAAGTTGAAATACTTAATTTGATATAGCTTAGACAACTACGAGCAAACTATGGGATATACCCGAATAGGACTACAGAAGTAGTGCCTAAATAACTTAAACCTCGGTAACCACAATGAAGACGTGGGAACGAGCAACGAGGTAGAGCATAGAACAAAATAATTAAGGAACTCCGATAGTTGGAGAAGCACCTAAACGACTGACAGTCATGTCAAGATGTATGAGAAGCCTCTAAGGAGTAGTTATCCATTTAAAGGATTAAGGAAGAGCCGACAAGGCTACCAAATACAGTGTGAACAATACCGTGACCGGTATGAGTTAACCCAAAACACCGCTGTACCGCGCACTTGCCACGGCAAGTGTAGTATTAATGCGACTAAAGAGGCGCTTTGACAAGCGACCAGTACTTAGCAATTACCAAAAAGGCGAGAGAAGACAATATGGCAAACAAAACCCTAAGAATTGTGAAACGAAAACCTTGAAAAGGCCTAACGGCCTGATCATTGTATTAAGAAACATACCAGTCAGTGGAGAAGCTGGACTCGTAAGGAGCAGCCGGCATGGAATGCCATGAAGAGTTTACCTCAAAACCCGATTTTCTTTCGAAACTCAAAATTTCCAAAAAACCCCAAATTTTTAAACCCAACCCAAAGAACTAGGTAAGTTATCATAGGACGATATAAGAGGAGTTGGCAACAGAATACTTCACTCGGCGTGTGACCGACCACTACAAGTGTACACAAACGAGACATGGGACCGAGCACTCCGAAGGAGCTTGGGGCTGACAGATCAGTAGAGTAGTGAGTGAGGTCGGGTAAGTAGCAACGTATCAATAAGATACTCCATGTATGTATACAAGTAGAGTACGGAACACGGGAAGTATCCCACTCCATATACGGACGAAAGAGCCAATTCAAAACCAAGACAGTTGGACACCTCGAATGATCGAAGAACACAGAGAAGCTTACCAAGCTAAAGGAGTCAAGAATCCAGTAAGATGACGGACCTAAGGATATTGCGTTAAGAAGTGCGAGAAGCACAGAATAATAAGTATAGACGTTGGATATGTCTCAGGAAACACCTAATAAACTGGAATGAATACCAGTGTAAGCAATAAGATGAATGCCTTAAATGATCATATCAATGTTTGATAAACGGGATAGGATTCCCACAACATACCTCACTGAAGAGAATAACGACCTGACCAAAAAGTTAAAGGAAAAAGAATCAATGGTCTACCCAAGAATGGGAGGCATTACAACCCTAAACGGGATAGTTCGAGTTATACATAGCCGCAAGGCGAAGTCGCAACTGAACATAACCATAAGTACAAGCCAGATGTAATGGCGCGATTCGGTAACACCCAGGAGCAATCCGTGAAGGGTGCCGGAGGCAACAGTAGTTGAACGAAACATCGTGTTGAGAACACAAGTGTTAAAGCGGACACTCGGGTAGAACCCGAAGGGATCCCACATGAAACGGGATACCCTAAATTGCCAAAGGGCATGAAATAATACCAAGATACTTAAAGGGCCTTCCAGGTACGGAAGTGTGATGAGACAGCTATGTCAAAGAGCCCAGTAATACCTCCAAATCATTTAATGGTGTACGGAGGAGCAGACATTGTATAAACAGCCGCACAGAGCATGGCTCGTGGCAATGAGGCGTGTAACCAGAAAACCAACTACAATGTGTAGATCCAAACATTAACCTATGCACAAAGGCATAAGAGAAATAGTGGAGAATGAACCACTACCTTATAGCGGGAATACCCCTTGTTACTGTGGGGCCTATGGAGCGGCAATTGCGTGAATCCTCCAGAGAAAGGCTACCACCTAAGTATGTTATGTGAAACCGCTAGAGCGGCGTAGTGATACTTGACATTGTGTATATTGCCAAGGAGTATATGAACACAAATAGTATGTGGAAAGGCTTTGATAGCGGTGGAAGGAAACCGAGAGAGTAAACGGATGAGTAGTAGACACTGTATGTGTGCAATATGAATTGTAGAGTAAACAATGCGCAAGAAGCGCAGAGGAATTCAAAAGAGTAGCATATTTCATTGAGCCAAGTGAATGGCAAGCCATAGCATAAATGGCGAGAGTGCATGAGTGGATGTCGTTGTGTAAGCAAATGCTATAATGAGTAAGAACATGGTACGCAGTAAGCGACCATTGTAAGAGTATAATCAGATAATGATATGAAGCTTATGAGAAAATGTGTTAAAGGAGACATTCATTCCTATCTCATGAAAGATTTACTGTCAAGGGTTTACGCTTCTGCACTCTGTATGACTCGGTGTTTTGGTATTGCACTTGTGCGGTAATGATCGAGTGGGAGAGCCAGGAATTGAGAGATGTCAACGAAGCCTGTTGAGTGAGAATCTAGAGAGATAACCATGCGGCCGTTGGCCAAAGATGCACAAAGAATGTGGGCTGTAACCCACAGGTCCCAGGACCGATGAATGGTAAATGCAGAGTAATATGAATGAGGAATTCTTGTACAGAAACAAGTGAACAAACATAATTGAGAAGCACTATTAAACGAGGAAGCACTACATACTAAGTAGTAGCCCAACCTCAATCCGACAATAAATCAGGAAAGTAAGTGAAATCATGAGGGTATACAGAGTTATACGAAGTAGATACCTAGCGAATCTATAACTCATCGAATTCACATACGGTAAGAGATACCTAGCGATGATTGAGAACCGTTATTCCCAAGACACAAAGGGATAAAAGGGAGTGGATTAATACATTGTGAATACCAAAGGGCGAATTAAGCTCTAATTAGAAGCTTGTGGACCGTAATTCAAAGTTAAGTATACAAGGCAAACATGAGTAGATGGCTCATCATAAACGCTCTGAAGCCTTTGAGGCAAGAACTGAACCCGGTTATGAGTTAGCTAATCGTATTGAAGTTAAAACTTCGTGATACCCGAATTAGTGAACCAATGTTCAGTGATAACATATGGTCTGTTACGCGGGCGTAACCCCTTTTAAGGGGGGTAGGGCGAGAAACTGCTTAGAGTATGTTTTACGTATAGGTGCGTAAATTACTATGTGCATAGCACAAAAGAATTATTCTGATGATAGGACCTCATGTTACATAACATGTATACCCATTCATCGTGTAAGTATGAGTATTTTGCATGAGAGATGCGAGTAATGTGTATATAATAATATGAAAGAGGAGTAGAGAGACTCCTAGGGAATGAGAATCCCTTTAGTATTTGTCTATTGAGATTAGACATGAGATATGACGAGTATGAATCGGTATGAAACCGATGTGTAACCTTGTAGGGAGTGAGTTCCCTAGGTGAGTTTGTTTGAGAATGATTGATGGAGTGAGTTACATCATTTAGAGTTGTGTGTTGTGTGTTTATTTGAGTAATTTGACTAATGACGCCATGAATACTAAGTACCTAGGTAAGGAAGTGAAATAAATTAAGAATTATGGATGACTTTAGTTCCATAACTAAGAGATAAATTAAAATGGATTGTTTTATGATTATGACTAGAAAGAGTAAAAGATAGAAAACGAAAATGTTTGACTATCTGATTGTTTGAAACTGACGTGGGAGGTGGAACTTGATCTGCTAGCGATCAAGGGAAACCGAACACAAATTGGGGTGGATGGATAGTTCAACACTGATGCTGATCACATCAGGGTTGGATGATTTGAAGCTCCCGATAAGTGGTCACAATTAATCACGCTAAGGAAAGATGCAGCCACCAAAAATTGGATTTGGAGTTGTGTGATGTTTTAAAAATAATTTTCAAACAGAATTTGAAAAAAAAAATTCTTCAAGTATGAATATGGAAATGAAATTGGTTTCGAAACCGCTATCACCCGCCGATGGCTGTGGCCTTAAGTCTTGATGACCGGTAGAACGGTGGGCGTGTATTAGTTTTGAAACCATTGCACCGTACGTGCGGCGGTCCTAAGTGACCGGTTGGGGCGGTGATACTGTGTAATTTTTCCAAAGGCAGCGGGACGGGGAGAGTACCCTAAGACGTTCCTGTGTTGAGTGAGTCAACCAGAGTGCCTGAGGATATGTATATGTGTAACGTTTTGATCAGAACCGAAGGGACCGTGGGCCAGATAGAGTAAGTGCCCATTTGTCATGAAACGGCCATGGACCAGAGAGTGTAAGTGTCCAACGTGACCGGTACCTGAGGGATCAGTAGTATATTACTCAATATGGATTCGAGGACTATAGTGCCTTCATGTCTTCGGACCGATTCCATGGAGAGAGTAAAAAGAGTATTTTTGATTGCTATACATGCTGTGATATGTGTATGGTATGTGTAGTGTGAAATGAGACTGACTTGTGGAGTCTGTAAGGTTATACATGTATTATAATTGGCATAGCATGCCCATGAGATAACGATATAAGATTCACCAACTTTGAGGACAAAGTTCCTAAGGGGGTAGATTTTAATACCCCGGATCTAAAAATCGTGACTAAATTACTCTAATAGGATTGTTAAAGGCCTGATGGTGCCTAAAGAGTATTGGTAAGGGAAAAAAAACCAAAAGAAAAGAGAAAATGCGTAAAACGCGAAAAACGCTAAAACGCGCATTAAATAAGTATAAGAGATATATGATCTCGTTAGGGTCCGAGATGGATTCCTAAGGCTTAGTTAGGCCTAATTAGTATACGGGAGTGATTCCCGAAGAAAACAGATAAAAATAATGGATTAAAACGCTAACAGAGTTTTAAAGCACGTTTTTTCGAAGTAACCCGAAAACGTGACTTTGAGTGGTCAAACGGACCCGTAAAAATTATAGTTGATTAAATAACTATAAATAAGTATTAATGGGAGCTTAATAACCATTAAAAAATAAAGAAATGAGAAAAAAATTCGAAAAACGGGCCCGGTTAGTGAATAGTGTCAAACCGGGTAAAATAACGAGTGTTTTCTGTCAGAAACCGAAAAACGCTCTCAGCCTATATTACTTAAGTGGGCCAATTTTTAGAGCATGAATTGGCTCTCTCTCACACTATATCCTAGCTAATTAAGTGGTGAGTCATAAAGCAAATAGTAAAAAGTGTAAAAGTAATAAGTTACTTTCCTCTTTCCTCATTTTCTTTCTTCTCATTTGACTCCCTCATCTCTCTCATGTGTATGCTCCCCTCCTCCTTCCTCCTTGAGCGATTTTGAGCTGCAACAAAGAGCTCCAATGGCAACTCCACTACCACCCCATGCCCAAGTCTCACTTAAGCTCCAAATTCAAAAAAAATTATATATTTGAACTCCTCTCCTCAAGCCCTATCACCCTCTCTTTTCGAAATTTCAAATGGAGGAGTTTGACCTCCATGGGTTTTGGGCATTTGAAGGGAAAGGTACACCATCTTGAAGCTTGAAGCTTCCTCTTTCTAACAAGATAAAAATATCCATGAAAAAGTCTTGTTTTCTTACCTTGGCCGATTTTGGTCTCTAATGGAGCCTTGTTTATTCTCTTTTATGAGCATTGTTTCAATCCCTAAAAGAATGGAGGGAGTTACTCTTTGATTCTTGACCAAAACCTCATCTTAGGGTTTTAAGGTAATCACCCATTTTAGAGCTTTAAGCATTTCTAATTAATGAGCTTAAGTGTTTCTACTTGAACTCATTTCTTGCCTTGAATGTTGATTTGGAGAAGGGCAATTCCATGGCCTTTGGCCGATTTCCAAGCAAGAGAAAAGAGAAGAGGAAGAAGTGGAGTGAAAAGAAGAGAGGCTTGTGAACAAGAAGTAAATAACTACCTTGGAGCCTAATTTAATGTTTCTAGAATTGGGAAGGGGGAATAAAAGAATGAATGAACCCAAATATATATTGGAATGTGATTTGTTGAGATGAGGAGAGTTGTGATAATACTGTGCTTGTATAGAAATAATACAAGTGAGAAAACAATTGTGAAATAAAATGTTTGAATTATGAGCCATACACTTTATGGATTATGCATTGTGTTGCATTTGGTGAATTGATGAGTTTTATGTTATGTGTGTGCTGGTAGAACCCTTGAGGGTTGGGTAGTTTTAGGATGAATTATGTGAAGGAATGAGTTTTGGGCAAGGCTAGAGAAGTAGCCAAGATATGGCAAAATTTGTGTAGAAATCTAAGTAAATTAAGTGTTGTTTTGAGTGGAGGATAACCTAGGAGTGGCTAGGTAAGAATGGAGGTTGGATTGGCTTAGTAAATCACCATGGGAATACTTGTGATATGGTAGAAGATCAATGCAAAAATCTGTAGCAAAAGAGTTGTTTAGTGCCTTAGGAGTTTTTAGAAAACAAAGAAGATTTAAGGCTTAATGATTGGGGCATGAACCTTGGTGTGAGTAGTGCATTGTCTTGAAGGTTTTGGAATGGTCAAATGAAATGAGAACAAAGATGCAAGTTCCAAGAGGAGCTAGAAAATGCACAAGTGTGCATTAGTGCATAATGAGAATGCAAAATTTGTGAATTTGAGTAAGTATTTGAGTAAAGATTAGACCTATGTTTTGAAGAGGTTTAGAGCATGTTTTAAGGTGATTAAACATGTATAAAACTTATGGAAAGATTAGGGAAAGATTGAGGGTGGATTAGGGATTGATTTGGAGTGGAAAAACTGCACTTGTAACAGATTTTAGCAGGGTCCGGGACCTAGTCCTTGGACAAGGTTCCGGACCACCCCTTAAATTCATGCCGAGAATTCATCCCAGTACCTGGTCCGGGACTTGGGAGATGGACAAGGTCCTGGACCACCCTTTAAATTGCGCCGAGAGTGAATCTGCATACCTGGTCCGGGACTTAAGATATGGACAAAGTCCCGGACCGGTGCTGAAATCCTGCCGAGAGTTACCAAATGAATTGGTCCGGGACTTAGGGTAAGGACCAAGTCCCGGACCACCCCCAGAAATGCCCCGTGAGTGATTTAAGGGTTTCTAATGATGGGGATTTGAATGTTAATGATGTTAAATGATGTTAAGGCCTTGTTTGGTGACATGTAAAGGCCCTAGGAAGTGTAAGAAAGTGTAAGAAAGTGTTAGAAGTGATTGAGAAGTGAGAACTCAAATTAACAAGAGTAAAACCGAGTTAAAGGGATAACGGGGTAAGTACGGGAGTAGCATTTTATTATGTACCGTATGAGCTTAGTATTAATAATAATGTTTGAAACATTATCAGAGAATCGTGCGTGACCCGAGCGTGGTGAGATGACACGGTAAAAGTAAAACCCGGTGAAAGGTATGATTTCTCATACTCCGCGTGCTAACCGAGTACGTTGATTTGTGTGTTTGTGTGCCGGCTTAATCAAGACTAAAGCATGAAAATAATCCCTTTTTGATTATGTATGTCTTGTTGTATGTTGAATGAGCTAACATACTTGTATTCCGGTGTGGTCTAACATAGAGTAAAGACCGACTCATAGTGAGTAACGTTTGGCTAGAGACCCATAGATCGGGTCGATGCTTATGATAAAGAAAACGTACAAACACACAAACTATCCGTTAAAGTATAACGAAAACGCAAACATATGAACTCCCTAGAATGTGAGGAGATGTGCGGGTTGAGTAATTACCCGATAACGGTTAATAAACCATAATGACACAATCCACGAAACAAATGAGAGTGGAAAGATAAGTGAACCTCCCTCAAGAGGATTAACGATAGTTCGAAGATGTGAACTAGTAAAGAAGGTAAAAGAGACCTAAGGGATTAGTAGCTCCCTTGAGACATGGTCGACCTCCTATATGAGGATTTTACCGATTTAAGAAAATAACCGAAAGTATGAGCAAGTGAAATGTATGGGTAACTCTTAAAACCTAAGATTAACCGAACTTAAGTAATGTTCCCAAAGTCATTAGAAACATCGAGAGTGATGCTTCTAGACTAATATACATAATATTATTATAACTCCGAGAGAGGAGTGTATGGGAATGTAAGTAGTCCGAGAGTAGTCGGACCTAAGTAAAAAGAGATAGGAACTAAGAGGGAGTTCCGTGAGCTAGTTGAACCTTCTCACCATGCTAGACCCAGAGTAGGGTTGAAACCGGGGAAGTAGGACTATGCTTGAGAGCCATGAGTTTTGGCCTAAGTATGTATTAAGAGTAACAAGCGTGACGTAGGAGACCTGTAGTGTCTCGAGAATCTACAAGAGCTTGAGTATGAATAACCCAAGAGTGTGGGTGAGATAATGAGTATAAGTAACCCGAGAGAATGGGTGAGTATAGTACGAGTAGCCCAAGAGAATGGGTGTGTATATGAATAAGTAACCCGAGAGAGCGGGTGAGATATTGAATAAGTAAACAAGGCATAGTGAGGTATAACCCTCAAGGCCTAAGAGTAAACAGATACAACTAACAACCTTGTTATGTTAGTTAGGAATTGTGTTCCGTGATTGGATGTATATTCCTTGAGTAATACACATATATATTGTATTGCTATGATGCATGTTGTTTGACTAAAATGAACTCCATGTATATCCGACAAAAGTAGTCGGCGTACCCCGGTTAGCGCTCGGGGTATGCGAATTTCATATGCAGCGTTAAGCTGAGCCCCTAGGGGCAACGTTTTTATTTTCAGGTACACCGAAGATGTTACCGTTCGAGAGCAGGACGGGGTCGGTGAGTTGCTTGGGTAGTTAGATTTAATTACTTATGTATGGAAAGAGGGGTAAGACCGAATATGTTGTCGGCATCTATATATTGTAGACTCGGTATAGTAAAGAAATGATTTGAGTAAAGTATTTGTATTGTGTATTCGGTTGTTCCAGTTCATCAGACCGTTACGGTATGTAAGAAAGGCCTGGCGCTTTTCACCCCTCGTTGTAATTTGAGTTCCGCTGCGTGAGTAGGAGTAATTAGTAATAGTTTAAGAGGTAATGACAAGATTAACGGTTGGGGTGTTACAGTTTATGTCCCCACCATTTCAAAAAGCTGAATCCCATAGACAAAATATACTCAAGAGTGGAATAAATTCAACTGGGAGAGATGGCCCCCACCGCCACGTACGTCCTTTTAGGACAGGGGATATACAGCCCCTCACTGTTCACTATGTCCACTAAGGACAGGGGATATACAACCCCTCTCTGTTAACTACGTCCACTAAGGACAGGGGATATACAACCCCTCTCTGTCTACAACGTCCCTTTTGGGACAGGGGATATACAGCCCCTCACTGTTACCATTGAAGACGCGTGCACGTCGAAACCTCAAGAACCAGCTCATGGATGAAACGATATCCATAGTCAAAAGAAGAATTTACCAAAATTGACCTTTTCCAAATTCCCACCAGATCACTAACTACCCAGAGCAATACCAAAACACTCAGTCCTACAGAGTGTAGAAGCGTAAACCCTAAGCAGTCAATGTCTAATGGAATAACCAAATAGAAGTAACCAATACCCAAGTGAGTTTCACATTCAAGGCTCAGTTAGTCACACAAGCTGAGTTAGTCACACAACCATTTCCTTTTTAGAAATTCCTCTTAGAGTCAGTTAGCGTTTTACGAAAATGTCTCATAAGTCAATCAGCAAAAGTAACGTTGTACGAGAAATCGTACCTGGTCAACGCTGTAGCAATTCTAGTAAACTCGTGCAAACATTCAACAATTCTCTGAGGAACATTGAAGATAACTTACTATCAATAACCTGTATCCTAAGTAAAACTTAAATAAATTACTCTCTCTTATTTCCAAATCTCAATTATCTTATAAGCCCTCGCTTAAATGTTATGTATAACCTTTGACTCATTTTAGAAGGTTGTATAGCCCAAGGTTGTGGGATCAAGGAATGTATTTTATTAACACCTGCTAACTGTCCACTCCTATCCACTTATTCATATTTAACCACAATCCTCACATTCAAGACCTCTGAGACCTTTATAACATAAATGTGTTTATATTATATAATTAAATCTAAGAATTTCAATAATAATCTTAAGCTCAATACCTTTATTCTTAATTTAGAATAAACATTGTGTTATGACCTATGATGGACTCATCATAGAATACTATACTATTATCTCACAATGTAAAGATTATGTATTTAAACAATATCTACTAGATAACTCATTATGATTAAGTCTTTCCCTTAACTTAATTAAGATCTACATCTTGTATATTGGAATCGTAGTGTTGTAAACGCGTTTTATTATAACTTAATTGAACTGCTAAACTCAACTATCTCATATTTAGTTCAGAATGACTTTTAATTACAACCATCTAATAAACTTGTCATAAAATGTTAAATTGCTTCTCATCTGAATAACTATACTATAGTTATCTTAGATTTAACGAATTAATCTTACATTTAGTATTCACAAGGTATATTATATGTTTAATTATTACCTATACAATAAGGTGTTTAGTATAACCTTTTATGTATCCTTACTTACATTTAATTTCCTAAATGTTTTATTTTTACACATATTCTCTCTATAGACTATGTATAATCCTTTGTACTAAACTTCATTAACTTAAGCCTTAAATACGTTTTAACTGTTTTTACAAAACCTAATTTCAAAGGAATAACTTAATAAATTAATTCCCCTTATTATGTTTCAGGATAAGCATTACATATTAACATAAAGTAAAACTTATCTAAGAGTTAAACTCTGATTCTTAAGTGAAATTGTTAATTATGTAATAAGATAATATATTCTGAAAAAATCCTTATACCTTATATTCAAATGATATATTAATATTTTCAATGTTGTAAAGTAGATCAATATGATCTCTTATGTAACTTAGTTTTATCTAGTAAAAGGTTCAAAGGTTTTAAGTATCAAATTCCTATTTATAAACCTTCCTATAAATTCTAACTATTAAATACCTCACTTAATTGTAAACTCACATCCTAAGTATTGCTAATTAATGTTATAAATGTATTTCATATGGCTTAGCTAATGCCAAGAAACTTAAGGATTATTATTTAGATAGATTTCCAAATCATAGTTTAATATCGTTTTATATCATAATCCTTTTTAATGATTTTATCTTAAAACATTAAGCTATATTTCAATACCATAAATGTTAAGAAATGATTAAATCTAGACTTACCAATCCACCTCACATTTAGATGTAAAAAGTATTTTATTTACTTTATTATTGTTTATATATTAAGAACATTTAGATGTAAACGTACTACATTTGTTTATCATTAATTATAGAATAAGATCTATTTGTGTAACATTTTATGTAATCTAATCACAATATTTCCTAAGTTTTAACTTATTAATTACTTAATCCCAATTTTAGATTTACATTCTGGTTATTGACAAATAATACTATACATGTATTTTAAATATGGTTTATATATAAACCTTGGAAATTCAAAGGTAACTCTTTAAGCCTAATACATAACTGTAATTTAATACCACCTCATATAATATTCTTCTTCTAGTATTATGTAGAGGTTTAGTTTAACTTACTAATTTCTTCGTATTATATTTCCTATAAGGTATTTAATGTCTTTTATTTATTTATTTATCGTATATGTATACTAGGATTTATTCAAGACATTCTTTATGTAGCTTTATTGCATTTAATTATTTATATTAACTTTTACACATATCTACATCCAAAATAAGGTTTATAAAATAAAGTATTTTCCTTAGTTTCAATTAAGTATATTAACTACCATATTACATAATTAATATAAATGTAGATTAATTTAGTTCCTTGATTTAACCTAAATTACTATTTTATTTCTTTTATATATATGTATATATATATACATATATATTTACCTCACTTAAAAGTTTATACCTAAAAATATTTATAAACATCCTGTACTAAATGTTAGTTTAGTCTTATTATACTTTCCCCAACCTATAAAGTTTATTAATCATCTATACTTTAATTTTTGGTTACATTAAAAACCTTATATTATAAGGTAACTTATGAAAAACCTTAGAAATACAATTTTTAAACCCATTTCCTCTTGTCCAAAAATTCCCAAATTGAGTATATAGCAACTATAACATTTTAGACATATTATAAAATTTTTATTTCATAAAAATATCTTTTTAAATTAACCAAATAATTCTAGAAAACCCGTAACTTGAAAAAATCATAACTTACGTTTAAAAACTCCAAAACCATAATAATTTACATCAAAACAAAGTAGATTTAATAAGGAATCTATGGTTAAAATTTCAAGTCAAAATACATTCGAGAAGGTATTTAAATTAATTCAACAAGTTAGGGTTTAATTCTGGAAATATTAAAACTCATAACCAACTTAAACTCCCCAGATCTAATCTCGGTCGTCCGTTCCTAAAACCTACGATCGGACGGCCGAAAATCCTCGAGTTCATCCCCAATCCCCAGCGCATTACCCGAGTACTAATCTGTTGATTTCTTTCAACTCACAGAACCAAATTCGATGATTTTTGTTTCTATGGATTCAAAATTCTCTTGTGGTTCTAATGGTACTGATTTTACGATATATGGTGCACTAATTGGAGAAAACGATTCTGGGTTTGCACAACCTAGGGTTCGTGCTATTTTCGATCCGAATTCGAGAAATTCTCTCGACTTAATGCGTAATCGATTAAATTGGTAGATGGGGATCACCGATAATGCAATAACCAAGGTCAACAATGGAGGAATTGGAAGAAAAACTTACCGGAGGAGCACCCACGAAGGGATTCGATTTCAGTTTTCTGGAAAAAAATTCGAACTCGGTTGTTCGAGTAGTTGACTTTGCAACACTATAATTTTCAGTGCAGAACGAGTTAGAACTAGTTCTTGGGCTTAATCTAAAGAGGAAACTTAACTCTACACAATGATAGCAAGAACTCACCCTAACTTGCACTACACAGAAAGAAATCGAAGCTGAAAGTTACACGTTTATACCTTGTGTTTCGGTATGATTTTATGCAGTGGTTGAATCGAGATCTTTAGACGTCTCTCTCTCCCAATAGGTTATGAATCAGCCTTGGTCATCAACACAGAAGTTGTAGTGGGATTAAAGGGCTACACAACGAGCTAAAGAAATCGAATTTTGGTTGAAAGACGAGGGAGTTATGGCTAGACGAATCTTACCTGAAATCGAAGGAAAACTGGAATCTGCAGTTTCGGTTTTGCAAGGTGGCTACTTTGGATCGAATTTCCGGCTGATGTATAATGAATTAGGGTAGGTGTGAGTAATGGTTGGAAAGAGGATTCAAAGGAGAAGAGAATGAAAAAGACGGCATTGAAAAATATTGAGAGATCAGTGAGATATAGCCGTCTAAAGTTAGGGCAAAATCACTGCTGGAAGTTCCGATTTTTAAGCTAAGTGTGGGCGGCCTGTGACTGATTGACACGTGGCAGGTTTCAAAGTTTTGACTCTAAACTTCAATCTAGCATAACTTTGGCTAGGATGATCCGTTTTTGACGTTCTTTTTATCGATCTTCATGGTTTTCCATAACCTATTTATTGGTATAGGTTTCATGTGCTAGTTTGACCATTCTCAAAAAGTCAACCCTAGCAAGGCTTAATAAGCTTTAAGGTTTCTAGGATTTTATATTGACTTTTATGTTCCAAATCAATGCTCCAAATATTCCTAAAATCTTTATAATATAATTGGAGTGTCTAGGAATTTTTCCAAGATTTATTGACTTATAAATATTGTTATTAAATTCATAATAATATATAATAATTAAATATTTAATGTATTCTTAGAGTTAAATAGGAGGAATCCCCTAAAATAATTTCCATAATTCCATATAATATTAATACTCATAATTCCATACAATAATTTAATATTCATAATTCCTTATACTAATTTAACATTCATAATTCCATATAATAATTTAATACTTTATAGTATTATTAAAGGCTTAATAAAAGAAATCCCCTAAATTAATTTAAATTAATTTAGGGGTATTTCAATGAACTTAGCCGGTGCATTGGATAAACCAAACGGCATAACTGTAAACTCGTAATGTCCATATCTGGTTCTGAATGCGGTCTTCTCAATGTCACTTTCACGAATGGCAATCTGATGGTATCCGGATCGTAGATCTATTTTGGAGAATACTAATGCTCCTTTCAATTGATCAAATAAGTCGTCGATGTGTGGTAAAGGATAACGGTTCTTCACCGTAACTGCATTCAGCTCTCGATAATCAATACAAAGGCGGAGACTACCGTCCTTCTTCTTCACGAAGAGGACCGGCGCTCCCCATAGTGAAACGCTAGGGCGGATAAATCCCTTGTCGAGTAGGTCTCTCAGCTGCTCCTTGAGCTCTGTCGTCTCTGCTGGAGCCATACGATAGGGCGCCTTCGCTATTGGTCCGGTGCCCGGAACCAAATCAATCTCAAACTCTACTTCCCGTGCTGGTGGCATGCCCGGCAGTTCCTTAGGAAATACATCAGGAAACTCCGACACTACCGGCACATCTGGGCTAAACTCCGGGTCTCTCTCTATGTCCTGGACATAGCAGAGGTATACATATTCCCTCGTCGTAGTTCACGATACATGGCCATGGCGGTGATGATCTGAGTCGAAGGCTCTCTGGGCCTCTAGCGGTAAGATATAGTAACCCCAGACGGACTCCGAAGAAGCAGACGATGCTCGGCACACAGGATTCTGCCCTTGTACCGCTCCAACCAGTTCATCCCGATAATCACATCAAAACCAAGTCCCTCGAACTCTATCAAGTCGATCGGAAACTCTTCTTCTCGAATTCGTACAACAACATCTCGGTGGCAGCGGGTACACCTGATCCGCTCTTTCGACGGGAGAGTGACTAGAAAGTCTGGCATCTCTTCACCGTCTAACCCCAGCCTCTTTGCAAAAGATAGCGAGATAAATGTATGTGAGGCTCCGGAGTCGAACAAGATCAAAGCGTCCACGCCATTGACTGGAAAGGTACCGGTGAGGATTGTGCCGCTCTTGCCGGCTTCTGCCTCATTACGAACGCCCAGTATACCTCCCGTTCCGAGTGCACAGCCTAATTCATTGGCAAACTTCATAAGTATACGGTAACA
The DNA here is from genome assembly GCA_023374045.1 of Limonium bicolor. Lineage (NCBI taxonomy): Eukaryota > Viridiplantae > Streptophyta > Magnoliopsida > Caryophyllales > Plumbaginaceae > Limonium > Limonium bicolor. The sequence continues at coordinate 298,173,726 of CM041777.1, read as the reverse complement.
ACACGGTTGATATACTTCCAAAACAACATCTCTTTATTCATTAACACACTCTTTACACCGTAAGTTGGTTCACCCTGTCAACATAACTAACATATACATAACATCCTTAACATACATCTGGCTTCATCAATTACATGATTACACAAGGCTTAAAACTGCCTAAAAGTCAAATTCAAACGTCCCAGTTTCATATGTGTGGCATTGATCACTGTCGAAGGTGCGTTATTCAGTTTGATCTTCTTGATACCGTGGTAAAGCATCCTTGACTGCCCACCCATGATTAACACATCACCTGACTTCAATACTAACTTCTTTGCGAGATCACCACGCTTCTGCTCGCCGTACACAAACACTACGGTATCACCAATGGACCAAGACACCACGGGTACTCCCTTACTTAGAGACTCGGGTGACTCGTCCTTATCTTGGTGTAACCCTAACCGTCCACCTTTCTTGTAGAAGTTCACAATATATAAGTCTGTTTTAACACTTGGTATTGAATCCGATTCAACTTGCTGAGCAATTCCCACGGCGTGGTTAACGACCGCAAGGAACTCCTCAGGTATCCTCGGTACAGTTGCTCCATCTTCAGCTCGCTCATCTTGATATGTCTTGGTGTAAGGATTCCAGTCCTTACCCATGCACATCATCTTCAATTTCATCCTCGATCTGCTCGGGTATTCGGGTGTGTAGAAACCTCCAGGTGTTGCTCCTAGTTCATTACATCGTCTGATGATGTGGATTTGTGCTTCGGGTGTCGGGTATCCATTTAAGAGTATCATACCTGGTTGGATGACCTGACATTGATCCTTTGGAAAGTCGGTGATGCTTATGGCAGTTTCTTCAGGGTTTGGTGTGGGCAGGATTGGATAACAGATATTGAAGGTTCCTAAGTTTTCAGATTACCTAATTTAGGTGACTTTCACATTCTACTTTAATTCTTGACTCACATGGCTGTACATTTAGACTCACTAACACATATGAATGAAATGCGGTATGCAATCACTTATTTCATTCAACGGTTCAGGCGGTACCTGGTCTAGAAGAGGGCCCTGGTGCCTCAAACCGGTCCACCACATTCAGGACGGCCTTGTCGGATCCCGACCCCTTCCCCTTCAGGGAATCAATGCACTGCACATCATCTCCCTTGCAGTCCTTGCCGGGGTGGTCTCCCTTGCACCACTTGCAGTAGTAGTGGCGATCGGATCCAGAGCCCGTGCTAGCTGCTAACACATCACACATTTAGTACATACTTCACATTATAACATCACACACTTAAACTTGATATTCAGAACTAATTAGTTACCCTTGAAGGGTTGAGAGCGCAGGGGCTTAGCCGCATATGCATAGGTGAGCTGCAACGGCTCCTCAGCAGTGTTGGTCTGGGTCTAGCCCTTGCCACCCTGTTGCTGTCCTTTCTGGGACTGGGGGTATGGCTTTTTCTTCTTCCCTCCCCCGTACCCTTGCGTGCTTTGACCCTCGCTCATGGCCTTGCGCTTGAGCGCATTCTCCTCGTCCCTCAGACGGACAGTGATCTCTACTATAGCAGCGGCATGATAGCACTCCTATTATTTAGGGTGTTAGTTATGCCCCGCAAATCAAACTCACAATTTCATTCACACATTGTACATACTTATTCACATCACACTGTGGTTCATTACCTGCAAAGTAGTATACCCGGTTGGCCCAATACCATAGCGTAGGCGGTAGCTCAGTCCGTTGTAGAAACGGTTCACTAGAATCCGGTCTGAGTAACCCAGATCCGGCAGCAGGTGGATAAGTCCGATGAAAGCGGAGTAGTACTCATCTACCATCATCTTATCCCCTTGCCTCAGATTGTCCAATTCCAGGCGTTTGGCCTCTTGCACGTGTATCGGGTAGTACTTGGCTCACAGCAGAGCCGTGTACTCCCTCCACTAAAAGGTAGGGTCAACAACTCTGCCCTTCCGTACCAACTTCCACCAACTCTGTGCCGAACCCTTCAGATAGTAAGCGGCAAGACGGACCTTGACCTCCTCGGGCACATTCAAGGTCTCGTAGGCGGTCTCCATCTCGGAGATATACGCCTCCAACTTACGTGGATCGGTCTCCCCACTAAACGACGGGGGTCTCAAATCAGCCAACGCCTTGACCCAGTTGGTCTCTCGTGGCGGTGGCGGTGGTGGTTGAACTTTGGGCTGTTGTCCCTGCTGATTCGCAGCTACTAACTGTGGGACCATCTGGGCTACGGCGGCCTCAACAGCATCGGCCATGATTTGCGCCGTAGGGTTCTCTCCCTGGTTCCCGGTGTCACCAATGCCGCGCCCGCGGCCTCTACCACGTGATCTACCTAACATCTGAATTCACACGAACATTCATTAGCATTATGCTTCCAAACTTATCGGTCCAACGGTTGTAACATCTTCCCGACAATAAGGTATTTCCACACTTAGTTAGTGGTTAACCTTTCCATAATTGTTCACTCAAATAATTGTAGTTAGGTTTCCTAACTCGGTATGTTCCTAAGCTCGTTATTCTAGTCATCAGAGCGATACTTCGCTCTAGTACCACTTTTTGTAACACCCCTACTACGTACTTAACAATTTACCTAAATCGCAGCGGAAAAAAAAAACAACTAAACAATAACTAAACGGTTCAGTGCTACAACGCCGTTAACCACCCACGTGGTTAACAAGGCAGAATAACTCCAAGTGTACCGGTCTGATGATCAGACTCCCGAGCATAGAACTAAACCATAAATACATAATATACAATACCGAGTATTTATTGACAACCATCACTGTAAACTGTCACTGTAATGTATTCATTATTCAAAATATACCGTCACGGGAGCACAGGCGCATCCCGGGCCTACCAACCAAAATGTATCAAAAGTATTTCTACAACCTAGGATCTACAGCCACTCTGCTTCTTCGATCCTCATCCTGCAAATATAAATATGGAGCCCCCGAGGGAGTCAGCAACCCTTGGCTGGTATGGTTAACGCGCAGCCCATCGGCTACCAGGATATGCGCAACTAATTGTCATGATGACATGGCATTCATTTTAAACATACAACATATATATCAAAGCAAGAGTATTGCATAACAACATCACACATAACATACAAGTACGAATCCTTTTAGGAAACGAACCAACACAATTAGATCCCATGGAGAGCCTAGAGAATGTTGGCAAACTCTTGCTAAGCTGCCTCGGATATAGTGATCCAAGCACACCGAACAAACATAGTATGCCCCTGTGGTCCGACGTGAGTCAGTAAAATAGCCTTGGTTAAGCTAAAGGGAAGGTTGAAAACCAAAAGAGAAGACAACCTTAACATACAAAGAGAATCGAACCGGTTATGACATCGACTCCCATACTCACACGCGTGGCCGGAACTACCGGACTCCTCACTTCCCCGGTTAGCACTTGTTAGAAGTCCCATTGTCGGACTTAATCAATGAATTCACAAGCAAGTGTTTAGGTCATGTTAGACACACACATACAAGGGAAATGAGACACATCTTTCCGATACAATAACTTAACAACTGTAAACTCATTACATGCCTTAATCTTACAAGGTCATAAACACTCATAAAAACATACAACACACAAGCCGGTGTAAACCGGTAGACAACAGACTGCAAGAAAACCATACCTTGGTCCTTGCTGCGAACGTGACCCGCCAAGCGTAGTCCCTAAACATAATTAATAATGTCGGTTACTTAACTTATTTAACTTCCGGTTACTAAGCATTTACATGATTGTATGACAGGTTCTAATGCCTACACTCACCCTTGAGTACCTTCATTATACCCCCTAGGGTTAACTACTTAAGCCACTTTTGTTTGTTTTTTTTTTACAAGTTTTGGTCCGACCGACCTTACCGACCGACCTTACACAAGGTTGGTCCATTCCAGAACATATTACCGTCAGAAAATTCTACTCCGACCAACCTTGCAAGTTCGGTCCACAAGGTCGGTCTATTCCCGAGAGTTTTTCCCCTTTGAAAATTCAGGACCGACCGATCTTGGCAAGTTCGGTCCCAAGATCGGTCGATTCCCGAGACTCACTTACGTACACAGATTTAGGCGTGACCGACCTTGTAAGTTCGGTCCCAAGGTCGGTCTATTCCAGAGACTTAATCCGTACCAAAAATTCCATGCCCGACCGACCTTGCAAGTCCGGTCCCCAAGGTCAGTCTATTCCAGAGACCATTTCTCGCAGGGTAAACTGGGCTCGACCGACCTTGCAGGTCCGGTCCCCAAGGTCGGTCTTCTCCAGACCCTTGTTTTTAATTTCTCATTTAACTCCAAACTTCACCTCATAGTGCCCTAGTATGTTCTAACCACATTTGGCACTTCTAACACCCCTTAAGACATCCATTAAACTCCTTAAATCATTCACCAAAAACCTCCTCAACATTACACAAATTCTTATACAAAGGTTAGCACATGCAATGTTTTTCACTAACTTTTTATGTGGTGTTTTATACCTATAACTACCACTATTCCCAAATGTTTTCTCACCACTACAACATCATCTCCCAAGCATCTTTTCTCACCAACCAAACTCCTTGAATAACTCCACAAGCTTATAGCTCCTTCATGCAACACATCACTTCTTCCTTGTTCACCAACATTGTACAAGTCCTAAACACAATCTCACCATGATTTTGAAGTATCCCAAAATACTCATTTGCATTCTAAATCCTCTAAAATATTGCCTAAGTCCTTTTTACATCTTAGAATACCTTAATGCATGTTTGTTTCACTAGTAGAACACTTAATCATTCTAAACACTTCCTAACTCACCAAAACTCATTTTAAACACCTAAAACTTCTTATACATTATCTAAATTTCGACATGGGTTCTCCTAGCATCTTGTTACACCAAAACACAAAGTTTTCACCATTAAACATTCAAGAACACTTAAATCCATCAAGAGCATTCTTATACACAAAACTTCACCAAACTTACAGTACATCACAATATAGTGCATTATTTAAATTGCTTGGCACTTAGGCCCTTAAATAACATGGCTCTTAGACCCTTAAATTGCATAAACCATAAACACTGAATTTCCCACAATATATTGCCTTTGACCTGCAAATACATACAACAACACATATGTCCTTTAATAGTCTCCTTGAGAGCATTTTACTAGGTCATTCACCATTGTCTCTTTAAGTAGTTTTAACAAGCAATATGAGCTCCTTTCTCCTAAGACATTAAACTACATTAAGTTAACACATTTACCTCTTTTCCTTCACAAGTTTTTCACTTATTTCTCCTTGCTCCTTCTTTGATTAAAATCGGCAAGGACTTTGGTTTGCTTGTCAACCTTCTAATCAATATACAAGCAAGACAATGAGCATTCAAGCTTCATGCCTAAGCTCATTTATAAACCCTAATTTACACTTTGTCTTAAAACATTAAGATAGTTGTTTTACCTTGGTATTAGAAGAGAGTTTGAATATGTAGCAAGAGAGGACTCCACCTAGTCCTTGAAAGATTGGAATGAAGCTAGAACAAAGCAAGAGAAAACACCATCAATGGTGATTTTCGGTCAACATCAAAACATGAAGGAAATGTTGTTTTTCTTGGTTTTTCCTTACCTTAAAGCAAGGGTGATCAACAAGGCATAAAAATATAAGCTCAAGCTCCTACAATGGTGGATCTCCATGGCACCGAAATGGTGGTCTTGATGTTTTGAGAAGACAAGGTTGAAGAGCTTGATGAGACTAGAAGAATGGTGGTCTTAGTTTTTGATTTGGTAAATGGAGCTAGGAATTACAAGAGTTAAAAGATGGAGAATGGTGCTTGGGTTGTAGCAAAACCGTGTATGGAGGAAGAAGAGAGGTTGGAGGCGTGGGAAATGAAGAAGGAAAGAAGAGAATGAAGATAAGTTAGCTAGTTTAGATATTTAAGTAGTAAAGCAAATAGTACCTTTTACTTTATTACTTTACTTAGCTCTTTTTTTGTTTAAGTGTGGTGAGTCACACAAGAAAACCGGCCCCCATAGTATAATAAGGGGTATTTTAGTCTTTGTTGACCAATTAACTCACTTATGTTGACTTATGTTATAAACTTGCTTAATTTGGTTACTATTCACAAAACAAGGCACATATTTGTGAAATTTTTGATTTCTCATTGATTTAGACTTCCTAATGTGATACTAAGTAGTACACATGTTAATTAAAGAGTAATGATGGACATTTAGCCATTCAAAACCCATTTACAAGACAATTTTTCAAAAATGTGCTTTAAGACTCCTTAAAGCACATTTTGTGTTTTAACTTGTTTTCAAGCTTGGTTTTCTTTGGTAATTGGTTTAATATGTTCATTAACATATAAATAAGGTCTTGGTAAGCTCATTAGGTCTTAACCAAGCTTATCCCAAGCTTAGAGCACATTTTCGCCCATATCGACTTTAAGGTATTTATTTGTGTTTACTGTGGTTTAAATTGTTCACTAATGTTTCTAAGGCACGTTTTAGCCATATTATACCATATTTTAATGTCTAAACCACATACTAAGGTTTGGGGTATTTCATGTAGACTTTGTAGTTGTAGATCCTTCTTGCTCAGTTAATCTCGTCCCGCCTTCTCCCAGGAGTATCACTCGGTATAACGAAATCTAGATACTAGAAATTATGCACCTTTTCCCTAGTGCTTTCTTAGTTTAATAAAGTTTGTTTTTAATACGTAATTTTTCTTTGAATTTGGATATGAGACAATCACAAGGATTATCATCGTATATTATATTCCAATGACCTGTTCAAAAGCCAAAAGTGAAAGGAAAAAATAGAAATACTATTTTGTTCGTGTGTTTGTTTGTGTGAAGTGGTTTAGAAATAAACCTCACACTTGCATTTGTCTGAGATATTCTTTTAAGTTGATAAATTTTTGACGATTTGATGTGCTGTTGAAACTTTGTGGCTAGTGCAGTTAGTATTTAGAATATATAGTTATTTTGTTCTTTGGAATCGATATAGGTATGTTTTTTTCAATTCTCTGTTTAGCAGGTGATGATTTAATTAGTCAAATCAGTTTTTGATCTGCATCAATTGTCTAGTTAGCTCTCAATATTTAATATTGTTTTCTAGTTGCAGTTTGAGAATGATTACAAGATGTATATATATATATATATATATGGTATGCTTTATCCTCTGATTTTGCTGCTGCTTTGTCCTCTGATTTTGCTTCTGCTTTGTCCTCTGGTCTATTGGTCATTACCTTAATGCAGTTGCAGGTCAGTAATTGAACATAATTTGAGAGTAGCTTATGGACAGATGCAATGGGTGTTTCTGAACAATTTTTACACAGCTATCTTGGTCAGTTTAAGAGCAATAGTTGGTAGTCTTATGTATAGTTTTTAAGGTCATATTGATAGAAGCTTTTGTACTGCATGTATGTAGTGTTCCACTATGTTATAAACTTGCCATTTTTTCAGCTTTTAAGGTTATACAAATATAAAATTCTAGATTGTCATGATTTACCATTTCGCTAGTCTCATTGAACACTACTAAAGATTTAGTATTGTCAATCCTTGTGTTACTAATTATCTTCATCGACTTGTGATTGTAGGTGCACTTATTTATATGAATGGTGAGAGTATGATTGTGAAGAATTAGATGAATTGATTAGGGAGTTAGTTAATAGGGATTTTTTTTACTACAATGACATTTAATTGTAAAGTATGAGGTTGTTTCGTTAGATGACATTTCATTTATTTTACTTAGTTGCTTTGTAAAGCGTTATTGTAAAACCTTTGATATTGTGTATTAACAATTTTTATTATATTTTGGTTGTATAAAGATGTCTAAACATATTTATATAAAGAATCTTAAGATTGTGTATTTACATTGTTTCTAACATTCGAACTAAGTAGAATGATATGGAAGGTGACAATATGTGAATGGTTAAGAAAAACATATTACATGTAAATCTGGTCGCTAAGATTTGATCAATATTTTGGTCTCTAATATATTAGCAACCAAAATTGTTGGTCACCATTGAATTTAGGTAGTCATTTTCTCTATTACCCTATAGACACAAATAATGATCGCAAATGATGTTAATGACCAATTAAATTGTTAGTCACTAAAACACTAACGACCAAAAATATTGTAGTCGCTAAAGTGTTAGCGATCAATTTCACATTAGTCGCTAATGTATAGGTGACCAAGGTATTTAGTTGGTCACTATTGCATTAGAGACAACGTATATAATTGGTCGTTAATGTTCTAGCGACCATCAATATTTGGTTGGTCGCAAAAACTATTAGCGATGGACCTTTAACGATCACTGGTGACGAACTCTATTTTTTGTCGTTATTATCATTAACGACAAAAAATATCATCATTAACGACCAATATTGTTGATCGCTAAAAGCCTTTTTTCCTGCAGTGTATTCTTTATACTATACAAATTGGTTATTTTCATTATAACCACCTTTATTTAATAAACCTTATATTATACTCCATAATATACCATAATACATTATGTTACTTAGTTTCAATCCCTTTCTTTATTAAATTACAAATCCAACCTTATTAATTTCTGTAATTATAAGTTGGACACAATAACTTTTATAAATTACCAACTAACCTTATAAATCCGGTATTTATATTTTGGACACATTATCTTTTGTAATTTACCAAGTAACCACATATACCTTTTCGGTAATTACCATTCAAATACTCCAACTTTTAAAAATTACTAAATAACCATATAACTTTTATAATTTACTAATTATCCATATTAACTTTTGGTAATTATAAAATGAATATTCTAATTTTTATAAAATACCAAATGACCACATATACTTTCGGTCTTGATATATATCTTTCCTTTATTTACAATTTAACTCCAAAACTTTATATAAGTTACATATTAACTTATAAACTATAGTTTTAATATCTAATTTCTTTAAATAACCAAAACAATCCACATCTTTCTTCAATTTATATTTCCACCCCATATTAAATTTTGTTTTTCATATATACTTCCATAAATTACATATTCACCCCAAAACTTTTATAAACTTAATATTTTATGTCATAAGTCATTTTAACCCAAGGTTTTTGGTCAACACTTTGACCAAGACTTAATTTCATAATTAATACTTTGATATACCCATAAATCATGTGTATTCTCGGTTTTATCCCAAACTTTCCAATAATTACCAAAATAGCCCCAAAACTTTATAAAATGTTATTTTAACACTTAAACACTTATTTAAATTCACCAAAATTCATAATATTAATTCCTACCTTATATTATAACATAAATATACCAAATCCACCCTTTTATTCTCGGCAATTATAATAAGCACTCCAAACTTTTCAAAATTTACATTTTAGCCACATAACTTTATAAATTAGCCATTTAAATACTTGTAGCTATTTTAATGTTCCCAAAATTTATAATATAGTTAATATACTTATATATTACGAAAATCATTAAATAATCCCTTTTATTTTTGGCCTTCATAAATCTTTATCATATAGTTTTAAAACTTGATTTATACCTTATAATAAATTCATATAAATGTATATAAGCCATATAACACCTCTAAAAATTATGTTAATGACTTAGAAAGATTATAAACTCAAAATAGAACATTTTATTCCTAGACAATTCGGTTTATATATATATATGCATCTTAATTAATTTTTTTGTGATACAAATATATACCTTAAGGTAATAATCTTACCTTATATGTTATAAATTATTTTCTTGACATTACAACCCATAGTATTTTCGGCCTTAATTTATTTAGAGGTTATGTATAATTTTTATACCAAAGTTTGAAGCTTAAATCAAGCTTAAACTTAATAAACCTTAATTATATAAACTTACTCCTTAAATCAAGACAATTCTTGTACTTGATTTCTCCTTGAATTCCAAGCTCTCCAAATGCTATTTTGATGAAGAAAATTCGGCCTTCTTGAATATATTTAGGAGATCCATTTGTTAGACTTCTAACAAGGATTTATAAGTAAGATTTGGAGTAGTTTTACAAGAGTTTACCTTAGGAATTTTTCAAGGAATTTTCAGTAGACCTTGAGATGGTTGTAGATCTAAATTTCCTTCATGAGGTAATGAAGAGAATATAGGTTTAGAAGTTCATAAATTTTCGGTAATAACCTTAGGAATTTTGCTAGGATTTTCAACATGAAAATATACCTTAACTTGATCTTGTTGTTCCTTGTGTTGTTGTTGAATCTAGGAACCACCTTGGAACACTTATGCTTGGAGAAAATTGTAAGAGTTGCTAGGATGAATTCTTGCTTCAAGACTTAGGAGATTTAACTAGGAATTTACATAGAAATGATGTTAGAACTTAACACACCATTAATGGAGCTTTGAAGCTCTAAGGAATTAACTTAGCAAAGGAAGAAGAAAAGAGAGAAAAGAGAGCTTACACATTCGGCCAAGGAGTTGGCAAATGAGAGTATGGTGGTGTGTGGTGCTTAAGAGAATAGGCAAGGATAGAATTATTTTGGCAATAATTGTCCAATTGTTTAATCTTTCCTTTGTTTATTACTTTGGTGTTTGGCTCAATAAAATTGTCTATATTTGAGGCATTATTTCGGCTGATGACAAGGGATAGAAGACTTGTTTGACAACTTGAAAGGAGAGGACAAGACAAGAGTGCTAGGAATTTAGGTAGGTATTTCTTTAGCATTTTTCTAAGTTGTTTTGTCCTTGTTCTCCTTGATTGCTCACGTAAATTGGACTGAATGGAGGCATTTGATTTCTTTGTCTTTTGAAACATGAGAACATGCTATGTTGCTAGGTATGCTATTTGATTAATTATAGAGCAATCAACTTGCTTTTGTCCCCCTTGAATTCGGTAATGGTGTTGTACATGGGTAATTGATTTTGTCATTTGAAGATAAGAAGACTAGCTTAATTAGGTAGTGTTTTCTTTTGATTTTAATATAAGGCAATCAGCCTCTTCTTTTCCCATATGAAATCGGCTGCATATGGCTAGAGAACATGGGTTGTTTTGTTTGTTTGCTTGCAACTTGTATAAAGTAGATTCTAATTCCATTCTTTTGTATGTTTAATTTCATTGTTTTTGTATAAGCTAATATCCTCTTATTTCTTGCAGGTTATACGGTAATGGGACTCCTCTTTTGGATGAGTTTATTTGACACAATATAATATGGCATGTGCAAGGTGAGTCATTATCCATAAGACAATATTTTTGTAAAAATCCTAGTCAATTACACCTAAAATGGCGCCCACTTTGGAGACTATATGGGGTTTATTTTTAATTTAATTCCTGTCACACTATATTGTATTAATACCATATTATAACATGTAATAGGTTCCAGCATTTATTTGGTACATTTATATGATGGTAAAAGATGAAAGTTTTAAGGTAAAAATGCTGATTTTAGGTACCTTTTTGATGATAAAATCGGCCCTACTTGTGCTATGAATTTAGCACTGGCATTAATTGATTTAGGTGGTAAATGTATCCCCTTTTAATATTATCAACTCGTGGTTCCTCAAAAATTTCAAGGCAATTGCGTAAAACGCATTTTTGTGACACCCGAAGGTGCATTTTTGTGCTTTAAAGATTTCCTGGAAAATAATTAGTCGCTATGAGTTCCAAGTGTTTATTGACATTGTTTATAGTCAATAATAATATTTTAAGGTGTTACATTGAGTTATATAGGGTTATATCAACTCGTAACTTAATTTCCGGGCTACCAGGACACTCCCGGGGCAAAAAGGAGCGTTAAGAAATTCGTCCGAGCACTTTGTGTATTTTTGAAAAAGTAGCTCGAGCATTCTCTTTAGAATGGTGAATATTAATGATAGGAACTCTTAGAATAATTTATATTGGAGTTTGTGCCACTTCGGTACCTCTCCGGGGCACTCTTAGGGGTTTATGGGGCCCTCATCGGGAACCTCCGAGCACTTTGTCTTTAACTAAGAATTTATCCTGAGGACTTCATTTTATATATTTAATAAGGTGTTATGGTGCATTTGGAATGAAGTGTAAATCTTTACTTCATCCTATAAAGTATTTCCGGGACTTTCGGGCCTTAAGGGCCTCTAAGGGAACTCCCAGGCATTTTGTATTTTTACTCAGTTTTAACTGAGGACTTGTGTTTCAAAGGTCATATAATGATTCTTGGTTAACTTCATATGAAGTTTATAGCTTATATAACTTGGTTAGCTTAAGGTCGGGCTTTAACGCTCGTTTTTGACCTTAAGGAGTTTAAGTGTCTTTTAATGCCCAAGTGTTTATATACTTCTCTTAGGGTTTAATAATCCCCCAGATAATATTTATTTACCATTATTTAATTATTTAAAGGTTAGGGGTATTTCAGATCCTATGCACACTTCTCATGCTTGCTCTTTCGTCCACGCTAAAGTGAGGACACACGAAGTGCAATTGCGGAATACTAGCCAACTTATGGTTATGCGTCGACTGCATCACCAGGATAGATCACCCTGTACGCTCCCCACCTCTGATTTAGGCGAACAGACAGTTGCATTTCTTCGTGCCATGTTGCGGCCTTTGACTAGATGACGACGATTCACCTTGGCTTTTCCGCGGCCTATTCTGCCCGTTCCTCTCACATGTCAGTACTAATTCATCGTCATCTCTCGTAGTCTGTCTGATTAAGAAAATGTTGTTAATCCGGCCAATGCGAATTGCATGGGTAGCAGCCTCCTCTCCATCCACAAATGATTGGCTCGTACTAAACAATGTCTATGTTAACTGATTCGTCATCGAATTCATCATCATTCTCACCCTAAGCATAAAAAATTAATACTCCGTTTAGTCACGTGATACTACTCGTAAATGGGAATACTACGTACTTTAGAAGAAATAACACATATAACGTACACATTATCAACAAAGTAGATCATCACAAAGTACATGAAAGACAAACGCAACAGAGCAAACAGATCGACAAACGGGGTAATAACGAAGTAGATATAGTGATTTTAAGAACGGACCTTGGCACAAGCGCCGACATAAAAGGGCCGGCGCCGGTAAGAAGATGGGCGCGCCAACGCTAGATAAAAGAGGGGCGCGTGGGCGCCCGTATGACTGGGGGGCACAGGCGTCGACAAATAGGAAAGGGCTCTGGTGCTAGCCCTCGTCTGCAACTTGTGAACCCATTTTTTTGCTTTTCAGATATTTTTTAATAATTCAGACACATTTGTACCGAAATGGCTAAAACAACCATGAAAAATACCTTAGAACGGGCCTCTCGTGAGTACTTCTCGGTGTTAACATGTAACACCCTAACTGTTAAAACCGGGATCATCTCATAAACCTCCAATTACTTACATTAACATTGTAGCAGGAATTTCTACAACAGTTGGTGTTACCGCCGTTAGTCACCCACATGACTAACTAGGCATACTAAACTCTCCAAGATCTTGTTACGGTCTGATGGACCTGAATATACCGAACATTAGTATACACATAACCTTAACCGAATACATATCCCGAGTACAAATATCTCATATCCTATACATCTTACTAGTACTTATACCATCTACTAAACGAGTGTACATGTATAACTCGTATAACAAAAAGGAAAAGCCGAAGAACGTCTACCTGCTCCTACTCTCAGGACGGTCGTCCTCCTGTCGTTTACCTGCAAAACAATATGGATGCCCCAAGGGGCTCAGCACCTTTGCTGGTACGGTTAATGTGTAGCCCCCAAGCTAACGGGGCTACGCACGACTATTTTGTCGTATACATGCGATTTATTATTTATACAACAATAAGAAGAAGTATAATAAAACACAACACAATCATGTGAACAATCACAGCTCAACCACATTGAACGACTTAATGAGCGTTCCTTAAATTAGTGAGTTAGCTTTTTAACTCCTTAAGTTAAGAATCCTTTGATTCTCATGTTCACCCTTATCTCAGATATATCAACCATTCTTTATTTAGATTTGGTTGTTCCTTAATTCATTGTTTATCTTTGTCAGGTCAAAAGTAACCCTAGCCAATGAGCTATCAACTCCATTGGGTTAAATAAACAACATTTCTTAAATTTGGGATTTAGGAGATCCCACCGCACCATCTTAATCTTGCCTCCCACCTTGAACCGTAATCCAAGGTGGCCGAGTCTATTTGTTGACTCTAGGTGACAAGTCTGAAGACAAGTCTCAATGGAGGACGGACCTGATAAGGGTTCCGACCTCCTAACTCAACATGCACCACCAGAGTCAGTCCCGGATTCCTCACCCCCAAGTTCCAGTTAGTAGAAGTCTCAAAGTCAATGTTTGTTAGTTAAACCTCTTTCGGTTATTAACAAACTAATATTAGGGAATGTTCTTTGTTCTCATACAATTCTTTACTAAACATTGTTAGTAAGTTCTCAAGGTAAGTTGTGTTAGTTTCATACAACACACAACAATACAATAAACCGGTTGCATGCTTTATCTTGTTTAGTCGGAACACATAACAAATAGCACACAAGCCGAGGGACACTTCGTTAGCAAGCAAGCTACAAGAAAACCATACCGTACACCTGGAGATTGACTAGCTCTTAAAACGATGCTCGCCCAATCCGTCGAACACCTCCGACTATCTAGATCCTATAACATAGTAGCCGGGTAGGTAAATAACTTAATTATCTCCTAAACATTCCGTTACCATATGTAACTCTCTTAATTAAACTTCCAACTATATACGCAAGCGTATATTTATATATAACTCCTCACAAGTCTATGTATATATTTATACATATATTATATATATATACATATACGTATATATATATATTTACAACATCATATCAACTCTACAAATACGTTCCAACTTTAATAATTGTATTAACTGTATCATTCCAACCTCTAATTAATTGTTCCAGAGTCCCAATCCTTCAATTATACACACACACATATATATATACTTATGTATTTGTCATAAGTTTCAACGTCATTGTAACACCCCATCCAAACAACATACACACTTAACAACAAACTGCAGCGGAAAACAAACTTCAACACATTACTTAACTTCTTGGTGTTACACGCCGTTAACCACCCACGTGGCTAACAAGGCTAATACATATACATTGTACCGGTCTGATGGGCTAAATTCCCGAGCGACTACACATTACTATCCCTTTCCATGACAACAACAACAACATACACCTTTCAACTGTACCGAGTATTCACAAACTGATGCCGATAACAGTTTCGGTCTTACTACGCCTACTGTATATATACACTTAAATAATTACCCATGTACAACGACTACCCGTCCTACTCTCGAACGACTTCCAGCACTTCGTACCTGAAATAAGAAAAGAAGAGAAAGGGTGGCCCCCAAGGGGCTCAGCACCTTTGCTGGTATGGTAATCCCGCAGCCCACATGCTACTGGGCCACGCACAACTAATTGTCGTCTTAGCATGCGGTTGATTATATTTAAATCGTGCATGCAACTGTAAACACACAACACACAACATTTCGCCTCAATGGGCTCAATAAACGGATAATACATCCTTATTTGATAAGTCACTCATGATATTCATTATCCCTAGAGTGCTTCTCCTCTAATGGAGCTACTTCCTTAATAGACGACACTTACCCGTTATTCGGGTTATCCTTAAACGCCTCTTATCACAAACTGGGATTCATATCCATGATCCACATACTCCACATTTTACAACATATAACAACACTTTCACGTTTCAACGTGCACATAATAACATCGCAATAGAAATTGCATTACAACAACATCACATAACATAACGGGAATGGTTCTCTTAGGAACCGACCCAAACATCGTTAATACACTGGTGAGCCTAGAGAATGTTGCCAGTCTCATGATGAGCTCATTACATAACTCGTTACCGTCTCGTTAAATGAACGGATAACTTAACACAAGGTGTCTCGGATATAGTGACCCAAGCACACCAAACAAACATAACATAGTATGCCCCTGTGGCCCGACGTGAGTCAGTAATAGCCTTGGTTAAGCTAAAGGGAAGGTTGGAAACCAAATTGGAAAACAACCATAACATACAGAGAGGATCGAACCTGATATGACAACGACCCCCATACTCACACGTGTGGCCGGAACAGACCGGACTCCTCACTTCCCCCGTTAGCACTTGTTAGAAGTTCAACATTGAACTTAATTAAACAATCACAACATTGGGTTAAGTCTTGTTAGACACACACAAGGGAAGGGAGAGTCATACATTCACACACAAACATCACACACAAACATCACATGACTAGCTCACGCATAGCCGTGGTTAGAACGTTCCTTAGGTCGGAAACGTTATTACCAGATACCGTTCTCTTACGTTTACCTAATAGTGGTTAACTAGCCTTTCATGCGCATTCGAGGTTACCGGTATCGGCACGTAAACACACAACAACAATAACGACTGAAACTCGTTTCATGATTTATCTTATAACGTGGCAAACATACAGAAAAACACATTGGCATACAAGCCGGTGTAATCCTGTAGGACGCAGGTTGCAAGAAAACCATACCTGTCACCGGAGTCCACTTTATCATGCCCACTTATGTTCCTCGAGCAATTCTTGAACAACTGATAACATTACATGTACTTTTATTAACATCGGGTTAGCATGATTATTTAATGTCTAACGCTTATAACTTTTCCCCGTTAACTTAGTTACATAACTTCACTTTTTAACTTGTTTTACTTTTATATTTTAATACAATTTTCCTCCACTAAATTGTCATTATAACTCACTTAACATGTCCTTAACATTCTTATAACATCATTACTTAGTAATCACCATTTTTAGGCAACTTTTCCCACCTTAAAACAAAGTTTTTTGGTCCATACAGTGGCCTGTCCGAACTTGTGTCCGAACCTCCAAGTTCGGACGCAAGCCGTGACTTTAAACTGAAAACAGACACACGTCCGAACTTGTGTCGGACTTCGGAAGTTCGGACGTGAGTCGAGAATCTCTTAATGCGGAAATCCATGCGTCCGAACATGTGTCCGGACTTCCCAAGTTCGGACACAGTTCGAGTGTGCAAAATTCTTACCCAACAGAGCCTGTCCGAACTTCCATGTCCAGACGGAAGTTCGGACAAGGCAAAATGCTCAATTTCCAAGCCTTTAAACACTTAGCCAAATTCCTCCAAAGCCTCCAACACTTATAGTATCTACTCCCTAGGTTCCTAAGTGATGTTTCATGCCTGTTCTAACCATTATACCAAGACATATCTTCCACACAAACATCATCATCCAAACATCCTTTCTTACAAATCAAAACTCCTTATGTCATTCTTATAATTCCTTTTTCCAAGCTTACACTTTCTCCTCAATTTACCAAAGTTTGCCTAAGTCTCAACTTAAGTCCAAAATGACTTTGGTATATACTAAAACCCCAAAATAATGCCTAAATCCATATTACACTCTAGAACACTTCCTAGTTCACCAAAATTCCTTTAAACACTTTGAACTTCTTATACATTTTCCTAAATTTTGACATGGGTTCTCTTAGCACATCATCATTCCAAAACTCATGGTTTTCACCACTAACATTCAAGAATACCTAAATCCATCAAAAACACCACCACACACAAGACTTCACCAAATTTACACTACGTCACAATATAGTGCATAACTTAAATTGCTTGGCACTTAGGCCCTTAAATAGCATGGCTCTTAGGCCCTTAAATTGCATAAACCTTAAACACTGAATTTCCCACATAATAATGCCTTTGACCTGCAAATACATACACCAAGACATATGTTCTTTTACTAGTCTCCTTGAGAACACTTTACTAAGTCATTCACCATTTGCTCTTTAGGTAGTTTTTAACAAGCATTATAAGCTCATTTCTCCTAAGGCATTAAACCACATTAGGTTAGTATATTTACCTCTTTTCCACCCAAACTTCTTTCTTGTTTCCTTATAAAACCGGTAAGGTATTTGATTCCTTGTCAACTACCAAACAATATACCAACAATGAAATGAGTATATAAGCTTTATGCTTCATCTCATTGTAAACCCTAAGTTTACATTGTTTCAAAACATTAATGTAGTTGTTTTACCTTGATCTTTGAAGAGAGTTTGAATATCTATCAAGAGGACTCCACCGTCCATGAAAGGTTGGAATGAAGCTAGAACAAAGTCACACAAGGAGCACCATTAATGTGCATTTTTGGTCAAAGCAAAAACATGAAGGAAACATGATTTTTCTTTGAGATTCCTTACCTAGAAGCAAAGGAGAGTAATAATATGTAGAAATACAAGCTCAAGCTCCTTCAATGGTGGAACTCCATGGCACCGAAATGATGATCTTGGAATTTTAAGAAGATAGAAATGAAGAGCTTGATGAGAGGAAGAGATTGGTGGTGTTTGTTTTTGATTTGGTTAAGTGAGCTTGGATTTACAAGAGGTCAAAGCTAGAGTTTAATGGTGGTGGTGAGTATTACCGTGAGAGAACAGCAAGAAGGGAGGTAGAAGAAGACTTGGAACCGTGTGAAATGAGAAGGAAATGAGAGAATGAGATAAACTTGCTTTTTAGAAGATATTTGTGCTTATAAAGCAAATAGTACATTAATTAGTCATCTTTATTTACTTTTCATATTAACAAGAGAGTGGTGAGTCACCACACTTAGAAAACCGGCCCCCTTTATTACATAAGGGTATTTTAGTCTTTATTTGTCAATTTAATTACTTATGATAACATATGTTACAAACTAGCTATTAAAATCACTATTCACAAAAACAAGGCACATAGAAGTGAAATTTTTGATTTCCTATTGATATAGGCATCCAAATGTGATACTATATAGTACACATATATTTAAGAGTAATGATGGACATTTAGCCACTCAAAACTCATTTACAAGACAACTTTTCAAAAATGTGCTTTAAGACTCCTTAAAGCACTTTTTGTGTCTTAACTTGTTTTCAAGCTTGGTTATCTTTGGTAATTGATTTAATATGTTCATTAACATATTTATAAGGTATAGGTATGACCATTAGGTCTTATACAAATTTATCCCAAGCTTAGAGCACTTTTTAGCCCATATTGACCTTAAGGTATTTATTTATGTTTTGTTTGGTTCCAATGTCTACCAAGGTTTCCTAAGGACTTAATTAGCCTTATAAAATCATAATTAAATATTATCACGTCTTGGTAGGCTCTTTGGGTCCTAACCAAGTTCACTCCAAGCTTAGAGCATGTTTTTGCTCACACCGTGTCTTAGTGTTTTATTGTGTTTTACCATGCTTTAAATGGTTCATTGATGTTTCTAAGACACTTTTTAGCCTTTAAATACCATAGTTTAACATTTACACAACATACCAAGGTTTGGGGTATTTCAGTCATACTTATTTTACACTAATCGTCATGTAACATTTACTACACACATATCATATATAAGTATGTTCCCATAAATTTAATGTTGCAAGAATATATACATCCATATCCTCCTAACTTTCTAAATTTCGTATGAATTTTTAAAATTCTATTTCATTCGAATCGTCTAACAATATATATATATATATATTTGCATACATGTACATGTATGCTCCCGAAACTCCTAATATAATTCCATTACATATCTATATATGTATAAATAATATCCACTTAAGCACTCACAATTAATACCGATTTTTATTAAACAAACTCCTTACCAATTTTAACTCATCAACCTACCTAAACATATTAGTCCCATTTACAAGTTACTAGTTTACCATTTGATCATCTAAACTGACCCAATTCAATATTCCAATCTTTTTTTGTTCATATTTTTAACTTGGGCTTATACCATTTTAAAATATAATTAAGTCTTGAGCCCACATCACTTTTTCTTTTGTTATCTTAATGGGCTCCGTTAGCCCACCTTAATGTACTATCACTAACTCATGTCCACCTATATCCTTAACTAATTTCCAAACCGATCTATTTTATTAATCAAGCTACTTACCAATTCGATAACCCTGTTAACTTAATCATTTCAATTCAGATTCATTACTTTAGGAATGTCTAATTAACACTTATAAAATAAACCACCAGTTTTCGTGTTTTGTATTTCTGAAATACCCCGAATCTAATTAATACTTGTTTATTATTAAATAATGAAGAATTGATCTAGAAACAGA
The DNA here is from genome assembly GCA_023374045.1 of Limonium bicolor. Taxonomy (NCBI): domain Eukaryota; kingdom Viridiplantae; phylum Streptophyta; class Magnoliopsida; order Caryophyllales; family Plumbaginaceae; genus Limonium; species Limonium bicolor. The sequence goes on along the minus strand of CM041777.1, from coordinate 298,153,620 downwards.
TCATTTTAGTTACGCATGCTAATCTATACATGCAAACGTTACATGAATTAATATTATTACACGTGCGCATGCAAACTCACGCAGGCGAACGTCACGAAAAACAATCATTTTACCGTAAACGCTAACGGGCGTAATGTTACTAAAAGTATTAACGTACTTGTACGAACGTTCATGTACGATTATTAACAAGGATTAAACTTATTGCATAACTAGCTTGATAGAAAGAGCGTCAACAAGAAAAGAACAATACCAACGTGTATACAAACGAGCAACGTAAATACTTTACGAATGCCTAAGCATCTATAAATGCTACAATAAATTGAAATACACACTTATATAAATGTAACAACTTATGTTACACCTATTGTATATATTATGAAGATATAATAACTCATCAAAGGTCAAAGATGCGCACTAAAATATCTTGACAAGAAGAATGTTCGTAAAACGCCTTAGAAACATGCGATTAAGCATGACCTTGTATGACCTTCTAAAACTCAAACCAAATGGTCATACACTCATTATATGAATATATAAACATATTCCCTATGCTATATTCAGTCAAAAACACAAAATGCTCGGGAGTGCTCACGCACGCTCCTTAAAGCACGAAAAGCCCGGAGGAGTGCCGAGGTGGCACGAACTCCTATAAAATTAATTCCTAGAGTTCCTAACATCATTATAACCATTCTAAAGAGAACCCACGAAGTGGTTTCTCAAAATTCAACAAAAATCTCAGGAGTATTTCTTAACGCTCCTTTTTGGCCCGGGAGTGTCCCGAAGCCCGTAAATTATGACTTGGGTTGATGTAACCCCATATAACTCAATGTAACATCCTAATATATCATTATTTACCATAATAAGTGTTTATAAACACTTGTAACTCATAAAACCATTTATTTCCCAAAATTTCCTTAGAGCACAAAAACACACCTTCGGGTGTCACTAAAACGCGTTTTACGCAATTACCTTGTAGTTTTTGACATGCCACGAACTAAGAATCTTAAATAGGGTCAAAATGACCTTCTAAATCAGTTGGAGGCAGTGTCAAACCAGGTTCTCTATAGGGGCCGATTTTATGTGCAAAAACTAGTATAAAATTTGCATTTAAAGTTTATAAAAGGCATAGAACATGGTGACTCACCTTCCCATGTGCTATAATACTTAATGACAGAAGAATATAAGTCTCATGTGAGCTCCATGCTGTCTAAATTATGAAGGGAAACAAGACCATGTGTGCTAGACAAAAACAAAATGAAAAAGGCAAAAAGTAGATCTAGATTCCACCTTTTTTATTTCTTATAATTCAAGTGACCTTCCTTGCTTGTCCTTGGCTCTTCATTATCGGTTGAGGACACTCCATTTAAACTCTGATTTCGTGGGTTATACATAGGAGGAAGAAGACATCATTCAACAATTGAAAAATCAAAGGAATAAGCCTTACTTCTCTTACCTTGTCATTTAGCTTGCATAATGTTCCCACCTTGCCTTGTCTTGCATATATAACCGAAAAGCTAGCATAGAACATGGGCATTTATTGAGCCAATAACTCATTGATAAACTAAAGAAAAGAATGGTCAAATGACATTAAAAATTAACAAAACAAAAATCAATTCCAGTTGCATTTCTCTTCTTCTTACGTGAGCTTAGTCTCATTCTTCCCCTTGCACACTTCACTCATGAATTGGTAAGGCTCTCTCCTCTCTCTTCTTGCTTCATCTTCTTCCTTTGAAGCTCTTATGTCCATTAATGGAGTTTTAACTTCTATCTTCATCTTTAAGATAATTTCCTAGCATTTCTTGTCAAGCCTTGAAGCAAAACTCTTCCTAGCATACCTACAAGGATTCGGCATCAATTAGTACTCCAAATAGGTTGTCTAAACCAACATTAATCCAAGGAGCATCTCAAAGCTATCTTAAGGTAGTTTTCATGCTTGAAAATCCTTAAAGCACATTTTTGTGTGTAACCGATTTCTACTTCTTCTAAGACTCTTTTCTTCTTCATTTTCATGAAAGAAAATTTGTTCTTCATCCATATTAGGTGTGCCGAATTTATAAGAGAAAAAGCTTAAGGTAAATCCTTGGAAAACTACTTACAAATCTACTTAAGATCTTTATTGAAGATCTAACTCCTAAACTCCTCCACCACTCGCATTAACCGAAGTGGAGCATCAAGATTACCTTGGAGAAAGCTTGGAGATCCAAGAAGAGTTTAAGCACTTAACCACCTTTGTTAAGAAGTAAGTTTACTAAGTTAATCTTTATGTTTTAAGCTTTGTTAAGCTTCTAAAAATTACAAAAAATTATGTTACATCTCCTAGGTTATATAAAACCGAAACTACATGGTATAATATACCAAAAATATAATCTATAACCTATGGAAAATATTTACCTTAAGACACATTTTTGTGTCACAAAATTTATCTATGTTAGGTACAAATTCAAACCGAATTACAAGGGTAAAAATGTTCTATTTTGAGATAAGAATCAATATAAGACATTACAATAATTTTACATGAGTTATATAACTCCTATGAATGTATGTATAATTATTTTGACATATAAAATCCACTTTTATATACTATATGGTCACTAATTAATTATGGCCGAATGGTCTAAGTGATAAATAGGTATTAATGACCTACTTAGGTATATAAACTTATATTATAAAGTTTGGAGAGTTAAAAATATTTTATTAGTGCTTAAATGGTTAATTAATTAAGTTATGTGGCTAAAATGTAATTTTCACAAAGTTTGGTGCATATACTATAAAAAACCGAGAGTTAAGGGTGTCCTGGAATAAACATGATATAATATAAGGTTAGGAATTAATTTATGAATTTTAGATAATTTAAACAAGTGTTTAAAATAACAATTATAAAGTTTTGGGCTATTATGTAATTTATAAAAGTTATTATGAAAGTTTGGAATTTAATATGGGGCGAATTCATAATTAAGAGAATCATGAAGTTCACTTCGAAATTTTGAGGAATTAAATATTCAAACTATAGTTTATAAGTTATTAAATAACTATTATAAGTTTTGGGGTGAAAATGTAATTAATGGAAGTACATGACCAAAGCCGAATTACTTTGGGCTAGTTTTGTAATTTAAGAATTTATATGTATATATTTAGTATTAAGAAGAACTAAAATTAAAACTATAGTTTATAAGACATTATGTAAAGGTTATAATATTTTGTGGTTAAATTGTAATTATTGAAAATATTATAACAAGGCCGAAAGTTTGAGGGGCCAAATTGTAATTTTCGAAAAGTTATAACGTTCAAAAGTCATATACCAAAATATTAATGGTGGTCTTGTAATATAATTAAATAAGGAATTAAAACTATATAATAATGAGATTAGAGTTGAAATGTAATTATAAGAGAAATATGGCAAAGCCGGAAATGAATGTGACTAATTGGTGATTTATTAAAGTTATGGTGTTCAAATAATAATTACTAAATTTATAGTGGTTGTTTAGTGAATTAATTAATTAAGAAAATAAAACTATGTATTTGGAGTATAATGTAAAGTTTAAGAATAAATGGGTTATAATAAGATAACCGAAAGGTATGTTGTATTTATGGGAATAAAAATATTTGTAGGTCCTATTGGATATTTAGGAAATAGAAAGGAAATTATGATTTAAGGATTTATGAAATTAAAATTATATGATTACAAGTACAAGTAATTCATTTGTAAAGAAATAATATTTGTTGGGGTTAGTTTGTGAATAATAAAAGATATGGAAATAATACGTCCATGTGTGACACGTAAATATAGTTTGAAGATTTATTAAGTGGTCATGTCATTTAGACAATTATATATAAAGTATCATAAATAATACATGTGTATGAAATATATATATCTTAGATTTTAAGTAAATCAAAAGGAAATGAATAAGAGGAATTTAATGTGGAAACACCAAATAATATTTGGAGCTATAGTCTATTTTAAAATAAAGCTAAGAGGAGGGTTAACTAACATGTGACCAATAAATGTCATTGATAAAATTATAATTACTATGTCATTTGGACAATGGTAAACCATGTAACATAAATGGTACATGAATATATAGTTATATACATTAAAGGATTTAAAGATAAGTCAAAGGAAATAACAAATAAGTTATACATCAAACCATAAGGTAATTAAAAGAGATTACCACGCAATATAAGTCTTATAAATTAGGACTACATGTTTTAGAAATATGTAAATACCTTAAATAATAATAAGGAAAGGAGGTTAAAGAAACTACCAAAGTATAAAGAAAATAAACCTCACATGAAATAACGAATATGAAATCGTTTCATGAATCAATAAAATTATTATACGAGAGTTACATAAATTAACACTCTCAGATTAATCCTATTCTAGGACATTGTTTGACCAGACGTTGACCGGGAACTAAAAAGTACAGTCTACGGTGAACGGTATGGAATTGTTGCAGTCTGCTTTCTACCGAATTACACCGGCTTGTGTGCTATCCGTTGTTTGAATTAACGACCAAGATAATTGTATGTAAAATGTTGTATTACTCTTGTAACACCCCAACTACTAACAACACACTTAACAACATATCGCAGCGGAATTCATAACTCACAACATCACTTAACTCTTTGGTGTTACACGCCGTTAGCCACCCACGTGACTAACAAGGCTAACATACATACATTGTACCGGTCTGATGGACTAATTCCCGAGCGACTACACATAAATCCCATTCCATGTCCAACACTCATACACTTACATTACAGCTGTACCGAGTAATTACCAACTAACGCCGATACATTTTCGGTCTTACTACACCTATAATACATCCACCATTCATGACTACCACATACAACACTACCCCGTCCTACTCTCGAACGGCTTCCAGTTCCTTGTACCTGAAAAGTATGGGAGCCCCCAAAGGGGGTCAGCACCTTTGCTGGTATGGTAATCCCGCAGCCCGCATGCTACCGGGCCACGCACAACTATTTGTCGTCTAGCATGCGGTTGATTTATTTCAAACATGCACAAACTCACGTATCATGCTTATAAGCAAACATCCATTAATAGGGCACAAACACAAATTAGCACACACACTCAAACAACACACTTCACTTTATAACATACTAACTTAATTTCTCTCCTCTGAGAGGATATAACTTTACTTAGGGAATGCCGGGGTAATATAAGCTCGAGCACAACATACATACATTTCCTTTACTTGAGTGGCGGCCTCATATAGGACCGATCACAACATACATAATTTCCCCTAACTCCAATAGTGATGAGGTAGGTAAGCCTTGGTTAAGCTTGTGGGTGGTTATAATTCCAGGAGGAAGAACAACCGTAACATAACAAAGAGGGAGTCGAAGCGAACTTAGGCATCGACACCCTACCAACATTATACTAATTTCCCTCCTAGCCCGATGTGGAGGTCGGGTAGGTAAGCTTTGGCTAAGCTAGTGGGAGGTCGAAATCCAATGAAGGAAAACAACCCTAACATAACAGGATGGGAGTTAATTCTCATATATGTATTAACTCCCAAACAACACGCGCGACCGGAACAACCGGATTCCTCTCCATACATAACATATACTTATTAGTTAGAGGTTCCCTTATGGAACTTACCACATACATACATCACATAGTGTTACTAACTCGGTTAGACACATATGGGGAGTAATATCCCTTTTTAACAAACATGAATAAACTGTATCCAATAACAACAACAACATATCCAACAAGTCACATACATCACTCATAATAACAACATACACTAACGCACTGATAGCCGTAGTTAGAACGTTCCCGTGGGTTGGGACGTTTATTCCGAATACCGATCTCTTATGTGAACCTAAGGTCGGTTAACTATTATTTAACACATAACTAAGGTTAAGCGGTATCGGAATTAATTACGCCACAATAATGAATTACTGTAAACTCATTTCATGCTTTATCTTGCAAGGTGGCAAACACACAGAAAACACATTGGCATACAAGCCGGTGTATCCGGTAGGACACAGGTTGCAAGAAACCATACCTGTCACCAAGGTCCACTCCATTTTGTCCTCTTATATTCCTTGAATAATTCTCGGACAACTGGTAACATCACAATTGTTTCCATTAACATCGGGGTAATATAATTGTTTAACGACTAATGCCCATAGTTAACCCCGTCATCCCATTATACTTAATTACTCTTGTGATCTTAAGTTTACAACTCTCACACCAAACCTAACACTTGTTTACCCACTTAAGGCCTTTACATTTCACCAAACAAGGCCTAAACATCATCTAAAACCATTACCATTCAATCCCCCATCATTAGGAGCCTTAAACAAATTTTTTTGTTGTTCTCTGGTATGGACCGCCCCTCTGGGGGGTCCCAGGGGGTCCACAACAGAAGCTACCCGTTTTTTCGTTTTCTGCATTTCCCTGCACTGGACCTCCCCACAGGGGCGGTCCCTAGGGGCGGTCCAGAACAGAACCCATTTTAAAAACCGTTTTTCTATACATTCTAAGCTCCAAATTCATCCAAATTTTTTTCCACTTATTCCACAATCTTTCCACATGTTTCCCACATGTTTAAACACCTTAAACATGCTTAAACCCTCCAAATCATTGGTTTATCCACCACCCAATTCTTGCTCAATTCAACAATTCGTTTCTCACATCTTGCATTTTGCACTCTTTTGCATTTCTAACTTCTTTTGTTAGTTTTTACATCCTCCAACCTCACCAAATGCATCAAGACCATTACACATCATTTATAGACAATGCATCATCTAAACCCAAGTTCCATCCTTGTTTCACAAGTTATAAACACAAATCCTTTCTCTTGGAATTCTAAGTTCCTATCACCATTATGCTACAGATTTTGCATCCTCCAACATCATTCTCCATCCACCTTTACAAGGTCATCAAGTATCTCAACTCAGCCACAACACACCTAACTCCTCCATTTTACCAAGTCACCTTAAAACACTTATTTTCTATCGAAATTTCGCCATAACCTCCCCATAAACTTAACATCTCCCAAACCATCAATTCACATCAATTACATTCCTAATCCAGCCACACCCATAAGGGTCCTACCAGCACATAGTATCCATCCAAAATTCCCAAACAACACTATAAACACAATTCCCAAATCACTTGGCTCCAAGGCCCTCAATTCAACCAACATTTCACAAAGTCCAACTACCACAATCAAGCACATTATTGCTCCAGATTTTATTTCATCTTTTATTTTTCCCAACCCCAATTCTAAAACAATTAATATAGGCATTAAGGTAGATTTCTTACCTTAATTCACAAGTTTTCTCCTTAATCCTCCTCTTGCTCCTCATCTCCTCAAAACCGGTCAAGAGGGAATGGAGTTTCCAAACTCCATCCCAACATTAAAGAAACCAAAAACATACTCAATTAATTATCTAAACCCTTAGGAAAATCTCAATCCAATCAAAGGGCTTAGAACACAAGTTAGGGTTTACCTTTTTAGCCTTTCAAGAGAGGTTCTCACCCTTGAATCAAAAGGGGATTATTCCACCATGGAGGGTTGAAATGGAGCTCAAAGCCAAGAAGAAAACAAGGTAAGAGAGAGAGACAAAATCGGCTACCACTACAAGATGGAGAAAAATGAGGTTTTTCTTGAAAATTTTTACCTTAGGAGAGAGGAGACTCCAAGCTTCAAGAATATGCCATTTTCTCTTCAAATGGGAAAAACCCATGGAGATGAAGTTCTTCATTTTCGAATTTTGAAAAGAGGGAATGATAGAGGATGATGAGGATGAAGAATATGTAGTTTATTTTCGATTTGGAGCTCAAATGGAGCTTGGGCATGAGTTTGAATGTGGAGTAGCCATGGGGGCTTCACCATCGTTCAGCAACAGGGAGAGAGGAGAAAACGTTGGAAGAAGAATAAAAGAAGAGAGGGAAGAAGAAGGGAAAAGAAATAAAGGAGAGAGAGAGTGAGTGGGTATAAGTTATTTTGCTTTTTGACTTATTAATTAGCTAACTAGTCATGTGTGAGGGGGCTGTCTACATTAATAAAACCGGCCCACATAACTGTTACAGGCTGGAGCGGTTTTTGTCTTTTACAGAAAACACTCATTTATTTACCCAGTTTTAGCACTATTCACTAACCGGCCCGTTTTCCGGAATTTTCTTGTTTATTTAATTTTAATGGTTATTATACTCCCATAAATGTTTATTTATAGTTATATGATAAACTATAATTTTTACGGGGTCATTCGACTGTTTAAAGTCACGTTTTCGGGTTTTCTCGAAAACGCGCTTTAGACTCCGTTAGCGCTTTAACGCATTATTTGAATCCGTTTTCTTCCGGAATTTTTCCCATATATTCTTAGTATGTAATTAGGGTATAAAAATATATTTATAACCCTAGTGAAGGTTATATACCTCCTAAAATAATTAAAACGCGTTTTCACGTTTTGTGACTTTTACGCATTTTATTTTTTTCTTTTTGGTTTTTATTTCTTCACCCATGATCTTAAGGACTTAATTAGCCTTAGAAAAATAATAATCACATATTTAATTAACATATTAAGGTTTGGGGTATTTCAACTCTTGTGCACTGTTGTGTTATTTTATGTGTGTGATGTTACTAACTATAACGTGTATGTTCCACGCATACAACACTATATTACCAGTGGATTAAATACCTACGCTTTATTGTACCGAGAACTTGTTCACAAGTTTCTCACTAACTTCACTTCATAACAAACGTCATTATCCTAAACGTGATAATTGACAATACACATTATGTTCTTGTTTAACGTCTTCTATGACACCTAACAATTCTATACTACGAGAACGAGGAGCCCAGTTGGGTCTGGCCATGCATGCTACAGGAGTTGTACCTGTCTCAGGTCGTCTCCTATTCAGTTATACGTCGCGACGGAACATTTCAGTGGAGAGGAAGACTTTATTCCTCTCGAGGGTTCAATTCCCAACAGTTCAGTGGAGAGGAAGACTTCATTCCTCTCGAGGGTTTCGATTCCCACATTTCTCAGTACAGGAGTTAACTACGTTTCTTCTGAGGGTCTAGTTACCCAACCTTTCAATCTTAACGAGGTCACTATACCTTCACTATTTGAAATATACATTTATACCTGTCAGTCCCATTGTGTGGACTCGACTATCATTAAAGGATTCAGTTCATCTAACTTGACCTTCTGCAGTCTTGTTCTATGTGACATTGTTATCCTTGTATGGATGCTTGTTGTGATTATGTTATGATGTTTATTTACAGCTTTATAAAAATGACTTGCATGTATTCGACAAAATAGTTGGTGTGGCCCAGTAGCTTGTGGGCTGCACGATTTCATACCGGCAAATTATTTTGCTGAGCCGTTTCATGGCTAAACAATTCCAGGTACCTGAAGAATGAAGAGATTGCCCGACCGAGTGTAGGTGGGGTAGAATTAAGACATGGGTTTATTACCACCGGTGTCATCTTATAGTATTGTACTTTTATTATTATCTTTTGTTGTTTTAAGAGGTTTGTATTCAGCGCTCAGACCGCATCTTTTGTAAGTTATGTTGGAGTTAGCCTTGTTAGTCACATGGGTGACTAGCGGCGTTGTAGCACCACCCGTTATTATGTATACATTTTCCGCTGCATCTCCAGTTATCTTTGGGAGCTATCATCATACAGGTTGTTGAGTTTGGGTTGGGGTGTTACAAAAAGTGGTATCAGAGCGTAGTTGCGCTCTGAGAACTGAGTACAACCAAAATTAGCCTTGGGATACGGGGTGTGTGATAGAACAGTGAGGAATAGAAAGTCAGATCTTACTTGGTCCGCCGAAGGGCGTTAATAACTGTTCAAACTTACAGTAACTACAAACTATGACCTGCCTAAATAACGAGCAGATGTCATGAGAAGGAATACATTAATTAAAACAAATACTTAAGACTACCTGAACTGGCGAAAGGGTTTGTTGATGACCGTACGACGCCAACTGTCATTCACACGGGAAGCTGACGACGAATAACAGTGACGCTATACCGATGACAACCAGAGAAGCTGACAATACTGCCAAGTATACAGTGATGATGGAATAAGAATATATCTTAATGGACGTACACTGCATGATGATCCAACCTGCATGGCGCACTTGCTACAACAAGTGCTGCTCCAATAACCAAATAAAGGCGAACGAAGACCTACACGGAAAGAAAACACTGAATTTTATGGGATACCCAGGCACTGAGCTTGCTGCCCAGTGCGGGACTGGAAGATCTTACAATTCCTTATTTACTTCGCGAGAAGACCTGCGAAACTTGAAATATGACTATCAGTATAGTCCTACAAAAATAACCAATGATAATATCAAAAAAAAATCATAACAGAGTCTCACATATATAATCAAACATCCAACAAATAAACACGGGATGTAATACCAGCTCAAATACCAAGGGTCTCAGCTAGTATCATTACAGTGACAATGCTGGACTCCTAATAAACAGTGAGAAAGAACAAACTTAAATCTATATTTTCAGAAGTCAGGAAAAATACTTCCTTAGTAGTGCCAAGTGCTACATATATATATATATATGATTGGGAGGCTATAAACCTAAAACTTTTGAGGAGTATTGATATATTTCAGAGGGATGAGTATCATAAAATATACCTACCCTATTTTGAGGCACATGTCCTACTCTATCCTTATGGATTTATATGAGCATATGTCTTCCATGACAGCTCAATTTGAGAATGTAAGTAAAGAACACCTGAGAACAAATGAAGTTTCCTTCCAATGTGGTATAAATTTTTATACGATTATAGCAACAAATAACTCTCTATGGAGGCAGGGTAAGCTATATAGAGTTTGAATTCATATAAACACTAAAGGTGAATGAGGGTTAAACTTTTAAGGGGGGGAGAACATACCCCTGACTTGCAACAAACGTTTTACACGTGAACTTTCCTAACGATATACTAATCTCCATGATTATAAATTCTCTATTTTATACACCTAAGCAATCTATTTTTTGAAAGCCAATGAGTTTGTGGATTAACCATGTATCTAAGAGATAGAAACAAACCATAAAGTTGACTGTCTTGTCACCAAACCGTAGGATTCAAACTGGGAACCCCTAGTTTGGAAGGGTACTATTATTTAAATATAATTAACCTAGGGTGAACACATAATTCACCTGATCCATGAAGTTTAAATATAACAAGAAAAAGGCCAAGCTTAAGGCGGAGAGATTAATACTTTATGGGATCTTAATTGTAGAATGGCTTATAAAAACTTTTCTTGGAGTCTTAATCCAAATTCAGAAATAACTATGATGTCTTTATTCTAAGAGATGGTAACCAAAGTCTAGGCAATGATCAAGCCTTGATAAGTTAAATACTAGATAAAGCCTTTTAAAGAGAAGAGTATATTCCAAGGTATCCAAGTCCATGACTGAATTTATTGCTTGTATGATGGGTCCAAGAGTCAAATGATTGCTGAATATATTTGTTAGACATATGTGTCTAGATGTCCTGACAAGAACTTATCTTTCATGCCAAGAGGAAAACTGGCTACCCCGCTTGATGATTTGATCAAAGGAGTTTAATTCTGGGGATTAAGGAATACACTAGTTTCAAGTGTAAGTTACAACAGTTACTAGAGTAGTTGTGTAACAATCAAGGAAGAATGTAGTAATCACCACGTCACAAAGTCTTGATAAGATAAAATTTGGAAATTTGCAATTATGTGGTTGTTTGATATTTGACGTGGGAGGTCGAACTTGGTCCTGGTCAGATCAAGGGAAAACCAAACACAAAATGGAGTGGAGGGATAGTTCGACACTGACGCTGACCCCGGCAGGGTTGGATGATTCCTGAGACTCCCTACAAGTGGTCACCAATATCTCTGTGATAAGTAAATATTTGTTTTTAAGTCTAAACTAAAATCTGTCTAATAAAGTATATTAGATGTTGGGAATGTAAGTTAAAAGTTAAAGTAACCAAGCTATCCTGAAGAGACTTAACAGCTAAAATAACTCCGCGTTTGTCGGAAAAATAGTCAACTATGAAGGAAATACTAATTGTTATTATACCATAAGTCATGATAATAGTTAAATATGAGATCAAGAGACATCTACTATAATGTGAGAATTTACAAGCTACCTTCTAAGTTATGGCCTTATTGCCATCTGAAGGGAAGGATCGACTTTAAGTCTTTCTTTATAAATTAAAACCCAGTATACTAAATGGGAACCCACCTATAAGAAACTTTATACTAATACTCACATGAGTTATTTTATAAACCGCAAGAACATGTGGAATTGTGAGAAAATTATACCTTGTTAGAAACCTTAACGGGAACCCTACTGTGGTATACTTAATGAACAGACAATAAAGGATCGGTTATGTCCTACCGACAATTGGCGAATCGATAATAACAGGAAATCTTCTATACTATAAACAAGATGCACGGCTTGACCGTAGCTCATACATTACATTGAAAATGAAAACCGAATATGGTAACAGTAAACCCAAATACCTGAACCACGGGATGATGACCTGAAGGTCAAAGAGAAGAACTTTAATATACCCTATTTTATTCAAGACCCGAAGGCCGACGATTACAGCTACAAGAGGTGACGAATAGAAGACAAAGTCAAGACCAACAAGAATACTACAACTATTTACAACAACTGAACCACTGAATGCATCAGCAACACCGACAAAGATGATGAACCCCACTATCAGGACGCTACCACTACCAATGATGAATTTATAGTAAACCAATCGGGTAAGGACCCATGGAAGGAAGAATGCTTCAACCAAACGTGCGAGAGCTTATGGACTTGACAAGGAGTAATCCTAAATTGGACAAGTAAGTAATAATATATATCAAGAAGATACCCCATATGCGAAGGCAACTAGCGGGAAGAACACAGGAAAAGAACTCGACGATGAAAAATCAAATGGAAGGTGAACTGTATTACAGTATATGCCACATAGAGGAAGAACCTCGTAGTAGATTTGCTCAAAAAGGATAATGAAAGATACATCACATGTGCCTGAACATCACAGGATGGACAAACCTTACAATATTATTGGAAGCCGACGTACAGTAAAAGATATACAACGAAGAATACCAAGCTATGCTGCAACTAACAGCTACTAAGAGACAAGATAATCAGGAGCGGTGGCATACCGCGGCACATCAATCCGACAGTCTAAACAAGACATGGAATAATTTGACAACAAACAAGATGGAAGATCACCTTCACCCATACGGGATTCAAATATAAAAGCATGATAATGCAAAATAAAACATGTCAGAGAATGCATGAATTCTTAGGGGCAATACCCCGTAAACACAAAAGTCCAGTCAAGATCAACAATGACAATCAAACGAAAATAATGGTGAACACAACTCATCAACCCTACATGTGAACATAAAGAAACTTAAATATCCACCTATGAAGCGCATTTAGGACTATTCCAAAATGATTGAACATTACTTATTCAGAGTCGCGCAACGAAAGCGGGTGGTCCCATCAGTTAAAATTATCTACTGAGCTCAAGGGAAATGCACAACGTATTTCACGTATCTTAACCAAATATGTGCCATACCCACCTAAAATCTTACAGCCGAGAGGCTATCTTTTAAACTAATCGTAAGTTTTAAATAAGAGTGAAGATTGCTCACTATTTCCAGACAAGTTGTGATAGTCTAGGGTACGGGGGCGTACCCCTCTTTTTAAGGGGGGAGAGCCTACCGCGTTTTAGCATTTTAGCATGGAAGTACACTTTCATTGTATTGTTGCACTGTGATTTGTATGTGAACAAGTATGACTTTGTGATTCTATGAACTCTTACTTGATGATGTGTACTACGTTACACTAGCATGAATGGATTATGTGTACTACGTTACACTATATTGAAGCTACTTTGGCACTACGAAATTATGTGTACTACGTCATACTATATTGGAATGACTCCATGTTTGCATGATTTGTACTTTGCTACACTGCTATGAATGAATTATGTGCTCTACATTGCATTGCACTAAGTTGTTTTTGGTGATGACCTTTCATGCTCATTACTGTATGTTACGATTGAATATACTACGAACTGAGAAGTAGTGGAACTTGGGACTTGATCCCTAAAATAGAATTGAGTTGTGGATGCTTAGCGGAACTTGATTCCCCACAACCATTCGAACTTAGATATGAGACTTCGGGGCGAAGTCCTTTTTAAGGGGGGTAGATTGAAATACCCCGAATCTAATTAATACTTGTTTATTATTAAATAATGAAGAATTAATCTAGAAACAGATCATTTTAGTTACGCATGCTAATCTATACATGCAAACGTTACGTGAATTAATTATTACACGTGCGCATGCAAACTCACGCAGCGAACGTCACGAAAAACAGTCGTTTTACCGTAAATGCTAACGGGCGTAATGTTACTAAAATATTAACGTACTTGTACGAACGTTCATGTACGATTATTAACAAGGATTAAACTTCTTGCATAACTAGCTCGATAGAAAGAGCGTCAACAAGAAAAGAACAATACCAACGTGTATACAAACGAGCAACGTAAATACTTTACGAATGCCTAAGCATCTATAAATGCTACAATAAATTGAAATACACATTATAAATGTAACAACTTATGTTACACCTATTGTATATATTATGAAGATATAATAACTCATCAAAGGTCAAAGATGCGCACTAAACATCTTGACAAGAAGAACGTTCGTAAAACGCCTTAGAAACATGCGATTAAGCATGACCTTGTATGACCTTCTAAAACTCAAACCAAATGGTCATACACTCATTATATGAATATATAAACATATTCCCTAGGCTATATTCAGTCAAAAACACAAAATGCTCGGGAGTGCTCACGCACGCTCCTTAAAGCACGAAAAGCCCGGAGGAGTGCCGAGGTGGCACGAACTCCTATAAAATTAATTCCTAGAGTTCCTAACATCATTATTAACCATTCTAAAGAGAACCCACGAAGTGGTTTCTCAAAATTCAACAAAAAGCTCAGGAGTATTTCTTAACGCTCCTTTTTGGCCCGGGAGTGTCCCGAAGCCCGTAAATTATGACTTGGGTTGATGTAACCCCATATAACTCAATGTAACATCCTAATATATCATTATTTACCATAATAAGTGTTTATAAACACTTGGAACTCATAAAACCAATTTATTTCCCAAAATTTCCTTAGAGCACAAAAACACACCTTCGGGTGTCACTAAAACGCGTTTTACGCAATTACCTTGTAGTTTTTGACATGCCACGAACTAAGAATATTAAATAGGGTTAAAATGAACTTCTAAATCAGTTGGAGGCAGTGTCAAACCAGGTGCTCTATAGGGGCCGATTTTATGTGCAAAAACTAGTATAAAATTTGCATTTAAAGTTTATAAAAGGCATAGAACATGGTGACTCACCTTCCCATGTGCTATAATACTTAATGACAGAAGAATATAAGTCTCATGTGAGCTCCATTCTGTCGAAATTATGAAGGGAAACAAGACCATGTGTGCTAGACAAAAACAAAATGAAAAAGGCAAAAAGTAGATTTAGATTCCACCTTTTTGATTTCTTATAATTCAAGTGACCTTCCTTGCTTGTCCTTGGCTCTTCATTACCGGTTGAGACACTCCATTTAAGCTCTGATTTCGTGGGTCTACATAGGAGGAAGAAGACATCATTCAACAATTGAAAAATCAAAGGAATAAAGCCTTACTTTTCTTACCTTGTCATTTAGCTTGCATAATTGTTCCCACCTTGCCTTGTGTAACACCCCAACTACCACCGTACACATAACATTAAACTGCAGCGGAAAATCCAACTCATCACATTACTTAATTCAATGGTGTTACACGCCGTTAACCACCCACGTGGCTAACAAGGCTAATACATAAACATTGTACCGGTCTGATGGGCTAAATTCCCGAGCGACTACACAATACTTTCCCCTTCCATTAACAACAACAACAACATACACCTTTAACTCATACCGAGTGTTTATAAAACTGATGCCACAACAATACGGTCTTACTACACCTACTGTATATATACACTTAAATGAATACCCATGTACAATGACTAACCCCGTCTCTCTCTCGAACGGCTTCAGCTCTCTGACCTGAAATAGGAAAAAAAGAGGAAAGGGTGGCCCCCAAGGGGCTCAGCACCTTTGCTGGTATGGTAATCCCGCGCCCACATGTTCTACGCGGGCCACGCACAAACTAATTGTCGGTCTTAGCATGCGGTGATTTTACATTTTAATCATGCATGCACTGTAAACACACACAACCATAATCATTTCGCCTCAACGGGCTCAACAACGGATAACATATACCTTACTTATAAAGTCACTCAGGTATTCATTATCCCTAGAGATGTTCCTCCTCTAATGGAGTACTTCCTTAATAGCACGACATTACCTTAAATCGGGTTATCCTTAAACGCTCTTTTCTCAAACTAGGATTCATATCCATGATCCACATACTCCCTTTATACAACATATCTCATTCCTCATAACAAAACATAACGAACCTTTCTTGTTTCGGCGCACACATGAAACATCGCATTCATTTTAAACACCTAACGTATACATATCATAGCATAAGGGGAAAATTGTTAGCACAATAAACAACACAAAAACCATACGATAGGTTCACACAAGGAACCTTTCCACCATAGTTAGTATATATAGTGAGCCTAGAGATTATTGCCAATTCATGCTAAGTCGTTACAACCCCGTTACCGTCCAGTTATATCGATACGGTTAACTTAAACCCAAGGTGTGTCGGATATAGTAATCCCAAGCCACACCGAAATAACATCGTATGCCCCGGGGGCCCGACGTGGTCAGTAATTAGCTTGGATAAGCTAAGGGAAGGTAGAAACCAAAATTGGAATACAACCTATACATACACCAAGAGAGCCGAACCGGATATGACATCGACTCCCGTCCTCACAGCGGGGCCGAACAACCGGACTCCTCACCCCCCCATTAGTACATATATACTTATAAATAAGTAGTTAGAGATCCATTATGGAGCCTACCACATCCACCACACCATACGATATCAAACCGATTAAGCACCAACAAGGGAGGTTCACACACTTGCATGCAACAACAATACCTCATAACTCACCACATAGCCGTGGTTAGCACGTTCCCAAGGTTTGGGTGTTAACCTCGAATACCGAACTCTTCACGTGTTCCTATTCTAGTAGCTAAGGTTCAACACTTATTTAGGTGGTTAACGGTATCGGAGACCAGTTGGCGCCACATAACTGAATTACTATAAACTCACATGTTTAATCTTACAAGGTGGCAAACACTCAGCAAAAAAACATTGGATACAAGCCGGTGTATCCGGTAGGACACAGGTTGCAAGAAAACCATACCTGCACCGGAGTCCACTTATCACGTCCACTTGTCTCGAGCATCTCGAACCTACACTGATAACTTACATTACTTTATTAAGTCGGGGTAGCACGATCATTTAATGTCTAATGCTTATAACTTTTACCCCGTTAACTTAGTTAAATAAACTTGACATTTTTAACTTGTTTTACTCTATTTAATACAACTTTTCCCACTTAACTGTCTCATTAAAACCACCTAACATGTCCTTAACTACTTTATAAATCAGTTACCATCATCAACCCCATCATTGCATATCATTTCAGTTAACTTAAACAACATTTTTGGTCCGACCGACCTACCGACCGAACTTGTCCAAGTTCGGTCCATCCAGAACACATTTCCGTCAAAATTTCTAATTCCGACGACCTTGTAAGTTCGGTATGCATGTTCGGTCTATTCCCGAGAGTTTCTTCCCTTGAAAAATCAAGCCCGAACCATAACTTGCCAAGTCCGGTCCCATGTTCGGTCGGTTCCAGAAACTTATCCGTACACAAATACAAGCCGACCGACCTTGCAAGTACGGTCCCCAAGGTCGGTCCATCAGAAGCCAATTTTCGCAGGGTAAACTGGGCTCGACCGAACTTGCAAGTTAGTTCAGGTGGGTCGCAAGTTCGGTCTGCCCACAGACCTTGTTTCCTTTTCTCATTCAACTCCAAACTTCACCCATATAAACCTAGTACCCCCTAACCTCATTTGGGCACTTCCAAACACACTTAAGACATCCTCAAACACTCATAAAACTCATTTTTAATTCCTTAAGCCTTTACTTATATCTTCACAAAATTCCTAACACTTACAATGTTTCCTCCTTAAGATTTCTAGGTGGATGTCACCTATAATGACCACTATACCAAGGTGTTTCCTCTACACCTTAAAATCATCTCTCAAATTCTTTTCTTACTAACTAAACCTCCTTTTCACATCTACCTAAACATCACACTTATTCATTGAATTCAACATTACCTAACCTAAA
This sequence comes from Limonium bicolor, assembly GCA_023374045.1. Lineage (NCBI taxonomy): Eukaryota > Viridiplantae > Streptophyta > Magnoliopsida > Caryophyllales > Plumbaginaceae > Limonium > Limonium bicolor. Next base: position 298,135,206 of record CM041777.1, on the reverse strand, counting down.
CACAATTCCTTGTTCACCAAACCATTTAAAACACTTAGAACTTCTTAAACTTTTCCCAAATTGGCCATAGCTTCCTTGTATCTACTACACCAAACACTTAGGTTTTACCTTATTTCATCAAGAACACCTAAAATCCATCAACACATTTCATACACCAAACTTCACATATTTAGCACTACATCACAATATAGTGCTTAACTTAAATTGCTTGGCACTTAGGCCCTTAAATAACATGGCTCTTAGGCCCTTAAATTGCATAAACCTTAAACACTGAATTTCCCACATAAATCATGCCTTTGACCTGCAAATACATACACCAAGACGTATGTTCTTTTACTAGTCTCTTAAGAACACTTTACTAAGTCATTCACCATTTGCTCTTTAGGTAGTTTTAACAAGCATTATAAGCTCATTTCTCCTAAGGCATTAAACCACATTGAGATAGCATATTTACCTCTTTTCCCTCACAACTTCTTTCTTGTTTCCTCATAAAACCGGTAAGGCATTTCTTTCCTTGTCAACTACTAAACAATATACCAACATTGAAATGAGTATACAAGCTTTATGTTTCATCTCATTGTAAACCCTAGGTTTACATATATTATCTTAAGGTATTAAAATGATTGTTTTACCTTGGAATGGAAAGAGAGCTTGAATATATATCAAGAGAGGACTCCACCAAGCCCTTGGAAGATTCAAATGAAGCTAAAACAAGCAAGGTAAAGACACCATGGTGAGGTGAATTTTCGGCCATGTACTAAAAGGAGAGGAAACTTGATTTTTCTTTGAGATTCCTTACTAGAAGCAAAGGAAACAATAATATGTGAAAAGGTGAGCTCAAGCTCCATCAATGGTGAATCTCCTTGGCACCGAAATTGAGTTCTTGAAGATTGAAAAGGTAGAAGTGTAGAGCTTGCTCCAACTAGAAGAATGGTGGTCTTGGAATTGAATTTGGACCATGGAGCTAGGAGTTACAAGTGGTCAAAGATGGAAAACAATGGTGGTGTTGGTGTTGCTGTAGCAGCTCGTAAAAGAGAGCAAGAAGGGAGGTTGGAGACGTGTGAAATGAAGAAGGAAAGGAGAATTGAAGATAGAACTTGCTTTAACAAGATATTTGTATTATAAGGTAACTTTCTCCTTTTTACCTTCCTACCCTTCCTTTCCTTAATTGATTTTTACATGGTGGTGACTCACCTTCATAAAAATCGGCCCCATATACTTAGAAGGGTATAATAGTCTTTGTTGACCACTTTAATTACTTATAACAACATATGTTACAAACTAGCTTATAAAAGTTACTATTCATAAAAACAAGGCACATAGAAGTGAAATTTTTGATTTCCCATTGATATAGACTTCCAAATGTGATACTATATAGTACACATGTTAATTAAAGAGTAATGATGGACATTTAGCCATTCAAAACTCATTTACAAGACAATTTTTCAAAAACGTGCTTTAAGACTCCTTAAAGCACATTTTGTGTTTTAACTTGTTTTCAAGCTTGGTTTTCTTTGGTAAATGATTTAATATGTTCATTAACATATTTATAAGGTATAGGTATGACCATTAGGTCTTATACAAATTTATCCCAAGCTTAGAGCACATTTTAGCCCATATTGACCTTAAGGTATTTTTTGTTTTGTTTGGTTTCATTGTCCACCAAGGTTTCCTAAGGACTTAATTAGCCTTATAAAATCATAATTAAATATTATCAAGTCTTGGTAGGATCTTTGGGTCCTAACCAAGTTCACTCCAAGCTTAGAGCATGTTTTTGCTCACACCGTGCCTTAGTGTTTTTATTGCATTTACTATGGTTTAAATTGTTCACTGATGTTTCTAAGGCACTTTTTAGCCTTTATATAACATAGTTTGATATTTAAACCACATATCAAGGTTTGGGGTATTTCAATCTACCCCCCTTAAAAGAACTTCGTCCTCGAAGTTTACACTTCCCTCACATCTTGGATTAGAATACGGGGATTACTTATAGAGATAAAACTTCCATAACCAAATACACTTTACATCACAACCTCGGACTTAATGGTCCGGGCAACACGTTCACATCCATACATAACATAACATATTCACATGATAACCTCGGGCTCAATGGTCCGGGTATCTTAACAACACTTACACATACATAACAACCCCTTTGACTCACTGGTCTTGGGTAACATAACAACCTTTAGACACATAGGTCTATGTAACACAACACATTTAGACTCATAGGTCTTGATAGCATACACTTTAGGAGATCAAAGTCAAAATAACCTTTATCACACATACCAAACAACATGGCATAGCATGTATTGCAATCAAAATAATCTTTGGTATACACTGTGATCCCGCAGAACCCGGTCGCGATGGACACCTTCCGTCCCCGTGTCCTTGGGAGATCAAAACAATCACTTAAGTTTAAAATTTCCTTGTGAGGTTAAGTAAGAGAACTTTAATTATGTAAAGTATCTATCAACGTTTTATAAATACCAATTGAAAATCCTTTTGAAAACACACACAACTCCAAGTCCAATTTATGCCCCTTGTATTTTCTTAACATGGTTGTTTGTGACCACTTATAGGGAGCTTCAAGGGTCATCCAACCCTGATGTGATCAGCATCAGTGTTGAACTATCTTTCCACCCCAATTTGTGTTCGGCTTCCCTTGATCTCATGATAATCAAGTTTCACCTCCCACTTCTTTTTCAACCAACAACTAGTTCAAGCATGCCCCATTTTCTATCTTTCAATCCTTCTAGTCATAATCATTACATCTCCAAGGGATAGAACTCCGTCTATCAATCATCACCCAAATCCAACTTAATTCAAGTTACCTAGGGAATTTAATTCTCACTAGGTTCTATGTCGGTCTCATACCCCTCATAAATCACAACACTGTATATATATACATATTTTTTATCAAAATACAATACATGGTTTACATTTATGCACCGTCGGGGTTTTAGTTCCCCGGGAGTTTCTTTACTCCCTTCCACTTGTACTCTCACACACCACTGTTAACAAAATAAACACACTTCCCACAATGGTATTCGCATCTTCTGTGCGCAATTACCACAATTTAACCACAAATAAATGCGTATGTTTATATAACACACGCGCCAACCATCATAACAAATCATTTTGTGCTATGCACAACCCAGTTCACGTACACTTGTACGGTAAAACACACTAAGTGGTTTTGCGCTCTACCCCCCTTAAAAGGGATTACGCCCACGTAATCAATCACTAAACCTTGGCTTAAAATGTTCTGCCGTCGTGAAGTATTTTAACTTCCACGCGGTCTGCTATACAATGCGTTCTGGTTAGAGGATCTTAACCATATCGGCGGTTTATTCCTTAAACCAAGAATTTTCCTAGGAGTTTATCTAACTCATAACCGGTTTGGGTCCTAGCTTGTGAGGCTTCTAGGCATTGATGACTAGCCATCCATTCATATTCACAATGTATATTCGGCATTTGATGCATGGGCTCACTGGCCTCTGCTGCGCCATTCTAATAATTATAGGGCTAGTTTGCCCCATTCATTACTGTTACTGTATTGTACATCTCCAATGTATGGTATCTCTTACCCTGAGCGAATTCGGTGAGTTTCACAATTTTCCATCCTCTTCTCCAATAGCTTACAGCGTAAACTACTATGTAATTCACAATGATTGACTTGCTTCTACCGACTTACTGTCGGTTGAGATTGAGCTACTACCTAATGTGTAGTGCTCTCTCAGTTATTTCCCACACCTGGGGTATATCTCATACCGTCATTTGGTATTTAGTGTTACTGTAGTCACTTACTGTTAATCATGTCTCCACCTTTGGTTTTGCACATTTATTCTTTCATTCCTGCGGCCTTGCATTACCTATGCATCGGCCACTATAACATTATTCCTTCACAATTACCATGCTTCTGATTCCTAGCTATCCCACTTGATCATTACTGCGCAAGTGCAATACCAAAACACTCAGTCATACAGAGTGCAGAGGCGTAAACTCTTGACAGTAAATCTCTCATGCGATTGCGATAGGAATTTACACTGTGTTTTACTGAAATTCTTATCACATAATACTTGTCACCGGCTTACTGCTCGGTTCGTTTGCTATCATTTACTGTTGTGCCTCCACTGGGTTTAACTCATAACTCTGCTCACTCCCCATTTTATCATCTAACAATACTCACACAACGGTCGCTTATTGCGCACCGTATCCTCACTCATTATACAACATCAACTTATACTGCATCCGCTATTATATTAGCTTCCGCTATTACGCTGGGTTTATCTGGCTACTTATTTGGCTGATTTTTGAATATACTACTATTTTTCTTGAGCCTTAATGTTTCTTGAGTGTTGTTCACTACACATTTAGCTTCACACACCTATGGTGATTGCTATCAGACTTATTACTCTTCCTGTGTACACAACTGGTACGAGCACTTCTTTTCGCATTATTTTATTCAAATCATCCTGGGGTAATAACAACGTGGTCAATCCCCAACATATTCCTCGAACTTGGTTCATATAGCTACCGCTCCTGCGGTCTCACGATATCGAGAGGTATCCCCACTCTTACTGTAGTGGTTCGTTCTCCGCTCTATTTACTTGTAGAACATACACTTCTGTAATTGATCAAATTATATAACACATTTTATTTGTGGCCTATAAGCCTTATTGCCTTGAGCTGCGCTCATCGTAGGCTGTCCACATACATGTACTTCTTTGTGCAACATTACATAGTTTGGATATCATATTGAGCTCCATGACAAGGTCGTTGCATTACGTTTCCTTTCATGGGATGCCCCTTAGGATTGTCAGTCCGTCTCTCTGACAACTTATGTTACACTGGGTGTTAGTTTCAACCCTCGTGTTTCTGTCATGCATTTTGTGCAACAATTGTTGATGCGAACACCTTTTAAGGATTGCTCCTGGGTGTTGCGAAGTCATGCCATTACATTTGGTTTGCACTTATGGGTACTTTCAGTAAACTATACGCCTTCTCCAATGTCTTTATAAACCAGTCGGTGCACTTCGCACCTCTTGTATCTTAAATATTTCCTTGCACACATTCACTGATTCCTTCAGTCTCTTTAATTTAGCTGGGTTCCTTTACTTCAACCATTCATGGTAATCCTTAGCTCTTGTTTTGACTTACACTGCTGACCGTAGAACGGAGTCGACTACGTCCCGTGTTCTGGGACTCTACTCGTATACCTATATGGGGTATCATACTGATACATTACTACTTACCCAACTAACCTATAAGTAGGTCTGTCAGGCCCACATGCTCCTATCGGAGTGCGGTCGTCCCACAATTTCAGTTGGTACACTCGTAGTGTCCGTCACACGCCTAAGTGAAGTATTCTGTTGTCAACTCCCTTATATTGTCCCTGACAATATGCGTCTCGTGCTTCCCGAACTTAATCGAGGGAAAGTTTGTCCCACTGTTGTATCCTTGTCAACTGCCCCCTGTTTCACTGGTTTGGTTAAAAGAAGTTGGAAAGAAGTGTTGGTTTGAAGAAATCTGGTTTTGAAAAGAAAGGGTTTGAATAAATTTGGGTTTAAAGAAAATTCTCATGGTTTCACAACATCTTCTTACCTAGCCAAGTCTAGCTTCTTGCTGACTGGTGTACTTCCAATTACAGAGGTTAGGCTAACAGGCCCTTCCACTGTTATGACGATCACATTTAACCTTATGGGTACTTTACCAAGTACTTGTAGTGGTTATAAATTTCCCGACAGCCCTGTTATAGTAGCACTTGCTATGGCAAGTGCGCCATGCTAACTGGCTATCGGTTTAACACATAACCGGTTGTGGTATTGTTTTTATCCGCACTGTCATCAGTGGCCTTGTTGGCCCTTACTGATCTTACTGTCTCGATAATAACTCTCTGGGTAACTTCAACTTCTCACTGTCTTCATATGATAATCATTAACTAGGGTGTTTCCCACTCTGGGAGACCCTTTTACTTAGTATTGTATCCTCTTTGTAGCCCTTCCACGTATTGTCGTGGTTGCTAGGACTTGTCTCTTGTTTGGGCACTACGTGTAGTTCCCTTGTCGGTTGGTATACCGTTGGTGCATTATTTATCAACTGTGGTTCCGTAGACACTCGTCTCGGGTTATTAATCCACTTCTTGCCTGTTGCATGGTCGGTGCGTTTGCAAGCTGGTTATTCTCGACTTCTCGACTTCCTCGGCATGTCGACCCAGGTTGCCGGAATTCTATTCTCTTATACACAAAAGTCTTCATTCTTCGCTATTAGATGGGTTAACACTGTTCAGATGGAAACCGCTCCGGGATTTCCCAGTTTTCGGGATCTACCGTATGACGGTTCTCCGTACCTTTAGAGGTATTTAATAGCAGCCAGATCGGTATCCGAGTAGGAGAGGACTTTTCATCTCTCTGGCGTTTTTTCCCAAGTTATAAAAAGGGATGGTGGAGGGTGGGATGGATATTGTAGGTTCCAGTACACACTGGTAATCCTTACTACGTATCTCTCACGCTATCACTCAACCCTTAACCCAAAGTACTAAAATCCTAACTCGGTACTTCCTAAGCTCGGTAATTCAGTCATCAATAGCGCTACTACTCGCTCTGATACCACTTTTTGTACACCCCAACTACACCGTACACATAACATTAAACTGCAGCGGAAAATCCAACTCATCACATTACTTAATTCAATGGTGTTACACGCCGTTAACCACCCACGTGGCTAACAAGGCTAATACATAAACATTGTACCGGTCTGATGGGCTAATTCCCGAGCGACTACACAATACTTCCCTTCCATTAACAACAACAACATACACCTTTCAACTATAACCGAGTGTTTATAAAACTGATGCCGACAACAATATCGGTCTTACTACACCTACTGTATATATACACTTAAATGAATACCATGTACAATGACTACCCCCCTCCGTCCTACTCTCGAACGGCTTCCAGCCTCGTACCTGAAATAGGAAAAGAAGAGAAAGGGTGGCCCCCAAGGGGCTCAGCACCTTTGCTGGTATGGTAATCCCGCAGCCCACATGCTACCGGGCCACGCACAACTAATTGTCGTCTTATCATGCGGTTGATCATTTTTAAATCATGCATGCAACTGTAAACACACAACAATAATCATTTCGCCTCAACGGGCTCAACAACGGATAACATATCCTTACTTATAAGTCACTCATGGTATTCATTATCCCTAGAGTGTTCCTCCTCCCTAATGGAGCTACTTCCTTATAGACGACACTTACCCTTAAATCGGTTATCCTTAAACGCCTCTTTTCTCAAAACTGGATTCATATCCATGATCCACATACTCCACTTTATACAACATATCTCATCCTCAATAACAAAACATAACGAAACCTTTCTTGTTTCGGCGCACACATGATAACATCGCATTCATTTTAAACACCTAACGTATACATATCATAGCATAGCAGGGGAAATTGCTTAGCAACAATAACAACACAAACACCATAAGATCGGTTCACACAAGGAACCTTCCACCATAGTTAGTATATATAGTGAGCCTAGAGATTATTGCCAATCTCATGCTAAGCTCGTTACCAACCTGTTACCGTCCAGTTATATCGAACGGTTAACTTAAACCCAAGGGTGTGTCGGATATAGTAATCCCAAGCACACCGAAATAACATTCGTATGCCCTGTGGCCCGACGTGAGTCAGTAATTAGCTTTGGATAAGCTAAGGGAGAGGTAGAAACCAAATTGGAATACAACCTATACATACACCAAGAGAGCCGAACCGGATATGACATCGACTCCCGTCCTCACACGCGTGGCCGGAACAACCGGATTCCTCACCCCCCCATTAGTACATATATACTTATAAATAAGTAGTTAGAGATCCATTATGGAGCCTACCACATCCACACACCATACGGTATCATAACCGAGTTAAGCACACAAGGGAGGTTCACACACTTGCATGCAACAACAATATCCATCTAACTCACACATAGCCGTGGTTAGAACGTTCCCAAGGTTTGGGTTGTTAACTCCGAATACCGAACTCTCACGTGTTCCTAGTTCTAGTAGCTAAGGTTCAACACTTATTTGAGGTTAAACGGTATCGGAGACCAGTTGCGCCACATAACTGAATTACTAAAAACTTATTACATGTTTTAATCTTACAAGGTGGCAAACACTCAGCAAAACACATTGGCATACAAGCCGGTGTAATCCGGTAGGACACAGGTTGCAAGAAAACCATACCTGTCACCGGAGTCCACTTTATCACGTCCACTTACGTTCCTCGAGCAATTCTCGAACAACTGATAACATTACATGTACTTTTATTAACGTCGGGGTAGCACGATCATTTAATGTCTAATGCTTATAACTTTTCCCCGTTAACTTAGTTACATAACTTGACATTTTTAACTTGTTTTACTCTCACATTTTAATACAACTTTTCACCCACTTAACTGTCATTAAAACCCACCTAACATGTCCTTAACTACTTTATAACATCATTACCCATCAATCCCCATCATTGCATATCATTTCATAACCTTAAACAACATTTTTGGTCCGACCGACCTTACCGACCGAACTTGTCCAAGTTCGGTCCATTCCAGAACACATTTCCGTCAAAATTTTCTACTCCGACCGACCTTGTAAGTTCGGTCGCATGTTCGGTCTATTCCCGAGAGTTTCTTCCCTTTGAAAATTCAAGCCGACCGAACTTGCCAAGTCCGGTCCCATGTTCGGTCGGTTCCAGAAACTTAATCCGTACACAAAATACAAGCCCGACCGACCTTGCAAGTCCGGTCCCCAAGGTCGGTCCATTCCAGAAGCCAATTTTCGCAGGGTAAACTGGGCTCGACCGAACTTGCAAGTTCGGTCGCAAGTTCGGTCTGCCCCAGACCCTTGTTTTCCTTTTCTCATTCAACTCCAAACTTCACCCCATATAACCTAGTACCCCCTAACCTCATTTGGGCACTTCAAACACACCTTAAGACATCCTCAAACACTCATAAAACTCATTTTCTAATTCCTTAAGCCTTTACTTATATCTTCACAAAATTCCTAACACTTACAATGTTTCCTCCTTAAGATTTCTAGGTGGTATGTCACCTATAATGACCACTATACCAAGGTGTTTCCTCTACACCTTAACATCATCTCTCAAACTTCTTTCTTACTAACTAAACCTCCTTTTTCACATCTTACCTAAACATCACTTATTCCTTGAATATCAACATTACCTAAACCTTAAACAACTTCCTTGTTCACCAAAACCATTTAAAACACTTAGAACTTCTTACACATTTTCCCAAATTTGGCCATAGCTTCTCTTGTATATACTCACATCCAAACACTTAGGTTTTTACCTTATTTCATTCAAGAACACCTAAAATCCATCAAACACATTTTCATACACAAACTTCACATATTTAGCACTACATCACAATATAGTGCTTAACTTAAATTGCTTGGCACTTAGGCCCTTAAATAACATGGCTCTTAGGCCCTTAAATTGCATAAACCTTAAACACTGAATTTCCCACATAAATCATGCCTTTGACCTGCAAATACATACACCAAGACGTATGTTCTTTTACTAGTCTCTTAAGAACACTTTACTAAGTCATTCACCATTTGCTCTTTAGGTAGTTTTAACAAGCATTATAAGCTCATTTCTCCTAAGGCATTAAACCACATTGAGATAGCATATTTACCTCTTTTCCCTCACAACTTCTTTCTTGTTTCCTCATAAAACCGGTAAGGCATTTCTTTCCTTGTCAACTACTAAACAATATACCAACATTGAAATGAGTATACAAGCTTTATGTTTCATCTCATTGTAAACCCTAGGTTTACATATTATCTTAAGGTATTAAAATGATTGTTTACCTTGGAATGGAAAGAGAGCTTGAATATATATCAAGAGAGGACTCCACCAAGCCCTTGGAAGATTCAAATGAAGCTAAAACAAGCAAGGTAAAGACACCATGGTGAGGTGAATTTTGGGCCATGTACTAAAAGGAGAGGAAACTTGATTTTTCTTTGAGATTCCTTACCTAGAAGCAAAGGAGAACAATAATATGTGAAAAGGTGAGCTCAAGCTCCATCAATGGTGAATCTCCTTGGCACCGAAATTGAGTTCTTGAAGATTTGAAAAGGTAGAAGTGTAGAGCTTGCTCCAACTAGAAGAATGGTGGTCTTGGAATTGAATTTGGACCATGGAGCTAGGAGTTACAAGTGGTCAAAGATGGAAAACAATGGTGGTGTTGGTGTTGCTGTAGCTCGTAAAAGAGAGCAAGAAGGGAGGTTGGAGACGTGTGAAATGAAGAAGGAAAGGAGAATTGAAGATAGAACTTGCTTTAACAAGATATTTGTATTATAAGGTAACTTTCTCCTTTTTACCTTCCTACCCTTCCTTTCCTTAATTGATTTTTACATGGTGGTGACTCACCTTCATAAAAATCGGCCCCCATATACTTAGAAGGGTATAATAGTCTTTGTTGACCACTTTAATTACTTATAACAACATATGTTACAAACTAGCTTATAAAAGTTACTATTCATAAAAACAAGGCACATAGAAGTGAAATTTTTGATTTCCCATTGATATAGACTTCCAAATGTGATACTATATAGTACACATGTTAATTAAAGAGTAATGATGGACATTTAGCCATTCAAAACTCATTTACAAGACAATTTTTCAAAAACGTGCTTTAAGACTCCTTAAAGCACATTTTGTGTTTTAACTTGTTTTCAAGCTTGGTTTTCTTTGGTAAATGATTTAATATGTTCATTAACATATTTATAAGGTATAGTATGACCATTAGGTCTTATACAAATTTATCCCAAGCTTAGAGCACATTTTAGCCCATATTGACCTTAAGGTATTTATTTGTGTTTTGTTTGGTTTCATTGTCCACCAAGGTTTCCTAAGGACTTAATTAGCCTTATAAAATCATAATTAAATATTATCAAGTCTTGGTAGGATCTTTGGGTCCTAACCAAGTTCACTCCAAGCTTAGAGCATGTTTTTGCTCACACCGTGTCTTAGTGTTTTTATTGCATTTACTATGGTTTAAATTGTTCACTGATGTTTCTAAGGCACTTTTTAGCCTTTATATAACATAGTTTGATATTTAAACCACATATCAAGGTTTGGGGTATTTCACCTTGTCTTGCATTATAACCGAAAATCTAGCATAGAACATGGGCATTTATTGAGCCAATAACTCATTGAATAAACTAAAGAAAAGAATGGTCAAATGACATTAAAAATTAACAAAACAAAAATCAATTCCAATTGCATTCTCTTCTTTCAGTGAGCTTAGTCTCATTCTTCCCCTTGCACACTTCACTCACGAATTGGTAAGGCTCTCCTCTCTCTTCTTGCTTCATCTTCTTCCTTTGAAGCTCTTAAGTCCATTAATGGAGTTTTAACTTCTATCATCTTTAAGGTAATTCCTAGCATTTCTTGTCAAGCCTTGAAGCAAAACTCTTCCTAGAATACCTACAAGGATTCGGCATCAATTAGTACTCCAAGGAGGTTGTCTAAACCAACATTAATCCAAATAGCATCTCAAAGTTATCTTAAGGTAGTTTTCATGCTTGAAAATCCTTAAAGCACATTTTTGTGTGTAACCGATTTCTACTTCTTCTAAGACTCTTTTCTTCTTCATTTTCATGAAGGAAAATTTGTTCTTCATCCATATAGGTGTGCCGAATTTATAAGGAGAAAAAGCTTAAGGTAAATCCTTGGAAAACTACTTACAAATCTACTTAAGATCTTTATTGAAGATCTAACTCCTAAACTCCTCCACCACTTGCATATAACCGAAGTGGAGCATCAAGATCACCTGGAGAAAGCTTGGAGATCCAAGAAGAGTTTAAGCACTTAACCACCTTTGTTAAGAAGTAAGTTTACTAAGTTAATCTTTATGTTTTAAGCTTTGTTAAGCTTCTAAAAATTATACAAAATTTATGTACATCTCCTAGGTTATATAAAACCGAAACTACATGGTATAATATACCAAAAATATAATCTATAACCTATATGGAAAATATTTACCTTAAGACACATTTTTGTGTCACAAAATTTATCTATGTTAGGTACAAATTCAAACCGAATTACCAAGGGTAAAAATGTTCTATTTTGAGCTAAGAATCAATATAAGACATTACAATAATTTTTACATGGGTTATATAACTCCTATAAATTTATGTATAATTATTTTGACATATAAATCCACTTTTATATACTATATGGTCACTAATTAATTATGGTCGAATGGTCTAAGTGATAAATAGGTATTAATGACCTACTTAGGTATATAAACTTATATTATAAAGTTTGGAGAGTTAAAAATATTTTATTAGTGCTTAAATGGTTAATTAATTAAGTTATGTGGCTAAAATGTAATTTTCACAAAGTTTGGTGCATATACTATAAAAACCGAGAGTTAAGGGTGTCCTTGGGATAAACATGATATAATATAAGGTTAGGAATTAAGTTTATGAATTTTAGATAATTTAAACAAGTGTTAAAATAACAATTTATAAAGTTTTGGGCTATTATGTAATTTATAAAAGTTATTATGAAAGTTTGGAATTTAATATGGGGCGAATTCATAATTAAGAGAATCATGAAGTTCACTTTCGAAATTTTGAGGAATTAAATATTCAAACTATAGTTTATAAGTTATTAAATAACTATTATAAAGTTTTGGGGTGAAAATGTAATTAATGGAAAGTACATGACCAAAGCCGAATTACTTTGGGCTAGTTTTGTAATTTAAGAATTTATATGTATATATGCAGCAATTAAGAAGAACTAAAAATTAAAACTATAGTTTATAAGACATTATGTAAAGGTTATAAGATTTTGTGGTTAAATTGTAATTATTGAAAATATTATAACAAGGCCAAAAGTTTGAGGGGCCAAATTGTAATTTTCGAAAAGTTATAACGTTCAAAAGTCATATACCAAAATATTAAAGGTGGTCTTGTAATATAATTAAATAAGGAATTAAAACTATATAATATAATGAGATTAGAGTTGAAATGTAATTATAAGAGAAATATGGCAAAGCCGAAAATGAATGTGACTAATTGGTGATTTATTAAAGTTATGGTGTTCAAATAATAATTACTAAATTTATAGTGGTTGTTTAGTGAATTAATTAATTAAGAAAATAAAACTATGTATTTGGAGTATAATGTAAAGTTTAAGAAATAAATGTGGTTATAATAAGATAACCGAAAGGTATGTTGTATTTATGGGAATAAAAATATTTGTAGGTCCTATATGGATATTTAGGAATATAGAAAAGGAAATTATGATTTAAGGATTTATGAAATTAAAATTATATGATATACAAGTACAAGTAATTCATTTGTAAAGAAATAATATTTGTTGGGGTAAGTTTGTGAATAATAAAAGATATGGAAATAATACGTCCATGTGTGACACGTAAATATAGTTTGAAGATTTATTAAGTGGTCATGTCATTAGACAATTATAAAAGTATCATAAATAATACATGTGTATGAAATATATAATCTTAGATTTAAGTAAATCAAAAGGAAATGAATAAGAGGAATTTAATGTGGAAACACCAAATAATATTTGGAGCTATAGTCTATTTTAAAATAAAGCTAAGAGGAGGGTTAACTAACATGTGACCAATAAATGTCATTGATAAAATTATAATTACTATGTCATTTGGACAATGGTAAACCATGTAACATAAATGGTACATGAATATATAGTTATATACATTAAAGGATTTAAAGATAAGTCAAAGGAAATAACAAATAAGTTATACATCAAACCATAAGGTAATTAAAAGAGATTACCACGCAATATAAGTCTTATAAATTAGGACTACATGTTTTAGAAATATGTAAATACCTTAAATAATAATAAGGAAAGGAGGTTAAAGAAACTACCAAAGTATAAAGAAAATAAACCTCACATGAAATAACGAATATGAAATCGTTTCATGAATCAATAAAATTATTATACGAGAGTTACATAAATTAACACTCTCAGATTAATCCTATTCTAGGACATTGTTTGACCAGACGTTGACCGGGAACTAAACAAGTACAGTCTACGGTGAACGGTATGAAATTGTTGCAGTCTGCTTTCTACCGGATTACACCGGCTTGTGTGCTATCTGTTGTTGAATAACGACCAAGATAATTGTATGTAAAATGTTGTATTACTCTTGTGCACTGTTGTGTTATTTTATGTGCGTGATGTTACTAACTATAATGTGTATGTTCCACGCATACAACACTACATTACCAGTGGATTAAATACCTGCGCTTTATTGTACCGAGAACTTGTTCACAAGTTTCTCACTAACTTCACTTCATAACAAACGTCATTATCCTAAACGTGATAATTGACATACACATTATGTTTTTTTTAAACGTCTTCTATGACACCTAACAATTCTATACTACGAGAACGAGGAGCCCAGTTGGGTCTGACCATGCATGCTATAGGAGTTGTACCTGTCTCAGGTCGTCTCCTATTCAGTTATACGTCGCGACGGAACATTTCAGTGGAGAGGAAGACTTTATTCCTCTCGCGGGTTCAATTCCCAATAGTTCAGTGGAGAGGAAGACTTCATTCCTCTCGAGGGTTTCGATTCCCACATTTCTCAGTACAGGAGTTAACTACGTTTTCTTCTGAGGGTCTAGTTACCCAACCTTCAATCTTAACGAGGTCACTATACCTTCACTATTTGAAATATACATTTATACCTGTCAGTCCCATTGTGTGGACTCGACTATCATTAAAGGATTCAGTTCATCTAACTTGACCTTCTCAGTCTTGTTCTATGTGACATTGTTATCCTTGTATGGATGCTTGTTGTGATTATGTTATGATGTTTATTTACAGCTTTATAAAAATGACTTGCATGTATTCGACAAAATAGTGGTGTGGCCCAGTAGCTTGTGGGCTGCACGATTTCATACCGGCAAATTTTTGCTGAGCCGTTTCATGGCTAAACAATTCCAGGTACCTGAAGAAGAAGAGATTGCCCGACCGAGTGTAGGTGGGGTAGAATTAAGACATGGGTTTATTACCACCGGTGTGTAACGCCCCTACCTATCATAAATGCAGCGGAAATAAAATACTAAGGCGATTACAGATCATTGGGTTCCAAACACCCGGCACCAAACCTCACCTGAAATACCCCTAATCTTTAAAATATAATTAAATGATCTATTAATGATCTAAGAGGATTATTAAACATCTAAATATTATTGGGGAACAATCTAAAAGATCTCAACAAGGCAAAACACGCCTTAAGATCGGTAAAGCCAAAAAAAATGTGCTTTAAGACACCATGAAGGTTGTATGACCCCAAGTAGGACCCAAGTGGATTCCTAGGTATTATAATGAAGTAAGGAACACAATAAAACAATTCTCAAGGTGAACTAAGCTCAGGAACACCCTGTGACACAAAAATGTGCGCTAAAACTCCTTAAAGCACGTTTTTGTGAGATTGCCTTTTAAATTGATTTTTAATGGGCTTAAAAATTATATTATCCTTAAATATGATATATAATCATATTATATCATATTAGGAATCTAATCCCAGAAATTTACGAATTTTTACAAATTTATTATTAAATATTAATAAAACCCTAAGTGGGGCCCGCATGAGTCAATATGACCAAGCATGGTCAATGGTCAACTAATTGACCCACTTGGACCATGGCAGCCGGCTGGAAATAAGAGAGGAGGCAAAATAATTCCTTGATTGACAATAATGCTACCTAATACATTACTTTTTGAAAATTAAGCTTACTTTTACATTATTTCAAATTCTTCCAATCATTCCTTCCTTCCTCCTTCCTTCCTTGTCCGATCTCCTCCATCCCAGCCGATCCCTCCCTTCCTCTCAAGCTCTCAAAGCTTGCTCTTGAACATGGAAGGCAAACCTAGCTCTTAAGTCCTTAAGGTAAGTGTTTTAATGTCATTTTTAGCCCTTTTTCTTCATCTCTTCACTACCAACACCTAAATTTCGTGGCTCATCAATTCCTATGGCTTATTCTCAGTGTTCTAAGGTTAGAACAAGAGCTAAACTCGGTTGAGACCAGTAGAGGGACCAAGGTTGTTCAAATCTACATTTTAAGGTAAAAATGTGCTTTAAGCTCATAACTTTTGATTCCCTTCGAGTTTGGCTGTGAAACTTTGGTCATAGCCTCACCTTCTTCTCCTTTTCATGTGGAATCTGCCGGTTATCCATTTGGAGCAAGGGTGACCGAGATCCAAGAGAAATACTCTCTTTTAAGGCATTTTTCCAAGGTAAAACCTAATAACAAGGTAGTATTTCAAGATATAACTATTTCCTATGTCAATATGGTGGATCTAACACCTTGTGGTGTGTTTGGTTCAGGTCAAAAATACCTAGAACTTCCTTTGCATTTTTAAGGTGATTTTTGCCTTAAATCTTACATTAATTATCCCTTATGGTTAATGAAATACCCCAAACCTTGATATGTGGTTTAAATATCAAATTATGGTATGTAAAGGCTAAAAAGTGCCTTAGTAACGTCAGTGAACAATTTAAACCATAATAAATAATGCATAAAGCATTAAGACACAGTTTGAGCAAAAACATGCTCTAAGCTATGAGTGAACTTGGTTAGGACCCAAAGAGCCTACCAAGACTTGATAACATTTAATTATGATTTAATAAGGCTAAATAAGTCCTTAAGAAACTTTGGTGGACAGTTAAACCAAATAAAACATAAGAAAATACCTTAAAGTCAATATGAGCAAAAATGTGCTCTAAGCTTGGGATGAATGTGTATAAGACCTAATGGTCATACCTATATCTTATAAATATGTTAATGAACATATTAAATCAATTACCAAAGAAAACCAAGCTTGAAAACAAGTTAAAACACAAAATGTGCTTTAAGGAGTCTTAAAGCACGTTTTTGAAAAATTGTCTTGTAAATGAGTTTTGAATGGCTAAATGTCCATCATTACTCTTTAATTAACATGTGTACTATATAGTATCACATTTGGGTGGCCATATTAGTGGGAAATCAAAAATTTCACTTCTATGTGCCTTGTATTTGTGAATAGTAATTTTTACAAGCTAGTTTGTAACATATAATGGTATAAGTAATTAAATTGGTCAACAAAGACCAAAACACCCTCCTAGGCATAATGGTGGCCGGTTTTTGTAGTGAGGAGTCACCAAGTATGTTAACTTGTTAAGTAAATAAATGTGACTCATAGTTACTATTTGCTTTAAGACTTAAATATCTTCAAAAAGTAACTTCTATCTTCATTCTCCCTTCTTTTCCTTCATTTTCCACGGTTCCAAACACCACCACCAACCTCTCTTCTTCATTCTCTCTCGGTAATACCACTACCTCCATGAGAACTCAAGCTTTGAACCCTTGTCAAATCTTGCTCTCTTGTCCAAATCAAAAACAAACACCACCATTCTCTTAGTTAAGCCAAGCTCTACAATCTTGTCTCTTCAAAACTTCAAAACCTCCATTTCGGTGCCAAGAGAAACCACCATGGGAGGAGCTTGAGCTCATCTTTTCACATATTCTTGTTCTCCTTTGCTTCAAGGTAAGGAAACTCAAAGAAAATCCATGTTTCCTCCATGTTTTGTTGTTGTCCGAAAATTCACCATTAATGGAGCTCTTATATTGCCTTGTTCTAGCTTCATTTGAATCTTCCAAGGGCTAGGAGGAGTCCTCTCTTGATACTTGTTCAAGTTCTCTTCCAATTCCAAGGTAAAACAATTACCTTAATGTGTTAAAACAATATGTGAAACTAGGGTTTACAATGAGATGAAGCATAATGCTTGAATACTCATTATGTTGTTTGTATAATGTTTAGAAGTTGACAAACAACCAAACACCCCACCGGTTTACAAGGAACCAAGAAAGAATTTGTGAGGAAAAAGAGGTAAACAAACTATCTCAATGTAGTTTAAATGCCTTAGGAAAATGAGCTTGATTTGCTTGATAAAATACCTAAGGAGCCAATGGTGAGTGACCTAGTAAAGTGTTCTCAAGGAGACTAGTAAAAGAACATATGTTTTGGTGTATGTATTTGCAGGTCAAAGGCATTATTTATGTGGGAAATTCAGTGTTTAAGGTTATGCAATTTAAGGGCCTAAGAGCCATGTTATTTAAGGGCCTAAGTGCCAAGCAATTTAAGTTATGCACTATATTGTGATGTAGTGCTAAATGTGTGAAGTTTGTGTATAAAAATGTGTTTGATGGATTTTAGGTATTATTGAACGAAATAAGGTAGAAACCCAAGTGTTTGGATGTGGGTATATACTAGAGAAGCTATGGCCAAATTTGGGAAAATGTGTGAGAAGTTCTAAGTGTTTTAAGTGGTTTTGGTGAACTAGGAAGTGTTATGGGTGAATGAATGTTTACTTGAGAAGGAAACAAGTATTAAGGTGATTTAGAGTGATGCAAGGATTTAGGTGTTGTCTTGGAAGTTCTAGGAATTCAATGTGTGTTTTGAGGATGTATTTAAGTCTTGGAGGAAGTTGTTTAAGGTTTAGGTAATGTTGATATTCAAGGAATAAGTGATGTTTAGGTATGATGTGAAAAGGAGATTTAGTTAGTAAGAAAAGTTGAGGGATGATGATAAGGTGTGGAGGATACACCTTGGTATTTTGGTCATTATAGGTGAAATGCCACCTAGAAATCATAAGGAGAAAACATTGTAAGTGTTAGGAATTTTGTGGAGATATAAGTAAAGGTTTAAGGAGTTAGGAAAAATAGTTTTGTGAGTGTTTAAGAATATCTTAAGGGTGTGTTTGAAGTGCCAAATGATGTTAAAACACATTAAGAGGCCTTAGGAGAAGTTTGGTGAAGATTTGACAAGTTTGGGTAAGTTTAGGAGGCGACCGACCCAGGGGCCGACCCAGTTTGTGGGTCGGTCGAGCCTCTGTAAAATGTTAGGAATGTGTTCGGTAATGGTCCGACCCAAAAGGGTGGGTCGGACATGGGTCGGTCGGTCAAGTTTCAAAGGTGGAAAAATGTTCGCACATGGACCGACCCAGAATGGTGGGTCGGACGTGGGTCGGACGGGCATGTTTGTAAGGAAGTAAAAGGGGTCTGTAATGGACCGACCCAGCTGTGGGTCGGTCGGTGGGTCGGTCGGACCAAAAACATGGATTAAGGTTATGAAATGATATGTGATGATGGGGATTGGTAGGTAATGATGTTATAAGAATGCTGAGGACATGTTAGGTGAGTTTAAATGGCAAATAAGTGGGTGAAAGGTTGTAATTAAATGTGAAAGTAAAACAAGTTAAAATGTAAAGTTATTTAACCAAGTTAACGGGGAAAAGTTATAAGCGTTAGACTTTAAACAAACATGTTACCCCAATGTTAATAAAACATGTGATGTTAACAGTGGTTCGAGAATTACTCGAGGAACATAAATGGACAGGATAAGTGGACTCCGGTGACAGGTATGGTTTTCTTGCAACCTGTGTCCTAACGGATTACACCGGCTTGTATGCCAATGTGTTTTTCTGTATGTTTGCCACGTTATGATATAAACCATGAAACGAGTTTACAGTCATTATTGTTATTGTATGTTTACGTGCCGATACCGGTAACCTCTAATGCGCTTGAAGGGCTAGTTAACCACTATTAGGTAAACGTAAGAGAACGGTATCCGGTAATAACGTTTCCGACCTAAGGAACGTTCTAACCACGGCTATGCGTGAGTTGGATATGTAATGTTTGTGCGTGGTGTTTGTATGTGAAGGTATGACTCTCTTTTCCCTTGTGTATGTCTGACTAGACTTAACTCAATGTTTGTGATTGTTTAATAAAGTTCAAAGATGAACTTCTAATAAGTGCTAACGGGGGGAATGAGGAGTCCGGTCTGTTCCGGCCACGCGTGTGAGTATGGGGGTCGTTGTCATATCAGGTTCGATCCTCTCTGTATGTTATGGTTGTTTTCCAATTTGGTTCCCAACCTTCCCTTTAGCTTAACCAAGGCTATTACTGACTCACGTCGGGCCACAGGGGCATACTATTGTTATGTTTGTTTCGGTGTGCTTGGATCACTATATCCGAGACACCTTGTGTTAAGTTAACCGTTCATTTAACGAGACGGTAACGAGTTATGTAACGAGCTTATCATGAGACTGGCAACAATCTCTAGGCTCACCAGTATGTTGGTGATGTTTGGGTCGGTTCCTAAGAGAACCATTCCCGTTGTATTATGTGTTTGTTGTGATGCAATACTTATTGCGGTGTTATGTTGTGCACATGGAAACGTGCAAAGTGTTGTTAAGTGTTGTTACGTAGTGTATGTTAATGTTGTAAAATGTGAAGTGTGTGGATCATGGATATGATTCCCAGTTTGTGATAAGAGGCGTTTAAGGATAACCCGATTTAAGGGTATGTGTCGTCTATTAAGGAAGTAGCTCCGTTGGAGGAGAAACACTCTAGGGATGATGAAACCATGGGTGACTTGTTAAGTAGGATGTATTATCCGATTGTTGAGCCTATTGAGGCGAAATGTTAAGTGTTGTGTGTTTATTGTCACATGCATGATTTAAATATAATCAACTGCATGCTAAGACGACAATTAGTTGTGCGTGGCCCGGTAGCATGTGGGCTGCGGGATTACCATACCAGCAAAGGTGCTGAGCCCCTTGGGGCCACCCCTTTCTCTTCTTTTCCTATTTCAGGTACGAAGTGCTGGAAGCCGTTCGAGAGTAGGACGGGTAGTCATTGTACATGGGTAAACTTTAAGTGTATGTATACAGTAGGTGTAGTAAGACCGAATTGTTGTCGGCAAGTTTATAAATACTCGGTATAGTTGATAAGGTGTGTGTTGTTGTTGTTGTTAATGGAAAGGAATATAATGTATAGTTGCTCGGGAATTTAGCCCATCAGACCGGTACATTGTGTATGTAGTAGCCTTGTTAGCCACGTGGGTGGCTAACGGCGTGTAACACCAACAAGTTAAGTAATGTGATGAGGTTTTCTTCCGCTGCAGTGTGTTGTAAGTATGTTAATGTTGGATGGGGTGTTACAAAAAGTGGTATCAGAGCGAAGTATCGCTCTGATGACTGAATTACCGAGCTTAGGAAGTACCGAGTTAGGATTTTAGTACTTTGGGTTAAGGGTTGAGTGATAGCGTGAGAGATACGCTAGTTAGGAACTACCAGTGGCTACTGGAAACCTACAATATCCATCCCACCCTCCACAATCCCTGTATATAACTTGGGGAAACAACGCCAGGGAGATGGAAGTCCTCTCTTACTCGGGGATACCCGATCTGGCTGTTATTAAATACCCTTAGGGTACGGAGAACCTGTCATACGGTAGATCCCGAAAACTGGGAATCCCGGAGACGGTCTCCATCTGAATAATGTTAACCGCATTTCATAGCAATGAATGAAGGATCTTGTGTATTGGAGAATAGAATTTCCGGCAACCTGGGTCGACATGCAGAGCAGTCGAGAATAACCAGCTTGCAACGCACCTACCGTGCAACGGGCAAGAAATGGATTAATAACACCCGAGACAAGTGTCTACGGAACCACAGTTGATAAATAAAACACCAACGGTATACCAACCGTCAAGGGACTACAACGTAGTGCCCAACAAGAGACAAGTCTCAGTAACCACGACAAGTGCGTGGAACGGGCTAAAGGGAATACGACACAAAAAAAGGGGGTCTCCCAGAATGGGAAATACCCTAGTTAATGATTATTATGTGAATACAGTGAGAATTCACCTAGACAAGTTATTATCAAGACAGTAAGATCAGTGAGGGCCAACAAGGCCACTGATGACAGTGCGGGTAAAAACAATACCACAACCGGTATGTGTTAAACTGATAGCCAGTTAGCATGGCGCACTTGCCATAGCAAGTGCTGCTATAACAGGGCTGTTCGGGAAATTTATAACCACTACAAAGTACTTAGTAAAGTACCATAAAGTTAAACGAGACCACTATGACCATGGAAGGGCTTAATAGCCTAACCTCTGTGATTGTAAGTACACCAGTCAGCAAGAAGCTAGACTTGGTTAAGGTAAGAAGATGTTGTGAAACCATGAAAATTTTTCTTTCAACCCAGATTTTCACAAACCCTTTTCTTTTCAAACCAGATTTTCTTTCAAACCAACACTTCTTCCAACCTTCTTTAAACCAAACCAGTAAAACCAAGAGCAGTTGATAAGATACAGCAATGGATAAACTTTCCCTCGATTAAGTTCGGGAAGCAGGAATGAATATTGTCACGGGACAATATAAGGGAGTTGACAACAGAATACTTCACCTAGGCGTGTGACGGACACTACAAGTGTACCAACTGTGTTGTGGGACGACCGCACTCCGATAGGAGCATGTGGGCCTGACAGACCTACTTATGGGTTAGTTGGGTAAGTAGCAATGTATCAGTAAGATACCCCATATATGTATACGAGTAGAGTCCGAAACACGGGAAGTAGTCGACTCCGTCTACGGTCAGCAGTATAAATCAAACGAGAGCTAAGGATTACAAAGGAATTCAGTTAAGTTAGCAAGACTAAAAGCATTAGTGAACTCCTTTCAAGGAAATGTTTAAGAGTTAGGAAGTGCGATGGGCACAAACTGTTATGTAAAGACACCACATATGTCTTAAGGATCCTTAGGGATAACATTATAGCTGGAATGGTGACCCAGCCTGTACATGGCAAGCAGATGCCTAATGTGGACACATTAATGTGCAATGACGGATGAATTCCCAGAATAAGTACCTACACTACCAGGAAATGTTAATCTTCACAGAAGAAGATAGTAACCAGTAAAAACGCGAAAGGCGTAGCTAACGGAATGTACCAATAAGTGTGAGCCAAATGTAAAGGCATAACTTAACGACACCCAGGAGCAATCCTTGAAGGGTGTTCACATCAACAATTGTTGAATGAAATGCATGACAGAAGCACAAGGGTTGAAACTAACACCCAGTTTAGACATAAGTTGTCAGGAGACGGACTGACAATCCTAAGGGGCATCCCATGAAAGGAAACGTGATGCAACGACCATGTGATACTGTACAGAGAAGTACATGTGTGTGGACAGCCTATAATGAGCCCAGCTCAAGGCAAATAAGGCTTATAATCCAAAGCAGATATATCATATAAATTCGATTGATGGTAGAAGTTTAGGTTGTATAAGTGAATAGAGTGGTAAACGAACCACTGCATAAGAGTGGGGATACCTCTCGATATCCTGACACCGCAGGAGCAGTAGTTATGTGAATCAAGTTCAAGAAATATGTTAAGGATGGACCATGTTATTATTGAAAAAGAGCAGTTAGCTTATAGCAGGTGTGTATAACAGCAGTTTGATAAAAGTGAAGCCACCGGGCTGAATAACGCCGGCTTGTGATCGGAATGATCGATGCTCAAGAGCATTCAGTGGTCATCCAAAATGAGGGATGAACCATAATATGAGTAATGTAAATTTATGTGTGGAAGTTGAGGTGACAGTAGATACGACATAAGCTGATGATATACAAAAGTAAGAGCACGGTGCGCAACAAGCGACCGTTGTATAAATGTTGTAACGAAAAACGTAAAAGATAAGATCATTATGAGTTAAACTCAGTGGAGATGCAAGATAAGTGATGATAAAACAAACTGAGCAATAAGCCAGTGGTAGGTACTGTGTGATGAGGGACTCAGTGTGAATTCCATGGCGAATCGCATAAGGGATTTACTGTCAAGAGTTTACGCCTCTGCACTCTGTATGACTGAGTGTTTTGGTATTGCACTTGCGCAGTAATGAACGAATGAGATAGCTAGGAATTGGAAACATGTTAATTGTGGACAAATAATGTTATAATGCCGATGCATAGGAAATGCAAGGCCGCACCAAAAAAAGTACTTGTACAAAACCAAACGTGGAAATATGATTAACAGTAAGTGACTACAGTAGCACTAACTGCCAAATATCGGTATGGAATATACCACAAAGGTTGTAAATAGCTGAGAGAGCACTACACACTAGGTAGTAGCTCAATCTCAACCGACAGTAAGTCGGAAGGGAACAAGTCAATCATTGTGAAATACATAGCTGTATACACAGTAAATTATCATGGAAGTGGATGGAAAAAATGTGAAACTCACCGAATCCGCTCACGGTAAAAGATACCACGCGTCGGTTGAGAAACCATTGTCACCAAGATAAAGGTAACAATTGGGGATGTACGATACAGTAAGAATAACAAAATGGAGCAATTAAGCTCTACAGTTTGGGTTTCGCAGCAGAAACTAGTGAGCCAGTGATTCAAGTGTTGAATGAATGGTGAACATGAGTGAATGGCTAATTATTAATGCCTAGAAGCCTACAGGCCAGACCGAAACTAATTAAGAGTTTAACAAACTCCAATGAGAATTCTTGGTTTAGGAACTAAACCGCCAATATGGTTAAGATCCTCTAATCAGAATCCATTGTGTAATAGACCGCGTGGAAGTTAAGATACTTCACGACGGCAAAACATTTAAGCTAAGTTAGTGATTGATTACGTGGGCGTAATCCCTTTTAAGGGGGTAGAGCGCAAAACCACTTGGTGTATATTACCGTACAAGTGTACGTAGTGTATGTGATTCATATTGTGCATAGCACAAAATTATTGTTGTTTTGATGATTGGTGTGTGTGTTACGTAAACATACACATTCATTCATGGTTTAATTGTGGTAATTGCGCACAGAAGATGCGAATACCATTGTGATAAGTGTGTGTGTTTGTTAACAGTTGTGTGTGATTGTACAAGTGTGGGGAGTAGATAAACTCCCGGGGGAACAAAAGCCCCGACAGTGATAAATGTAAAACCAGGTGTAGTATTTTGGATAAAATATATGTGTATGTATATATATATGTATACTTAAAAGTGATGCATGAAAGGGTATGATACCGACATAGAACCTAGTGAGAAGAAGATTCCTAGGCAACAGGGTTAAAAGTGAATGGAGGTAACTGATAGACGGAGTTCTATCCTTTGGAGATGTTGTGATCATGACTAGAATGATTCAAAAGATAGAAAATTGGAAATGAGTGACTTACTTGATGCTTGAAAATGAAGTGGGAGGTGGAACTTGATTTGCATGTGATCAAGGGAAGCCGAACACAAATTGGGGTGGAAGGATAGTTCAACACTGATGCTGATCACATCAGGGTGGATGACTCTTGAAACTCCCTATAAGTGGTCACGAATAACCACGCTAATAAAAGAAGCAAAGAGCTTAGTTGGACTTGGAGTTGTGTGTGTTTTCAAAAGGATTTTAAATGGTTTATATAAAACGTTGATGGATACTTTACATAATAAAGTCTTTCTTACTAACCTCACAAGGAAATTTTAAACTTATGTGATTGTTTTAACTCCTAAAGGCACGGGGACGGAAGGTGTCCATCGCGACCGTGTTCTACGGGATCACAGTGTATATCAAGGATATTTTTGATTGCTATACATGCTCTGACATGTTGTGTGGTATGTGTAATGAAGTGTGTTTGACTTGGATTTCCTAAAGTGTATACTATCAAGGCCTATGAGTCTAAATGTGTGGTGTTACATAGACCTATGTGTCTAAGGACTGTTATGTTATGGGGACCTATGTGTCCAAATGTTGTTATGTTACCCAAGACCAGTGAGTCCAAGGGTTGTTATGTATGTGTAAGTGTTGTTAAGATACCCGGACCATAGAGTCCGAGGTTATCATTTGGATATGTTATGTTATGTGTGGATGTGAATGTGTTGCCCGGACCATCAAGTCCGAGGTTGTGATGTAAAGTGTGTTTGGTTAGGAAGTTTATTTCCAAGTGATTCCGTGTTCAAATCTAATGATTGTGAAAAGTGTGAACTTCGAGGACGAAGTTCTTTTAAGGGGGGTAGATTGAAATACCCCAAACCTTGATATGTGGTTAAATATCAAATTATGGTATGTAAAGGCTAAAAAGTGCCTTAGTAACATCAGTGAACAATTTAAACCAATAAATGCAATAAAGCATTAAGACACAGTTTGAGCAAAAACATGCTCTAAGCTATGAGTGAACTTGGTTAGGACCAAAGAGCCTACCAAGACTTGATAACATTTAATTATGATTTAATAAGGCTAAATAAGTCCTTAAGAAACTTTGGTGGACAGTTAAACCAAATAAAACATAAGAAAATACCTTAAAGTCAATATGAGCAAAAATGTGCTCTAAGCTTGGGATGAATGTGTATAAGACCTAATGGTCATACCTATACCTTATTTATATGTTAATGAACATATTAAATCAATTACCAAAGAAAACCAAGCTTGAAAAAAAGTTAAAACACAAAATGTGCTTTAAGGAGTCTTAAAGCACGTTTTTGAAAAATTGTCTTGTAAATGAGTTTTGAATGGCTAAATGTCCATCATTACTCTTTAATTAACATGTGTACTATATAGTATCACATTTGGGTGGCCATATTAGTGGGAAATCAAAAATTTCACTTCTATGTGCCTTGTATTGTGAATAGTAATTTTATAAGCTAGTTTGTAACATATAATGTTATAAGTAATTAAATTGGTCAACAAAGACCAAAACACCCTCCTAGGCATAATGGTGGCCGTTTTTGTAGTGAGGAGTCACCAAGTATGTTAACTTGTTAAGTAAATAAATGTGACTCATAGTTACTATTTGCTTTAAGACTTAAATATCTCAAAAAGTAAGTTCTATCTTCATTCTCCCTCTTTTCCTTCATTTTCCACGGTTCCAAACACCACCACCTCCTTCTTCTTCATTCTCTCTCGGTTAATACCACTACCTCCATGGAACTCAAGCTTTGAACCCTTGTCAAATCTTGCTCTCTTGTCCAAATCAAAAACAAACACCACCATTCTCTTAGTTAAGCCAAGCTCTACAATCTTGTCTCTTCAAAACTTCAAAACCTCCATTTCGGTGCCAAGAGAAACCACCATGGGAGGAGCTTGAGCTCATCTTTTCACATATTCTTGTTCTCCTTTGCTTCAAGGTAAGGAAACTCAAAGAAAATCCATGTTTCCTCCATGTTTTGTTGTTGTCCGAAAATTCACCACAATGGAGCTCTTATATTGCTTGTTCTAGCTTCATTTGAATCTTCCAAGGGCTAGGAGGAGTCCTCTCTTGATACTTGTTCAAGTTCTCTTCCAATTCCAAGGTAAACAATTACCTTAATGTGTTAAAAACATATGTGTAACTAGGGTTTACAATGAGATGAAGCATAATGCTTGAATACTCATTATGTTGTTTGTATAATGTTAGAAGTTGACAAACACCAAACACCCCCACCGGTTACAAGGAACCAAAGAATTTGTGAGGAAAAAGAGGTAAACAAACTATCTCAATGTAGTTTAAATGCCTTAGGAAAATGAGCTTGATTTGCTTGATAAATACCTAAGGAGCCAATGGTGAGTGACCTAGTAAAGTGTCTCAAGGAGACTAGTAAAAGAACATGTTTTGGTGTATGTATTTGCAGGTCAAAGGCATTATTTATGTGGGAAATTCAGTGTTTAAGGTATGCAATTTAAGGGCCTAAGAGCCATGTTATTTAAGGGCCTAAGTGCCAAGCAATTTAAGTTATGCACTATATTGTGATGTAGTGCTAAATGTGTGAAGTTTGTGTATAAAAATGTGTTTGATGGATTTTAGGTGTTTTGAATGAAATAAGGTAAAAACCAAGTGTTTGGATGTGAGTATATACAGAGAAGCTATGGCCAAATTTGGGAAAATGTGTGAGAAGTTCTAAGTGTTTTAAGTGGTTTTGGTGAACTAGGAAGTGTTAAAGGTGAATGAATGTTTACTTGAGAAGAAAACATGTATAAGGTGATTTAGAGTGATGCAAGGTTTAGGTGTTGTCTTGGAAGTTCTAGGAATTCAATGTGTGTTTTGAGGATGTATTTAAGTCTTGGAGAAGTTGTTTAAGGTTTAGGTAATGTTGGTATTCAAGGAATAAGTGATGTTTAGGTATGATGTGAAAAGGAGATTTAGTTAGTAAGAGAAGAAGTTGAGGGATGATGATAAGGTGTGGAGGATACACCTGGTATTTTGGTCATTATAGGTGAAATGCCACCTAGAAATCATAAGGAGAAAACATTGTAAGTGTTAGGAATTTTGTGGAGATATAAGTAAAGGTTTAAGGATTAGGAAAAATAGTTTTGTGAGTGTTTAAGAATATCTTAAGGGTGTGTTTGAAGTGCCAAATGATGTTAGAACACATTAAGAGGCCTTAGGAGAAGTTTGGTGAAGATTTGACAAGTTTGGGTAAGTTTAGGAGGCGACCGACCCAGGGGCCGACCCAGTTGTGGGTCGGTCGAGCCTCTGTAAAATGTTAGGAATGTGTTCGGTAATGGTCCGACCCAAAAGGGTGGGTCGGACATGGGTCGGTCGGTCAAGTTTCAAAGTGGAAAAATGTTCGCACATGGACCGACCCAGAATGGTGGGTCGGACGTGGGTCGGACGGGCATGTTTGTAAGGAAGTAAAAGGGGTCTGTAATGGACCGACCCAGCTGTGGGTCGGTCGGTGGGTCGGTCGGACCAAAAACATGGTTTAAGGTTATGAAATGATATGTGATGATGGGGATTGGTAGGTAATGATGTTATAAGGATGTTGAGGACATGTTAGGTGAGTTTTAATGGCAAATAAGTGGGTGAAAGGTTGTATTAAATGTGAAAGTAAAACAAGTTAAAATGTAAAGTTATTTAACCAAGTTAACGGGGAAAAGTTATAAGCGTTAGACTTTAAACAAACATGTTACCCCAATGTTAATAAAAACACATGTGATGTTAACAGTGGTTCGAGAATTACTCGAGGAACATAAATGGACAGGATAAGTGGACTCCGGTGACAGGTATGGTTTTCTTGCAACCTGTGTCCTAACGGATTACACCGGCTTGTATGCCAATGTGTTTTTCTGTATGTTTGCCACGTTATGATATAAACCATGAAACGAGTTTACAGTCATTATTGTTATTGTATGTTTACGTGCCGATACCGGTAACCTCTAATGCGCTTGAAGGGCTAGTTAACCACTATTAGGTAAACGTAAGAGAACGGTATCCGGTAATAACGTTTCCGACCTAAGGAACGTTCTAACCACGGCTATGCGTGAGTTGGATATGTAATGTTTGTGTGGTGTTTGTATGTGAAGGTATGACTCTCTTTCCCTTGTGTATGTCTGACTAGACTTAACTCAATGTTTGTGATTGTTTAAAAAGTTCAAAGATGAACTTCTAATAAGTGCTAACGGGGGGAATGAGGAGTCCGGTCTGTTCCGGCCACGCGTGTGAGTATGGGGGTCGTTGTCATAGCAGGTTCGATCCTCTCTGTATGTTATGGTTGTTTTCCAATTTGGTTCCCAACCTTCCCTTTAGCTTAACCAAGGCTATTACTGACTCACGTCGGGCCACAGGGGCATACTATTGTTATGTTTGTTTCGGTGTGCTTGGATCACTATATCCGAGACACCTTGTGTTAAGTTAACCGTTCATTTAACGAGACGGTAACGAGTTATGTAACGAGCTTATCATGAGACTGGCAACAATCTCTAGGCTCACCAGTATGTTGGTGATGTTTGGGTCGGTTCCTAAGAGAACCATTCCCGTTGTATTATGTGTTTGTTGTGATGCAATACTTATTGCGGTGTTATGTTGTGCACATGGAAACGTGCAAAGCGTTGTTAAGTGTTGTTACGTAGTGTATGTTAATGTTGTAAAATGTGAAGTGTGTGGATCATGGATATGATTCCCAGTTTGTGATAAGAGGCGTTTAAGGATAACCCGATTTAAGGGTATGTGTCGTCTATTAAGGAAGTAGCTCCGTTGGAGGAGAAACACTCTAGGGATGATGAAAACCATGGGTGACTTGTTAAGTAGGATGTATTATCCGATTGTTGAGCCTATTGAGGCGAATGTTAAGTGTTGTGTGTTTATTGTCACATGCATGATTTAAATATAATCAACTGCATGCTAAGACGACAATTAGTTGTGCGTGGCCGGTAGCATGTGGGCTGCGGGATTACCATACCAGCAAAGGTGCTGAGCCCCTTGGGGCCACCCCTTTCTCTTCTTTTCCTATTTCAGGTACGAAGTGCTGGAAGCCGTTCGAGAGTAGGACGGGTAGGTAGTCATTGTACATGGGTAAACTTTTAAGTGTATGTATACAGTAGGTGTAGTAAGACCGAAATTGTTGTCGGCAACAGTTTATAAATACTCGGTATAGTTGATAAGGTGTATGTTGTTGTTGTTGTTAATGGAAAGGGATATTATGTATAGTTGCTCGGGAATTTAGCCCATCAGACCGGTACATTGTGTATGTATTAGCCTTGTTAGCCACGTGGGTGGCTAACGGCGTGTAACACCAGCAAGTTAAGTAATGTGATGAGATTTTTCTTCCGCTGCAGTGTGTTGTAAGTATGTTAATGTTGGATGGGGTGTTACAGTTAAGCTCAAGCTTGGAGGGTAACCATATTTTGTTTTTGTGTATTAAAACATGTCTAAATCAAGTGGTGATTTTTCTACAGTGGCCGAGAGCATACAAGCTTAATCAAGGTATAAACACCTTAAACTTATGGTTTTTGTAATTTAAGCATATACATATATATGGCCGAGAGTGAATATAATATATATATATATATAGGTCATATTGACCTAAAAATGGAAAAAAATGGCTAAGATAAATTAAGCTAGTCATTTAGGGATTTAATTAACATGATGGTCAAATTATGACATTATGTGGAAAAATAATTAAACTAAGTGAGGCCAAAAACATGCTATATTTGAGACATTTATTGTGTATTTTATTTGCAAGTTCAAGATTGTAATAAGGCCATGTCATTAGGCCATTTTAATTTAAGTTTATAAGCTTATTTAGTTTATTTATGCTTATAATTAAAATTGGGCCAATTCGTAATACTAGGAATTTAGAAAGCCGTGGGCTTAATTTAGAGCAATTTAGGCTTTTTAAATAAATTTAATAAAAATTAATTAACAATTACATTTTATAAAGTTTTGGGTCAAAACTGTAAAAATAGAAAAGTATGGGGTATTGTTGGTAATTACCGAAAAGTTTGAGTCCCAATTGGTATTAGAAGTCAAAGTTGACTATATAGGAGACTTGACCAACTTTGGAGAATTTTAGAAATTAAAATACTACCTTATAATAAGATACTTATTAAATTGTAAAAGATTTATAAGACTTGGGGTGGTATTGTGATTTCCGAAAACTTGGGGGTACTAAAAGGAGTTTAGTACAAACCTTAGGTTATTAGGAATTTTTAGGAATTGATTTGG
Organism: Limonium bicolor; assembly: GCA_023374045.1. Classification (NCBI taxonomy): domain Eukaryota; kingdom Viridiplantae; phylum Streptophyta; class Magnoliopsida; order Caryophyllales; family Plumbaginaceae; genus Limonium; species Limonium bicolor. The sequence continues at coordinate 298,103,875 of CM041777.1, read as the reverse complement.
TTTAAATTTGGAGTTAATATGAATTAAATAAGTATAATATAAGGTATTTCATAATATTGTTACAAATGGGTGACACATGTGGTAAAAATCGGGATTTAGAGAAAGTATAAGGTTAGGAATAATGTTTATAACCTTTTGGTATAGTTTGGTGATTTTTGGAATATATACAAGGTTTTATAAGGACATATGTATAATATATGATTTTAATGGAATTAGAAAACTATATGTTATAAAGAGGGGAAATTGGTGAATATAGAAAGTTAAGTGGTGGAAAAATAATTTAAATAGACCATGGGGTCTGTTCGGTTATTTTGAAAAATATAACCATAGGTTATAATTATATTAAGGAATAAGGATTATAATATAAGGTATATACTATAAGTGTAACAAGGAAATATAATTTGGGGTTGAGTTGTAAATTATGGAAGTTTTGGTGGGAATTAATTAATACCGAGAGTGTTAAGGGTGTTTGGTATTTATAACAATATATAACTATAAGTTATAATTGTTTTAATGACATAGTTGTCAAATATATGTTATATAACTATAATATAAACATGGTATAAATTATGTGGAGGATTTTGTAAATAATTAAGGAACATAGGTGCTGTTCGGAAATATATTTTTGAATGAACTTTATAATATGGTTTTGATGTTATAAGAATTATAACATTTGTAATATAAGAGGTATTCATTAAAAAGAATGAATATATATTATAAGAATTGCCATATAAGGAATAGTTCCATGAATACATCACATAAATAAATATGTGTTGTGGAGGAAAATATAAATATGGTTTAATGACCATATATTTTCATAATTAAAATGACGTATGATAAAGGAAAAGAATTACAAACATTGGATATGGAATGTTAGGACTGTACATGTGATAATAAGGATTGATAATGCAAAGTATTGTTTACCACATTGAATTTGGGAAAAGAAAAAAAAAAGAGAGAAACAAACCTTAGAAAAATAAATACTAAGGTGAAATGTATGGTGCATGACAAGAATCATACATGCAATATAGAAACAAACTATATGATGTACAAACATACATTAGGTTACATGCGATAACAAAAGCTCAACTATAAAGTATATTAATATACGAGACAAGACTACGCTTGTAATATAACACTTTTCCAATCTCGAGTTAAACCTAAAACCCGACAAACATTGACAGTTAATAACGGGGGTTAACCGGGAGGTATTAGTGACGGTACGGGGTACCGTAGAATTTTGTGTTGTTATACAGTGTGCTAATCAGTAGCATTATGTATTGTATAGACTGTTAGAGACGACGCACGGAGCATAGGATCTTGCTGATTCATACTCCACCGTAATACTTTCAGGGTGAACGGTATGTTATTTATGTGGCTTGATTGTCTCTGAGGATTTCCTCAGTTCAAACATTGTGTGAAAATCTGTGATAAGATTGAATGTCTGCTTGTGTGAATTAATATGCTTGAGTTGTGTATAATGCTGCCTTATTATTACTGTTGTGCGATAACAGTACCATTCGTATATATGAACATATTATAAAACGAACTAGCGGCAATGATGCTATCTTATGTGTGTAATATAAGGAGCGTAAGTAAAACGTTGTAGCATTAGGATAGTAAGATATATAAAATATCTGAGACTTATATACGGAGCATTGGCCTCTTTAACGCCGCTCTCGTATCTAGCACTGGATCCGAGTCGACATACTCAGGATTGGACTACGACCTTGGTCTGTTGTGTTAGAAAAAAAAAGAATAGTAAAGCGATGCGATGGTATAGATAAGTTTATCAAGGATGTGGCTCTTGCTGTGAACTGTGATCCATTAACGATACTAGGACACCGTGTGGTAGCCATAAGTATCTGGATAAATTTCCAACGAACTACAGATTGTTCGTAGGACGGGGACTCTACCGCTGGAGTGGCTATTGCCGTGGGTGACCCGCCATAAGAGATGGGTAACTTAGAGACACGTCGTTCTAACGAGACGTTGTCATTAGACATGACTGAACAATTACGACGACTATATTAACTCGTACATTAGGCGAACATTATTTGGGCTTGCATGCCAAAGACGAGAGTTCATACTCGTTTATAATTCTCGTTACTTCGCCTTGTTGTTCATTGGTTGTGCTTTGTGGTTATGTGTGGTATGTTGGTGGATTTGTTTGAACGAGCCATTGTGCTCATATGTGTGTTGTGAACTGGTTGTGTCGAGTCACCGTACTCATGTGTGGATTGTGGTTGGGTGTCTGGTCGAGTGAGTCGCTGAACTCAATTATGAAATATTAAGTGTTTGTTGGAATGGAGTCTCTGTACTCATATAAGCGCTGCAAACGCTTTCAGTGGTTTATTACGATGCGATGTGTGAAGCCGGGGGCTTGTTTGTTTTTGAGATTAGTGCAATACATATTGTTGTTTTACAGTTTCAACATTGAACTATTTGTATGGAAACGAATTGCATACTCTCGACCAAATAACTGAATGGTCCGAGGGTGCACGACAGTCTGGTAATAACATACTCAGCAGGGGCTGATTCCATACCACAAACTACCATTTTTGCAGGTATGCAACTTCCGGTGTCGGCAAAGAGAGTGACGCGCTGGGTAGTTTGATTACAGTTATTCAAACATGCACTGTTGCATTTTAAATACGAACCTAGAAACATGTATAGGTTTTGGATACGTAGAAAGCTCACTGTGAATGTATTTTATATTGGTTTTGGGAGTTTAGATCTATCTCTTGTTGTCACTGCGAGAAAATGTTTCGTATTAAAGAGCTTATCAGGAAGCACGTTATTACTCGTATGGGCGAGCAGGAACGGTGACCAGTAGTCAATTGTTGAGATTACCGCTGCGATTATATTGTTAAGTAAGATGATTAGGAGCCGAATAGAGTAGGGGTGTTACAAAAGTGGTATCAGAGCGGAGTACCGCTCTGATGACAAGAGATAGTAGGATTTATACAGTGAGCATAGGTTTTGGGAATACGGGAAAACGTTGTGAGGATACGTGACCTTGCGGGGTTGATGCAATGCCTAAAGCTTGCACACCATAGCCGTAGAGGCACTTCAATATTAAACGACCGAGTAAAGGTCTAACCCGCCCTCTTGACTTATGCCAGGGAGAGGTCTGGGTAACAGTACTAAGGGAGAACACGGGGCAGCGGAAGGTGGTGAAGGTCCAGCAACCCCAAGTAACGCGATGATGGTATGAACCACTCGCACTTGATGGGAGAGCATCCCGGGGAATTTGCAATGGTACCCCACCCGCCGCAGCCCGTATCTCGAGTACTATCTAGTGAGACAATGAAATGAGGAACACCACGGAGATAACTCTCCTAATCAGAAAGACCCGATGTGGATGCTAAGAAGATTATGTTAAATATAGAAGATAAGACTTTGTGTTTTGATGTAATGTTTAGGACCGGGGGTCCTGGTAATGACATAATGTCTATCATACGAGGATGAGAGAAATAAGGGACCGAGTTGAGGAGAAAATTTCCTGTAGGACTAATGGGGCTAACTTGCTATAAGCAAAGCGACCCTGTCTTACATCCAGGAAAGTACCGATGGTACGCTTGGGGGAAAAGAGGTAGAAATGACAAATAATGATTAGCTATGAGATATGTAGTATACAGAAGGAATTACCTTTAGAAGTCTCACCCGAAGCGAGTAACTCTAAAACCATGCAACACTGAAGGTTCAAGATGGCCCGACGTGCATGAGGAGGGATCATGAGAACTGTAGGAACAAGAACTCGCTAAGTTGCTATCATGCAATGCCTCGTGAGGAAAGTACGACCTAACTACCATGGTAAACTTGTGAGAACGAGTACGGGAGCGAGACTATATAAATTTGAACAAGAACCTTTGACTGGAATGTGAACCCGATTAGGGAATAGCACTGCACTGACACACTGTACCGGTGGCCCAGTCTGCATGGTGCACTTGCCACTGCAAGTGCCACATTAACCAAAGCATTAAAATTCAACCTACCTTGCGCACTTGCTACAGCAAGTGCAACGACAGTACACTAACCCTAAAGGACGTGGTGGTCCAGGCGGTTACCAATAAACACTAAATCTTATGTAAGTCCGTAATGCAATAAAACAGGACACAACCTTCTTAAGGGCAGGGGTACGAAACCCTTAGGTTTGAGGTCGATAAAACCTCGGGAAGACCTAGCCGGTCTGACCACTTAACCTGAAAGTAATACACCATTTAGTAGGATATTAAAAAGGGGAGTAAATGAGAATAACAATTAGTGCCTTCAAGTCTAACCCCAGTGCCGGTATGGACATTAAACGTCAATCATTACCAATGGGGAGTGACGGGTCTTCAGGACCAGCATAACCATATTCAGTGAGTGCGCGGCACTCATGGTTAAACCACTACCATTGAACATTGCCAGAGGGCAAGGAGTGAGCTATACGAGACGAGACTTTAAAATAATAATAATAATAAATAAATAAGAATTAACAAGCAGATGTGAACGTGCAATAAAAGGGGCCGATGTAATGCCCACACCACACACACCAGAGGTGTGGTTGATCCATTATGCTGCTAGACTCCGTATGGAGGGCAGTGGATACAAACAAAAGGGTGAAAATTGCCTGGCGACGGAAGATACCGTTACCTCAAAGAGGATGGAGGAAATATGAGTTGAATAAGAGTAAGGACTACACAATGAAGAGGAATGATTAGCGGAAACCACTAAGTTGTGGGTATCCAGTTGTAACCTCAGGAGAAAGTATTAGAACCAACTAGGAATAAATTAAATAACAAGATTAACAGTCATTTAACTATCAGAATAAGTATTGAGTCTGAATATCGTATGACATAGGCCTACGGAGGGATACCTTAGTACCACCAAAGTGACCCAAAACTAGGGGAAAAAGGGTGATGAATCACAAGTACTGATTAATATCAGACTAACGGGACTACCATAAGACAGGGGAAACCCGAGGTGTCAACCTTTATCATGGAGTCCGGAAACACCATATGGTGTAACCCAATAGATTGGGTGGAATCCGCATACTGAAAACTCAGGTCTGAAGGCGTTAACAGCCTAGGAGTGAACGGGAGAGATAACGGGTAGTTACTGATCCCCACTCACAAATAACCAGATGACGAGCATGTGGAAACCAGAATTAGGGCGATAAGTCGCAAACACCTATCTTAGAGAAAGTAAGGGAAATATACATTAATAAAGGAAACCATAGAACCTAATATTAGGGCCATTCTGACATCAAAGGTAAGAATTGGCAGCATAGTCACTTAAACTTAAATTACCGGGACTAAGAGTACGATGATCACCGGGTACGAACGCTACGAGTGCACTAAACGAGACATGGGACGACCGCACTCCTAGGAGCTTGTGGGCCTGACAAACTATATGAAGTTAGTTGGGTAAGTAGTAATGTATCAGTATGGTACCCCATGCATGTAAACGAGTGGTGTAGGACCCAGGAGGTAATCAACTCTGTGTCTAAGTCAGCGAATGGAACCCTGACTAGGTAAACCATGTAATGACGAGAGAGATCTCAGTCAAACTAGCAAGGTTAGGAAAAATCAAGGATAGCTTGATAATAAAGTGACATAAGGTCGCAACTCCACAGTGGAGGAGTTAAACATAAGTTTTGGGGATTTTAGTAAACGAGGAAACTAAGGCCAATTTAATGGTAATGGCAAATTGAACTCATGAATGAAAAGAGGAATTGAGGTATCTAAGGAAGTCATATTAGAGAAACCTTTGTGATAATAGATGCTACCCAAAAGGGGGGCACAGAGAGAATTATACCACGCGCTGAGGGCGCCGCGATGATGTCGCATTAAATAATAATAACCACATGCTCAAGTCATAAACGTTAGTATGTTAGTACCAATTAGGTTTGAACAGAGAATGAATACCAAGCTAAAACCCATAGTCGTATTGTATGTTTACGACAGACGAAAGGCAAAAGCGAGCATTACAAGAGATACTCTAAGCCGGAGATTAGATACTCCGTGCAAACCGCAACGGCGGATAACCGTCCAATCGACTGGTACATGGTGCGCAACAAGCGACCATTATAATAACTGTTAACCGATTATGCAGGTGAGAATCAGAAGGTGGAAGATCAGATAAACAAATGGATTCCCCTAATGGAGAAGAGGATGAACCATATATGCGGACACTAAAATACCAACACACGAGGGATACGAGTTCACACTAGCAAAAGCGGACCTACAAGGTACCCAAAGAACGAACTCATTCCAGAGGGAAGTAACTTGGAGTTATGAAGCGCCAGTTAGATGCGCATATCAGACTCGTCTTGATATTTTAGAGACAACTGATGTAAGCACTAGATGCTAGAGCATAGCTTGACAACACTTATACCGAAGGTTAGTTCGGTAGGGTGGCATGAACTCATGGGAATATACCTTGAGCATGTAAAGAATTCAGGAGGATTGAATAGAATGGTTAGTCGAAATAATAAGCGTGTGTGACTAACGATACCACACAGTCAAATAAATTACTCCATTCCCATAATTATGGAAGGCCGTGTAGAAAACACTGTCACATGGAGTTGAAATCGACATAAAACTACTATAGGAGGGGGTAAACTAACCATAAGGAAGTTGGGCATACTGCTTGCGGAGCGAGTGGGACCATATTGCTTAGGTTTGACATACCTAGCAGGCTTGAGGAACACAAATGATGTGTTTACATCTTCCGATCAAACCGTATATGAATATACATACACCTAAGTGAGGTAGGCGGTATAACCTGAGGGGCTAAAGCCCGACCCTATGGAAAAAGGGGTAATGAAATATGTAACACATTAGTGCACAAATAATCCCACTGGAATGGAACATCTTGAACTTATTACTTCACGATGATATATTCATAGATTACGTGGGCGTAATCATTTTTAAGGGGGTGAAATACCCCAAAACTTGATATGTGGTTTAAATATCAAACTATGGTATGTAAAGGCTAAAAAGTGGCTTAGTAACATCAGTGAACAATTTAGACCATAGTAAATGCAATAAAGCATTAAGACACAGTTTGAGCAAAAACATGCTCTAAGCTATGAGTGAACTTGGTTAGGACCCAAAGAGCCTACCAAGACTTAATAATATTCAATTATGAATTAATAGGGCTAATTAATTCCTTAGGAAACTTTGGTAGACAATGAAACCAAATAAAACACAAGGAAATACCTTAAAGTCAATAAGAGCAAAATGTGCTCTAAGTTTGGAATAAATTTGTATAAGACCTAATGGTCATACCTATACCTTATAAATATGTTAATGAACATATTAAATCAATTACCAAAGAAAACCAAGCTTGAAAACAAGTTAAAACACAAAATGTGCTTTAAGGAGTCTTAAAGCACGTTTTTGAAAAAAATTGTCTTGTAAATGAGTTTTGAATGGCTAAATGTCCATCATTACTCTTTAATTAACATGTGTACTATATAGTATCACATTTGGGTGGCTATATTAATGGGAAATCAAAAATTTCACTTCTATGTGCCTTAGTTTGTGAATAGTGATTTTATAAGCTAGTTTGTAACATATGATGTTATAAGTAATTAAATGAGTCAATAAAGACTATATTACCCTTCTAACTAAATGGGGCCGGTTTTTGTAGTAGTGAGTCACCAAGTTGTAAAAGAAATCAAATAAGTAAAGTAAAACTAAAGTAAAGTACTATTTTGCTTTATAACATAAATATCTCCAAAAAAGCAAACTCATCTTCTCATTTCTTCTCTTCTTTCATTTCACACGGTTCTTCACCTTCTCCTTTCCTCCATTTACGATTTGCAACAGCCCTCTCTTCTCCATCTTCATTTCCTTGCCAAATCCAACTCCATGCTCCAAATCAAATTCTAAGACCATATTTGTCTTAGTTAGGTCAAGCTCTACACTTCTACCTTTTCAAATCTTCAAGAGCTCAATTTTGGTGCCATGGAGAATCACCATTGATGGAGCTTGAGCTTGTATTTCTACACATTATTACTCTCCTTTGCTTCTAGGTAAGGGAACTCAAAGAAAATCCATGTTTCCTCCATGTTTTCATGTTGACCGAAAATTCACCTCACCATGGTGTATTTACCTTGCTTGTTTTAGCTTCATTTGAATCTTCCAAGGGCTAGGAGGAGTCCTCTCTTGATACTTATTCAAGTTCTCTTCCAATTCCAAGGTAAAACAATTACCTTAATGTGTTAAAAACAATATGTGTAACTAGGGTTTACAATGAGGTGAAGCATAATGCTTGAATACTCATTCTATTGTTTGTATAATGTTTAATAGTTGAAAAGGGACCAAATGCCCTACCGGTTTACAAGGGAACAAGAAAGAAATTGTGAGGAAAAGAGGTAAACAAGCTATCTCAATGTAGTTTAAATGCCTTAGGAAAAATGAGCTTGATTTGCTTAATAAAATACCTAAGGAGCCAATGGCAAATGAGCTAGTAAAATGCTCTCAAGGAGACTAGTAAAAGAACATATGTATTGGTGTATGTATTTGCAGGTCAAAGGCATACTTATGTGGGAAATTCAGTGTTTATGGTTTATGTTATTTAAGGGCCTAAGAGCCATGTTATTTAAGGGCCTAAGTGCCAAGCAATTTAAGTTATGCACTATATTGTGATGTAGTGCTTAATGTGTGAAGTTTGTGTATAAAAATGTGTTTGATGGATTTTATGTGTTGAATGGAATAAGGTAAAAAACCTAAGAGTTTGGATGTGAGTATATACAAGAGAAGCTATGGCCAAATTTGGGAAAATGTGTAAGAAGTTCTAAGTGTTTTAAGTGGTTTTGGTGAACTAGGAAGTGTTATAGGTGAATAAATGTTTACTTGAGAAGAAAACATGTGTTAAGGTGATTTAGAGTGATGCAAGGATTTAGGTGTTATCTTGGAAGTTCTAGGAATTCAATGTGTGTTTTGAGAGTGTATTGAAAAGTCTTGAAGAAGTTTTTAAGGTTGGGTGATGTTGATGAATAAGGAGAATGATGTTTGAGTAAGGTTTTGAGAAAAGAATTCAAGGAGTTGTAACAAGGAGATTTAGTTAGTAAGAAAAGGAGTTGAGAGATGATGTTAAGGTGTAGAGGAAGCACCTTGGTGTAGTGGTCATTATTGGTGAACTACACTTATAAATCAAGGAGAAAACATCACAAGTGCTAGGAACCTGTAGGAAGTTTGTGAATGATAAAATGGTTTTGGTGAGTGATTTAAAGAGTTTATCACATGGATGAAGGTGTGTTTGAAGTGCCCAAATGAGGTTAGAGTATACTAGGATATATGGGGTGAAGTTTGGAGTTGAATGTAAAAGGAAAACAAGGATTTGGGGCAGACCGGACTTGCGACCGGACTTGCAAGTTCGGTCGGGCCCAGTTTACCCTGCGAGAATTAGCTTCTGGAATGGACCGGACATAGGACCGGACTTGGCAAGTCCGGTCGGGCTAAATTTCCAAAGGGAAGAAATTCTGGAATGGACCGGACATAGGACCGGACTTACAAGTCCGGTCGGAGTAGAAAATTTTTGACGGAAATGTGTTCTGGAATCGACCGGACTTGGGTAAGTCCGGTCGGCAAGTCCGGTCGAACCAAAAACATGGTTTAAGGTTAGGAAATGATATGTAATGATGGGGATTGATAGGTAATGATGTTATAAGGTTGTAAGGACATGTTAGGTGAGTTTTAAATGGCAATTAAGTGGGTGAAAAGTTGTATCAAAATGTAAAAGTAAAACAAGTTAAAATGTAAAGTTTTGTAACTAAGTTAACGGGGAAAGTTAAGCATTAGACATTAAATAATCAAGCAAACCCCGATGTTAATAAAAACACATGTGATGTTAACAGTTGTTCGAGAATCGCTCGAGGAACATAAGTGGACGTGGTAAAGTGGACTCCGGTGACAGGTATGGTTTTCTTGCAACCTGTGTCCTACCGGATTACACCGGCTTGTATGCCAATGTGTTTTTCTGTATGTTTGCCACGTTGTAAGATTAAACATGTAATGAGTTTTACAGTAATTCATTTATGTGGCGTGTACAACTCCGATACCATTTAACCCCGGAAGTGTTAACCTTAGTTAACTGAGTCTAGGATCACATGAGAGTTCGGTATTCGGAGTAAACGACCCGTACCATGGGACGTACTAACCACGGCTATGCGTGTTGTAATTGTGTGATATGTGTAAGTGAATGTAGGGATCTCCCTTGTGTGTAACCCAGTTGTAATACTGTATGGTGTGTATTCATGATAGACTCCATAGTGGGGTTTAAACAATATCTAAAGTAAGTATGTTACTAACAGTGGGGAGGAATCCGGTTTGGCCGGTCGCGCGTTGTTTGGGAGAGGGTATCCTTCCTAGCCTTACCCTTCTCTTTGTTATGGTTGTTTCCCTCACGGGTTATGATCTCCCATTAGCTTACTCTAAAGCTTAGCTATTCTGACTTATGATCGGTTTAGGGGGAACATGTGTTTGTGTGGTGTGTTCGGGCCTCCAAACCCGAACCGCCTTAACTTAAGTTACTCGTCCAACTATTAGGACGGTAATGAGTGTTGTTGTTATTGTGTAACGAGCTTATCATGAGACTGGCAACATTCTCTAGGCTCACCAGTGTATAAACAATGTTTGGGTTGGTTCCTAAGAGAACCACTCCCGTTATGTTATGTATTCTTGTTGTGATGCAATATCTATTGCGGTATTATGTTATGCACGTGGAAACGTGCAAAGTGTTGTTAAGTGTTGTATGTAGTGTATGTTGTAGGTTGTATAATGTGGAGTGTGTGGATCATGGATATGATTCCCAGTTTGTGATAAGAGGCGTTTAAGGATAACCCGATTTAAGGGTATGTGTCGTCTATTAAGGAAGTAGCTCCATTAGAGGAGGAACACTCTAGGGATGATGAATACCATGAGTGACTTATTAAGTAGGATATATTATCCGTTTGTTGAGCCCGTTGAGGCGAAATCATTATGTGTTGTGTGTTTACAGTTGCATGCATGATTTAAAAATAATCAACTGCATGCTAAGATGACAATTAGTTGTGCGTGGCCCGGTAGCATGTGGGCTGCGGGATTACCATACCAGCAAAGGTGCTGAGCCCCTTGGGGGCCACCCTTTCTCTTCTTTTCCTATTTCAGGTACGAAGTGCTGGAAGCCGTTCGAGAGTAGGACGGGGTAGTCATCGTACATGGGTAATCGTTTATGTTGTATATATACAGTAGGTGTAGTAAGACCGAATTTGTTGTCGGCATCAGTTTATAAATACTCGGTATAGTTGGAAGGTGTATGTTGTTGTTGTGTTAATGGAAAGGGATAGTAATGTGTAGACGCTCGGGAATTTAGCCCATCAGACCGGTACAATGTGTATGTATTAGCCTTGTTAGCCACGTGGGTGGCTAACGGCGTGTAACACCAACGAGTTAAGTAATGTGATGAATTTGTTTTTCCGCTGCAGTTTATTGTAAGTGTGATAATGTTGGATGGGGTGTTACAAAAAGTGGTATCAGAGCGAAGTATCACTCTGATGACTGAATTACCGAGCTTAGGAAGTACCGAGTTAGGATTTAAGTACTTTGGGTTAAGGGTTGAGTGATAGCGTGAGAGATACGCTAGTTAGGAACTACCAGTGAATACTGGAAACCTACAATATCCTTCTCGCCCTCCACAATCCCTATTTTATAACTTGGAAAAGAACGCCAGAGAGATGAAAGTCCTCTCTTACTCGGGAAAACCCGATCTGGCTGTTATTAAGTACCTCTAAAGGTACGGAGAACCTGTCATACGGTAGATCCCGAAAATTGGGAATCCCGGAGACGGTCTCCATCTGGATGATGTTAACCGCATTTAATAGCGAAGGATGAAGGATTTTGTGTATAAGAGAATAGAATTTCCGGCAACCTGGGTCGACATGCAAAGCAGTCGAGAGTAACCAGCTTGCAACGCACCGACCGTGCAACAGGCAAGAAGTGGATTAGTGAAACCCGAGACGAGTGTCTACGGGACCACAATTGATAAATAATATACCAACGGTATACCAACCGACAAAGGAACTACAACGTAGTGCCCAAACAAGAGACAAGTCTCAGTAACCGCGATAAATACGTGGAACGGGCTACAAAGAGAATACAATACTAAGACAAGGGGGTCTCCCAGAATGGGAAACACCCTAGTTGATGATCGTCAGGTGAAGACAGTGAGAAGTCACCTAGAAGAGTTATTATCAAGGCAGTAAGATCAGAGAGGGCCAACAAGGCCACTGTTGACAGTATGGGTAAGAACAATACCATAACCAGTATGTGTTAAACCGATAGCCAATTAGCATGGCGCACTTGCCAATTGCAAGTGCTGCTATAACAGGGCTGTTCGGGAAATTTATAACCACTACAAGTACTTAGTAAAGTACCATGAAGTTAAAAAGGACTATTATGACCATGGAAGGGCTTGATAGCCTAACCTCTGTAACTGTAAGTACACCAGTCAGCAAGAAGCTAGACATGGTTAAGGTAAGAAGATGTTGTGAAACCATGAAAATTTTCTTTTAAACCCAAATTTATTCAAACCCTTTTTCCTTCAAAACCAGATTTTCTTTCAAACCAACACTTCTTTCCAACCTTCTTTTAAACCAAACCAGTAAAACCAAGGACAGTTGACAAGGATACAACAATGGATAAACTTTCCCTCGATTAAGTTCGGGAAGTAAGGAATGAATATTGTCACGGGACAATATAAGGGAGTTGACAACAGAATACTTCACCTAGGCGTGTGACGGACACTACGAGTGTACCAATTGAATTGTGGGACGACCGCACTCCGATAGGAGCTTGTGGGCCTGACAGACCTACTTATGGGTTAGTTGGGTAAGTAGTAATGTATCAGTATGATACCCCATATATGTATACGAGTAGAGTCCGAAACACGGGAAGTAGTCGACTCCGTCTACGGTCAGCATATAAATCAAACAAGAGCTAAGGATTACAAGGAATAGTTGAAGCTAAGGAACTCAGTTAAGTTAACTAGACTAAAAGAGTCAGTGAATTCATTTCCAAGGAAATGTTTTAAGAGTCAGGAAGTGCAAAGGGCACAAACTGTTATGTAAAGACATCACATATGTCTTAAGGATCCTTAGGGATAAAACATGTTAGCTGGAACGGTGACCCAGCCTATACATGGCAAGCAATGCCTAATGTGGACACATTAATGTACAATGAACGGGATGAAACTATCAAGAATGTTGATCTTCACAGAAGAAGATAATAAGCCAATTAAGAACGCAAACGGCGTGGCTAACTCAATATCAATAAGTGTGAACTAAATGTAAAAGCATAACTTAGCACACCCAGGAGCAATCCTCGAAGGGTGTTCGCATCAACAAGTGTTGCACGAAATGCATGACAGAAGCACAAGGGTTGAAATTAACACCCAGTTTAGACATAAGTTGTCAGGAGACGGACTGACAATCCTAAGGGGCATCCCATGAAAGGAAACGGAATGCAACGACCTTGTCATGGAGCTCAATATAACATCCAAACCATGTAATATTGTATAGAGAAGTACATGTGTGTGGACAGCCTATAATGAGCAGCTCAAGGCAAATAAGGCTTATAGGCCATAAGCAAGATATGTTATATTTAGACCGATTGCAGAAGTTTATGTTGTATAAGTGAATAGAGTGGTAAACGAACCACTGCATTAAGAGTGGGGATACTCTCGATATTGTGAGACCGCAGGAGCGGTAGTTATGTAAATCAAGTTCAAGAAATGTTAAGGATGGACAACGTTATTATTGAAAGAGAGCAGTTAGCTTAGTAGTACGTGTGTATAAAGTGAAACACTGAGCTGAATAATACCGGCTTGTGACTCGAATGATCGATGCTCGAGGAGCATTCAGTAGTCATCCAAATGAGTGACGAACCACAATGTGAATAATGTAAGTATATGTGTGGGAGTTAATGTGACAGTAAATATGATATAAGCTGATGTCATACAAGGAGTAGAGCACGGTGCGCAACAAGCGACCGTTGTATAAATGTTGTTAAACGATAATGTAACAGATAAGACCAGTTAAGAGTTAAACTCAGTGGACATGCAAGCAAGTGATGATACACAGACTGGGCAATAAGCCAATGGTCGGTACTATATGATAAGGAACTCAGTGTGAATTCCTACTGCAATCACACAAGGGATTTACTATCAAGAGTTTACGCCTCTGCACTCTGTATGACTGAGTGTTTTGGTATTGCACTTGCGCAGTAATGATCGAGTGGGATAGCTAGGAATTGGAAACATGTTAATTATGGAGGAATAATGTTATAATGGCCGATGCATAGGAAATGCAAGGCCGCACCAATAAAAAAAGTACTTGTACAAAACCAAATGTGGAGATATGATTAACAGTAAGTGACTACAGTAGCACTAACTGTCAAATATCGGTATGGAATATACCTCAAATGTTGTAAATAGCTGAGAGAGCACTACACACTAGGTCGTAGCTCAATCTCAACCGACAGTGAGTCGGAAGGAAACAAGTCAATCATTGTGAAATACATAACTGTATACACAGTAAATTGTTATGGGAGTGGATAGAAAGTTTATAACTCACCGAATTCGCTAACGGTAAGGGATACCACGCGTCGGTTGAGAAACCATTGTTACCAAGATGAAGGTCACAATTGGGGATGTATAATACAGAAAGAATAACAAATAGGGCAATTAAGCTCTACAGTTACTAGAGTTTCGCAGCAGAAACTAGTGAGCCAGTGATTCAAGTGTTGAATGTACATGGTGAACATGAGTGGATGGCTAATTATTAATGCCTAGAAGCCTAACAGGCCAAAATCGAAACTAACTAAGAGTTTAAACAAACTCCAATGAGAATTCTTGGTTTAGGAACTAAACCGCCAATATGGTTGAGATCCTCTAATCAGAATCCATTGTATAATAGACCGCGTGGAAGTTAAAACACTTCACGACGGCAGAACATTATAAGCCAATGTTTAGTGATTGATTACGTGGGCGTAATCCCTTTTAAGGGGGGTAGAGCGCAAAACCACTTAGTGCATATTACCGTACAAGTGTACGTAGTGTATGTGACTTATATTGCATAGCACAAAATTATATTATTGTTTGATGATTGGTGTGTGTGTTACGTAACATACACATTCATTCATGGTTTAATGGTGGTAATTGCGCACAGAAGATGCGAATACCATTGTGATAAGTGTGTGTGTTTGCTAACAGTTGTGTGTGATAGTACAAGTGTGGGGAGTAGAGAAACTCCCGGGGGAACAAAAGCCCGACAGTGTATAAATGTAAAACCAGGTGTTGTATTTTGATAAAATATAGTGTATATATATATACTTTATAGTGATGCATGAAAGGGTATGAACCGACATAGAACCTAGTGAGAATAATTCCCTAGGCACATGATTAAAGCGAATGGAGGTAACTGATGGACGGAGTTCTATCCTTGGAGATGTAGATCATGATTAGAATGATTTAAAAGATAGAAAATTGGAAATGAGTGATTTACTTGATGCTTGAAAATGAAGTGGGAGGTGGAACTTGATTTGCATGCGATCAAGGGAAGCCGACACAAATTGGGGTGGAAGGATAGTTCAACACTGATGCTGATCACATCAGGGTTGGATGACTCTTGAAACTCCCTATAAGTGGTCACAAAAACCACGCTAAGAAAAGAAGCAAAGGCTTAAGTTGGACTGAGTTGTGGTGTTTTCAAAAGGATTTTCAATTGGTATTTATAAAACGTGAGGATACTTTACGTAATTAAAGTCTTACTTAACCTCACAAGGAATTTAAACTTAAGTGATTGTTTAATCTCCAAGGCACGGGGACGGAAGGTGTCCATCGCGACCGGGTTCTGCGGGATCACCGTGTATATCAACGGTATTTTGATTGCTATACATGCTCTGACATGTTGTGTGGTATGTGTAATGAATGTTGTTTTGACTTGGATTCTAAAGTGTATACTATCAAGCCTATGAGTCTAAAGTGTTGTTTACATAGACCTATGTGTCTAAAGACTGTTATGTTACCAGGACCTATGTGTCCAAATGTTGTTATGTTACCCAAGACCAGTGAGTCAAAGGGGTTGTCATGTATGTGTAAGTGTTGTTAAGATACCCGGACCATAGAGTCCGAGGTTATCATGTGGATATGTTATGATTATGTGTGGATGTGAATGTGTTGCCCGGACCATTAAGTCCGAGGTTGTGATGTAAAGTGTGTTTGGTTATGGAAGTTTATTTCCAAGTGATTCCTGTGTTCTAATCTAATGATGTGTGGAAAGTGTGAACTTCGAGGACGAAGTTCTTTTAAGGGGGGTAGATTGAAATACCCCAAAACTTGATATGTGGTTTAAATATCAAACTATGGTATGTAAAGGCTAAAAAGTGCCTTAGTAACATCAGTGAACAATTTAGACCATAGTAAATGCAATAAAGCATTAAGACACAGTTTGAGCAAAAACATGCTCTAAGCTATGAGTGAACTTGGTTAGGACCCAAAGAGCCTACCAAGACTTAATAATATTCAATTATGAATTAATAGGGCTAATTAAGTCCTTAGGAAACTTTGGTAGACAATGAAACCAAATAAAACACAAGGAAATACCTTAAAGTCAATAAGAGCAAAATGTGCTCTAAGTTTGGAATAAATTTGTATAAGACCTAATGGTCATACCTCTACCTTATAAATATGTTAATGAACATATTAAATCAATTACCAAAGAAAACCAAGCTTGAAAACAAGTTAAAACACAAAATGTGCTTTAAGGAGTCTTAAAGCACGTTTTTGAAAAAAATTGTCTTGTAAATGAGTTTTGAATGGCTAAATGTCCATCATTACTCTTTAATTAACATGTGTACTATATAGTATCACATTTGGGTGGCTATATTAATGGGAAATCAAAAATTTCACTTCTATGTGCCTTAGTTTGTGAATAGTGATTTTATAAGCTAGTTTGTAACATATGATGTTATAAGTAATTAAATGAGTCAATAAAGACTATATTACCCTTCTAACTAAATGGTGGCCGGTTTTTGTAGTAGTGAGTCACCAAGTTGTAAAAGAAATCAAATAAGTAAAGTAAAACTTAAAGTAAAGTACTATTTTGCTTTATAACATAAATATCTCCAAAAAAGCAAACTCATCTTCTCATTTCCTTCTTTCTTTCATTTCACACGGTTCTTCACCTTCTCCTTTCCTCCATTTACGATTTGCAACAGCCCTCTCTTCTCCATCTTCATTTCCTGCCAAATCCAACTCCATGCTCCAAATCAAATTCTAAGACCATATTTGTCTTAGTTAGGTCAAGCTCTACACTTCTACCTTTTCAAATCTTCAAGAGCTCAATTTTGGTGCCATGGAGAATCACCATTGATGGAGCTTGAGCTTGTATTCTACACATTATTACTCTCCTTTGCTTCTAGGTAAGGGAACTCAAAGAAAAATCCATGTTTCCTCCATGTTTTCATGTTGACCGAAAATTCACCTCACCATGGTGTATTTACCTTGCTTGTTTTAGCTTCATTTGAATCTTCCAAGGGTTAGGAGGAGTCCTCTCTTGATACTTATTCAAGTTCTCTTCCAATTCCAAGGTAAAACAATTACCTTAATGTGTTAAAACAATATGTGTAACTAGGGTTTACAATGAGGTGAAGCATAATGCTTGAATACTCATTCTATTGTTTGTATAATGTTTAATAGTTGAAAAGGGACCAAATGCCCTACCGGTTTTACAAGGGAACAAGAAAGAAATTTGTGAGGAAAAGAGGTAAACAAGCTATCTCAATGTAGTTTAAATGCCTTAGGAAAAATGAGCTTGATTTGCTTAATAAAATACCTAAGGAGCCAATGGCAAATGAGCTAGTAAAATGCTCTCAAGGAGACTAGTAAAAGAACATATGTATTGGTGTATGTATTTGCAGGTCAAGGCATACTTAGTGGGAAATTCAGTGTTTATGGTTTATGTTATTTAAGGGCCTAAGAGCCATGTTTTAAGGGCCTAAGTGCCAGAATTTAAGTTATGCACTATATTGTGATGTAGTGCTTAATGTGTGAAGTTTGTGTATAAAAATGTGTTTGATGGATTTTAGGTGTGTTGAATGGAATAAGGTAAAAAACCTAAGAGTTTGGATGTGAGTATATACAAGAGAAGCTATGGCCAAATTTGGGAAAATGTGTAAGAAGTTCTAAGTGTTTTAAGGGTTTTGGTGAACTAGGAAGTGTTATAGGTGAATAAAGTTTACTTGAGAAGAAAACATGTGTTAAGGTGATTTAGAGTGATGCAAGGATTTTAGGTGTTATCTTGGAAGTTCTAGGAATTCAATGTGTGTTTTGAGAGTGTTGAAAAGTCTTGAAGAAGTTGTTTAAGGTTTGGGTGATGTTTGAATAAGGAGAATGATGTTTGAGTAAGGTTTTGAGAAAAGAATTCAAGGAGTTGTAACAAGGAGATTTAGTTAGTAAGAAAGGAGTTGAGAGATGATGTTAAGGTGTAGAGAAGCACCTTGGTGTAGTGGTCATTATTGGTGAACTACCACTTATAAATCAAGGAGAAACATCACAAGTGCTAGGAACCTTGTAGGAAGTTTGTGAATGATAAAATGGTTTTGGTGAGTGATTTAAAGAGTTATCACATGGATGAAGGTGTGTTTGAAGTGCCCAAATGAGGTTAGAGTATACGGAGATATGGGGTGAAGTTTGGAGTTGAATGTAAAAAGGAAACAAGGATTTGGGGCAGACCGGACTTGCGACGGACTTGCAAGTTCGGTCGGGCCCAGTTTACCCTGCGAGAATTAGCTTCTGGAATGGACCGGACATAGGACCGGACTTGGCAAGTCCGGTCGGGCTAAATTTAAAGGGAAGAAACTTTCTGGAATGGACCGGACATAGGACCGGACTTACAAGTCCGGTCGGAGTAAAATTTTTGACGGAATGTTCTGGAATCGACCGGACTTGGGTAAGTCCGGTCGGCAAGTCCGGTCGGACCAAAAACATGGTTTAAGGTTAGGAAATGATATGTAATGATGGGGATTGATAGGTAATGATGTTATAAGGTTGTTAAGGACAGTTAGGTGAGTTTTAAATGGCAATTAAGTGTGGTGAAAAGTTGTATCAATGTAAAAGTAAAACAAGTTAAAATGTAAAGTTTGTAACTAAGTTAACGGGGAAAGTTAAGCATTAGACATTAAATAATCAAGCAAACCCCGATGTTAATAAAAACACATGTGATGTTAACAGTTGTTCGAGAATCGCTCGAGGAAACATAAGTGGACGTGGTAAAGTGGACTCCGGTGACAGGTATGGTTTTCTGCAACCTGGTTCTACCGGATTACACCGGCTTGTAGCCAATGTGTTTTCTGTATGTTTGCACGTTGTAAGATTAAACATGTAAGAGTTTACAGTAATTCATTTATGTGCGTGTACAACTCCGATACCATTAACCCCGGAAGTGTTAACCTTAGTTAACTGAGTCTAGGATCACATGAGAGTTCGGTATTCGGAGTAAACGACCCGTACCATGGGACGTACTAACCACGGCTATGCGTGTGTTAATTGTGTGATATGTGTAAGTGAATGTAGGGATCTCCCTTGTGTGTAACCCAGTTGTAATACTGTATGGTGTGTATTCATGATAGACTCCATAGTGGGGTTCTAACTAATATCTAAAGTAAGTATGTACTAACAGTGGTGAGGAATCCGGTTTGGCCGGTCGCGCGTTGTTTGGGAGAGGGTATCCTTCCTAGCCTTACCCTTCTCTTTGTTATGGTTGTTTCCCTCACGGGTTATGATCTCCCATTAGCTTACTCCAAAGCTTAGCTATTCTGACTTATGATCGGTTTAGGGGGAACATGTGTTTGTGTGGTGTGTTCGGGCCTCCAAACCCGAACCGCCTTAACTTAAGTTACTCGTCCAACTATTAGGACGGTAATGAGTGTTGTTGTTATTGTGTAACGAGCTTATCATGAGACTGGCAACATTCTCTAGGCTCACCAGTGTATAAACAATGTTTGGGTTGGTTCCTAAGAGAACCACTCCCGTTATGTTATGTATTCTTGTTGTGATGCAATATCTATTGCGGTATTATGTTATGCACGTGGAAACGTGCAAAGTGTTGTTAAGTGTTGTATGTAGTGTATGTTGTAGGTTGTATAATGTGGAGTGTGGGATCATGGATATGATTCCCAGTTTGTGATAAGAGGCGTTTAAGGATAACCCGATTTAAGGGTATGTGTCGTCTATTAAGGAAGTAGCTCCATTAGAGGAGGAACACTCTAGGGATGATGAATACCATGAGTGACTTATTAAGTAGGATATATATCCGTTTGTTGAGCCCGTTGAGGCGAAATCATTATGTGTGTGTGTTTACAGTTGCATGCATGATTTAAAAATAATCAACTGCATGCTAAGATGACAATTAGTTGTGCGTGGCCCGGTAGCATGTGGGCTGCGGGATTACCATACCAGCAAAGGTGCTGAGCCCCTTGGGGGCCACCCTCTCTTCTTTTCCTATTTCAGGTACGAAGTGCTGGAAGCCGTTCGAGAGTAGGACGGGGTAGTCATCGTACATGGGTAATCGTTTATGTTGTATATATACAGTAGGTGTAGTAAGACCGAATTTGTTGTCGGCATCAGTTTATAAATACTCGGTATAGTTGGAAGGTGTATGTTGTTGTTGTGTTAATGGAAAGGGATAGTAATGTGTAGACGCTCGGGAATTTAGCCCATCAGACCGGTACAATGTGTATGTATTAGCCTTGTTAGCCACGTGGGTGGCTAACGGCGTGTAACACCAACGAGTTAAGTAATGTGATGAATTTGTTTTTCCGCTGCAGTTTATTGTAAGTGTGATAATGTTGGATGGGGTGTTACAGGGGTAGAGCGATTAAAATATACCGTACGTAGGAGTACGTAGCGCATGGTACACATGCAGCAAACACTATTATTGTACGTGGAGTACAAGTGTTACGATTGTGTTATGTTACTTGAGGTAATATTGTGATGTATTATGTGTATGAACATAAATATATTTTAGTTCGCATTAGTTATGGCGAATAGGAAAGGGAGAACAGATAGAGTGTTCTTATCCTAATTCTGATTATTTATGCAAACGTTGCGAACACTAAACACATAAACGCCTAACTTGTTATCTCCGGTTGAGAGTTCAAGTAGGTCTATCTGGTAGCTTCGATGGGAGATGGCAAATAAAAGGAGTAGAAAGCTCCATATCATATGATTCGTGACTCGGTATGAAACCGAGTATTGGAATGCGATGAGTGAGTCGGCATGAGACCGATGTATAGCCTAGTGGAGGTAAAACCTCTAGGAATTGTATGAATAATTATAAGTCGAGTGAACTTGGTACGTGGTTAGGATACATGACCCTATATGCCGGTGATTAGGTTAATTACACTAGTTGACTTGTGTATCTATGGGATACGAGGTGGTAAATATCAAGAGGAAACGAGATTAGAAGTGAATAAACAATTGATGATTGAATTTGACGTGGGAAGTTGAACTTGATCCTGGTCCGATCAAGGGAAACCGAACACAAATTGAGGTGAGAGATAGTTCAACACTGACGCTGACCACGTCGGGGTTGAACGATTCTCGAAACTTCCTACAAGTGGACACAGATATGAATGGAAATTGGAATTTAGGCGTCACTCGAAGAGCCGTGGACCGTGGAGTCCTTCGCCATTAGACCGGTGTGTCTGCGAGTGACATCACCCAGAGAGCCGTGGACCGCAGAGCCCTTTGTCATTAGACCGGCGTGTCTGTGGGTGACTAAGGAAATAAGGTGACTGCCCGAGGAGCCGTGGACCGCAGTGTCCTTCGTTATGATCAAACCGGTGTGTCCGCGGGTGTAGACGTTGGTTGGGTTGGGGATCGTCAGGTCCTGGTCTTTAAGACTGCTTCCCTGTGAGTTGTCAACGTTAACTATATGTGCACACATACATGTGGAATGATGTGTGAGTATCCTCGCGAGATACTAACATGTAGATAGGGATGCGTGGAGTATCCCTTGCGAACACCTTTGAGTACTTTATGAGATTTGCACCTTGTCTAGTGCTGTGTATTATGAGCTTTGCACCTTGTCTAGTGCTGTGTACCATGGGTTTTGCACCTTGTCTAGTGCGGTGTACTATGAGTTTGTACCTGGATGAATATAATATAGTACCGTTGAGTACTTTGTGGATGAATTTGATGTGCACCTTGCTTAGTGATGTGATATGATTGAGTTTATACCATGAGTTGGCTATTTGATATATGTTGTATGTATAGACTAGGTTTGAACCTAGTGGGAGTTACTCGCTAGCAATGGACTGTTTGGTTACTTAGTGGAACTTGATTCCTTAGGTGAACTGTAGAGGATTAAGGACTTCGGGACGAAGCCTTTTTAAGGGGGGTAGACTGAAATACCCCTAATCTTTAAAATATAATTAAATGATCTATTAATGATCTAAGAGGATATTAAACATCTAAATATTATTGGGGAACAATCTAAAAGATCTCAACAAGGCAAAACACGCCTTAAGATCGGTAAAGCCAAAAATGTGCTTTAAGACACCATGAAGGTGTATGACCCCAAGTAGGACCCAAGTGGATTCCTAGGTATTATAATGAAGTAAGGAACACAATAAAACAATTCTCAAGGAGAACTAAGCTCAGGAAACCCTGTGACACAAAAATGTGCGCTAAAACTCCTTAAAGCACGTTTTTGTGAGATTGCCTTTTAAATTGATTTTTAATGGGCTTAAAATTATAATTATCCTTAAATATGATATATAATCATATTATATCATATTAGGAATCTAATCCCAGAAATTTACGAATTTTTACAAATTTATTATTAAAATATAATAAAACCCTAAGTGGGGCCCGCATGAGTCAATATTGACCAAGCATGGTCAATGGTCAACTAATTGACCCACTTGGACCATGGCAGCCGACTGGCAATAAGAGAGGAGGCAAAATAATTCCTTGATTGACAATAATGCTACCTAATACATTACTTTTTGAAAATTAAGCTTACTTTTACATTATTTCAAATTCTTTCAATCATTCCTTCCTTCTCCTTCCTTCCTTGTCCGATCTCCTCCATCCCAGCCGATCCATCCCTTCCTCTCAAGCTCTCAAAGCTTGGAACATGGAAGGCAAACCTAGCTCTTAAGTCCTTAAGGTAAGTGTTTTAATGTCATTTTAGCCCTTTTTTCCATCTCTTCACTACCAACACCTAAATTTCGTGGCTCATCAATTCCTATGGCTTATTCTCAGTGTTCTAAGGTTAGAACAAGAGCTAAACTCGGTTGAGACCAGTAGAGGGACCAAGGTTGTTCAAATCTACATTTAAGGTAAAAATGTGCTTTAAGCTCATAACTTTTGATTCCCTTCGAGTTTGGCTGTGAAACTTTGGTCATAGCCTCACCTTCTTCTCCTTTTCATGTGGAATCTGTCGGTTATCCATTTAGAGCAAGGGTGACCGAGATCCAAGAGAAATACTCTCTTTTAAGGCATTTTTACATGGTAAAACCTAATAACAAGGTAGTATTTCAAGATATAACTATTTCCTATGTCAATATGGTGGATCTAACACCTTGTGGTGTGTTTGGTTCAGGTCGAAAATACCTAGAACTTCCTTTGCATTTTTAAGGTGATTTTTGCCTTAAATCTTACATTAATTATCCCTTATGGTTAAGCTCAAGCTTGGAGGGTAACCATATCTTGTTTTTGTGTATTAAACATGTCTAAATCAAGTGGTGATTTTTCTTACAAGTGGCCGAGAGCATACAAGGCTTAATCAAGGTATAAACACCTTAAACTTATGGTTTTTGTAATTTTTAAGCATATACATATATATGGCCGAGAGTGAATATATATATATATATAGGTCATATTGACCTAAAATGGAAAAAAATGGCTAAGATAAATTAAGCTAGTCATTTAAGGGATTTAATTAACATGATGGTCAAATTATGACATTATGTGGAAAAATAATTAAACCTAAGTGAGGCCAAATATACATGCTATATTTTGAGACATTTATTGTGTAATTTATTTTGCTAGTTCAAGATTGTAATAAGGCCATGTCATTAGGCCATTTTAATTTAAGTTTATAAGCTTATTTAGTTTTATTTATGCTTATAATTAAAATTGGGGCCAATTCGTAATTACTAGGAATTTAGAAAGTTGTGGGCTTAATTTAGAGCAATTTAGGCTTTTTAAATAAATTTAATAAAAATTATAACATTTTATAAAGTTTTGGGTCAAAACTGTAAGAATAGAAAAGTAGGGGTATTGTTGGTAATTACCGAAAGTTTGAGTCCCAATTGGTATTAAAAGTCAAAGTTGACTATATAGGAGACTTTGACCAACTTTGGAGAATTTTAGAAATTAAAATACTACCTTATAATAAGATACTTATTAAATTGTAAAAGATTTATAAGACTTGGGGTGGTATTGTGATTTCCGAAAACTTGGGGGTACTAAAAGGAGTTTAGTACAAACCTTAGGTATTAGGAATTTTTAGGAATTGATTTGGTTAAATTTGGAGTTAATATGAATTAAATAAGTATAATATAAGGTATTTCATAATATTGTTACAAATGGGTGACACATGTGGTAAAAATCGGGATTTAGAGAAAGTATAAGGTTAGGAATAATGTTTATAACCTTTTGGTATAGTTTGGTGATTTTTGGAATTATATACAAGGTTTTATAAGGACATATGTATAATATATGATTTTAATGGAATTAGAAAACTATATGTTAAAGAGGGGAAATTGGTGAATATAGAAAGTTAAGTGGTGGAAAAATAATTTAAATAGACCAGGGGTCTGTTCGGTTATTTGAGAAAATATAACATAGGTTATAATTATATTAAGGAATAAGGATTATAATATAAGGTATATACTATAAGTGTAACAAGGAAATATATTGGGGTTGAGTTGTAAATTATGGATGGAAGTTTTGGGGGGAATTAATAATACCGAGAGGGTAAGGGATGTGTGTGGTATTATTAACAATATATAACTATAAGTTATAATTGTTTTAATGACATAGTTGTCAAAATATATGTTATATAACTATAATATAACATGGTATAAATTATGTGGAGGATTTTGTAAATAATTAAGGAACATAGGTGCTGTTCGGAAATATTAATATTTTTGAATGAACTTTATAATATGGTTTTGATGTTATAAGAATTATAACATTTGTAATATAAGAGGTATTCATTAAAAAGAATGAATATATATTATAAGAATTGCCATATAAGGAATAGTTCCATGAATACATACACATAAATAAATATGTGTTGTGGAGGAAAATATAATATGGTTTAATGACCATATATTTTCATAATTAAAATGACGTATGATAAAGGGAAAAGAATTACAAACATTGGATATGGAATGTTAGGACTGTACATGTGATAATAAGGATTGATAATGCAAAGTATTGTTTACCACATTGAATTTGGGAAAAAGAAAAAAAAGAGAGAGAAACAAACCTTAGAAAAATAAATACTAAGGTGAAATGTATGGTGTATGACAAGAATCATACATGCAATATAGAAACAAACTATATGATGTACAAACATACATTAGGTTACATGCGATAACAAAAGCTCAACTATAAAGTATATTAATATACGAGACAAGACTACGCTTGTAATATAACACTTTTCCAATCTCGAGTTAAACCTAAAACCCGACAAACATTGACAGTTAATAACGGGGGTTAACCGGGAGGTATTAGTGACGGTACGGGGTACCGTAGAATTTTGTGTTGTTATACAGTGTGCTAATCAGTAGCATTATGTATTGTATAGACTGTTAGAGACGACGCACGGAGCATAGGATCTTGCTGATTCATACTCCACCGTAATACTTTCAGGGTGAACGGTATGTTATTTATGTGGCTTGATTGTCTCTGAGGATTTCCTCAGTTCAGACATTGTGTGAAAATCTGTGATAAGATTGAATGTCTGCTTGTGTGAATTAATATGCTTGAGTTGTGTATTAATGCTGCCTTATTATTACTGTTGTGCGATAACAGTACCGTTCGTATATATGAACATATTATAAAACGAACTAGCGGCAATGATGCTATCTTATGTGTGTAATATAAGGAACGTAAGTAAAACGTTGTAGCATTAGGATAGTAAGATATATAAAATATCTGAGACTTATATACGGAGCATTGGCCTCTTTAACGCCGCTCTCGTATCTAGCACTGGATCCGAGTCGACATACTCAGGATTGGACTACGACCTTGGTCTGCTGTGTTAGAAAAAAAAAGAATAGTAAAGCGATGCGATGGTATAGATAAGTTTATCAAGGATGTGGCTCTTGCTGTGAACTGTGATCCATTAACGATACTAGGACACCGTGTGGTAGCCATAAGTATCTGGATAAATTTCCAACGAACTACAGATTGTTCGTAGGACGGGGACTCTACCGCTGAGTGGCTATTGCCGGGACCCGCCATAAGAGATGGGTAACTTAGAGACACGTCGTTCTAACGAGACGTTGTCATTAGACATGACTGAACAATTACGAACGACTATATTAACTCGTACATTAGGCGAACATTATTTGGGCTTGCATGCCAAAGACGAGAGTTCATACTCGTTTATAATTCTCGTTACTTCGCCTTGTTGTTCATTGGTTGTGCTTTGTGGTTATGTGTGGTATGTTGGTGGATTTGTTTGAACGAGCCACTGTGCTCATATTGTGTGTTGTGAACTGGTTGTGTCGAGTCACCGTACTCATGTGTGGATTGTGGTTGGGTGTCTGGTCGAGTGAGTCGCTGAACTCAATTATGAAATATTAAGTGTTTGTTGGAATGGAGTCTCTGTACTCATATAAGCGCTGCAAACGCTTTCAGTGGTTTATTACGATGCGATGTGTGAAGCCGGGGGCTTGTTTGTTTTTGAGATTACTGCAATACATATTGTTGTTTTACAGTTTCAACATTGAACTATTTGTATGGAAACGAATTGCATACTCTCGACCAAATAACTGAATGGTCCGAGGGTGCACGACAGTCTGGTAATAACATACTCAGCAGGGGCTGATTCCATACCACAAACTACCATTTTTGCAGGTATGCAACTTCCGGTGTCGGCAAAGAGAGTGACGCGCTGGGTAGTTTGATTACAGTTATTTAAACATGCACTGTTGCATTTTAAATACGAACCTAGAAACATGTATAGGTTTTGGATACGTAGAAAGCTCACTGTGAATGTATTTTATATTGGTTTTGGGAGTTTAGATCTATCTCTTGTTGTCACTGCGAGAAAATGTTTCGTATTAAAGAGCTTATCAGGAAGCACGTTATTACTCGTATGGGCGAGCAGGAACGGTGACCAGTAGTCAATTGTTGAGATTACCGCTGCGATTATATTGTTAAGTAAGATGATTAGGAGCCGAATAGAGTAGGGGTGTTACATCACCAGTTACAACTTATGATATTACAAATGCTACGGTCTGAACTCGAGAAAACATAACTAGTGCAAGATATAAAAACTCTCCACAATTCCTAATTCTCATCCCAATCACTCATACTCTTCGTGGCCACCTGTATAACAGCCCGTACCTGCAAGATGAAACCAAGCAGCCCACCCCTGGAGGGGTGAGTCAGTTCCCTGGAATGGAACTGGTACAACTCTCCAAAACAAAAGTTTAAAACATAACTCTTGAAACAAACAATAACTCGAAGTCAAACACTTAAAACAAAACAGAAGAACAAGGCACATCAAAATCACCAAGTCAAAGATATCAAGTCAAGGATAGAGATAAATAACAAGAAGTAAAGTTAGTCATTAAAAAGAAACCACATCATAAGTCAGTGAACATCCATTGCTCGTGTTAGGTTCAGTTCCAATTAGGAGTAGAAAGACCAAAGTAGTCACAAA
Source organism: Limonium bicolor (assembly GCA_023374045.1). Lineage (NCBI taxonomy): Eukaryota > Viridiplantae > Streptophyta > Magnoliopsida > Caryophyllales > Plumbaginaceae > Limonium > Limonium bicolor. The sequence continues at coordinate 298,075,929 of CM041777.1, read as the reverse complement.
GACTAGGAATGGAAGAAGAGATCCAAGACCCATAACTCAAGTGTGGAATAAAACCAATTGGGAGAGATGGCCCCACCGCCAGTCAGTTGTCACAAGGACGAGGTAAACAGACCTCCGCTGTCAGTTGTCCATATGGACGAGGTATAGCAGACCTCCGCTGCCACCGACCCGTTCTCAGTCATCGGTGAAAAGTGAGTGCACCACTTATTAGAAATAATCCATACCCAATACCAAGATTGACATTTCCCATATTCCCACTAGACTATTAACTGTACAAGTGCAATACCAAAACACTCAGTCCTATAGAGTGCAGAGGCGTAAACCCTCAACAGTCAATATCTAATGAGATAACCAGATAAAAGGAACCAATGATCATGTGAGTTGTACATCCAAGGCTCAGTTAGTCACAACAGGCTGAGTCAGTCACACAAACAATTTCCTTTCAAGATACATTCATACTCATTTAGCGTTTCTCAAAACGTTCCGTTAAATTCGTCACCAAAAGCATCTGAGTACGAGAAATCGTACAAAACATTCCATCAAGTCCTTAACACATCAAGCTGAGTACGAGAAATCGTACGAAACATTCCATAGAGTCCAAAACAACAAGCTGAGTACGAGAAATCGTACGAAACATTCCATAGAGTCCAAAACACAACAAGCTGAGTACGAGAAATCGTACTGGTAATCGCTGTTGCAGTTCTAGTCGACTTGTGCAAATAATCAACAATACTCTGAGGAATATTAAAGGTAGTCTAACATCAATAACTTGTAGCCTAAGTTAAACTTAAACAAATTCCTCACTCTTATTTCCTAAGTCTCAAATGTCTTTTAAGCCCTCACTTAAATGTTATGTGTAATCGTTGACTTATCTTAGAATGTTGTATAACCCAAGGTTGTAAGACTAGGGAATGTATGTTATTAACACTTGTTAATTGTTACACTCTTATCCACTTTATTCATACTTAACCCTAATTCTCAATTCAAGACTCTTGAGACCCTTATATCATAAGTGCATATTATATTATTCATCTAATCTTAGAATCTCAATAATAATTTTTAAGCTTATTACTTTTATTCTTAATTTAGAATAAATATCGGGTTATGACCTATGATAGGTTTATCTTAGAATATTATACTATTGTTTCACAATGTAATGATTATGTATTTTATCAGTATTACCAAATAATCCATTATGATTAAGTTTTCCCCTCAACTTAATTAAGATCTACATCCTGTATATTGGAAACATGGTGTTATAGATGCATTTTATGATAACCTAATTGAGTTACTAAACTTATCTTATGTTTAGTTTAGGATGACTTTTATTACAACCATCTAATAATCTTATCATAAGATGTTAAACTGTTTCTCATCTTGAATAACTATATTATAGTTAACTTAGATTTATCGAACTCTTACATTTAGTATTCCCAAGGTATATTATTTACTTTATCATTAACTATATAATAAGGCACTTTAAGATAACCTTTTATTTATCCTTGCTTACATTTAATTTCCCAAATGTTTTATTTTTACACACATTCCCGCTATAGACTATGTATAATCCTTTTATACTAAATTTTAATAAACTTACGTCTTAAAATACATTTTTCATATTGTTTACAAAACCTAAGGTTTCAAAGGAATAACTTAATAAATTAATCTCCTTTATTATGTTTTAGGATGAACATTATATCTTAGCATAAGGTAGAATTTATCTAAGAATTAAACTCTCATTCACAAGTGAAATTGTCAATTACTTAATAAGATAATATGTTCTGAAAAATCCTCATACCTTATACTCAAATGACACATTAATATTTTTAGCGTCGTAAAGTAGATCAATATAATCTCTTATGTAACTTAGTTTTATCTAATAAAAGGTTCAAAGGTTTTAAGTATCAAATTCCTATTTATAAACCTTTCTATAAATTCTAACTACTAAATACCTCACTTAATTGTAGACTCACATCCTAAGTATTGGTAATTAATGTTATAAATGTATTTCATATGGCTTATCTAATGCCAAGAAACTTAAGGATTATTATTTAGATAGATTTCCAAATCATAGTTTAATGTAGTTTTATATCATAATCCTTTTAATGATTTTAACTTAAAACATTAAGTTATATTTCAATACCTTAAATGTTAAGAAATGATTAAATCCAGACTTACTAATCCACCTCACATTCATATGTAAAAGTATTTTATTTACTTTATTATTGTTTATATATTAAGAACATTTAGATGTAAACGTATTACATTTATTTATCATTAATTATAGAATAAGATCTATTTGTGTAACATTTTATGTAATCTAATCACAATTTTTCCTAAGGTTTAACTTATTAATTACTTAACCCAATTATAGACTTACATTATGGTTGTTGACTAATACTATACATGTATTTTAATACGGTTTATATAAATCTTAGAAATTCAAAGATAACTCCTTAAGTTTAATAATCTTAATTTAATACCGCCTCATATAATATTCTTTTATTAGTATTATGTAGAGGTTTAGTTTATCTCATTAATTCCTTCATATTATATTTTCTATAAGGCATTTTATTTCTTTTATTTATGTAGTTTTTTTATGTGTATATATATTAGGATTTATTCAAGACATTCCTTGTGTAGTTTTATTGCACTTAATTATTTATACTAACTTTTACACATAGCTACATCCAATATATGGTTTATAAAATAAAGTATTTCCCTTAGTTTTTGTTAAACATATTAGCCTCCATATTATATATAATAAATAAAATGTAGTTTAGTTAAATTCCTTGATTTAATATAAGTTTCTATTTATTTCTCTCATATAAATATATATATAAATATATGTAACAATTTTTACTTCACTTAAAGTTAATACCCAAAATATTTATAAACATACTGTATTAAATGTTAATTAGTCTTATTATATTTTCTCCAACCTATAAAGTTCATTAATCAACTATACTTTAATTTTTGATTACATTAAAAACCATATATTATAAGTTATTCTTATGAAAAACTCATAAACACAATTTTTAAACCCATTTACAATTGTCCAAAAATCCCCAAATATATAGTAACTATAACATTTTAGACATATTATAAAAATTTTATTTCATAAAAATATCTTTTTAAATTATCCAAATAATTCCATAATACTCGTAACTTGCAAAAATCATAACTTATGTTTAAAAACTCAAAACCCATATTAATTTACATCAAAATAAACTAGATTAAATAAGGAATCTATGGTAAAAATTTCAAGTCAAAATAAATTCGGGAAGATATTTAAATTAATTCAACAAGTTAGGGTTTAATTCTGGAAATATTATAATTCATAACCAACTTAAACTCCCCAGATCTAATCTCGGCCGTCCGTTTCTAAAACCTACGATCGGACGGCTGAAAATCCTTGAGTTCATCAGCTGTAGCACCCCATCCAAAGCCTATCGTGGTTATCGCAATCTGAACACTTAATCGAATACGTCGCAGCGGAAATAAACAACACCTGGACCTTGCCACGGTCTGATCGTTAGAATATACCGGCTTAAATGCTTACAATACTTATCCAAAAATACTCATCCACTTAAACATCAACGTTCATTGTATCGCAACCAACCGAGTACTAGTATCTTAAACATAATCCCAAACTTACATCAGTTTAATATAAACAGTCGGGTGCACAGGCGCAACCCGAACTCAAAATAAATGTCCCACCCTAAGTCTAACCGCTCCTACTCTCGTAGTGCGTCCTCATGGGCCTCTTACCTGCAAGTGTAAAAATAGCCCCCGAGGGGGTCAGCACGAATGCTGGTACACCCTCTCATGGCCCCCAAGCTAACGGGGCTACGACGACTAATTGTCGATAGCATGGAAATTGATTACATACACAAGCATAATATGAAGTGCAATAACAACAACCACAGTTGAACATATATAGTTCACAAACAATGAACGACTCAAGCGTTCCCTTATCAAGTGGGTTAGTAACCCCCTCCTTAGTCCTCATTTCCTTAATCTCAATTCCTTACCTTACCTCAATCTTAATCTCAATCTTAATCTCAGTATACAAACCTCTCCTGGAAGGGATTGGTTGTAGCTTAATTCAAACCTGGGATTTAGGTGATCCCACCGCACCATCTTAATGCCACCTACTCTGGACGGGAGTCCAGCGTAGCTGAGCCGGCAACCGGCCCTAGGCTACAAGTCCGAAGACAAGTCCTTAAGCGGAGGGCGGATCTGATTCAGATACCGTCCCCCTTTTTCCTTAGCATGCATGACCGGAGATCGGTCCCGGGTTTCCTCACTCAAGTTCCAGTTAGTAGACACCTTAAACACCATGTGCTAGCTAAGCCTTATCGGGCATTAACCAACAACCACCAAACTTAACTCTTATTCTTAACTCAGTAAGTACTAAACTTGGTTAGTAATCATCTCAAGTCTCGCGGGTTAGTGTAAAGATAACACAACACAACGAGAATAAATATAAACGGTTGCATGTTTTATCTTGTTTAAGTCATAGCAAGTAAACAGATAGCACACAAGCCGAGGGACACCTCGTTAGCAAGCAGGTCACAAGAAGGATTGTACCGTTCACCGTCGATCGTTGTTTGTTTAACCTTCTTCGGGGTCCCAATTCACAAACCTAAAACATTCATTCATTTTTAGGTTATTAGTTATTTGCACCTTACTTAACTCACTTAGTTCCTAAGGACTCCCATTCAATAACCTCTCAAGTCTTTATCACTTAGCTTACAAACATATTTTTAAACATTAAAGCTTATACTCAATCTTAACTTAATTCCTTAAGTTCTTAGTGTCCCATTCATTACCACCCTACCAAAGGTATACCTTATTACCTAGTACCCTTCTTAGAATTTAAAATTTCTTTTTTTTTTTAAGTGTTAAGGGCCGTCCGACCCACCCTCTGGGTCGGACCATTCCAGTAACTTTCGGGTTTGGAAAAACCCTACATGTCCGACCCATGTCCGACCCAACCAACTGGGTCGGACCATTCCAGAAACTTTCCGTCCTCTAAAATCTCTTATGTCCGACCCATGTCCGATCCAACCTTCTGGGTCGGACCATTCCAGAAACTTATTTGCCCTTTGAAAATTACCCGTCCGACCCATGTCCGACCCAACCAACTGGGTCGGACCATTACATAAACTTTTCCTGGCGTTAAACAGAGGCCGTCCGACCCAAATTTGGGTCGGACCCCTGGGTCGGACGCCACTAAATCATGCCCAAACTTTGCCAAATCTTTTCTAAACCTTTCCTCAAGCCATCCAATATGTCCTAACATCATTTAGACTCTTAAACCCACCTTAGAGCATCCTCCAAACACATTAAATCATTCACCAAGTTTCACCTTAATCATTATACATTTCCCTTGTAATAATGCCACACTTGTAATGCTTTCCTCTAGGTTTCTAGGTGGTGGTTCATACCTAATGTAACCACTATGCCAAATGTTTTCCTCACCACTATAACATCATCTCCCAAGCATCTTTCACTATCTAAAACTCTCTTAAGCATTTACTTAAAGTTCCTTAACAAGTTTAAACTTCCATCATCAACACATTATTTCCTTCCTAGTTGTGCACCAACATTTACCTAAGTCCTAAACACTCAAATACATTCTCTTGATTCCTAAATCTTCCATGGTGATACCTAAGTCATTATAAGTCATTAAAACACCTTAACTTCTCCCTTTTTCATAAAGACAACCTATAGAACATTCCTAGTACTTCCTTAGTCATTAAATTCCCTTAGAATATCTTAAACACTTAAACTCTCCTTTAAATTTTTGTCATGGGTTCTCTAGTATATAGTACCTCCTAAAACATGGTTTTTCTCCATCAAACAACCAATACCACACAAATTCTCATCACAACACCTTAACACACAATCTACACTAAAACTTCACCACATCATCATGTATTGCTTAAACTCAAAATGCTTGGCACTTAGGCCCTTAAATGACAATAATCTTAACCACTGAATTTCCACATATATTTGCCTTCAACCTGCGAATACACTCAACAAGGCTCCCATTGAAATAAAATGCTTCTTGTACTTCACCTTATATTCTTAAACTATCTCTTTTTCTCACTTGCTCCTTAGTCACAAGTTCACAAGTATAGTCATTGTTTCTCCTAGGTTTAATATAACACCTTCCCAATATAAACTCTACACTAAACTCATCATATACCTACATCTCATTCCCTTAAACAACAAAACACCTTAAGGTAAGTAATTTACCTTGTTTTCTCACAAGCTTAAAAGCTTTTCTCCTTAGGTTTTCTTTGTTCAATCTCGGTCACCAATGTGATTCTCCTTGCCAATGTTCTAACCAATATCCAATGACTCCAATGAGTACTAGATAACACATTAACCCTAAGGAACAAACCCTAGGTTAAAAAAAATATGCTTTAAGGTGTTAATGTGATTATTTTACCTTGGTTTTCTCAAGACAAACTTGGGTATGAAGCAAGAAGAACCTCCTCTCTCCTTTGAAGAGTAGAAACAAGCTAGAACAAGGCATAAACATGGAGTTCCATGAGTATATATTTTCGGACATGTGAAGAAAATGGTGGAAACCTAGATTTTCTTACACTTTCTTTACCTTAAGAAATGGAGATGCCAATGGAGTCTCCAAACTTGAATTTCCTCCTCTAATGGTGGTTTGACTTGGCACCAAAATGAAGCTCTTGAAGTTTTGAAAAGATAGAAAGGAGGAGCTTGAGCTAACTAAGAAGAATATGTATTTTGTTTTGGATTTGGAGCTAAAATGAGCAAGTTGTGTGCAAGAGAAGGTGGAGCTTTCATGGAGTTGAGTTCTATGTGAATGGAGAAGAGAAAGAGAGCAAGAAATCGTGGGAAACAAGGGAGAATGAAGAAGTGAGGAGAGAGGTAAGTAAAATGTGAGGTTTATTTCTTTTAATCACCTCATGATTTAATGTATAACTTATTTGTTATCCCTTTTGATTTATTTATAAATCCTTTAATGCACATATATGTGTTTATTGCATTTGTTGTTTATTTTATTTGTCTAGTGACATAACAACTTATAATCTCTTAACTATATTTATATGTCATACATAGACATAAAATTCTTATAGTTTTATTATTCTCCTTTTAACCATAAATAATATTTATTGTTTCCTTTAATTCCTTATAACCATGTAAGCCATAGTTCCAACTCCATAATTCCTTTAATCAAAATTCTTTCTTCTAAATCCTCCAAATATCCATATAGGACCTATATTTATTTAAATCTAAATTCTTAAACTTGTATTTCGGTTATTTACAAAACAACCACATTAATTCATAAACTTTACTCTTAAATTCTAATCTCTTTATATTATAGAGTTTTTAACTTCTTATTTAGCTAAATTGCAAAGCCATCCCTAATATTTTGGTATAGCTTTTAAATATTATAACTCTCAAAAATTACAACTTAGCCCCTTAAATTCTCGGCTTTAATAAATTATTTCTTATAATTACAATCTAACCACAAAATCTTATAACTTTTTCACAATGTCATGTAAACTATAGTTTTAATTTTAATTCTCCATAAATGCCGAATATTATTTATAAATTCCTAAATTACCAAACTAACCCCAAAGAATTCGGCTTTGGTCTTGAACTTTCCATTAATTACATTTTCACACCCCAAAACTTTCTATTAGTTACTTAATAACTTATAAACTATAGTTTAAATATTAAATTCCTAAAATTTCGAAAGTGAACTTAATGATTCTCTTAATTATGAATTCGCCACCTATTAAATACCAAACTTTCATAACAACTTTTATAAATTACATAATAGCCCAAAACTTTATAAAAAGTTATTTTAAAGCTTGTTTAAATTCTCTAAAATTCATAAACTTAATTCCTAACCTACCTTATATTATTTTATAATTACACCAAACAGCCCCTTAGCTCACGGTTTTTATAATAAGCACACTAAACTTTGTAAAAAATTACATTTAATCCACATAACTTAATTAATTAGTCATTTAGACACTAATAGAATATTTTTAACTCACCAAACTTTATGATATAAATTTATATACCTAAGTAGCTCATTAAACTTATTTATCAAGTAGAACATTCGGCCATAATTTAAATGAGACCTTATGTTATATAAAAGTGGATTTATGTCTAAGTAATTATAAATAAATTCATAGGAGTCATATAACTCATGTATAAATTATTGTAATGTCTTATATAAATTCTAAGCTCAAAATAAAGCATTTTTGCCTAAGACTTTTCGGCCTAAATTTATTTGTAACATAAATGAATCTTGTGACACAAAATGTGTCTTAAGGTAAATATTTTCTATATATGTTATAGTTTATATTTTTGGCATATAAACATATAATTTTCGGTATTAATAAACCTAGGAGGTGTACATAATTTTTTGTACAATTTTTAGAAGCTTAACAAAGCTTATAATAAAAGATTTTATAGTAAACTTACTTCTTAACAAGTGGTTAAGTGCTTGAACTTCTTCTTGAATCTCCAAGCTTTTTCCAAGGTAATTTTGTTGCTCCTTTCCGGTTTTATGCAAGAGATGAAGGATGTTTAGGAGTTAGATCTTCAACAAAGATCTTAAGTAGATTTGGAAGTAGTTTTACAAGACTTTACCTTAGACCTTCTCTTATAATTTCGGCTCACCCAAAGGTAAATGAAGAGCAGTTTTCCTTCATCAAAATGAAGAAGAAAAGAGATTTAGAAGAAGTAGAACTTGGTTACACATAAAAATGTGCTTTAAGGGTTTTCAAGCTTTGAAACCTACCTTAAGATAACCTTGAGATGCTCCTTGATTTAGTGTTGGTTTGGACAACCTCCTTGGAGAACTAAATGTGGCCGAACCCAACTTGATATGCTAGGAAGAGTTTTGCTTCAAGACTTGCCAAGAAATGCTAGGAATTACCTTAAAGATGAAGATAGAAGTTAAAACTCCATTAATGGACTTAAGAGCTTCAAAGGAAGAAGATGAAGCTAGAAGAGAGAGGGGAGAAGCTTACCAAGCCGTGCAGAATAGGGCAAGGAAGCAAATGAGGCTTGGCTCACGTAAATGAAAGAGGGCAATTGGAATTTGATTTTCTTTTGTCAAATTTTTAATGTCCTTTGACAATTCTTTTCCTTAGTTTAATTCATGGTTGATTGGCTCAATAAATGACTCCTTTCCAGCTTAAAAATCGGACATAATAGAGGACATGTGAGGTGTGACAAGGCAAGAGTTGGAAAGGAAATAATTGTGAGCTAGAAGACAAGGAAATTTAGGTAAGTTGTACTTTTGATTTTACTAAGTTAAAGCCTTGTCTTCTTCCTCATTATGGTGCACGATTTCAAGGCTAAAAGAGGGGTCTCAATTCGTTGATGAAAAGCCAAGGAAGAAGCTTGGAAGGTCTCTTGAATTTTAAGAAATGAAAAAGGTGGAATCTAGATCCACTTTTGCCTTTTTACATTTTGTCTTCTTCCTAACTCACATGGCCTTGTTTCTCTTCATAATTTCGACATCCACATGGTCAAATGAGACCTACATACTTTGGCATTAAGTAATGTAACACATGGGATGATGAGTCATCATGTTTTAAGCCTTTTATAAATTTTTAAAGCAAATTTTATACTAGTTTTTGCCCTTAAAATAGGCCCCTATAGAGACTCTTGTTGACTAGTCACACCAACTGATTTAGAAGGTAATTTTAACCCTTTTTAAGATTACCAATTCGTGGCATGTCAAAAACTACAAGGTAATTGCGTAAAACGCATTTTCGTGACACCCGAAGGTGTATTTTTGTGCTCTAAGGAAATTTTGGGAAACCAATTGTTCTTATGAGTTCCAAGTGTTTTTAAACACTTATTATAGTAAATAAACATATACTAAGATGCTACATTGAGTTATATGGGGTTATATCAACCCGTGACATAATTTACGGGCCATCGGGACACACCCGGGCCAAAAAGGAGCGCTAAGAAATCCTCCTTTGGTTTTTGCTGAATTTTGAGAAGCCACTTCGTGGGTTCTATTTAGAATGATAAATAATGATGTTAGGAACTCTAGGAATTAATTTTATAGGAGTTCGTGCCACCTCGGCACTCCTCCGGACTTTTCGTGCTTTAAGGAGCGGGTGTGAGCACTCCCGAGCATTTTGCGTATTTGACTGAATATAGCTTAGGGAATATATTTGTATATTCATATAATAATTGTATGACCATTTAGTTTGAATATTATAGGGTCATACAAGGTCATGTTTGACCATATGCTTCTAAGGCGTTTTAGCGTTTATGGAGAAACGACTATTTTTACGTAACGTTTTCATGCATGGGTTTGCATGCGTACGTGAACTGATTTATGTTTGGATTATATTCCAATAAATAATGATTTAATAATATTATTTAGATTTGGGGTATTTCAATCTACCCCCCTTAAAAAAGGACTTCGCCCCGAAGTCTCATATTTAAAGTATAAGGTTGTGGGGGAATCAAGTTCCACTAAATATCCACAACTCAATCTAATTTTTAGGGATCAAGTCCCAAGTCTGTATATCCCTAAGTTCATAGTGTATATCAAGTACAACAGAAATACTTGGAATGTCATAACATATACTTGCAGTGTAAAGCAAGGTAGTGAACACAATCACTTTTCATTTCAAATGGTGCAACGTAGTGCATATAATATTTCCATTGTAGTGTAATGAAGTACACACAATCAAGTAGAAGTACAAGGTACATTTAAACACAGTGTTACACAAGAACACATACAAGACAAGGTGTCACTGAAATGCACAAAAGTGCAACAACTGAAATGCACAAAAGTGCAACAACTGAAATGCACAAAAGTGCAACAACTGAGATGCACAAAAGTGCAACAACTGAAATGCACAAAAGTGCAACAACTGAAATGCACAAAAGCAACAAATGCAATGCACAAAGGTGCAACAAAGTGCACACTAAACTCAAAATGAAAAAGGCTCTACCCCCCAAAAAGAAGGGGTACGCGCCCCCGTACCCTAGACTAAAGTGCCTAGTCAGTAAATAATGAGGGAAACTTCGCTCGCATATCAGCTTCGAGTTCCCATGTGGCCTCTTCCACATCGTGGTTCGACCAAAGAACCTTCACGAGGCTCACAGACTTGTTTCGAGTCTCTCGTGTCTTTCTATCTAAGATTCTTTGCGGTGTTTCCACATACCGCATTGTTGGTTCTAAAGAGAGTGTCTCTGGTTGTAGAACATGAGAAGGATGAGGCATGTATTTCTTAAGCTGAGACACGTGAAAAACATTGTGTACTTTGCCCAACTCGGCTGGCAAATCAAGTCGATATGCCACTAGGCCCACCCGCTCTATGATAGCGTAGGGTCCTACAAATTTCGGGCTTAGCTTGCCCTTCTGACCAAATCTGAATACACCCTTCATGGGTGAAACTCGTAGAAATACCTGGTCGCCAACTGCGAACTCAAGGTCTCGTCGCCTCTCATCAGCATATGATTTCTGTCTGTCCTGTGCTGCTTTCATATTGTTTCTGATCTGCTGAACTTCTGCCTGGACTTGCTCCAAGTACTCAGGCCCAATGATGACGGTCTCACTAGACTCGTCCCAGCACAAAGGTGTGCGGCATGGTCTACCATATAAAGCCTGAAAAGGTGACATCTGTATAGAGGCGTGATAGCTGTTATTGTAAGCGAACTCGATGAGATGTAATCTATCTATCCAGCTGCCCTGGAAATCCAAGGCACATGCTCGTAGCATGTCCTCTAAGGTCTGAATAGTCCTCTCTGACTGACCGTCTGTCTGAGGATGAAATGCTGTGCTAAGCTTCAATTCAGTGCCAAGTGCCTCGCGAGTAGCTCGCCAGTATCGTGAGAGAAATCTAGTGTCTCGATCTGAAACAATAGTCTTAGGTACTCCGTGATGTCTGATAATCTCTGTCTCAAATAGCTCTGCTAACTTAGGCACTTTCCAAGTGTCTTTCATCGGAATAAACCTAGCAACCTTAGTCAGTCGATCAACAACAACCCAAATCATATTAATCCTCCTCTCGTAGGTGGTAGTCCCACCACGAAGTCCATAGAGATATCATAAAACTTCCACTCTGGAACTGGCATAGTCTGCACCATACCTCCTGGTCGTCTATGTTCGAATTTCACTTTCTGACAAGTGAGACATCGAATCACATATTCTGTCACGTCGCCCTTCATACCACTCCACCAGAAATACCTCTTTAGATCTTTGTACATCTTAGAAGCTCCTGGATGGACAGATGTGGAAGAAGTGTGGGACTCTCGAAGAATATGCTCCTTAATATCTGTGTGTGTCTCTGGGAATACACAATCTCCCCTTCAATCTGATGAGTCCATCATCATGTAACTGGAACTCATACTTCCCACCTTCAAATGTACCGTCAGACAACTTCTGACTGATCTCCATCATTCGCTGATCACTCTGCTGTGCTCTGCGTATGTCGTCCATAAGACTCGAGCTAGCCACAATGGCATTAAGAGAATATGCTCGTCGACTCAATGCGTCTGCTACAACATTAGCTTTCCCTTCCTTGTACTGCAAATCAATGTCATAATCCTTTAGAAATTCAACCCATCTTCTTTGTCTCATGTTTAACTCCTTCTGGGTGAATACATATTTCAAACTCTTATGATCCGAATATACGGTCATCTGGACACCGTACAGGTAGTGGCGCCAGATCTTCAAGGCAAAAACAATAGCTCCAAGCTCCAAGTCATGTGTGGGATAATTTTCCTCATGTTTCTTCAACTGTCGGGAAGCGTAGGCGACTACCTTCCCATTCTGCATGAGTACACACCCTAATCCTCTGCCTTCAGGTATAGTCAAAACTAGTGCTGATGTCAAAGCATTCTTCAAAAGCTCGAATGAGGTCTCACATTCAGTAGTCCATGTGAAGGGTGCGTCCTTCTTCATTAAGCTGGTCATAGGTTTGGCTATTTTGGAGAAGTCTCTGACAAACCTTCTGTAGTATCATGCTAAACCAAGGAAACTCCTGATGTCCGTAACGGTTTTGGCCTAGGCCAAGTGCGAACTGCTTCTATCTTTGCTGGATCCACCGCGATCCCAGCATCTGAGATGACATGTCCTAGAAAGGAAACTCTGTCTAACCAAAACTCACATTTGGAGAACTTAGCATAAAGCTGGTTCTCCCTTAGGATCTCAAGTACATGTCGGAGGTGGCTCTCGTGCTCTTCCTTAGACTTTGAATAGATAAGGATGTCATCGATGAATACAACCACGGTCTTATCCAACTGCTCTCTAAATAATCTGTTCATCAAATCCATGAAGACTGCAGGTGCATTTGACAAGCCAAAAGGCATAACCGTAAACTCATAGTGGCCATACCGTGTTCTGAAGGCTGTCTTTTCTATGTCTTGCTCCTTGATGGGTATCTGATGGTAGCCTGATCTCAAATCGATCTTCGAAAACACTTTTGCTCCTCTCAACTGATCAAACAAATCATCAATCCGTGGTAGTGGATATTTATTCTTCACTGATACTGCATTAAGCCCTGTAATCAATACATAGCCGAAGGCTTCCATCCTTCTTTTTCACAAAAAGCACTGGTGCTCCCCAAGGAGATACACTAGGTCGTATGTATCCCTTGTCTAATAAATCTTTCAGCTGTTCTTTCAACTCAGCCATCTCTGCTGGTGCCATACGGTACGGTGCCTTAGCTATGGGACCGGTACCTGGTAGTAATTCGATGGAGAACTCTACCTCTCTGGATGGCGGTAAGCCTGGAAGTTCCTTTGGAAAAATATCTGGAAATTCCGACACCACTGGCATAGCTGGATCAAAATCAGGGTCATGCTCTACATTCTGAACATAACATAGATATACCTCCTTCTGCTTCCTGACGTGCTTGTACATGGACATAGCAGATATAACTTTTATCGATGGTGCCCTAGGGCTCTGACGGTAAGATACTGTCACTCCTGATGGGCTCTTAAGCAACAGTCTGCGCTCTGCACAAAGAATGCGGCCTCTGTGCCGCCCCAGCCAGTCCATCCCGGCTATAACGTCGAATCCTAGACCTCTGAACTCAATAAGGTCAATAGGAAATTCCTCCTCCTTAATACTGATAGTGGCTCCTCTATAAAGACGAGTGCAACTGATCTTCTCCTTAGACGGGAGTGCCACCTTAAAATCAGGTAACTCTACTGCGTCTAGCCCCAACTTCCCCGCAAGCGTAGGCGAAACGAAAGTATGTGAGGCTCCGGAGTCGAACAGTACTAATGCATCCACTCCATTAACCGGAAAGGTACCAGTGAGAATCGAGCCGCCCTTGCGGGCCTCCTCCTCAGTAAGTATACTTAAGGCACCTTCCGTCTCCTTAGCACAACCTAATAACAGAATCTGAGTAAGTACTTTGATACATGATGGGGTCTAAAGACATTCACTTTCACAAACAATAATGCTTCATTGATGAGATGATCTCCTTTCTGAAGTCAAAAACAATTATAACACTAGTACTTTCTAAAGGTTAAACTTAATCTTCCTGGTCTCATGTGAGTGGTGTTTATCACTGTCGAAGGTGCTGTGTTTAGCTTAATCCTTTTAATTCCATGTATAGCAACCTTGACTTCCCACCCATTATTAAAACATCTCCTGAACTCAATATGATTTTCTTTGCAAGGTCCACACGCTTCTGCTCGCCATAAAGGAACTCTGCGTCATCTCCAATTGACAAGGAATACTGGTATCCCCTGTTCAAGGGACCCTTTTGTTTCATCATTGTCCTGGTGTAGTCCTAAGCGGCCTCCTTCTTCATAGAAGTTGATGATACATAGATCAGCCCTTAGATTGGGAACTGGATCTCCTTCCAGTTGTTGAGCTGTATTAACTGCTTGTTCCACAATTGGTAAAAATTCTTCTGGGATTTTTGGTACTTGTGCTCCATCTCCATTTCTTGTATCTTGGTAGGTTTTTGTGTATGGATTCCAATCTTTTCCTAAGCACATCATTTTCAGCTTCATTTTTGATCCTCCTGGAAATTCCGGAGTGTAGAACCCTCCTGGTCCTGCTCCCAATTCTTGACATTTCCTGATGATTGCTATTTGTGTCTCCGGTGTTAGGTATCCTTTGAGTAATATCAAACCTGGTTGGATAACCTTACATTGTTCGTTCCCTGGTTCTTGTACCTTGATAATGTTTTCCTCCAGGGAGGGCGGTGAGGGGATAGGAAAGCATATCTTATAGCTTCCTACGTGATTTAAATTTTTACTAGTGAGTCTTACTAATTCTTTCCTACTCAATTAGGCAATCAAGGCATGCAAGCACTCATTCACATCATCCATTGCTCGATAATAGGTTCACACGGTTCAGAAATACCTGGGTTAGTAGAAGGACCAGCCTCATCTGAGCGGTCCATGACATGCAGGGCGGGTCCCGATGCTGGGCCTTTGCCCTTGTACCCCTGAGTTTGATTTGTTGGTGGAGGGCGAGTATCGCTAGCTCCATTCTTTTGGCCTGGGTTTGGCTTTGCTCCGGGCGGTGGTAGTTCCTGCTCTCCGGGTTTCGGATACACTCGAAGCACGATGCCCGAGTATCTGACAGTAGCGGCACATGACTTTCTCCCCCTGGCAGTCCACGCCGGGGTGATCCTTCCCGCACTGTTTACAGTTGAAACGGCGGATATACTTCTGGCCCGTGTTTGAGCCAGATCCAGAACCTAATACAATCAAGGTCAATTATTCATTCTAACGGTGCTGAAGTAATCACAAAAGTCTCAAAAATTTAGCTGTTTGATTAGAGTGCCTACCCTTAGGTGGGTAGGTTTTCTGTGAAGTTGTCACTCCGTAGTTCCTGACTGGGGTTCCCAGTAGTTTGGTTCCCTTTCCCTTGATAGGACCCCTGTCCTTTCTGATAGGGTTTGTTTCTTTTGTTGGAGTTCCCCTGCTTGGCATCTTCGCCACCAGGTCCGTCCTTCCTCTTTTGGGAGCTCAAAGCATCCCTTCTCTTACAAGTGATCTCCACTACGGAAGCAGCATGGTAGCATTCCTGAAATCTCAAGATATTAATCTCCAAATCTCCCATGATGGGTATAGTATGTAATAAGATTTCAAACTGATTTATGTCCATCCTGTTTTACCTGCAAACTGGTGGGATGATTGGCCCCATCCCAAACTGAAGTCGAGGGCTCAGTCCCCCGTAGAATCGGTCGACCAACACCTGGTCCGAGTATCCTATGCCGGGTAATAGTCTGAGTAGCGAAGTGAACTTCGCATAGTACTCATCCACTGACATCTTCCCCGTCTGCTCCAAGGCGTCAAACTCCCGAGTCTTTACCATCCTGGTGTGGGCCGGGTAGTATTTGCCCCTAAGTAATGCAGTGTAATGTCCCCAAGTAAAAGCTGGGTCATCCAGGTGGTCGGTGTAAGTTTGAGTTATGTATGATACTTATGTATTGTATTTGAGATTGACCTTTGAGTCTTGGGATGTATGAATGTGAATATAAGATGTGGTATTAAGATTAAGAGAACTGTGTACCGTGAATGGTTAAACACATGTGTGAACTTTGAGGACAAAGTTCTTTTAAGGGGGGTAGATTGAAATACCCCAAACTTAGATATGGTGTTCAAATGATAAACTAAGATATAAGGAGGCTAAATAATGCCTTAGAAACATTAAGAAACATTTCTAATCAAAGAAAATATAAGGAAACACCAAAAGAGCAGTTTTAACAAAAACGTGCTCTAAGCTTGGAGAGACTTGGAGAGTACCCAAATATTGTTCTAAGACCTTAGTAATATCCTAATGGTCATTTTAAATCAATTACCAAAGAAAACCAAGCTTGAAAACAAGTTAAAATACAAAATGTGCTTTAAGGAGTCTTAAAGCACGTTTTTGAAAAATTGTCTTGTAAATGTGTTTTGAATGGCTAAATGTCCATCATTACTCTTTAATTAATATGTGTACTATATAGTATCACATTTGGAGGTCTATATCAATGGGAAATCAAAAATTTCACAACAATGTGCCTTGTTTTTGATGAATAGTGAATTTATTAAGCTAGTTTAAACATAAGTCTATATAAGTGAGACATTTGGTCAACAAAGACTAAACTACCCTCATTCACTAAAGGGGGGCCGGTTTCTTTAAGTGTGACTCACCACACTTATCTAGCTAAGTAAAGAGAAAGCAAAATAAGTAAGTTATAAAGTAAAAGTACTATTCACCTTTAAGATAAATATCACACATTTACTTACCTCTCTCCTCACTTCTTCATTCTCCCTTGTTCACACGGTTTGTTGCTCTCTTTCTCTTCTCCATTCACGTAGAGCTTGACCTCCATGAAAGCTCCATCTTCCCTTGCACACATCTTGCTCATTTTAGCTCCAAATCCAAAACAAAATACATATTCTTCTTAGTTAGCTCAAGCTCCTTCTTTCTATCTTTTCAAAACTTCAAGAGCTTCATTTTGGTGCCAAGTCAAACCACCATTAGAGGAGGAAATTCAAGTTTGGAGACTCCATTGGCATCTCCATTCTCTTAAGGTAAAGAAAGTGTAAGAAAATCTAGGTTTCCACCATTTTCTTCACATGTCCGAAAATATATACTCATGGGACTCCATGTTTATGCCTTGTTCTAGCTTGTTTCTACTCTTCAAAGGAGAGAGGAGGTCCTTCTTGCTTCACATCCAAATTTGTCTTGAGAAAACCAAGGTAAAACAATCACATTAATACCTTAAAACATATTTTTTTAACCTAGGGTTAATGTGTTATCTAGTACTCATTGGAGTCATTGGATATTGGTTAGAACATTGGCAAGGAGAATCACATTGGTGACCGAGATTGAACAAAGAAAACCTAAGGAGAAAAGCTTTTAAGCTTGTGAGAAAACAAGGTAAACTACTTACCTTAAGGTGTTTTGTTGTTTAAGGGAATGAGGTGTGGGTTATGATGAGTTTAGTGTAGAGTTTATATTGGGAAGGTTATATAAAACCTAGGAGAAACAATGACTATACTTGTGAACTTGTGACTAAGGAGCACATGAGAAAAAGAGATAGTTTAAGAATGTTAAGGTGAAGTACAAGAAGCATTCTATTTCAATGGGAGCCTTGTTGAGTGTATTTGTAGGTTGAAGGCATATATATGTGGAAATTCAGTGGTTAAGATTATTGTCATTTAAGGGCCTAAGTGCCAAGCATTTTAAGTTTAAGCACTATATGATGATGTGGTGTGGTTTTGTGTAATTGGGTGTTAAGCTATTGTGATGAGAATTTGAGTGATTTTGGTTGTTTGTTGGAGAAAAACCATGTGTTAGGAGGTACTATATACTAGAGAACCCATGGCAAAATTTAAAGGAGAGTTTAAGTGTTTGAGATATCCTAAGGGAATTTAATGACTAAGGAAGTACTAGGAATGTTCTATAGGTTGTCTTGATGAAAAAGGTGAAGTTAAGGTGTTTTAATGATTTATAATGACTTAGGTATCACCATGGAAGAGTTGGGAATCAAGAGAATGTATTTGAGTATTTAGGACTTAGGCAAATGTTGGTGCACAACTAGGAAGGAAATAAGTGATGATGATGGAAGTTTAAACTTGTTAAGGAACTTTAAGTAAATGCTAAAAGAGTTTTAGATAGTGAGAGATGCTTGGGAGATGATGTTATAGTGGTGAAGAAAACATTTGGCATAGTGGTTACATTAGGTATGAACCACCACCTAGAAACCTAGAGGAAACATTACAAGTGTTAGCATTATTACAAGGAAAATGCATAATGACTAAGGTGGATCTTGGTGGATGATTTAAGGTATTTTAAGGAGGGCTTAAGGTGTATTTGAGGTGCCCAAATGAGGTTATAACATATTAAGATATATGAGGAGAAGTTTGGAGTTGAAAAAGAATTTAGAAACAAGTTTTTGGAGCCGACCGCCTTAGGACCGGACTTGCAAGGTCGGTCGGGCTCTGTTACACTACGGGAAATGTTTCTGGAATCGACCGGACTTGGGGACCGGACTTACAAGTCCGGTCGGGCTTGTTTTGTGAGAGGGAAATGTTTCTGGAATGGACCGGACATGGGACCGGACTTGTCAAGTCCGGTCGGCATGAATTTTGTACGGTTATAAGTCTCTGGAATCGACCGGACATAGGACCGGACATGTAAGTCCGGTCGGAGTGAATTTTCCAACGGTAAAAGGGTACTGGAATGGACCGGACTTGGCAAGTCCGGTCGGCAAGTCCGGTCGAGGCTAAAAAAAAAAAAAGAAATTTCAATTTCTAAAAATGGTAATGGGTAATGAGGTATGCCCTTGGTAGGGTAGTAATGAATGGGACCCTAAGAACTTGAGGAATTAAGTTAAGATTAAGTATAAGTTTTAATGTTTAAAGTTAAGTTTGTAAGACTAAGTGATAAAGACTTGAGAGGTTATTGAATGGAAGTCCTTAGGGACTAAGTGAGTTAAGTAAGGAGCAAATAACTAATAACCTAAAAATGAATGAATGTTTTAGGTTTGTGAGTTGGGACCCCAAAGAAGATTAGTCAAACAACGATCGACGGTGAACGGTACAATCCTTTTCGTGACCTGCTTGCTAACGAGGTGTCCCTCGGCTTGTGTGCTATCTGTTTAATTGTTATGACTAAAACAAGATAAAGCATGCAACCGGTTATATTGTTCTCGTTGTGATTGTGTTATATTTACACTAACCCGCGAGACTTGAGATTGTTACTAACCAAGTTTAGTACTTACTGAGTTAAGATAAGAGTTAAGTGTGATGGTTGTTGGTTAATGCCCGTTAAGGCTTAGCTAGCACATGGTGTTTAAGATGTCTACTAACTGGAACTTGAGTGAGGAAACCCGGGACCGATCTCCGGTCATGCATGCTAAGGAAAAAGGGGGACGGTATCTGAATCAGATCCGCCCTCCGCTTAAGGACTTGTCTTCGGACTTGTAGCCTAGGGCCGGTTGCCGGCTCAGCTACGCTGGACTCCCGTCCAGAGTAGGTGGCATTAAGATGGTGCGGTGGGATCACCTAAATCCCAGGTTCGAATTAAGCTACAACCAATCCCTTCCAGGAAGGTTTGTATACTGAGATTAAGATTAAGATTGAGATTAAGATTAAGGTAAGGTAAGGAACTGAGATTAAGGAAATGAGGACTAAGGAGGGGGTTACTAACCCACTTGTTAAGGGAACGCTTGAGTCGTTCATTGTTTGTGAACTATATGTGTTCATCTGTGGTTATTGTTATTGCACTTCATATTATGCTTGTGTATGTAATCAATTTCCATGCTATCGACAATTAGTCGTCGTAGCCCCGTTAGCTTGGGGGCCATGAGAGGGTGTACCAGCATTCGTGCTGACCCCCTCGGGGGCTATTTTTACACTTGCAGGTAAGAGGCCCATGAGGACGCACTACGAGAGTAGGAGCGGTTAGACTTAGCTTGGGATATTTATTTTGAGTTCGGGTTGCGCCTGTGCACCCGACTGCTTATATTAAACTGTTGTAAGTTTGAGAATACGTTTGAGATACTAGTACTCGGTTGGTTGTGGGATTGTGAATGTTGATGTTTTGAGTGGGATAAGTATTTTGGTTAAGTATTGTAAGTATTTAAGCCGGTATATTCTAACGATCAGACCGTGGCAAGGTCCAGGTGTTGTTTATTTCCGCTGCGACGTATTCGATTAAGTGTTTAGATTGCGACAACCACGATAGGCTTTGGATGGGGTGTTACAAAAAGTGGTATCAGAGCGTAGTTACGCTCTGATCAAGAAATACCGGATATAAGTAACCACCGAGCTAGGATATAAGTTAAGGAGTAAGTACTGGGTTAAGGGTGTGAGAAGTTAGAGTGAGTAGAGTCAGATGACCACTAATAAGTGTCGATTGTCTTTACCGTCTATGGACGTTATAACTTGCTAACCAAAACAATGGTGAGTACGAATCTAATGTAAGTTATGCTTGTTCAGATGGCAGGACGCCCTAGAGGGGGCCGAGGTCGCGGCCGGGGTGAGGATATTCCAGGGATACCTGGAGGGCAGACGATCGCAGAGATCGTAGCTGCCGCTTTAGGGCACATGGGCTACCAGCCTGGTGTGGGTGCACCACCTCCACCGCCACAACCTAGGGAACCAAACTGGGTGAAGAGTCTATCAGATCTTCGACCCGCTCATTTCAAGGGGGAGACCGATCCCGCCAAGCTTGAGGCGTACATCTCCGAGCTGGAGACCGCCTTCGAGACCCTTGATGTCCCTGCTGGGATCAAGGTGCGCTTAGCTGCTTTCTACCTGAAGGGGGCGGCGGGCGATTGCGGTGGAAGCTGGTGAGGGCCGAGAATGTGGCAACCCGAGTTCGCTGGGAGCAGTACACCGCCTTGCTACGGGCAAAGTACTACCCCGCCCATGTCCAGACGAAGAAGCGCTTGCAGTTAGATGCGCTTAAGCAGTGACAAGATGACGGTGGACGAGTATTACTCAGAGTTCAGCCTTGCTCCGTCTTCTGCCGGGTCTAGGGTATTCTGACCAGATCTTGGTAGACCGCTTCTATGGCGGGCTTAGCCATCGACTCCGCTACGGCATGGGGCCGACGAGTTACACTACCTTGCAGGTAATAAGAATGATTGAAATTTGAGTAAGTGGTGAATAAGATTTAGATTATGAGATAAGTGAGACTAATACTATGGAAAAGCAGGAGTGCTATCATGCCGCTGCTAAGGTTGAGATTACCGTCCAGCTGAGGGACGAGGAATGCTAAGAGGAAGAGTGCTGGGAAAAGCTCAGAGAGTCAAGGGCAAGGAGGGTACAAGAAACAAAAGTACCAGCCTCAGGCCCAGAAGAATCAGAACCCGAAAGGGAAGGAGGGAAAGGAGAAGGCTTCGGAAGAGCCATTGAAGCTGACCTATGCTATTGCAGCTACACCACTGCGCTCTAAGGCGCCAAAGGGTGAGAGAAATTGATATTGAATGAGTTAAGAAATAATTAGTAACCGTTTGAGATATGAGAATTGACAATGTGAATCATCAGGATCTGAGACTGAGAAGGGGAGCCGGTGGTGGCTACCAGCGACGCTTCATCTGTAGATGGTGTCACAAGGACCACCCCGGGCTCGACTGTAAGGGAAACAAGGTGGAGTGCAACTTCTGTGGAGTCTACGGGCATCGAGCTATGAGTGTTACCGGAACCCTGCTAGCAGAGCCTATAGGCCCGACACCAGGGGCAAGGGCAAGACCGATCAGGGAGCTGGATCTGACGGTCAGAGGAAAGTGCAGCAGCCGGCGGACAAGAACCCACGGGCGACCCAGAAGACGGGGCCCACTCTACACATGGTGGATCGGGACGATGAGCCTGAGCCCTCATCGAGGCCAGGTACCACTATAACCATTAGTAATAAAACTACCTGCTTACCGCATTATCATGCATGTTTGGTGAAATATATGAGTTAAGTAAAATAAGATGAGATTAGAACCTAAGTAAGATATAACCTACTACCACTTTAGGAAGATTCAACATCTGCTACCCTATACCATCTACATCTAACCGGAGCACACCGACATCAACCAGAAAACTACACTTTCCAAATGTCAGGTTATCCGCCCAGGTATGATTTTATTAGGGGATACCTGACACCCGACGCACAAATAGCCATCATCAGGAGAGATGCAATCAACTAGGAATGGGACCGGGAGGTTTTTACACACCGGAGTACCCAGGGGGAGCAAGGATGAAATTAAAGATGATGAGCTTGGGCAAGGATTGGAATCCGTATGCCAAGAATTACCAAACCACAAGGGAGCAAGATGGAGTCTCACCACCGGGAATACCCGAAGAGTTCCATCCAGTTATTACACAAGTCGTGGAAATCGCTCAGCAGTTGGAAGCTGAACCGATTCCAGACATCCAGCCAGACATTTGCATTGTAAACTTCTACGAAAAAGATGGGAAACTGGGACTACACCAGGATAAGGACGAGACAACGGAGTCTCTCGAAAGAGGGATACCCGTAGTGTCTTGGTCCATTGGAGATGATGCGGTTTTATACGGCGAGCAGAAGCGTGCGGACCGTGCAGATAAGATAGTACTTAAGTCAGGTGATGTATTAATTTTGGGAGGAGAATCAAGGATGTTGTACCATGGGATTAAGAGAATCAAGCTGAATACAGCACCGTCAGCAGTAATCAATGCGACGCATATGAGACCAGGAAGATTAAACCTAACCTTTAGACAATATTAGCCATGTAATGTTAGAATGAGATGAGAAATGAGATGTAAGATTGAAGCACATGTTGTAAACAGGATGGTCATGAATAAAATAACAGTGTTGTTCATATAAATTGTTACGACTCTTGTTATACCATCAATACTCATGGAGCTTGTGAACACAATTAGGTTATGGACTCGGTACGGAAGGTGCACTAAGCATACTCACAGAGGCACAGGCCGACGCTAGCGGTACTATCCTCACCGGCACCTTTCCGATCAATGGATTGAGGCATCAGTTCTCTTCGACTCAGGGGCCTCGCATACCTTTGTCTCTGCATCATTTGCGAGCAGGTTGGGGCTAGACGCTGATGAGCTACCCGACTTCACGGTTACGCTCCCGTCTAAGGAGAAGGTTCGTTGCACTCGTTACTACCGAGGAGCCACCATCAGAATTAAGGGGGAAGACTTCCCAGTCAGTTTCATTGAGTTCAGTAAGCTAGGATTTGATGTTATCTTCGGGATGAACTGGTTGGAGCGGCACAAGGGACGTATCCTCTGCGCCGAGCATAGATTGCTGCTCAGGAGTCCGTCTGGGGTAACAATATCATACCGCCAGAGGCCCAGGGAGCCTTCGACTAAGATCATCACCGCCATGGCAATGCACAGAGAATTAAGGAGAAAGGAAGAAGTATACCTCTGCTATGTACAGGACATAGAGAGAGACCCTGAGTTCGACCCCGACTTACCGGTAGTGTCGGAGTTCCCCGACTTATTTCCACGGGAACTGCCCGGCATGCCACCCACTCGGGAGGTAGAGTTCACCATTGAGCTGCTACCTGGTACCGGACCGATAGCCAAAGCACCATACCGTATGGCTCCGGCAGAAATGACTGAGTTAAAAGAACAACTGAAAGATTTGTTGGATAAAGGATTCATTAGACCAAGTGTGTCACCATGGGGAGCGCCAGTCCTCTTCGTGAAGAAGAAGGATGGTAGTCTCCGCCTCTGCATCGACTACAGAGAGCTGAATGCAGTGACAGTGAAGAATAAGTACCCACTACCCCGCATTGACGATCTGTTCGATCAGTTGAAGGGAGCATCTGTGTTTTCCAAGATTGATCTCAGATCGGGGTATCATCAGATAGCCATTAAGGAGGGAGACATTGAGAAGACGGCATTCCGGACACGATACGGCCACTATGAGTTTACAGTGATGCCGTTCGGTTTGTCGAACGCGCCAGCGAAGTTTATGGATCTGATGAACCGCTTGTTCCGGGAGCAGCTGGACAAGTCGGTGGTGGTTTTTATTGATGATATTTTGATATATTCAAAGTCTAAGGTTGAGCATGAGGAACATTTGAGGAGGGTGTTGGAAATATTAAGGGAGAACCAGCTATATGCTAAGTTCTCCAAGTGTGAGAGTTTTGGCTTGACCAGGTCTCTTTCCTAGGTCATGTCATCTCAGATGCTGGGATCGCAGTGGATCCAGCAAAGATTGATGCCGTACGTACCTGGCCAAGGCCGAAGACTGTTACCGACATCCGGAGCTTTCTCGGTCTGGCAGGTTACTACAGGAGGTTTGTTAGAGATTTCAGCAAGGTCGCGAAGCCGATGACCAGTCTGATGAAGAAAGATGCACCATTTCTATGGACAGTTGACTGTGAGAGATCATTTCAGCGCTTGAAGGACTCACTGACCACTGCACCGGTACTGACCATTCCAGACGGTACAGAGGGCTTTGAGGTTTATTGTGATGCATCCGGCAGAGGGCTGGGTTGCGTGCTCATGCAACATGGCAAGGTGGTGGCATATGCCTCACGCCAGTTGAAGAAACATGAGGAGAACTACCCCACACATGATTTAGAGCTGGGAGCTGTAGTCTTCGCTTTGAAGATATGGCGCCACTACTTATATGGGGTTAGTGTCACGATCTACACCGATCACAAAAGTTTGAAATACATATTCACTCAGAAGGAGTTAAATCTTCGACAGAGGAGATGGTTAGAATTTCTGAAAGACTATGACATTGACCTCCAATACAAAGAAGGGAAGGCCAATGTTGTAGCAGATGCCCTGAGCCGTCGAGCACACTCACTCCATTCGCTAGTTTCTTTCTCCAGCTTGGTTGATGAGGTGCGAGAGGCTCAGAGGACTGATGAGTATATGAGAGAGGTCAGACAGAAGCTGACAGATGGTACCTTTGAGAGTCAGAAATACGACTTCAGACTTCATGATGATGATCTGATCAGACTTAAGGGCCGATTATGCATACCACGAGGTAACACGGATCTGAAAGACCGTATACTTAGAGAATCACACTGTTCTTCAGTTTCCATCCATCCGGGAGCCTCTAAAATGTATAAAGACATGAAGAGATACTTCTGGTGGTCGGGAATGAAGACAGATGTTACCGAGTTCGTCTTGAGGTGTCTCACATGCCAGAAGGTGAAATTCGAGCACAGACGACCGGGCGGAATGGTACAGTCGATGCCAGTTCCGGAGTGGAAGTTCCATGATATCTCCATGGACTTCGTAGTTGGGCTTCCACCTGCTAGGGGAGGTCTCAACATGATATGGGTGGTGGTGGATCGCCTTACCAAAGTAGCCCGATTCATACCGATGAAGGATACTTGGAAGGTGACCAAATTAGCTGAGTTATTTGAGAAAGAAATCATGAGGCATCACGGCATACCAAAGACCATAGTGTCAGATAGAGATACCAGATTCCTTTCGAGGTACTGGAGAGCTACCAGAGAAGCGTTGGGTACAGAACTCAAACTGAGTACCGCGTTCCATCCTCAGACAGATGGTCAGACTGAGCGTACTATTCAGACACTCGAGGACATGCTGAGAGCATGTGCCTTAGACTTCCAGGGCAGTTGGATTGACAGATTGCATCTGATCGAGTTTTCATACAACAACAGCTATCACGCTTCGATCAAGATGGCACCTTTTCAAGCGTTGTACGGTAGACCATGTCGTACACCGCTCTGCTGGGATGAGTCGAGTGAGACGGTCATTATAGGACCAGAGTACTTAGAACAAGTTAAGGCTGAAGTTCAGCAAATCAGGGAGAACATGAAAGCTGCTCAAGATAGGCAGAAGTCGTATGCTGATGTTCGACGACGGGACCTGGAGTTCGCAGTGGGCGACCAGGTATTTCTGCGAGTATCACCGATGAAGGGTGTATTCAGGTTTGGGCAGAAGGGCAAGTTAAGCCCGAAATTTGTTGGTCCTTATGAGATTACGGAGCGGGTGGGCCCGGTTGCTTACAGGTTGAATTTACCTGCTGAGCTGGGTAAAGTGCATGATGTTTTTCATGTTTCACAGCTAAAGAAATACATGCACCACCCCTCCCATGTGTTAGAACCTGAGAGGTTGACTTTAGAACCAAATATGAGATCCGTGGAGACTCCTCAGAGAATCTTGGACAGAAAGACTAGGGACACTCGCCACAAGTCAGTGCGACTGGTGAAGGTTCTCTGGTCTAACCAGGATGTCGAAGAGGCCACGTGGGAATTAGAGGATAAGATGAGGGCGAAGTACCCTTCTTTATTTACTGACTAGATCGTCTGTATAGGGTACGGGGCGTACCCCTTTTTAAGGGGGGTAGAGCTTCCTCGCTTTTGAGTTAGGAAACGATCATGTTTGTCGTTTGTTTGGTTGTTAAGATGTGGATTGTGTGTGTAAGTTGCTACACTTTGGTGTAAGTTTGAGTTATGTATAATACTTATGTATTGTATTTGAGATTGACCTTTGAGTCTTGAGATGTATGAATGTGAATATAAGATGTGGTATTAAGATTAAGAGAACTGTGTACCGTGAATGGTTAAACACATGTGTGAACTTTGAGGACAAAGTTCTTTTAAGGGGGGTAGATTGAAATACCCCAAACTTAGATATGGTGTTTAAATGATAAACTAAGATATAAGGAGGCTAAATAATGCCTTAAACATTAAGAAACATTTCTAATCAAAGAAAATATAAGGAAACACCAAAAGAGCAGTTTAAGCAAAAACGTGCTCTAAGCTTGGAGAGACTGGGAGAGTACCCAAATATTGTTCTAAGACCTTAGTAATATCCTAATGGTCATTTTAAGTCAATTACCAAAGAAACCAAGCTTGAAAACAAGTTAAAAAACAAAATGTGCTTTAAGGAGTCTTAAAGCACGTTTTTGAAAAATTGTCTTGTAAATGAGTTTTGAATGGCTAAATGTCCATCATTACTCTTTAATTAATATGTGTACTATATAGTATCACATTTGGAGGTCTATATCAATGGGAAATCAAAAATTTCACAACAATGTGCCTTGTTTTTGATGAATAGTGAATTTATTAAGCTAGTTTATAACATAAGTCTATATAAGTGAGACATTTGGTCAACAAAGACTAAACTACCCTCATTACTAAAAGGGGGCCGGTTTTCTTAGGAGTGAGTCTCACCCACATGAGTCATTAAGTAAATAAGAAAGCAAATAAGAGTTATAAAGTAAAAACACTATTCACCTTTTAAGATAAATATCACTTTATTAGTTCTCTCTCCTCACTTCTTCATTCTTCCTTGTTTCCCACGGTTTCTTGCTCTCTCTCTTCTCCATTCACGTAGAGCTCACCTCCATGAAAGCTCCATCTTCCCTGGCACACATCTTGCTCATTTTAGCTCCAAATCCAAAACAAAAACATATTCTTCTTAGTTAGCTCAAGCTCCTCCTTTCTATCTTTTCAAAACTTCAAGAGCTTCATTTTGGTGCCAAGTCAAACCACCATTAGAGGAGGAAATTCAAGTTTGGAGACTCCATTGGCATCTCCATTCTCTTAAGGTAAAGAAAGTGTAAGAAAATCTAGGTTTCCACCATTTTCTTCACTTGACCGAAAATATATACTCATGGGACTCCATGTTTATGCCTTGTTCTAGCTTGTTTCTACTCTTCAAAGGAGAGAGGAGGTCCTTCTTGCTTCACATCCAAGTTGTCTTGAGAAACCAAGGTAAAACAATCACATTAATACCTTAAAACATATTTTTAAACCTAGGGTTTGTTCCTTAGGGTTAATGTGTTATCTAGTACTCATTGGAGTCATTGGATATTGGTTTAGAACATTGGCAAGGAGAATCACATTGGTGACCGAGATTGAACAAAGAAAACCTAAGGAGAAAAGCTTTTAAGCTTGTGAGAAAACAAGGTAAATTACTTACCTTAAGGTGTCTTGTTGTTTAAGGGAATGAGATGTGGGTATATGATGAGTTTAGTGTAGAGTTTATATTGGGAAGGTGCTATAAAACCTAGGAGAAACAATGACTATTCTTGTGAACTTGTGACTAAGGAGCAAATGAGAAAAGAGATAGTTTAAGAATATAAAGGTGAAGTACAAGAAGCATTTTATTTCAATGGGAGCCTTGTTGAGTGTATTCGCAGGTTGAAGGCATATATATGTGGAAATTCAGTGGTTAAGATTATTGTCATTTAAGGGCCTAAGTGCCAAGCATTTTAAGTTTAAGCACTATATGATGATGTGGGTGGTTTTGGTGTAAATTGGGTGTTAAGCTATTGTGATGAGAATTTGTGTGGTATTGGTTGTTTGATGGAGAAAACCATGTGTTAGGAGGTACTATATACTAGAGAACCCATGGCAAAATTTAAAGGAGAGTTTAAGTGTTTAAGATATCCTAAGGGAATTTAATGACTAAGGAAGTACTAGGAATGTTCTATGGGTTGTCTTGATGAAAAAGGGTGAAGTTAAGGTGTTTTAATGACTTATGATGACTTAGGTATCACCATGGAAGATTTAGGAATCAAGAGAATGTATTTGAGTATTTAGGACTTAGGCAAATGTTGATGCACAACTAGGAAGGAAAAATGTGATGATGATGGAAGTTAGACTTGTTAAGGAACCTAAGTAAATGTTTAAAAGAGTTTTAGATAGTGAGAGATGCTTGGGAGATGATGTTATAGTGGTGAAGGAAAACATTTGGCATAGTGGTTACACTAGGTATGAACCACCACCTAGAAACCTAGAGGAAAACATTACAAGTGTTAGCATTATTACAAGGAAAATGCATAATGACTAAGTGGATCTTGGTGGATGATTTAAGGTATTTTAAGGAGGGCTTAAGGTGTATTTGAGGTGCCCAAATGAGGTTATAACATATGAGGATATATGAGGAGAAGTTTGGAGTTGAAAAGGAATTTAGAAACAAGTTTTTGGAGCCGACCGGCCTTAGGACCGGACTTGCAAGGTCGGTCGGGCTCTGTTACACTACCGGAAAATGTTTCTGGAATCGACCGGACTTGGGGGACCGGACTTACAAGTCCGGTCGGGCTTGTTTTGTGAGGGGAAAATGTTTCTGGAATGGACCGGACATGGGACCGGACTTGTCAAGTCCGGTCGGCATGAATTTGTACGGATTATAAGTCTCTGGAATCGACCGGACATAGGACCGGACATGTAAGTCCGGTCGGAGTGAATTTTTCAACGGTAAAAGGTACTGGAATGGACCGGACTTGGCAAGTCCGGTCGGTAAGTCCGGTCGAGCCTAAAATAAAAAAAAAAAAGAAATTTCAATTCTAAAAATGGTAATGGGTAATGAGGTATGCCTTGGTAGGGTAGTAATGATTGGGACCCTAAGAACTTAAGGAATTAAGTTAAGATTAAGTATAAGTTTTAATGTTTAAAGTTAAGTTTGTAAGACTAAGTGATAAGACTTGAGAGGTTATTGAATGGAAGTCCTTAGGGACTAAGTGAGTTAAGTAAGGTGCAAATAACTAATAACCTAAAAATGAATGAATGTTTTAGGTTTGTGAATTGGGACCCCGAAGAAGGTTAAACAAACAACGATCGACGGTGAACGGTACAATCCTTCTTGTGACCTGCTTGCTAACGAGGTGTCCCTCGGCTTGTGTGCTATCTGTTTATTTGCTATGACTAAAACAAGATAAAGCATGCAACCGGTTATATTGTTCTCGTTGTGATTGTGTTATATTTACACTAACCCGCGAGATTTGAGATTGTTACTAACCAAGTTTAGTACTTACTGAGTTAAGAATAAGAGTTAAGTTGATGGTTGTTGGTTAATGCCCGTTAAGGCTTAGCTAGCACATGGTGTTTAAGATGTTTACTAACTGGAACTTGAGTGAGGAAACCCGGGACCGATCTCCGGTCATGCATGCTAAGTGAAAGGGGGACGGTATCTGAATCAGATCCGCCCTCCGCTTAAGGACTTGTCTTCGGACTTGTAGCCTAGGGCCGGTTGCCGGCTCAGCTACGCTGGACTCCGTCCAGAGTAGGTGGCATTAAGATGGTGCGGTGGGATCACCTAAATCCCAGGTTCGAATTAGCTACAACCAATCCCTTCCAGGAAAGGTTTGTATACTAAGATTAAGATTGAGATTGAGATTAAGATTAAGGTAAGGTAAGGAACTGAGATTAAGGAAATGAGGACTAAGGAGGGGGTTACTAACCCACTTGATAAGGGAACGCTTGAGTCGTTCATTGTTGTGAACTATATATGTTCATCTGTGGTTATTGTTATTGCACTTCATATTATGTTTGTGTATGTAATCAATTTCCATGCTATCGACAATTAGTCGTCGTAGCCCCGTTAGCTTGGGGGCCATGAGAGGGTGTACCAGCATTCGTGCTGACCCCCTCGGGGGCTATTTTTACACTTGCAGGTAAGAGGCCCATGAGGACGCACTACGAGAGTAGGAGCGGTAGACTTAGGAGGGACATTTATTTTGAATTCGGGTTGCGCCTGTGCACCCGACTGTTTATATTAAACTGTTGTAAGTTTGAGATTACGTTTGAGATACTAGTACTCGGTTGGTTGTGGGATTGTGGATGTTGATGTTTTGAGTTGGATAAGTATTTTGGTTAAGTATTGTATTATTAAGCCGGTATATTCTAACGATCAGACCGTGGCAAGGTCCAGGTGTTGTTTATTTCCGCTGCGACGTTTTCGATTAAGTGTTCAGATTGCGATAACCACGATAGGCTTTGGATGGGGTGTTACACTTTAGCGGCTATAACTTTTACATCTCAATTTATTTTTTCCATGCCGTCTTCACCATTCTCTTCTCCTACAATTCCTATTTCCAAACCATTATCATACAAACCCTAAATCCTTTGAGTCAACCGGAAAATCGAGCCAAAGTAGCCACCTTGCGAAAATGTTTCCAGAATTCCGAATTCCCTCGTTTTCAGGTAATTTGCGTCAATCATAACTTCTTCGTTAATCAACCAAAATTCGATTTCTTTAGCTCGTTGTAAAGATCTCTAATCCCTTACAATTTTCGTGTTTATGCCCAAGTCTGAATCGTAACCAGTTGGGAGATATAGAGGTCTAAAGTTTCGGTTTCAACAGCACATAAAATAACACCGGAACAGAGAGTAAACTCGTGTTTTGTGACTTCAATATCTTTCTGTATGATGCGAGTTATGTTTAGATCTTGCTACCAATACGTAGATCTACATTTCTTCTTTCCAATGAGCCCTTACTCATAATCTAACTCGTTTTATACTGCTAGTTATAGATCCGCAAAGTTGGCACCACGAACTGGTTAAAGTTCGAGTTTTTCCCAGTTTTTTTTTTCCGATTTGGAATTCGCTTAATTCGCACAATCCGGTGAGTCTCCGATCAAATTGCTCCAATAATGTTGTTCGTAGTCTTGTTTTCGACCTAACCCATGTGCCAATTTAGTCAATTTCGTGTTAGGCTAGGAGAATTTGGAGGAATTGCATTCGATTTTATTCTGTATCGAGATAAACCCTAACTTTCGAAATCGAATTCGAATCTTGATGAACTCTGCATTATAATTGGGGAAATTGGTACCAATAGAACCGGAATTTGATTACAAATCCATAGAAATAAAAATCACTCGATTTCGTTCTGTAGATTGTGAGAAAAACGGGATTTAGTACTCGGTTTGGTAATTGAGTTCGCTGATGAACTCGATGCACAGGGGCCGTCCGATCTCGTTTTAAGAGATTGGACGGCCGAGATTAAAACATACCAGAATTAGTTTATAAGGGTTAGTAAATTCCAGTAAATAGTCTTAACTAGTTGGGTTAATTTAAATATCTTCCCGAATGTATTTTGACTTGAAATTTTAACCATAGATTCCTTATTTTATTTAGTTTATTTTGATGTAAATTAATATGGTTTTGGAGTTTTTAAACATAAGTTATGATTTTTACAAGTTACGGGTTTTCTGGAATTATTTGGCTAAATTTAAAAGATATTTTTATGAAATAAAAATTTTATAATATGTATAAAATGTTATAGTTACTGTATATTAAATTTGGGAATTTTTGGGCAATGGTAAAAGGTTTTAAAAATTGTGTTTATGAGTTTTTCATAGGAATAACCTATAATATAAGGGTTTTAATGTAATAAAAAATTAAAGTATGGTTTGTTAATTAACTTTAAGCTGGGGAAAATAAAGGGAACTAAATTAACATTTTATAACAGTAAGTTTATAAATGTTTTTGCATTAGCTATTAAGAGAAATGAAATTATTTACATATATGTATTTTTACTTACTTAAGTAGGAACTTATATAAATTAAGGAATTTAATTATCCTACATTTTATTTACTATGGGAGTTAATATTTAAATAAACTAAGGAACAAAATATATATATATTATTTTTACACATTTATAAAAAGGAATTAAGAGTAACTAACTATAGTAAATCAAGGAACTAATTAAATTACCACTTATAATAACTAAACATTATAAGAGCTAGAACCCTAAGATATGGTAAAAGAAATACTTTATGAAATATACTTAGAATACAGTTTAAGGTTGTTTTAATAAGATAGTTTAAATATGATAAATTACATAGGGAATGTCTTAGTTAATTTCCAATACGGCTATACTTATACATATGTAATAAATAAGGGAAAAACTTTATTTAATAAGCCATAGGTCGGTTGTAGTTATGCCTAAAAGTTATTAAACATAATTAAATACAATAAACTACATAAATAATGTTTTGAACAAATCCTAGTATATATAAATATATACACATTTAACATAAATAAAATTAGATACCTTATAGGAAATATAATACGAAGGAATTAATAAGTTAAACTAAACCTCTGCATAATGTTAATAGATGATATTATATGAGGTGGTATTAAATTATAGTTATGTATTAGGCTTAAGAGTTACCGTTGAGTTCCAAGGTTTATATAAACCATATTAAAATACATGTATAGTATTATTTGTCAACGACCAGGATGTAAATCTTAAATTGGGATTAAGTAATTAATAAGTTCAAACTTAGGAAAAATTGTGATTACATAAAATGTTGTACAAATAGATCTTATTCCATAATTAATGATAAGCAAATGTAATACGTTTACATCTAGATGTTCTTATTATATAAACCATAGTAAAATAAGTAAAATACTTGTACATCTAAACGTGAGGTGGATTAGTAAGTCTATATTTAATCATTTCTTAACATTTATAGTATTGAGTAATAACTTAATATTTTAAGATAAAATCATTAAAAGGCTTATGATATAAAACGATATTAAACTATGATTAGGAGATTAATCTAAATAATAATCCTTAAGTTTCTTAGAATTAGTTAAGCCATATAAAATACATTTATTACCAATATTCAGGATGTGAGTTTATAAATAAGTGATGTACATAATAGTTAAAGATTTACAAAAAGGTTTGCAAATAGAATTTGATACTTAAAGTCATTGAACCTTTAATTAGATGAAACTAGGTTACATAAGAGATTATATTGGTTTACCTTTTGACACTGGAGTTATTAATGTGTCATTTGAGTATAAGGTATGGGGATTTTTCAGAATAGATTATCTTATTAAATAATTAACAATTTCACTTACGAACCAGAATTAATTCTTTGATAAATTCTACCTTATGTAGATATATTGTCCATCCTAAATACAATAAAGGAAATTAATTTATTAAGTTATACCTTTGAAACCTTTAGGTTTTGTAAACCATTTAAAACGTATTTAAGACTTAAGTTTAGTGAAGTTTAGTATAAAAGGTTTATACATAGCATATGGAGGGAATGTGTGTAAAAATAGAACATTTAGGAAATTAAATGTAAGTAAGGATACATAAAAGGTTATCTTAAAAACCTTATTATATAGTTATGATAAAGTAAATAATATACCCTGTGGATACTAAATGTAAGAGTTCGATGAGTCTAAGTTAATTATAATATGGTTATTTCAAGATGAAAAGTAATTTAACATCTTATGACAAGATTTTTAGATGGTTGTAATTAAAGTTATTCTGAACTAAAGATAAGATAAATGAGTTTAGTAACTCAATTAAGTTATAATAAAATGCGTCTACAACACTATGATTCCAATATACAAGATGTAGATCTTAAATAGGTTAAGGGGAAGACTTAAACATAATGGATTATCTAGTAGATATTGGTAACTTACATAATCATTTCATTGTGAAATAATAGTATAGTATTCTAAGATGAACCCATCATAGGTCATAATACAATGTTTATTCTGAATTAAGGATAAAAGTATTGAGCCTAAGTTTATTATTGAAATTCTAAGATTGATTATATAATATAAAACACATTTATGTTATAAAGGTCTCAAAAGTTTTAAAAGTGAGGATTATGGTTAAGTATGAATAAAGTGGATAAGAGTGGAACAATTAACAAGTGTTAGAAGAATACATTCCTTGGTCTTACAACCTTGAGTAATACAACATTCTCAGACAAGTCAAAGGTTATACATAACATTTAAGTGAGGGATTAAAAGACAGTTGGGACTTAGAAATAAGAGTGAGGAGTTTATTTAAGCTTAACGTAGGCTACCAATGATTGATGATAGACTACTTTTAATATTCTTCAGAGTACTGTTGATTGTTTGCGCAAGTTGACTAGAACTGCTACAGCGTTATCCAGGTACGATTTCTCGTACTCAGCTTGACGTGTTTTGGACTTTATGGAATGTTTTGTACGATTTCTCGTACTCAGCTTGACGTGTTTTGGACTTTATGGAATGTTTTGTACGATTTCTCGTACTCCGATATTTTTGCTGATTGACTTGTGGAATGTTTTGGAAACGCTAACTGACTTAAACAGGAATTTCTAAAAAGGAAATGGTTGTGAGACTAACTCAGCTTGTGTGAATAACTGAGCCTTGGATGTGGAACTCATTTGGGTATTGGTTTCTTCTATTTGGTGTCCCGTTAGACATTGACTGCTTAGGGTTTACGCTTCTGCACTCTGTAGGACTGAGTGTTTTGGTATTGCTCTGGGTAGTTGGTGATCTAGTGGGAATTTGGAAAAGGTCAATGTAACAGCCCAGTAATCAACCCACTTGTGAGATATTGTCCGCTTTGGGCCGCAGCCCGCACGGTTTTGCTTCCGGGGTACCATCCCCAAAAGGCCTCTCACAAGGCAAGAGTATCCCCACACCTATAAGGTGTGGTTCGTGCGCTCTCCTGATCGATGTGGGAGGTGACCCCTACACTGGGTATCACACTCTACCCCCTTGGGAGCCCAGCGTCCCGCTGGCACACCGACCTGGGCCTGGCTCTGATACCATCTGTAACAGCCCAGTAATCAACCCACTTGTGAGATATTGTCCGCTTTGGGCCGCAGCCCGCACGGTTTTGCTTCCGGGGTACCATCCCCAAAAAGGCCTCTCACAAGGCAAGAGTATCCCCACACCTATAAGGTGTGGTTCGTGCGCTCTCCCGATCGATGTGGGAGGTGACCCCTACACTGGGTATCACAGTCAATCTTGGAAATCTTTCTTTCGACGTGCGCGCGTCTTCAATGGTAACAGCAGGGGGCTGTATATCCCTCGCCCATAGGGGCATTGATATTTAACAGCAGGGGGTGTATATCCCTCGTCCATATGGACATTGATATCTGGCGGTGGGGGCCATCTCTCCCAATTGAACTATTCTACTCTTGAGTTATTGGTTCTTGGATCTATCTAATTATTCCTAGTCCTTTGTGACTATCTGAGTCTTTATACTCCGAACGGGGATTGGTTCTAACATCAACAATGGATGCTTACTAACTATGTGGTGTGACTACTTAAGTGGATGACTTGTTTTGGAAGTTCTCTATCTCTATCTTTGTCGTGTTTTCTTTTTCTTTAACTTGATTGTTTTGAAGTGCTTTATCTCTGTTTTACTTTTAAGAGTTTGTTTTCATGTTACTGTTTATTTTGAAGAGTTATGTTTTATAAGTTTGTTTTTGGAGAATTGTACCAGTTCCATTCCAGGGAACTGACCCGCCCTTTTGGGGTGGGCTGCTTGGTTTCATCTTGCAGGTACGAATTGATTTACAGGTGTAACACCCCAACCGTTAGTCTCGTCATTACCTCTTAAACCGTTACTAATTACTCCTACTCACACAGCGGAACTCTAATTACAACGAGGGGTGAAACAACGCCGTTAGCCACCCATGTGGCTAACCAGGCCCTTCTTACATGCCGTAACGGTCTGATGAACTGGAACAACCGAGTACTTCATACAAGTACAATACTCAATTCATTACTTTACTATACCGAGTCTACAATATACGGATACCGATAACATACTCGGACTTACACCTCATTCAAACGCATAAGTAATTACAATCTAACTACCCATGCTACACAGCAGTCCCCGTCCTACTCTCTCGAACGGTGGTCAGCTTCAAGTACCTGCACACTAAAAACGTTCCCCCTAGGGGGTCAGCTTACGCTGAATATGAATTTCGCATATACCGCGTGCTAACCGCGGTACGCCGACTACTTTGGGTCGGATATACATGGAGTTCATTTTTAATCAACAACATGCATCACAACAATACAATATATATGTATAATACACAAGGAATCTACATCCAACCATGGAACACAGTTCCTAACTAACATAACAAGGTTGTTAGTTGTATCATTTTACTCTTAGGCCTTGAGGTATAACCCTCACTTGCCTTGGTCACTTATTCAATAACTTGCCCGCCCTCTCGGGTTACTTATACTTATACTCACCATTCTCTCGGGTTACTTATACTTATACTTACCCATTTCCTCAGGGTTACTCATACATATACTCACCCTTCTTCGTTTATTATTATACTCATTATCTCACCCACACTCTTGGGTTATTTATACTTAAGCTCTTGAAGATACTCGAGACACTACAGGTCTCCTACGTCACGCTTGTTACTCCTAACACATACTTAAGCCAAAACTCATGGCCCTCGAGCATAGTCTTACTTCCCCGGTTTCGACCCCACTCTGGGTCTAGCATGGTGGGAAGGTTCAACTAGCTCTCGGAACTCTCTCTTAGTTCCTATCTCTTTTTACATAGGTCCGACTACTCTCGGACTACTCACATTCCCATACACCCCTCTCTCGGAGTTATAATAATATTATGTATATTATTCTAGAAGCATCTCTCTTGATGTTTCTAATGACTTTGGGAACAATACTCAAGTTTGGTTAGACTTAGGTTTTAAGAGTTACCATTACATTTCAAATACTTGCTCTTACGGTTATTTCTTAAACCGGGTAAAATCCTCATATAGGAGGTCGACCATGTCTCAAGGGAGTTATTAATCCCTTAGGTCTCTTTTACCTTCTTCACTAGTTCACATCTTCGAACTATCTTTAATCCTCTTGAAGGAGGTTCACTTATCTTTCCACTCTCATTTGTTTCATGGATTGTGTCGCATTGGTTTTCTCACCGATATCGGGTGGTTACCCAACCCGTTCATCTCCTCACATTCTAGTGGGTACATTTGTTGCATTATTGCTACACTTTATTCGATAGTTGTGTGTTTGTACGTTTTCGTTATCACACGCATCGACCCGATCTACGGATCTCTAGCCGAACGTTACTCACTATGAGTCGGTCTTTACACTATGTTAGCCCACACCGGCATACAAGTATGTTAGTTCATTCAACATACAACAAGACATACATAATCAAACAAGGGATTATTTTCATGCTTTAGTCTTGATTAGGCCGGCACACAAACACACAAATCAGAGTAACTCGGTTAGCATACGGGGCATGAGAAAATCATACCTTTCACCGGGGTTAGCTTTACCGTGTGATCTCACCATGCTAGGTTCGCACTTGGTCCACTGATAACATTCAAATGTTTATATTAACATTAAGGTGTTACGGTATGTAAAACTAATACTCCCGTACTTAACCCCGTTATCCCGTTTAACTTAGTTTTACTCATGTGTTCTTAGCTCACATCTTTATCATTCACTCCTTGCACTTGTTTACACTTCTTAGGACCTTTAATAGTCACCAAACAAGGCCTTAACATCACCTAAAACCATTACCATTCACTTCCCCAACATTAGGGCACTTAAAAACACATTCTGTTACATTTTTAGCCTGGTCCGGGTTTGTGTCCGGGGTTACAAACCCGGACCAAACACAGATTTCAGTTTCTGTCACATTTTTCATGTGGTCCGGGTTTGTGTCCTGGTTTACAAACCCGGACCACCCTGGGATGGCTTTCTGGTGCGTTTTTGATGTGGTCCGGGTTTGTGTACTTGTTTACAACCCGGACCATGTCTGTAGGTGTTTAAATTGTCTGTTTTTGAGTAGTTTTCAACCCCTAAATCACCTCTAAACATTCCCTAACCTTTCCACATGTAATCCAACATATTTTAGCACCTTAATCATGCTCTTAACCTCCTTAATCATAGGTTCAACCCTTACTCAAATTCTTGCCCCTTTTCTACAATTTTTCCCTTCTCTGTTACATTATGCACAGCGATGCATTTTAAAACTTCTTTTGATGTTTCATAGCCTTCCATCAACTTACCAAATCATTCCACTAATGTCACCTCTAACACTTCATACTTGCATTATTTTCATTTCAAGCTCTACCCCAAATACATACCTCTCCCTAGTAAAATTCTCAAGTGGCTAACCCTTGATTTTCCTCTCTGTCACTTGCCTAGATTCTTCCATTAGCTGAAACACACAAGTCCACACTCTCCTAGGCAATTTTGACAGCACTTGCCTACTTCCCAAGCATTTTCACCACAATTAAATCAGCTCCTAAACACTTCTTCACCTCAGTTTGGTTTAGGCATCATTAACCACATCAAACTCCCATTTGTTCATGCATATAAACTAGCTTATCTCCTAGGTTTATTTTGCACACTCAAACCCATTAACATTCTCATTCAACAAGCAACCTTGTAGTCTCATTACTACACAAGTTCAAGGTTACTTAATTCAACCTAACATATGTTTTACAAGTCACATAAAATCAATACAAGGTGAGCTCTTTACCTTGTTTATTTTCGGTTTTACCTTCTCTTCTTCTTTCTCTTGTTCCCTCTTTCACTTCCTGTTTTCCACACCACACAAGGACTATGGATTGCTAGCTACAACCATATCCCATCACACACACATAACAACAAATCAATTCGATTTTTCCCACTCAACCTAATATTTTAAGGAGCTTGTTTTCAAAGTTTAGCTTAGATATTACCTTAGATTAACCAAATGGTTAGCTTGGCAATCAATTGGAAGAGTTTCCAACACCCCACAAGAGCAAGGAGCTGGCGGCTAGAATGGGAGGAAAATTTTCAACGTGAGGAAAATTTTCCAAATTGCAAGAACAAGCTTGAAATGGCCAAAACTCTTACTTATTATTACCTTAAGACATTAAGGAGGTGGAAGAGAGTTAAAATCAGCTCTCCAAGCTTCAAGAGCTCCAACACCCATGGAAGTGAAGATGGAGGAATCAAGACTTGGTTGGGTGCAAATCGAAGCTCTCACCGAGAGGAGTCTAACGGTATAATTTTTGTGTGATTCGGTGAAGAAACGAGCGAGTGAGAGGAGGAAGAAGATGGGCTGTTGCTTGCTCTTTGAAATCGCCATTTACAGAGGCAAGGAAGGAGGAGCTCAGTTTGGAGGGAGGGGAAACCGTGAGTGAGGAAAAAGAAGAGGTGAGAGAGTGTTTAAGTTGCTTTATACTATTCCCCTTTTTTTTTTTTTACTTTACTTATTTCTTTGTCATCCTATTACCAAATAGCTACAAGCTATTAATGAGTGTACACATATTAATTAAAACCGGCCCACATGAATTAGTAGTCTGGGTCGTTTTTCGTCTTTTCGAATTAAACGCGTTTCGTCCCCCGGTTTCGTCACTATTCACTTACCGGGTCCGTTTTCCGGAATTTTCTCGTTTAATTATTTTAATGGTTATTAAGCTTCCATTAATACTTATTTATAGTTATATAATCAACTATAATTTTTACGGGTCCATTTGACCACTTAAAGTCACGTTTTCGGGTTTTCTCGAAAAACGTGCTTTAAAACTCCGTTATCGTTTTAATCCATTATTTGGATTCGTTTTCTTCGGGAATCACTCCCGTATTCTAATTAGGCCTAACTAAGCCTTAGGAATCCATCTCGGACCCTAACGAGATCATATATCTCTTATTTTCATTTAATGCGCATTTTAGCGTTTTTCGTTTTTCAAGCGTTTTCTCTTTACTTTTGGTTTATTTTCTTTACCAATACTCTTTAGGCACCATTAGGCCTTTAATAGTCATATTAGAGTAATTTAATCACCATTTTTAGATCCGGGGTATTAAAATCTACCCCCCTTAGGAACTTTGTCCTCAAAGTTGGATGAATCTAGATGGTTACTCTCAGGGGCGTACTATGCCAAGGTTATAATACATGTATAACCTTACAGACTCCACAAGTCAGACTCATTTTACGCTACACATACCACACATATATCACAGCATGTATAGCAATCAAAAATACTCTTTTTACTCTCTCAATGGAATCGGTCCGAAGACAAGAAGGCACAACAGTCCTCGATCCCATATTGAGTAATATACTACTGATCCCTCAGGTACCGGTCACGTTGAACACTTACTCTTTCTGGTTCACGGCCGTTTCATGACAAATGGGCACTTACTCTCTCTGGCCCACGGTCCCTTCGGTTCTGATCAAAACGTTACATATATACATATCCTCAGGCACTCTGGTTGACTCACTCAACACAGGAACATCTCAGGGTACTCTCCCCGTCCCGCTGCCTTTGGAAAAATCACACACTGACACCGCCCCAACCGGTCACTTAGGACCGCCGCACGTACGGTGCAATGGTTTCAAAACTAATACACGCCCACCGTTCTACCGGTCATCAAGACTTAAGGCTCAACCATCGGCGGGTGATAGCGGTTTCAAAACCAGTTTTCATTTCCATCTTCATACTTGAAGAAAATTCTTTTTCAAAATCTGTTTGAAAATTCTTTTTAAAACATCACACAACTCCAAATCCGGTTTATGGTAGTTGTATCCTTCCTTAGCGTGATTACTTGTGACCACTTATAGGGAGCTTCAAGAATCATCCAACCCTGATGTGATCAGCATCAGTGTTGAACTATCCTTCCACCCCAATTTGTGTTCGGTTTCCCTTGATCGCTAGCAGACCAAGTTCCACCTCCCACGTCAGTTTCAGACAATCAGATAGTCAAACATTTCCGTTTTCTATCTTTTACTCTTTCTAGTCATATTCATAAAACAATCTATTTCAATTAATCTCTAGTTCCTAGTACTTAGCTCATTTGTCATTCTCATTGCTTCACTACTTTACCTAGGTATTCCATACTTATGGCCTCATTAGTCAGATTGTTACTTATGGTATTCCAAAGGATGGAACTCACTCCATCAATCATTCTCAAATAAATCACCTAGGGAACTCACTCCCTCTTAGGTTACACATCGGTTTCATGCCGATTTATACTCGTCATATCTCATGTCTAATCTCAATAGACAAATACTAAAGGGATTCTCATTCCCTAGGAGTCTCTCTCTCCCCTTTTCATAAATATTACATACTCATTACTTGCATCTCTCATACACAATACTTACTCGTTACTTGCATCTCTCATGCACAATACTCATACTTACACAATGAATGGGTACACATGTTTATGTAACATGAGTTCCAAACATCCAAACAATTTTCTTTGTGCTATGCACATAGTAGTTTACGCACCTATACGTAAAACATACTCTAAGCGGTTTCTCGCCCTA
Source organism: Limonium bicolor (assembly GCA_023374045.1). NCBI lineage: Eukaryota > Viridiplantae > Streptophyta > Magnoliopsida > Caryophyllales > Plumbaginaceae > Limonium > Limonium bicolor. Next base: position 298,033,686 of record CM041777.1, on the reverse strand, counting down.
CCACCCTTAAAAGGGGTTACGCCCGCGTAACAGACCATATGTTTATACTGAACATTGGTTCACTAATTCTGGTATCATGAAGTGTTTTAACTTCAATACGGTTAATTAACTCATAACCGGGTTCGGTTCTAGCCTCTAAGGCTTCAAAGCATTTAGGATTAGCCAACTACTCACAATTTCTAGGTATACTTAACCTTTGAATTATGGTCCACAAGCTTCTGCTGCGTGACCTAATAACTAGAGCTTAACTCGCCCTTTTGGTATTTTCAATGTATTATCCACTCCCTTTCTATCCCTTTTTACTTGGGAATAAAGGTTTATCAATCGTCGCTAGGTATCTCTTACCGTATGCGAATTCGATGAGTTATAGATTTTCTCTCCAGCTCTCTGAAAATCTATTTTGTATAACTCTGTATACCTTCGTGCTTATTCACATATTTTTCCCGACTTAGTGTCGGCTGAGGTCAAGCTGCTACTTAACATGTAGTGCTTCCTCGTTTAATAGCTGCTTCTGAATTACGTTTGTTTACTTGTTTCTGTACAAGAATTCTTCATTCATACCACTCTGCATCGGTCCTGGGACCTGTGGGTTACAGCCCACATTCTTCGTGCATCTTTGGCCCACGGCCGCACGGTTATCTCTCTAGATTCTCACTCAACAGGCTTCGTTGACATTTCTCAATTCCTGGCTCTCCCACTCGATCATTACCGCACAAGTGCAATACCAAAACACTCAGTCATACAGAGTGCAGAAGCGTAAACCCTTGACAGTAAATCTCTCATGAGATAGGAATGATCATGTCTCCTTTACCACAATTCCTCATCTGCTTCATATCATTATCTTATTATACTCTTACAATGGTCGCTTACTGCGTACCATGTTCTTACTCATCTCCATGGCATCCGCTACTACTTTAGCTTCCGCCCAGGTATACTCGCCATTTACACTATGGCTCAATAGGATATACTGCTCTATTAGATCTCTCTGCGCTTCTTTCGCATTGCTTGCTCTGCAATTCATATTGCACACTTACAGTGTTTATTTCTCAACTGATTACTCTCTCGGTTTCCTTCCATTGCTTTAAGAGTCTTTCGACATACTGTTTGTGTTTATATTCTCCCTGGCAATATACACATGCTCAAGTATCACTACGCCGCTCTAGCGGTTTCACATTACATACCTGGGTGGTAGCCTTTCTCTGGAGGATTCACGCAAGTACCGCTCCATAGGCTCCATAATAACAAGTGGTATCCACACTCTAAGGTAGTGGTTCATTCACCACCGTTTCCCTTATGCCTTTATGCATAGGTTGCAAGGCTTAGATCTACAAATTGTAGTTGGTTTACCGGCTTACAAGCCACATTGCCTCGACATGCTCCATGCGGGCTGTTTATACAGGTTTCATCTTCTCCGTATGCCATTAAATGGTTAGGAGGTTTTACTGGGTTTTTGATATGATTGTTTCATCACGCTTCCGTACATGGAAGTCCCTTTAATTATCTTGATATTAATTCATGCCCTCTGGCAATTTAGGGTATCCCGTGATACGTGGGATCCCTTCGGGTTCTACCCGAGTGTTCGCTTTAACACTTGTGTTCTCAAAACGATGTTTCGTTCAACTACTGTTGACTCCTGCGCCCTTCATGGGTTGCTCCTGGGTGTTACTGAGTTACGCCATTTCATCTGGCTCGAACTCATTTGTATGTTCTGTTTCTCATCCCGCCTTGCGGTTATATATATCTTGACTATCCCGTTTAGGGTTGCAATGTCTCCCGTTATTGGGTAGATCATTGGTACCTCTCCTTACCTTCTTGGTCAGGTCGGTATTCTCATTAGTGAGGTATACTGTGAGAATTCTTTCCCGTTGTCAAACGTTGATATGATTATTTTAGGCATTCGCCATACCATCTACACTGGGTATTCATTCCAGTTATAAGGTATTTCCCCTTTGATTTCTGAGATATACTTAATGTCCTATCTCTTACTCTATGCTTCTCGCACTTCTTAACGTTATGTCCTTGGGTCCGTCACCTTATTAGTTTCTTGACTCCTTTAGGTTGGTAAGCTTCCTTGTGTTCTTCGATCATTCGAGGTGTCCATTGTCTTGGTTTGAATAGGCTCTTTCGTCCGTAGTATGGAGTGGGCTACTTCCCGTGTTCCGTACTCTACTTGTATACATACATGGAGTATCTTATAGATACGTCGCCACTTACCCGACTAACTCATAACTGGTCTGTCAGGCCCGCAAGCTCCTTCGGAGTGCGGTCGTTCCATGTCACGTTTAGTACACCATAGTGTCGGTCACACGCCTAGGTGAAGTATTCTGTTGCCAAACTCCTCTTATATCATTCAATGATAACCTACCGTGGTTCTCTGGTTTGGTTTTGAAAATTTGGGGGTTTTTGGAAAATTTCACGTTTGGAAGAAAAATTCGTGTTGAAAATAACTTCTTCATGGCATTTCAATGCCGGTTGCTTCTTACCAGGTCTAGCTACTCGCTGACTGGTATGTTCCTTATGTAGTGGTCAGGCCGTTAGGCCTTTCCAAGGTTTCGTTTCAGAATTCATAGGGTTTAAGTTGCTATATTGGCTTTGTTCGCCATCTTGGTGCTTGCTAAGTACTTGTCACTTGTTAAGATTCTTCTTAACGGTCCCGTTAGTACTGCACTTGCCGAGGCAAGTGCGCGGTTCAGGCGGGTTTTGGGTTAACTCATACCGGTCACGGTATCGTTCTCATTGTATTTGGTAGCCTTGTCGGCTCTTCCTTCATTTCCTTGGTTGGATAACTGCTCTTCAGGGCTGCTTCTGTTTCATCCTGACATGGTTGTCATTCATTTAGGTGCTTCTTCACTCTTGGAGTTCCTTATTTACTTGGTTTTATGTTCTACCTCGTTACTCGTCCCACGTCTTTACTGTGGTTACCGAGGGTTAAGTCATTCAGGCACTACTGCTGTAGTCCTATTTGGGTGTATCCCGCAGTTATGCTTGTAGCTGTCTAAGCTGTGCCCGTTAGGTATTGCAACCTCTTCGGGTGTGGCAGGGTGGGTGTACCTACTCTTGACTAGGTTCTTAGTCGGTTAGTGTACCGATGTTGGTATTACTTAGCTATGGCGGTCCGTAGACATGTGTCTCGGTTTTGTAGCTTCTCATTAATCCGCCTTCTTGCACGGTTGGTGCTTCCTTATTGCTGCTGCTCGGCCAGCTGGGTTCTCGCGACTACTAAGCATGTCGCCCCAGGCTGCCACAAATTCTGGTCTCCTTGGATTAGGATGTCTCGATCTCCCGCCATTGAGTGCGGTTATTGTCGTTCCAGCGGGATCCGTCTCCGGGATTTCCGGTTCTCGGGATCTACCGTATGACAGGTTCTAGTTCATATCGAAATAACAAATAAGTGCCAGTTCGGGTTTCCCGTCTCTCTGACGTTCTTTCCCGAGCTTTTAATGCGGGGGTTGTGGAGGGCGGGTTTGGTACTGTAGGTATCCAGATCATACTAGAAATTCCTAACTAGCGCATCTCTCACGCTACCACTCAACCCATAGCCCTAAGTCTCTAATTCCTAACTCGGTATCTCCTAAGCTCGGTATGTCCAGTCATCAGAGCGATACTTCGCTCTGATACCATTTTTGTAACACCCCAACCGTTAGTCTCGTCATTACCTCTTAAACCGTACTAATTACTCCTACTCACGCAGCGGAACTCTAATTACAACGAGGGGTGAAACAACGCCGTTAGCCACCCATGTGGCTAACCAGGCCCTTCTTACATGCCGTAACGGTCTGATGAACTGGAACAACCGAGTACTTCATACAAGTACAATACTCAATTCATTACTTTACTATACCGAGTCTACAATATACGGATGCCGATAACATACTCGGACTTACACCTCATTCAAACGCATAAGTAATTACAATCTAACTACCCATGCTACACAGCAGTCCCCGTCCTACTCTCTCGAACGGTGGTCAGCTTCAAGTACCTGCACACTAAAAACGTTCCCCCTAGGGGGGTCAGCTTACGCTGAATATGAATTTCGCATATACCGCGTGCTAACCGCGGTACGCCGACTACTTTGGGCCGGATATACATGGAGTTCATTTTTAATCAACAACATGCATCACAACAATACAATATATATGTATAATACACAAGGAATCTACATCCAACCATGGAACACAGTTCCTAACTAACATAACAAGGTTGTTAGTTGTATCATTTTACTCTTAGGCCTTGAGGGTATAACCCTCACTTGCCTTGGTCACTTATTCAATAACTTGCCCGCCCTCTCGGGTTACTTATACTTATACTCACCCATTCTCTCGGGTTACTTATACTTATACTTACCCATTTCCTCGGGTTACTCATACATATACTCACCCTTCTTCTCGGGTTATTTATACTCATTATCTCACCCACACTCTTGGGTTATTTATACTTAAGCTCTTGAAGATACTCGAGACACTACAGGTCTCCTACGTCACGCTTGTTACTCCTAACACATACTTAAGCCAAAACTCATGGCCCTCGAGCATAGTCTTACTTCCCCGGTTTCGACCCCACTCTGGGTCTAGCATGGTGGGAAGGTTCAACTAGCTCTCGAAACTCTCTCTTAGTTCCTATCTCTTTTTACATAGGTCCGACTACTCTCGGACTACTCACATTCCCATACACCCCTCTCTCGGAGTTATAATAATATTATGTATATTATTCTAGAAGCATCTCTCTTGATGTTTCTAATGACTTTGGGAACAATACTCAAGTTTGGTTAGACTTAGGTTTTAAGAGTTACCATTACATTTCAAATACTTGCTCTTACGGTTATTTCTTAAACCGGGTAAAATCCTCATATAGGAGGTCGACCATGTCTCAAGGGAGTTATTAATCCCTTAGGTCTCTTTTACCTTCTTCACTAGTTCACATCTTCGAACTATCTTTAATCCTCTTGAAGGAGGTTCACTTATCTTTCCACTCTCATTTGTTTCGTGGTGGATTGTGTCGCATTGGTTTTCTCACCGATATCGGGTGGTTACCCAACCCGTTCATCTCCTCACATTCTAGTGGGTACATTTGTTGCATTATTGCTACACTTTATTCGATAGTGTGTGTTTGTACGTTTTCGTTATCACACGCATCGACCCGATCTACGGATCTCTAGCCGAACGTTACTCACTATGAGTCGGTCTTTACACTATGTTAGCCCACACCGGCATACAAGTATGTTAGTTCATTCAACATACAACAAGACATACATAATCAAACAAGGGATTATTTTCATGCTTTAGTCTTGATTAGGCCGGCATACAAACACACAAATCAGAGTAACTCGGTTAGCATACGGGGCATGAGAAAATCATACCTTTCACCGGGGTTAGCTTTACCGTGTGATCTCACCATGCTAGGTTCGCACTTGGTCCACTGATAACATTCAAATGTTTATATTAACATTAAGGTGTTACGGTATGTAAAACTAATACTCCCGTACTTAACCCCGTTATCCCGTTTAACTTAGTTTTACTCATGTGTTCTTAGCTCACATCTTTATCATTCACTCCTTGCACTTGTTTACACTTCTTAGGACCTTTAATAGTCACCAAACAAGGCCTTAACATCACCTAAAACCATTACCATTCACTTCCCCAACATTAGGGCACTTAAAAACACATTCTGTTACATTTTTAGCCTGGTCCGGGTTTGTGTCCGGGGTTACAAACCCGGACCAAACACAGATTTCAGTTTCTGTCGCATTTTTCATGTGGTCCGGGTTTGTGTCCTGGTTTACAAACCTGGACCACCCTCTGGGATGGCTTTCTGGTGCGTTTTTGATGTGGTCCGGGTTTGTGTACTTGTTTACAACCCGGACCATGTCTGTAGGTGTTTAAATTGTCTGTTTTGAGTAGTTTTCAACCCCTAAATCACCTCTAAACATTCCCTAACCTTTCCACATGTAATCCAACATATTTTAGCACCTTAATCATGCTCTTAACCTCCTTAAATCATAGGTTCAACCCTTACTCAAATTCTTGCCCCTTTTCTACAATTTTTCCCTTCTCTGTTACATTATGCACAGTGATGCATTTTAAAACTTCTTTTGATGTTTCATAGCCTTCCACCAACTTACCAAATCATTCCACTAATGTCACCTCTAACACTTCATACTTGCATTATTTTCATTTCAAGCTCTACCCCAAATACATGCCTCTCCCTAGTAAAATTCTCAAGTGGCTAACCCTTGATTTTCCTCTCTGTCACTTGCCTAGATTCTTCCATTAGCTGAAACACACAAGTCCACACTCTCCTAGGCAATTTTTGACAGCACTTGCCTACTTCCCAAGCATTTTCACCACAATTAAATCAGCTCCTAAACACTTCTTCACCTTAGTTTGGTTTAGGCATCATTAACCACATCAAACTCCCATTTGTTCATGCATATAAACTAGCTTATCTCCTAGGTTTATTTTGCACACTCAAACCCATTAAACATTCTCATTCAACAAGCAACCTTGTAGTCTCATTACTACACAAGTTCAAGGTTACTTAATTCAACCTAACATATGTTTTACAAGTCACATAAAATCAATACAAGGTGAGCTCTTTACCTTGTTTATTTTCGGTTTTACCTTCTCTTCTTCTTTCTCTTGTTCCCTCTTTCACTTCCTGTTTTCCACACCACACAAGGACTATGGATTGCTAGCTACAACCATATCCCATCACACACACATAACAACAAATCAATTCGATTTTTCCCACTCAACCTAATATTTTAAGGAGCTTGTTTTCAAAGTTTAGCTTAGATATTACCTTAGATTAACCGAATGGTTAGCTTGGCAATCAATTGGAAGAGTTTCCAACACCCCACAAGAGCAAGGAGCTGGCGGCTAGAATGGGAGGAAAATTTTCAACGTGAGGAAAATTTTCCAAATTGCAAGAACAAGCTTGAAATGGCCAAAACTCTTACTTATTATTACCTTAAGACATTAAGGAGGTGGAGGAGGAAAGTTAAAATCAGCTCTCCAAGCTTCAAGAGCTCCAACACCCATGGAAGTGAAGATGGAGGAATCAAGACTTGGTTGGGTGCAAATCGAAGCTCTCACCGAGAGGAGTCTAACGGTATATTTTTGTGTGATTCGGTGAAGAAACGAGCGAGTGAGAGGAGGAAGAAGATGGGCTGTTGCTTGCTCTTTGAAATCGCCATTTACAGAGGCAAGGAAGGAGGAGCTCAGTTTGGAGGGAGGGGAAACCGTGAGTGAGGAAAAAGAAGAGGTGAGAGAGTGTTTAAGTTGCTTTATACTATTCCCTCTTTTTTTTTACTTTACTTATTTCTTTGTCATCCTATTACCAAATAGCTACAAGCTATTAATGAGTGTACACATATTAATTAAAACCGGCCACATGAATTAGTAGTCTGGGTCGTTTTTCGTCTTTTCGAATTAAACGCGTTTCGTCCCCGGTTTCGTCACTATTCACTTACCGGGTCCGTTTTCCGGAATTTTCTCGTTTAATTAATTTTAATGGTATTAAGCTTCCATTAATACTTATTTATAGTTATATAATCAACTATAATTTTTACGGGTCCATTTGACCACTTAAAGTCACGTTTTCGGGTTTTCTCGAAAAACGTGCTTTAAAACTCCGTTATCGTTTTAATCCATTATTTGGATTCGTTTTCTTCGGGAATCACTCCCGTATTCTAATTAGGCCTAACTAAGCCTTAGGAATCCATCTCGGACCCTAACGAGATCATATATCTCTTATTTTCATTTAATGCGCATTTTAGCGTTTTTCGTTTTTCAAGCGTTTTCTCTTTACTTTTGGTTTTATTTTCTTTACCAATACTCTTTAGGCACCATTAGGCCTTTAATAGTCATATTAGAGCAATTTAATCACCATTTTTAGATCCGGGTATTAAAACAGGTGGCCACGAAGAGAATGAGCGTTTGGGATGGGACTAGGTTTTGTGGAGAGTTAATGTGTTTAATTTCTATTATGTTTGTGTTAAGTTTTTCTCGAGTTCAGACCGTAGCTTTTGTAGATTGTAAGTTGTAATTGGTGAGGTTTGGTGCCGGGTGTTTGGAACCCGATGGTCTGTAATCGCCTTAGAGTTTATTTCCGCTGTATTTATGGTTAATAGGGGCGTTACAGAAAGTGGTATCAGAGCGTAGTTACGCTCTGAACCCGAGAAAACAAGCCGAGTGAAATACTTAGATTATAGGTGCACTTAAAACTGGGGAACTGGGGTAGAATTGGGAAGTGAGGACTCCAGTAAGGCACGACTCCTAACCTTCTCGGAATTGTGAATGATTCCTTTACACACTTTTCTTTTGTGAATGTCTGTTGAGTGTGATGTGTTGTTATACCGTTCCAACAATAAACTACAGAAAAAAAATATATATATAAGTTTGGAACATCCTATATTAAGTACGATAAGATTTTGGTTGAGATAAACCAAATATTAAGCTATTTTTCAAAAGCATACTCATGGAGAATACATTGCTAAAAATGCAATCCTTTAAAAGCTAGTACACAAATTCCTAGAATTTTAAAGAATACTTTTGGTTGAAAACAGTACACAAATAGAACTTTACATAACTAAATTAGTATTGATAATATGCGAAGAAGTACTTCAACTCCTTTAAGGTTTAAAAATAAATCTCAAGAATTACTTGGTACAAATGTTGCCTAAAGGTAATATTTGGATAAATCTTAAGTCTAGAAAATTATTAAGTTAACAAACACTAGTAGCATACACCCGAACCCATAAACCACACTAAAACTCTATGCTAACTTTAGAAAGAAAATATACCTAAACATAACACCCTACGGGAAGTGCCTGGTGCGACAAACTTCTAGGCTGAAAGTAGTGGGGGTGCACACCCACTTCTAGAAGTTTAGGGGCTAGACAAGCCTTGTCACCTAACTGTAAATAATCTTCTATGCAGGTGATGGATTGTGTTGAACTTGAGGGGAAGTGGTGGTAAGACGTTACCATCATGAAATCTTGAGCTAGGCATATTTCATTGCTAACCACAATGAACAAATCAATATTTGTATCTTAAGATCCGGTATTAAAACTCATAAATGTAAAGGGTTTATTGAGTTAAATCTTTGGTGAAAAATACCTATATATGGAGGAAGGGGATTAAGTTTGGGTACTCCAAGATACAACATCTACCCCTGGTTGGATCTAAAAAAAAAATCAATAAAAGAAGTTACTTAAAGATTGAGTGAAGAGAAGAGTAATACTAAACTAAGTATCATTGATCCTTAAATACTTGAGTATTGAGCATCTTAAAAAAAAATAAAAAAAATTGAGAGTTACTTAAAGATTGAAAATTCTCATGTTTACTTGGAAGTTTAACATTATACAGGTATAAAATTTTAAAAGACACACAAAGAGTGATATTTACTAAAAGCCACCATTGTCTAAGAGAGTACTAAGATTTAATAATCAGAAGAACACTTGCATAGAACAAACCCTAAGAAAAATAATCACCAAGAGTGAGTGAGTTTTCATTAGACTAGTTCATTTGACTTAAAATTTTATATAGAGTCCCTATCTTGAAAAATAAATTTTAAGATAAAGAAATCAGATTTTGAGCTACATTATAATTGATAAGAACTTCCTTAGATTCTCCCTTGGGTGAAATTATGTAAATATATAATAAGTAAATTTTATGAAGTAAACACTGAATGATTCGTCTAAAATATGATAGTTAATTATAAAAACAATTGAAACTTGAAAAGTCATAGAAAATATTTATTTTATAGAGTTTTAACATATGGTTGGCTATAAACCCTTGAAGATAATTTTGGAAGATTATTAAATGATCTGAAATATTATTCTAAACTACTCAAGCATGTTACACCTGCTTTATAGCTTGTTAATATAATTGATATGATAAATGATCATATATGGACATATAAATTCGTATCAGTCATTAAACGAATGGATAATAATCATAAGATAAAATTTAATAATCACCAAGGAAATACAAATACATAACAATCAAGAGATACAGATATATGTAACGATCATAGATAAAATCAGCGGTGCAGTAAAATTTACAACAAAGCTGGTTAATAAGGTGTTGAATTCTTTGATTGTGCCGTTAGTAGCGGTACGAGGGCGTACCTTAGCTCTTTTAAGGGGGATATGCTGGCATACTCCTCCTTCGTTATCTCATCCGGATTATGCCTCGTTGCATTGTTAGTAATGAGAGGTGTATGTATGTACGTAGTTTTACGTTGTGGCACAGTACTTTGTCACGTTTGTGTTGTGTTTTGCTTCAGTTTATACTTTGATTCACGTTGTTATGGTTTCAGTACCCTTGAGTGGAATGTTGAAATGGAGATAAAGGATTGGAATGGTATGGAATATCATTGAAGTTATTATTGTCTCAGCACACCCGAAGCGGTGTGAGTGCCTATTAGTTGAATATCATTGAAGTTATTATTGTCTCAGCACACCCGAAGCGGTGTGAGTGCATATTAGTTGATTGTTAAACTTCGAGGCGAAGTTTCTTTTAAGGGGGATATGCTGAAATACCCCTAAATTAATTTAAATTAATTTAGGGGATTTCTTTTATTAAAAATTAAATTATGGTATGGAATAATGAATATTAAATTATTATATGGAGTTGTGAAATTTATTTAGGGGTTTTCTCCTATTTAACCCTAATTATTATACATTATTATATAATATTATGAATTTAATAATAAGATTTATAAGTCAATAAATCTTGGGAAAATTATTAAACACTCCAAAAATATTATAAAGATTTTAGGAAGTGTTGGAACATTGTTTTGAAACATAAAAGTCAATATAAAATTCTAGAAACCTTAAAGCTTATTAAGCCTTGCTAGAGTTGACTTTTTGAGAATGGTCAAACCAGGCCATGAAACCTATACCAATAAATAGGTTATGAAAAACCATGAAGATCGATAAAAAGAACGTCAAAAACGGATCATCCTAGCCAAAGTTATGCTAGATTGAAGTTTTGAATCAAAATTTTAAGAGATGCCACGTGTCACTCTGTAATGGGTCGCCCACACTTAGCCGATTTCTTCCCTGATTTTCGGAACCGATTTCCCTTACTTTGCCCTAACTTTAGACGGCTATAACTTTTACATCTCTCAATATTTTTCCATGCCGTCTTCACCATTCTCTTCTCCTACAATTCCTCTTTCCAACCATTACTCATACAAACCCTAAATCCTTCTGAGTCAACCGGAAAATCGAGCCAAAGTAGCCACCTTGCGAAACTATTTCCAGAATTCCAGAATTCCCTTCGTTTTCAGGTAATTTGCGTCAATCATAACTTCTTCGTTAATCAACCAAAATTCGATTTCTTTAGCTCGTTGTAAAGATCTCTAATCCCTCTACAATTTTCGTGTTTATGCCCAAGTCTGAATCGTAACCAGTTGGGAGATATAGAGGTCTAAAGTTTCGGTTTCAACAGCACATAAAATAACACCGGAACAGAGAGGTAAACTCGTGTTTTGTGACTTCAATATCTTTTTATATGATGCGAGTTAGGTTTAGATCTTGCTACCAATACGTAGATCTACATTTCTTCTTTCCAATGAGCCCCCTTACTCATAATCTAACTCGTTTTATACTGCTAGTTATAGATCCGCAAAGTTGGCACCACGAACTGGTTAAAGTTCGAGTTTTTCCCAGTTTTTTTTCCGATTTGGAATTCGCTAATTCGCACAATCCGGTGAGTCTCCGATCAAATTGCTCCGATAATGTTGTTCGTAGTCTTGTTTTCGACCTAACCCATGTGCCAATTTAGTCAATTTCGTGTTAGGCTAGGAGAATTTGGAGGAATTGCATTCGATTTTATTCTGTATCGAGAGATAAACCTAACTTTCGAAATCGAATTCGAATCTGATGTACTCTGCATTATAATTGGGGAATTGGTACCCAATAGAACCGGAATTTGATTACGAATCCATAGAAACAAAAAATCACTCGATTTCGTTCTGTAGATTGTGAGAAAAACGGGATTTTGTACTCGGTTTGGTAATTGAGTTCGCTGATGAACTCGATGCACAGGGGCCGTCCGATCTCGTTTTAAGAGATTGGACGGCCGAGATTAAAACATACCAGAATTAGTTTATAAGGGTTTTAGTAAATTCCAGTAAATAGTCTTAACTAGTTGGGTTAATTTATATATCTTCCCGAATGTATTTTGACTTGAAATTTAACCATAGATTCCTTATTTATTTAGTTTATTTTGATGTAAATTAATATGGTTTGGAGTTTTTAACATAAGTTATGATTTTTACAAGTTACGGGTTTTCTGGAATTATTTGGCTAAATTTAAAAGATATTTTTATGAAATAAAAATTTTATAATATGTATAAAATGTTATAGTTACTGTATATTAATTTGGGAATTTTTGGGCAATGGTAAAAGGTTTTTAAAATTGTGTTTATGAGTTTTTCATAGGAATAACCTATAATATAAGGTTTTTAATGTAATCAAAATTAAGTATGGTTGTTAATTAACTTTTAAGCTGGGGAAAATAAAGGGAGCTAAATTAACATTTTATAACAGTAAGTTTATAAATGTTTTTGCATTAGCTTTTAAGAGAAATGAAATTATTTACATATGTATTTTTACTTACTTAAGTAGGAACTTATATAAATTAAGGAATTAATTATCCTACATTTTATTTACTATGGGAGTTAATATTTTAAATAAACTAAGGAACAAATATATATATATTATTTTTACACATTTATAAAAAGGAATTAAGGAGTAACTTATAGTAAATCAAGGAACTAATAAATTACCACTTATAATAACTAAACATTATAAGAGCTAGAACCCTAAGATATGGTAAAAGAAATACTTTATGAAATATACTTAGAATACAGTTTAAGGTGTTTTAATAAGATAGTTTAAATATGATAAATTACATAGGGAATGTCTTAGTTAATTTCCAATACGGCTATACTTATACATATGTAATAAATAAGGGAAACACTTTATTTAATAAGCCATAGGTCGGTTGTAGTTATGCCTAAAAGTTATTAAACATAATTAAATACAATAAACTACATAAATAATGCTTTGAACAAATCCTAGTATATATAAATATATACACATTTAACATAAATAAAATTAGATACCTTATAGGAAATATAATACGAAGGAATTAATAAGTTAAACTAAACCTCTACATAATGTTAATAGATGAATATTATATGAGGTGGTATTAAATTATAGTTATGTATTAGGCTTAAGAGTTACCGTTGAGTTTCCAAGGTTTATATATAACCATATTAAAATACATGTATAGTATTATTTGTCAACGACCAGGATGTAAATCTTAAATTGGGATTAAGTAATTAATAAGTTAAAACTTAGGAAAAATTGTGATTACATAAAATGTTGTACAAATAGATCTTATTCCATAATTAATGATAAGCAAATGTAATACGTTTACATCTAGATGTTCTTATTATATAAACCATAGTAAAATAAGTAAAATACTTGTACATCTAAACGTGAGGTGGATTAGTAAGTCTATATTTAATCATTTCTTAACATTTATAGTATTGAGTAATAACTTAATATTTTAAGATAAAATCATTAAAAGGCTTATGATATAAAACGATATTAAACTATGATTAGGAGATTAATCTAAATAATAATCCTTAAGTTTCTTAGAATTAGTTAAGCCATATAAAATACATTTATTACCAATATTCAGGATGTGAGTTTATAAATAAGTGATGTACATAATAGTTAAAGATTTACAAAAAGGTTTGCAAATAGAAATTTGATACTTAAAGTCATTGAACCTTTAATTAGATTAAACTATGTTACATAAGAGATTATATTGGTTTACCTTTTGACACTGGAGTTATTAATGTGTCATTTGAGTATAAGGTATGGGGATTTTTCAGAATAGATTATCTTATTAAATAATTAACAATTTCACTTACGAACCAGAATTTAATTCTTTGATAAATTCTACCTTATGTAGATATATTGTCCATCCTAAATACAATAAAGGAAATTAATTTATTAAGTTATACCTTTGAAACCTTTAGGTTTTGTAAACAATTTAAAACGTATTTAAGACTTAAGTTTAGTGAAGTTTAGTATAAAAGGTTTATACATAGCATATGGAGGGAATGTGTGTAAAATAGAACATTTAGGAAATTAAATGTAAGTAAGGATACATAAAAGGTTATCTTAAAACACCTTATTATATAGTTATGATAAAGTAAATAATATACCCTGTGGATACTAAATGTAAGAGTTCGATGAGTCTAAGTTAATTATAAATGGTTATTTCAAGATGAAAAGTAATTTAACATCTTATGACAAGATTTTTAGATGGTTGTAATTAAAGTTATTCTGAACTAAAGATAAGATAAATGAGTTTAGTAACTCAATTAAGTTATAATAAAATGCGTCTACAACACTATGATTCCAATATACAAGATGTAGATCTTAAATAGGTTAAGGGGAAGACTTAAACATAATGGATTATCTAGTAGATATTGGTAACTTACATAATCATTCATTGTGAAATAATAGTATAGTATTCTAAGATGAACCCATCATAGGTCGTAATACAATGTTTATTCTGAATTAAGGATAAAAGTATTGAGCCTAAGTTTATTATTGAAATTCTAAGATTGATTATATAATATAAAACACATTTATGATATAAAGGTCTCAAAAGTTTTAAAGTGAGGATTATGGTTAAGTATGAATAAAGTGGATAAGAGTGGAACAATAACAAGTGTTAGAAGAATACATTCCTTGGTCTTACAACCTTGAGTAATAAAACATTCTCAGACAAGTCAAAGGTTATACATAACATTTAAGTGAGGGATTAAAAGACAGTTGAGACTTAGAAATAAGAGTGAGGAGTTTATTTAAGCTTAACGTAGGCTACCAGTGATTGATGATAGACTACTTTAAGATTCTTCAGAGTACTGTTGATTGTTTGCGCAAGTTGACTAGAACTGCTACAGCGTTATCCAGGTATGATTTCTTGTACTCAGCTTGACGTGTTTTGGACTTTATGGAATGTTTTGTACGATTTCTCGTACTCAGCTTGACGTGTTTTGGACTTTATGGAATGTTTTGTACGATTTCTCGTACTCCGATATTTTTGCTGATTGACTTGTGGAATGTTTTGGGAAACGCTAACTAACTTAAACAGGAATTTCTAAAAGGAAATGGTTGTGAGACTAACTCAGCTTGTGTGACTAACTGAGCCTTGGATGTGGAACTCATTTGGGTATTGGTTTCTTCTATTTGGTGTCCCGTTAGACATTGACTGCTTAGGGTTTGCGCTTCTGCACTCTATAGGACTGAGTGTTTTGGTATTGCTCTGGGTAGTTGGTGATCTAGTGGGAATTTGGAAAAGGTCAATCTTGGAAATCTTTCTTTCGACGTGCGCGCGTCTTCAATGGTAACAGCAGGGGGCTGTATATCCCTCGCTCATAGGGGCATTGATATTTAACAGCAGGGGGCTGTATATCCCTCGTCCATATGGACATTGATATCTGGCGGTGGGGGCCATCTCTCCCAATTGAACTATTCTACTCTTGAGTTATTGGTTCTTGGATCTATTAATTATCCTAGTCCTTTGTGACTATCTGAGTCTTTATACTCCGAACGGGGATTGGTTCTAACATCAACAATGGATGCTTACTAACTATGTGGTGTGACTACTTAAGTGGATGACTTGTTTTGGAAGTTCTCTATCTCTATCTTTGTCGTGTTTTCTTTTCTCTTTAACTTGATTGTTTTGAAGTGCTTTATCTCTGTTTTACTTTTAAGAGTTTGTTTTCATGATACTGTTTATTTTGAAGAGTTATGTTTTATAAGTTGTTTTTGGAGAATTGTACCAGTTCCATTCCAGGGAACTGACCCGCCCCTTTTGGGGTGGGCTGCTGGTTTCATCTTGCAGGTACGAATTGATTTACAGGTGGCACGAAGAGAATGAGCGTTTGGGATGGGACTAGGTTTGTGGAGAGTTAATGTGTTTAATTTCTATTATGTTTGTGTTAAGTTTTTCTCGAGTTCAGACCGTAGCTTTTGTAGATTGTAAGTTGTAATTGGTGAGGTTTGGTGCCGGGTGTTTGGAACCGATGGTCTGTAATCGCCTTAGAGTTTTATTTCCGCTGTATTTATGGTTAATAGGGGCGTTACAGAAAGTGGTATCAGAGCGTAGTTACGCTCTGAACCCGAGAAAACAAGTCGAGTGAAATACTTAGATTATAGGTGCACTTAAAACTGGGGAACTGGGGTAGAATTGGGAAGTGAGGACTCCAGTAAGGCACGACTCCTAACCCTTCTCGGAATTGTGAATGATTCCTTTACACACTTTTCTTTTGTGAATGTCTGTTGAGTGTGATGTGTTGTTATACCGTTCCAACAATAAACTACAGAAAATATATATATATATATATATATATATATATATATATATATATATATATATATATATATATATATATACATATATATATATAAGTTTGGAACATCCTATATTAAGTACGATAAGATTTTGGTTGAGATAAACCAAATATTAAGCTATTTTTCAAAAGCATACTCATGGAGAATACATTGCTAAAAATGCAATCCTTTAAAAGCTAGTACACAAATCCTAGAATTTTAAAGAATACTTTTGGTTGAAAACAGTACACAAATAGAACTTTACATAACTAAATTAGTATTGATATTATGCGAAGTACTTCAACTCCTTTAAGGTTTAAAAAAAAAATCTCAAGAATTACTTGGTACAAATGTTGCCTAAAGGTAATATTTGGATAAATCTTAAGTCTAGAAAATTATTAAGTTAACAAACACTTGTAGCATACACCCGAACCCATAAACCACACTAAAACTCTATGCTAACTTTAGAAAGAAAATATACCTAAACATAACACCCTACGGGAAGTGCCTGGTGCGACGAACTTCTAGGCTGAAAGTAGTGGGGGTGCACACCCACTTCTAGAAGTTTAGGGGCTAGACAAGCCTTGTCACCTAACTGTAAATAATCTTCTATGCAGGTGATGGATTGTGTTGAACTTGAGGGGAAGTGGTGGTAAGACGTTACCATCATGAAATCTTGAGCTAGGCATATTTCATTGCTAACCACAATGAACAAATCAATATTTGTATCTTAAGATCCGGTATTAAAACTCAAATGTAAAGGGTTTATTGAGTTAAATCTTTGGTGAAAAATACCTATATATGGAGGAAGGGGATTAAGTTTGGGTACTCCAAGATACAACATCTACCCCTGGTTGGATCTAAAAAAAAAAATCAATAAAAGAAGTTACTTAAAGATTGAGTGAAGAGAAGAGTAATACTAAACTAAGTATCATTGATCCTTAAATACTTGAGTATTGAGCATCTTAAAAAAAAAATAAAAAAAATTGAGAGTTACTTAAAGATTGAAAATTCTCATGTTTACTTG
This sequence comes from Limonium bicolor, assembly GCA_023374045.1. Classification (NCBI taxonomy): domain Eukaryota; kingdom Viridiplantae; phylum Streptophyta; class Magnoliopsida; order Caryophyllales; family Plumbaginaceae; genus Limonium; species Limonium bicolor. The sequence goes on along the minus strand of CM041777.1, from coordinate 298,016,227 downwards.
GAAGTTTAACATTATACAGGTATAAAATTTAAAAGACACACTAAGAGTGATATTTACTAAAAGCCACCATTGTCTAAGAGAGTACTAAGATTTAATAATTAGAAGAACACTTACATAGAACAAACCCTAAGAAAATAATCACCAAGAGTGAGTGAGTTTTCATTAGACTAGTTCATTTGACTTAAATTTTATATAGAGTCCCTATCTTGAAAAATAAATTTTAAGATAAAGAAATCAGATTTTGGAGCTACATTATAATTGATAAGAACTTCCTTAGATTCTCCCTTGGGTGAAATTATGTAAATATATAATAAGTAAATTTTATGAAGTAAACACTGAATGATTCGTCTAAAATATGATAGTTAATTATAAAACAATTGAAACTTGAAAAGTCATAGAAAATATTTATTTTATAGAGTTTTAACATATGGTTGGCTATAAACCCTTGAAGATAATTTTGGAAGATTATTAAATGATCTGAAATATTATTCTAAACTACTCAAGCATGTTACACCTGCTTTATAGCTTGTTAATATAATTGATATGATAAATGATCATATATGGACATATAAATTCGTATCAGTCATTAAACGAATGGATAATAATCATAGATAAAATTTAATAATCACCAAGGAAATACAAATTCATAACAATCAAGAGATACAGATATATGTAACGATCATAGATAAAATCAGCGGTGCAGTAAAATTTACAACAAAGCTGATTAATAAGGTGTTGAATTCTTTGATTGTGTAGTTAGTAGCGGTACGAGGGCGTACCTTAGCTCTTTTAAGGGGGATATGCTGGCATACTCCTCCTTCGTTATCTCATTCGGATTATGCCTCGTTGCATTGTTAGTAATGAGAGGTGTATGTATGTACGTAGTTTTACGTTGTGGCACAGTACTTTGTCACGTTTGTGTTGTGTTTTGCTTCAGTTTATACTTTGATTCACGTTGTTATGGTTTCGGTACCCTTGAGTGGAATGTTGAAATGGAGATAAAGGATTGGAATGGTATGGAATATCATTGAAGTTATTATTGTCTCAGCACACCCGAAGCGGTGTGAGTGCCTATTAGTTGAATATCATTGAAGTTATTATTGTCTCAGCACACCCGAAGCGGTGTGAGTGCATATTAGTTGATTGTTAAACTTCGAGGCGAAGTTTCTTTAAGGGGGATATGCTGAAATTAATTTAGGGGATTTATTTTATTAAAAATTAAATTATGGTATGGAATAATGAATATTAAATTATTATATGGAGTTGTGAAATTTATTTAGGGGTTTTCTCCTATTTAACCCTAATTATTATACATTATTATATAGTATTATGAATTTAATAATAAGATTTATAAGTCAATAAATCTTGGGAAAATTTAAACACTCCAAAAATATTATAAAGATTTTAGGAAGTGTTGGAACATTGTTTTGAAACATAAAAGTCAATATAAAATTCTAGAAACCTTAAAGCTTATTAAGCCTTGCTAGAATTGACTTTTTGAGAATGGTCAAACCAGGCCATGAAACCTATACCAATAAATAGGTTATGAAAAACCATGAAGATCGATAAAAAGAACGTCAAAAACGGATCATCCTAGCCAAAGTTATGCTAGATTGAAGTTTTGAATCAAAATTTTAAGAGATGCCACGTGTCACTCTGTAATGGGTCGCCCACACTTAGCCGATTTCTTCCCTGATTTTCGGAACCGATTTCCCTTACTTTGCCCTAACTTTAGACGGCTATAACTTTTACATCTCTCAATATTTTTCCATGCCGTCTTCACCATTCTCTTCTCCTACAATTCCTCTTTCCAACCATTACTCATACAAACCTAAATCCTTCTGAGTCAACCGGAAAATCGAGCCAAAGTAGCCACCTTGCGAAACTGTTTCCAAAATTCCAGAATTCCCTTCGTTTTCAGGTAATTTGCGTCAATCATAACTTCTTTGTTAATCAACCAAAATTCGATTTCTTTAGCTCGTTGTAAAGATCTCTAATCCCTCTACAATTTTCGTGTTTATGCCCAAGTCTGAATCTTAACCAGTTGGGAGATATAGAGGTCTAAAGTTTCGGTTTCAACAGCACATAAAATAACACCGGAACAGAGAGGTAAACTCGTGTTTTGTGACTTCAATATCTTTCTGTATGATGCGAGTTAGTTTAGATCTTGCTACCAATACGTAGATCTACATTTCTTCTTTCCAATGAGCCCTTACTCATAATCTACCTCGTTTTATACTGCTAGTTATAGATCCGCAAAGTTGGCACCACGAACTGGTTAAAGTTCGAGTTTTTCCCAGTTTTTTTTTTCCGAGTTGGAATTCGCTTAATTCGCACAATCCGGTGAGTCTCCGATCAAATTGCTCCGATAATGTTGTTCGTAGTCTTGTTTTCGACCTAACCCATGTGCCAATTTAGTCAATTTCGTGTTAGGCTAGGAGAATTTGGAGGAATTGATTTCAATTTTATTCTGTATCGAGATAAACCCTAACTTTCGAAATCGAATTCGAATCTTGATGAACTCTGCATTATAATTGGGGAAATTGGTACCAATAGAACCGGAATTTGATTACGAATCCATAGAAACAAAAATCACTCGATTTCGTTCTGTAGATTGTGAGAAAAACGGGATTTAGTACTCGGTTTGGTAATTGAGTTCGCTGATGAACTCGATGCACAGGGGCCGTCCGATCTCGTTTTAAGAGATTGGACGGACGAGATTAAAACATACCAGAATTAGTTTATAAGGGTTTTAGTAAATTCCAGTAAATAGTCTTAACTAGTTGGGTTAATTTAAATATCTTCCCGAATGTATTTTGACTTGAAATTTTAACCATAGATTCCTTATTTTATCTAGTTTATTTTGATGTAAATTAATATGTTTTTGGAGTTTTTAAACATAAGTTATGATTTTTATAAGTTACGGGTTTTCTGGAATTATTTGGCTAAATTTAAAAGATATTTTTATGAAATAAAATTTTATAATATGTATAAATGTTATAGTTACTGTATATTAAATTTGGGAATTTTTGGGCAATGGTAAAAGGTTTTAAAATTGTTTTATGAGTTTTTCATAGGAATAACCTATAATATAAGGTTTTTAATGTAATCAAAAATTAAAGTATGGTAAGTTAATTAACTTTAAGCTGGGGAAAATAAAGGGAACTAAATTAACATTTTATAACAGTAAGTTTATAAATGTTTTTGTATTAGCTTTTAAGAGAAATGAAATTATTTACATATATGTATTTTTACTTACTTAAGTAGGAACTTATATAAATTAAGGAATTTAATTATCCTACATTTTATTTACTATGGGAGTTAATATTTTAAATAAACTAAGGAACAAATATATATATATATATTATTTTTACACATTTATAAAAAGGAATTAAGGAGTAACTTATAGTAAATCAAGGAACTAATTAAATTACCACTTATAATAACTAAACATTATAAGAGCTATAACCCTAAGATATGGTAAAAGAAATACTTTATGAAATATTGCAGACGTGTAATCGTGAGTGGTTAAACTGGTGTAAAATTAAAAGAAATGAAATTAAAACTCAAATTAAACGTCGGGCTGCAAATAAATCCCGGTCGTGGTAGTATAGAAAAGTGTAAGCGACCGGATTATCGAACCGTGGGACTTATAGTGAAATAAGTAGTACCTAAGCGTGTCACGAGAGGGGGGTTTAATTGACTTGTTTCTGAAAAGTAAATAACAGATTAATTAAGTGAAATAAGATGAATTAAACGGAACTTCGGGTTCAGGTTAATATGATTTTATTAATTGTGCTATCTCTACCGGTTTAATAAAATAATTTGGCAAGATTCCTGTTATTTTCTTAAGGTCCGATGAAAACTCATATGAACTCGTTTACCTGTAATGCAAGGTCCGATGAAAACTCAAGCAAAAAGCGTGTAAACGGCAGAGGAGCGTGAGGAATTTATTCTTGCAACATGTATTAACTTAAACGATGAAAATAAGTTCTTACAGTTTTACGGCTTAATTAACCCATCTGTTTCTAACCGATGAAATTAAAAACAGACTTAGTAAGGCTTTTTAATAAATCGATGAAATTTATTAAAAAGGGAGAGAAACAAATCTTTAATCGTAACAAACTTAATTTATTTTAACCGGTAGAAATATATTACACAGCTAACAAACCATAATTAAACCTCGCCTGAAGCAAATCCTCCTTAGCCTGACATATTAACTGGTAATAAGTCAGACAGAGGTTGGACGTAATATTAATGCGGAGCTGTGAATGGAGAAATGAAGAGGAAGAAGAGTGGAGCGAGTACGTAGGATTTCTGTAAATGGAATGAGAGATTTTGAGTGTTGAGTTTGGGGTGGAACGTGTGTATTTGATTTGAAGTAGCAGTGGCTTTTTATAGAGGAGAGGAAGAAGAAGAACGACTGCAGTGGAAGAGCATTGAATGCTCATTAATTGCAGGGGACAACTGAAGACGTGTGAGAGAATTAAGATAGGTGGTGCGAGGAGTAGATGGATAACTTGCAGAAGTAAGTCGACGGCGAAGAAGCAAGTCGACAGGCGAAGAAGGAAGTCGACGGGCGAAGAAGAAAACTGGCGCGCTGAATTTTAGTCACGTCCGCATGCTGTCCGCTTCCATGTCCGCCTGATAACAGGCGGTTGCATCATGTCCGCCTCACGTCCGCCCCATAACAGGCGGTTGCAAGCCTTGATGTCATCCTCACGTCCGCCCCATAGCAGGCGGTTGCAAGCCTTGATGTCCGCCTCACGTCCGCCCCATAACAGGCGGTTGCAAGCTTAATGTCCGCCTCACGTCCGCCCCATAACAGGCGGTTGTAGCTTGTGGTCGACTTAATTTCTTCAAACTTTGACTGGCTCTAGATTCTTCGTTTGGACTCCGTTTTTGAGCCGTTTACGTCTATGCGTTCGTCTCTTCGTCTAATTTACTCCCAGCTTGGTTTTCCTCATGTTAAACCAATAAATTTGTGAGATAAACAATAAAACATAAACTAGAGGAAAAACAACCAAAGTGGAGAAATGAGCAAGAAAAGTGCTAATTTATATATGAAATACACCTATAAAACATGCTCATTTGGACACTTATCACACCCCCACACTTATCTTTTTGCTTGTCCTCAAGCAAAAACATGTACCTAAGTAAGTAGGAAATGCTCAATACTAACAAATATTATCATGAAGGGTAGGATAAACATGATCTTTTTAACTTATTGAGGAGTGTGAAAAATCAACTGCTGGTGGCATCGGTGTGCTCAGGGTAAAAATAAAATATAGAGTTCCGGGGTATGATCTAAGGTACTTCAATGTTTCTTTTGTTTAGGTGACTCTGAGAACTTTTACCATGGCCAACTTCTCTCAAGAATGGGCATTGAGGAGAAAACAAAAGGAAAAATAGATTTATGCATTTGTTTCACTTTTGCATAAGGGATGAGAAAATGTAGGCATAACGCCTTTGTATTTAAGAACACTCAACTCTCTTTTGTTGGTTACCAATGGTGTCTCACAAGTCCCTTATTTTTCTTTTCCTTTTCTTCCTTTTTTTAACAGAGAAGCACCCCTTAGCAACCCCTAAGAGAAAAGACAGAAAGAAAACCTGAGCACTAAAATCCAACCATTTGCAGATCATTTGGTCACACCGCATATAAATGCTCCTCAAAAGTAATCAAATGAAAATTTTTAAAATTTGTACCATTTATCCCACAATTCATAATAGTATTTGTTTTTAAAGAGAACAACCTACATTAGCAGGGTACATAATTTTAATGTTTGAACAAATACAAGATAAGCAGAGAGATTCAAACAATTAAAGCACAAAATGCCCTCAAAGGCTCTTCCCCCACACTTAAGCTCAAGCAATGCCCTCATTGCGTAGATGGAATAAAATTAATAGGGCATGCAATTAATAAAGGAAAGAGTGTACTCCCCAGATTCGTAGAGTGTGTAGAGCTCCCCACACTTGAGTGCAGCTGTGGAATGTCATGAAATGAACCTGTAAAGAATATTCTACACAGCCAGAAGAACTCAAGTAAAACCTGCATTTTATTATAACATAAAAAGGGAAATATAGTACAAAAAGGAAAACAACATTAAATTTAAAGGAAAGAAAAAAGATAAATAGTGGGTTGCCTCCCACCAAGCTGCCCGGGTTTAACGTCTCTAGCTAGACATTTTTGACCAAGCTTTAGGTTGGAGAAGAGTTTGAGGGCGAGGTTTTTGAACTGCTGGTGTTAGGAAGTTTGTACACTTTTGCAAACCTATGATGTAGAGGTGTTGTCTGTTGTTCCTTTGGGGTGGAGGCTTCCTCGTATTCCTGTAAGAAAGAAATGGTGAACAGAGCATTATTATTTTCAAGAATTTCGGCATACCTTTTTAGACGGGATCCATTGACCTTGAAGCTTTCTCCTTTTGATTCTGGAGTTCGTAAACACCAAAAGGAGTGGTTCCAACAACTTGGAATGGGCCAGTCCAGTGAGACTTGAGTTTTCCAGGAAATAGTCTCAATCTTGAATTATAAAGTAGCACCCCGTCGCCAACCTTAAAGTCGCGTTGGTGGATCATTTGGTCATGATGTTTCTTGGTGCGTTCCTTGTATATTGTCGCACTTCGGTATGCCTGATCTCTTAACTCCTCGAGTTCAGAGAGTTGAAACTTCCGCTTTTCTCCTGCGGTTTCTAGATCGAAGTTTAGGGCCTTGAGTGCCCAATATGCCTTATATTCCAGCTCTACAGGCAGGTGACAAGATTTCCCATAAACAAGCTTAAAAGGAGACATCCCGATGGGAGTCTTGAATGCAGTGCGGTAAGCCCAAAGCACATCATCTAGCTTAAGTGTCCAATCCTTTCGTGATGAGTTAACCGTTTTCTGGAGAATCCATTTTAACTCACGGTTCGAAACTTCTGCTTGGCCGTTTGTCTGGGGGTGATAAGGTAGAGCTACCTTGTGACATACCCCGTACTTACCCATAAGCGCTTCGAATGAACGGTTGCAGAAGTGAGATCCTCCGTCACTGATGATAGTTCTAGGCACGCCAAAACGCGTAAAGATGTGCTTCTTAAGGAATCTGGTTACTGTCTTTGCATCAGCATGATGACAGGGTATGGCTTCTACCCATTTCGACACGTAATCCACTGTCACTAAAACATATTGGTGGCCCTGCGAGGAAGGGAACGGTCCCATGAAATCAATGCCCCAACAATCAAAGAGCTCCACTTCTAGTATTCCCTGTTGTGGCATTTCATGTCTCCTGGATGTGTTACCCATTCTCTGACAATTATCACATTGTTTGCAGAATTGGTAAACATCCTTGTGAAGAGTCGGCCAATAAAATCCTGAGGCCAGGATTTTAGCAGCGGTCCTTGTGGGTCCATGGTGACCTCCGGCTTCCCGTGAGTGACAAAAATGTATGACGCTTGAAACCTCATCTTCCGGGAGACATCGTCGAATCAACCCATCACAGCACAAACTCGGAACAAATACGGATTCCCCAGAAATAATGCTTTGAGTAGAAAGAAATTTCTTCTTCTGGGGGTAGGATAAATCATAGGGTAGTGTTCCGGAGACTAAATAATTGGTCAGGTCCGCATACCATGGCTCTTGTACTTTGGTGATTGAGAAGACAGTCTCATCGGGGAAGAATTCGTTGATAGGTACACTATCCGTAGGAGTTACCAATCTGGAGAGATGGTCAGCGACGACATTCAACTTTCCGCTCTTGTCTTTGACTTCGATGTCAAACTCTTGTAGAAGAAGAATCCAGCGCAATAAGCGAGGCTTGGCTTCTTGTTTTGCAAATAGGTATTTGAGAGCGGAGTGGTCTGTGTGCACTATGACTTTGCTTCCCCATAAGTACGATCTGAACTTATCAAGGGAGAAAACTATAGCCACAAGTTCTTTTTCAGTGGTCGTATAGTTTTTCTGGGCGTCGTTTAGTGTCCTGCTGGCATAAGCAACCACTCTCAAAATTTTCTCTTTTTTTGGCATAGAGCTGCCCCCACGGCGTAGTCACTTGCGTCACACATGATCTCAAACGGAAGAGACCAGTCGGGTGGTATGACACAGGTGCTGATACCAATTTTTGTGTTATAGTTTTGAAAGCAGCTGAACACCTTTCATCAAAATGAAAAGGGGCATCTTTCTGTAGCAGGTCGGTCAATGGTTTGCTGATTTTGGAGAAGTCCTGTATAAACCGCCGATAAAATCCTGCATGCCCGAGAAACGCTCGGATGTCTTTAACAGTAGTTGGTGCTGGTAATTTCTCGATAACCTCTACCTTGGCTTTGTCCACCTCTATTCTTCTGCCGATATTTTATGACCAAGGACAATCCCTTCCTTGACCATAAAATGACATTTCTCCCAGTTTAAAACGAGATTTTTATCCTCACACCGTCTTAGGATCAAATCAAGTTGTGCCAAGCATTTATCGAAACTAGAGCCATAGACCGATAAGTCATCCATAAAGACTTCTATGCTCTGTTTGATGAAATCAGCGAATATTGCTTGCATGCATCTCTGGAAGGTAGCAGGGGCATTACATAGACCGAAGGGCATTCGTCGGTATGCAAAGGTACCGTAAGGACAAGTGAAGGTTGTCTTGTCCTGGTCCTCTGGTGCGATTGGAATTTGGAAATACCTTGAGAACCCATCTAAAAAGCAGTAGTACTCTTGCCCTGCTAGCCGCTCCAACATCTGGTCGATAAAGGGGAGAGGGAAATGATCCTTCCTGGTCGCCAAGTTCAAATGCCGATAGTCAATACACATGCGCCATCCTGTGATCTTTCTTTGAGGGATAGCCTCTCCCTTATCATTTATAACAGCTTCGATGCCCCCTTCTTCGGGACAACTTGAACAGGACTGACCCATGGACTGTCAGAAATTGGATAAATGATGTTCGCGTCAAGGAGTTTCAGAACCTCCTTTCGAACTACCTCCTTTAGGTTAGGGTTTAGCCGACGTTGAGGTTGCCTAACAGACTTGTAGTTTTCCTCCATATAGATATGGTGCGTGCAATAGGAGGGGTCAATCCCTTTTATATCAGCAATAGTCCCACCCGATTGCTGTCTTGTGTTTCTTCAGTACCTCGAGTAGCCTTGTTTCCTCTCCGGAATTCAGAGAAGAGGAAATGATGACAGGCAAATGGTCATCATCAGCTAAGAAGGCATACTTGAGTTTAGAAGGTAACTCTTTAAGCTCGAGCTCTGGTGGTTGTTCTATTGATGGAATTGATTTTTGAGGTTTCCTGTCGAGTTCTTCGATTGGAGGCCGGTAAGCTAGATAACCAGTTTTTCCTTTTTCCATATACGCCAGCATGGCGTCAACTTCCGGATCCTCTATCTTTTCTTCTAGAGAAGTAAATAATAATACTTGCTCTAGTGATTCAGCTTCAGCTTTCTGGATGGAAGATAGGGAATACATATCCTCATCTGTAGAAAAATCGCCATCCTCCTCCTCATCATCTGTGAATCCCAGCCTTAGCATGAGGAGAAAAGTTAGAACTTTTCTTCATCATTTTCTGCATGTCGAATTCAATCGTTTCATCCTCGTACCGCAGAGTGATTTTTCCGTCGTGGACGTCAATGATGGCTTTGGCGGTACTCAGAAACGGTCGACCTAGAATCAAGGGAACCTCAACATCATCATCCATTTCTAGAATGACGAAGTCAGCTGGAAAGATAAAGCGAGAGACTCCAACTACCAGATCCCGGACTATGCCCATGGGCTTGATCTCTGATCGGTCTGCTAGTTGGAGTTTGAAAGGAACTGGTAGCATTTTCTCCTCCTTTTACTTTCAAGAAGGTGGCGTATGGCATGATATTAATGCTGGCTCCTAGGTCGCATAGACCACTTCCACAGTCCACCCCACCTATAAAACACGGGATCACGGGATTTCCTGGATCTGTTTGTTTGGGGGGAAGTGCTCGAAGAAGGGCTGCAGAGCATTCCTCCGTGAGGTGCACTGTGTCTTTTCCAGGTTTCTTTCTTCTTTGTCAAGAGATCCTTGAGGAATTTGGCGTAGTTAGGCATCTCTTGCAAAGCGTCAATCAGAGGTATGTCGAGGGTCAGTTTCTTGAAAATACTCAAGAATTTAGAGAACTGCTCGTCGAGGTGTTTTTTTTCATTCTGTTTGGGAACAGGAGTTCACTGTTTTTATGAGTGGAAGTTGGGATGTCGAAGGTAACTCGAGATGGAGGTGGAGTAGCAGGAGTAGGAACTTGGATTTCTGAGGGAGGTGAAGCTGGTTTGGTAGTTTCTTCAACATTGATATAGGACTCTTCAAGATTTTCTTTTTCTTTTCCTTTTCTGGTGGCAAGTTCCCTTCCACTCCTTAAGGAGACTGCACACAAGTTTGTTGATTGAAATGTGCCTTCGTCTATAAGGATTGAATTTGCTTGTTCCTTTGGATTGGGTTAGTCTGTGAAGGGAATTGACCAGGTGGCCTTGTTGAGTGAGTAACTGTTGAATCTGAGATTGCAAGGCTTTTTGGTCTTTGCGCAGAGCTGCGACCTCTTCTTGCGTATCTCGGGATTTACCCATCATTGATAAGTGCAAAACATATAGACTTATTAAGGTTTAATCACCTTATAATTTGCAGCATTTTTAGTAATGTTTCTCACTTATCTTGGGTTTTTCCTATAATTATGTTGTTATATTAACTGATGTATATATGTGTTAAAATGTAGGAAAAATACCAAATAAACACATATATTATAGGGATTAAACAAGCCACACGAGAGGCACGCATCAGGGGTGTGTCCGCCTCTGCAAACCGCCTGGGATCAAGGCGGACAACAGAGAGGAGAGTCACAACCGCCTCAATAGTAGGCGGACAACTCTAAATACAACCGCACATACGAGGCGGACAAGAGACAAGAAGAAGTAGAGGCAACCGCCTCAATAGTAGGCGGACAACTCTGAGAGTGTACCGCCCCTAATTGAGCGGACGGAAGAGAGGTAACAAAGCGGACGTGACCCATGCAACATGAAATAAAGCGCGCGACGGGTTATCTTCTTCGCCGACTCGCTCTGCAACTTGGCTCCGCCATATCTTTAAGCAGTCGGCGCCTACCAGAAATCACTCACGCGTTTGTTCCTGTCCCCTGCAATCAATGAGCTTCAATCAACGAGCTCAATCAATGAGCTGCAACTCTGCTTCTACTCCTTCCTCTATAAATACAACGCTCAGTTTACCTTACCCAGTGTCCTTCCAGAGGTTCCGTTCGTGGTTCCTCCTGGAGTTCCAATTCACCCCATCAGTCCATCTTCGAACCACTTCACCTTCACTCACTCGTTCATTCCAATCATCGCCTTAAACATCTCTTGCATTTGAGACATATCAGACTCAAAATTCGAAGGAGGTTGAGTCGGTCGACTCGATGAAGCTTTCATTGCCATAAGGCTGTTGTTGATATTGCCTTTGGCCTCCTGGAAATTGGACTGAGGTCTGTAATTTTGAGATGTTTGTAGGGTATGTGGGTTTTGGATATTTTCGTGTTTGAGTAGCGAAGGTTGGATTGCATGTTACGTTGCCAAGGTTGTCTGTATCCTTGATTGTTGGTGATGTAGTTGCTCCTCCGCTGCTTTTAATTCTTGTAGTTGGGGGCATTGTTCATAGTCATGAGGCCACACATTGTGTACAAGAATTAGTTGGAGACGATTGGGAAAGAGGAGCATAGCCTGGAGGGGTAGTAGATGATCGGGAAACCATCGACTTAGCTTGCTGGGGGAAGGAATTCATAGCCATCTGCTCAACCACTTTTTGCAGAGTACTGACTTTTGTTGCCTGCTGAGCATGCTCTCCATGAGTTGCTCATGGCTTTTCATCAATTGGTCGAACTGTTTATCACTTTCCCCAACATGATATAATCCTGGAGTACCGCTCCTTGATCCACCGGAGGCCCAGTCTCTGATTTCTTCACAGAGAGACTCCATGCTATTCAGGAATTGTGCCTGGCTTTTTCAGAATATCGGCCCCTAAGGAAGATAATACCATTGTTCTGCACGGACCGATCAAGCCTTTGTAGAACAATTGTGATACTTGTTCTTTCGTCAGACCATGGTGAGGACAAGTAAGTAGTAGACCTTTGAAACGATCCCAAGTTTCACAAATATTTTCCGACCCAGGTTGCTTGAAATTATAGATTTCAGCAATCATCTCCAATGTTCGGCTCGGGGGTAGGAATTTGTCGTAGAGACTTGGTGGCCATGTCGTCCCAGGTACCGATGGTACTTGGTGTCAGGCTATGATACCACTTGCTCGCACTTCCCGTCAGGCTGTGAGGGAATAATGACAATCTTGCGTACTGAAGTACTGCGTCGGTCGCAGTAAGACTGTTGGCATGTTGCAAGAATTTTGTAACATGTAACAGGGCTTCGTCTGGACTGGTGCCATCAAACATGCCCAACTCCTTCACACATCTGATTTGTGATATGGCTTCAGTTTCTGCCACTCATCGTATTCAGATGGGCTAAGGTGAGGAAGGATGATAGCAGGCTGTTGTCCTTGGTTAGACGGCCTGTTGATATTCGAACTGTCGCTGGTGTAGATGCCATGTCAGTTTCCGGGTCAGATTTTATCACTGTGGTGGTAATGTTTTGTTGAGTACGTCTCTGCCTTAGGGTGCGTAGAAAGGTTCTCTCGATCTCGGATTGTAACCAACCGTGTGATTATTAATATTTTCTGGGAGGCTGTTTGACCTGGTAAAAGGCATTCACCACTCAAAACAGAGAAAAGAAACTCGTTATGTGTTAGAAAAAATAAAATGTTAGGAATTAGTTGACAGAAATTTTAAGTTAGTAGTTAGAGACAATGGAAAAAATGACAGAAAAATTGAAATGACAATGGAAAGAAATGACAGGAAATTAAAGTTAGTAGTTAGTATACTGGAAATTGAAGGACAATGGAATTTAAATGTTAGAGACAATGGAAATTAAATGTTAAGGACAATGGAAATTAAATGACAATAATAATAATAAGAGTTAGTAATTAGATGTCAGAAGTCAGATGTCCGTAGTCAGATGTCCAAAGTCAGGTGTCCAATTAATATAACAGATTATTATAATATAACAGGTGAATTAACCGGGGCTTAGGGACTAGAATAAATCAAGTCCCCGGCAACGGCGCCATTTTGCAGACGTGTAATCGTGAGTGGTTAAACTGGTGTAAAATTAAAAGAAAAGAAATTAAAACTCAAATTAAACGTCGGGCTGCAAACAAATCCCGGTCGTGGTAGTATAGAAAAGTGTAAGCGACCGGATTATCGAACCGTGGGACTTATAGTGAAATAAGTAGTACCTAAGCGTGTCACAAGAGGGGGGTTTAATTGATTGTTTCTGAAAAGTAAATAACAGATTAATTAAGTGAAATAAGATGAATTAAACGGAACTTCGGGTTCAGGTTAATATGATTTTATTAATTGTGCTATCTCTACCGGTTTAATAAAATAATTTGGCAAGATTCCTGTTATTTTCTTAAGGTCCGATGAAAACTCATAAGAACTCGTTTACCTGTAATGCAAGGTCCGATGAAAACTCAGGCAAAAAGCGTGTAAACGGCAGAGGAGCGTGAGGAATTTTATTCTTGCAACATGTATTAACTTAAACGATGAAAATAAGTTCTTACAGTTTTACGGCTTAATTAACCCATCTGTTTCTAACCGATGAAATTAAAAAACAGACTTAGTAAGGCTTTTTAATAAATCGATGAAATTTATTAAAAAAGGGAGAGAAACAAATCTTTAATCGTAACAAACGAATTTATTTTAACCGGTAGAAATATTATACACAGCTAACAAACCATAATTAAAACCTCGCCCGAAGCAAATCCTCCTTAGCCTGACATATTAACTGGTAATAAGTCAGACAGAGGTTGGACGTAATATTAATGCGGAGCTGGTGAATGGAGAAATGAAGAGGAAGAAGAGTGGAGCGAGTACGTAGGCGAAGAAGGAAGTCGACGGGCGAAGAAGCAAGTCGACGGGCGAAGAAGGAAGTCGACGGGGAAAAGAAGAAAAACTGGCGCGCTGAATTTTAGTCACGTCCGCATGCTGTCCGCTTCCATGTCCGCCTGATAACAGGCGGTTGCATCAATGTCCGCCTCACGTCCGCCCCATAACAGGCGGTTTGCAAGCCTTGATGTCCGCCTCACGTCCGCCCCATAGCAGGCGGTGCAAGCCTTGATGTCCGCCTCACGTCCGCCCCATAACAGGCGGTTGCAAGCCTTGATGTCCGCCTCACGTCCGCCCCATAACAGGCAGTTGTAGCTTGTGGTCGACTTAATTTCTTCAAACTTTGACTGGCTCTAGATTCTTCGTTTGGACTCCGTTTTTCGAGCCGTTTGCGTCTATGCGTTGTCTCTTCGTCTACTTTACTCCCAGCTTGGTTTTCCTCATGTTAAAACCATAAATTTGTGAGATAAACAATAAAATATAAACTATAGGAAAAACAAACCGAAGTAGAGAAATGAGCAAGAAAAGTGCTTATTTATATATGAAATACACCTATAAAACATGCTCATTTGGACATTATCAAATATACTTAGAATACAGTTTAAGGTTGTTTTAATAAGATAGTTTAAATATGATAAATTACATAGGGAATGTCTTAGTTAATTTCCAATACGGCTATACTTATACATATGTATAAATAAGGGAACACTTTATTTATAAGCCATAGGTCGGCTGCTGTAGTTATGCCTAAAAGTTATTAAACATAATAAATACAATAAACTAATAAATAATGTTTTGAACAAATCCTAGTATATATAAATATATACACATTTAACATAAATAAAATTAGATACCTTATAGGATATATGAAATACCCCAAACCTTGATATGTGGTTTAAATATCAACTATGTTATATAAAGGCTAAAAAGTGCCTTAGAAACATCAGTGGGACAATTTAAACAAATAGTAAAGTGCAATAAACACTAAGACACGTTTGAGCAAAAACATGCTCTAAGCTATGAGTGAACTTGGTTAGGACCCAAAGAGCCTACAAAGATAAATAATATTCAAGTATGATTTAATAAGGCTAATTAAGTCTTAGGAAAACTTGGTAGACATTTAACCAAATAAAAACACAAGAAAATACCTTATAGGCAATATGAGCAAAATGTGCTCTAAGCTTGGGATAAATTTGTATAAGACCTAAAGGTCATACCTATACCTTATTTATATGTTAAATGAACATATTAAATCAATTACTAAAGAAAAAAGCTTGAAAACAGTTAAAACACAAAATGTGCTTTAAGAGTCTTAAAGCACGTTTTGAAAAATGTCTTGTAAATGAGTGTTGAATGCTAAATGTCCATCATTACTCTTTAATTAACATGTGTACTATATAGTATCACATTGGAAGTCTATATCAATGGGAAATCAAAATTTCACTTCTATGTGCTTGTTTTATGAATAGTGAGTTTTATAAGCTAGTTTGTAACATATAATGTTATAAGTAATTAAGTTGGTCAACAAAGACTATTATACCCTCCTAAGTATATGGGGCCGGTTTTTTCATGGTGTGAGTCACTAACATGTAAAAGAAATCAAATAAGTAAAGTAAAGCTTAAAGTAAAGTACTATTTTGCTTTATAACATAAATATCTCCAAAAGCAAACTTACCTTTCATTTCCTTCTCTTCTTTCATTTCACACGTTTTCTTCATCTCCTCCTTTCCTCCATTTATGATTTGCTACAGCCCTCTCTTCTCCATCTTCATTTCCTTGCCAAATCCAACTCCATGCTCAAATCAAATTCTAAGACATATTTGTCTTAGTTAGTGTCAAGCTCTAACACTTCTACCTTTTCAAATCTTCAAGAGCTCAATTTTGGTGCCATGGAGAATCACCATCGATGGAGCTTGAGCTTGTGTTTCTACACATTATTACTCTCCTTTGCTTCTAGGTAAGGAATCTCAAAAAAATCAAGTTTCCTCTCCTTTTAGTACATGGCCGAAAATTCACCTCACCATGGTGTCTTACCTTGCTTGTTTTAGCTTCATTTGAATCTTCCAAGGGCTAGGAGGAGTCCCTCTTGATACTTATTCAAGTTCTCTTCCAATTCCAAGGTAAAACATTACCTTAATGTGTTAAAACAATATGTGTAACTAGGGTTACAATGAGATGAAGCATAATGCTTGATACTCATTCTATTATTTGTACATTGTTTAGAAGTTGACAAACAACCAAACACCCCACCGGTTTTACAAGGAAACAAGAGAGAAGTTGTGAGGAAAAAGAGGTAAACAAGCTATCTCAATGTAGTTTAAATGCCTTAGGAAAATGAGCTTGATTTGCTTAATAAAATACCTAAGGAGCCAATGGTGAATGACCTAGTGAAATGCTCTCAAGGAGTTTATTAAAGGAATATGTATTGTTGAGTGTATTTGCAGGTCAAAGGCATTATTTATGTGGGAAATTCAGTGTTTAAGGTTTATGCAATTTAAGGGCCTAAGAGCCATGTTATTTAAGGGCCTAAGTGCCAAGCAATTTAAGTTAAGCACTATATTGTGATGTAGTGCTAAATGTGTGAAGTTTGTGTATAAAGATGTGTTTGATGGATTTTAGGTGTTCTTGAATGAAATAAGGTAAAAACCTAAGTGTTTGGATGTGTATATACAAGAGAAGCTATGGCCAAATTTGGGAATGTGTAAGAAGTTCTAAGTGTTTTAAGTAAGTTTTGGTGACCTAGGAAGTGATGTTTAGGTAAGTTGTGAAAAGGAGATTTAGTTAGTAAGAAAAGAAGTTGAGAGATGATGTTAAGGTGTAGAGGAAACACCTTGGTGTAGTGTCATATAAGTAAATACCACTTAGAAATCTTAAGGAGAAAACAATATAAGTGTTAGGAATTTTGGTAAGAAGAGAGTAAGTGTTTAAGGAGTTATAAAATGAGTTTTATGGATGTTATATGAAGGGCTAAGGGTGCCAAATGATGTTAGAACACATTAGGAGGCTTGAGGAAAAGTTTGGAGAGAAAGTTTGACAAGTTTTGGACAACTTCTGATGTTGTCCGACCCAGTGGTCCGACCCAGGGTGGGTCGGACAGCCTCTGTTAAGTCACCGTTGATGTTTCTGGAATGGTCCGACCCAGAGGTCTTGGGTCGGACATGGGTCGGACATGTGTGCTCTAAGTCTCTGGAATGGTCCGACCCAGATGGTTGGGTCGGACATGGGTCGGACATGAGATTTAGCAGACGGGAAAAGTTTCTGGAACGGTCCGACCCAGCGGTGGGTCGGACGGTGGGTCGGACGGCCCCAAAGTTATGCAAAAAAAAAAAACAAGACAATGTTGTAAGGAGAATCAAGTGATATTTTGGTATTAGAGTGCCTAAGTTCATGTATGAAGTTTGGGTAATTAATGGAGGTGGAGAAATAGTGCAACAAGGTTAGAAAAATGCAAATATAGCATTCTGTAGCTTGGGTCCGGGACTTGGTTAATGGTTAAAGTCCCGGACCATATATCAAAAACAGGCCGAGAGTTGTTCCATGTAGTGGTCCGGGACTTGGGGTGAGCACAAGGTCCCGGACCACCCTATTAAAAATGGCCGAGAGTTTCATTAAGTGTTGGTCCGGGACTTAAGGTAAGGACCAAGTCCCGGACCACTCTAAAATTGTGTTTAGGTTATTAAAAGATGCCTAATGATGGAGATTGATGGATAATGATGTTATAAGGTTGTAAGACATGTTAGGTGAGTTAGAGTCACAATTTGTCGGGTGAAAAGTTGAAGTAAAATGAAAGAGTGAAACATGTTAAAAATGTAAAGTTATTTAACCAAGTTAACGGGGAAAAGTTATAAGCATTAGACTTTAAACAAACATGTTACCCCAATGTTAATAAAGTACATGTAATGTTATCAGTTGTTCGAGAATTGCTCGAGGAACATAATGGGACGTGGTAAAGTGGACTCCGGTGACAGGTATTATGGTTTTCTTGCAACCTGTGTTCTACGGATTACACCGGTGTATGCCAATGTGTTTTTCTGTATGTTTCCACGTTGTAAGATTAAACATGTAATGAGTTTACAGTAATTCATTTATGTGGCGTGTGCAACTCCGATACCATTTAACCTCGGAAGTGTTAACCTTAGTTAACTGAGTCTAGGATCATATGAGAGTTCGGTATTCGGAGTAAACGACCCGAACCATGGGACGTACTAACCACGGCTATGCGTGTGTTAAATGTGTGATATGTATGTGAATGTAGGGATCTCCCTTGTGTGTCTAACACAGTTGTAATACTGTATATGTGTAGATGTGATAGACTCCATAGGGGGTCTAGCTAATATCTAAAGTAAGTATGTACTAACAGAAGTGAGGAATCCGTTTGGCCGGTCACGCGTTGTTTGGGAGAGGGTATCCTTCTTAGCCTTACCCTCTCCTTGTTATGGTTGTTTCCCCTCCACGGGTTTTATGATCTCCATTAGCTTACTCCAAAGTAGCTATTCTGACTTATGATCGGTTTAGGGGGAACATGTGTTTGTGTGGTGTGTTCGGGCCTCCAAACCCGAACCGCCTTAACTTAAGTTACTCGTCCGACTATTAGGACGGTAATGAGTGTTGTTGTTATTGTATAACGAGCTTATCATGAGACTGGCAACATTCTCAAGGCTCACCAGTGTATAAACAATGTTTGGGTCGGTTCCTAAGAGAACCATTCCCGCTATGTTATGTATTTTGTTTGTGATGTAATATCTATTGTGATGTTATGATGTACACGTTGAAACGTGCAAGTGTTGTTATGTGTTGTTATGTAGTGTATGTTATATGTTGTAAAATGTGGAGTATGTGGATCATGGATATGAATCCCAGTTTGTGATGAGAGGCGTTTAAGGATAACCCGATTTAAGGGTAAGTGTCGTCTGTTAAGGAAGTAGCTCCATTAGAGGAGGAACACTCTAGGGATAATGAATACCATGAGTGACTTATTAAGTAAGGATATATTATCCGTTTGTTGAGCCCGTTGAGGCGAAATGATTATGTGTTGTGTGTTTACAGTTGCATGTATGATTTAAAAATAATCAACCGCATGCTAAGACGACAATTAGTTGTGCGTGGCCCGGTAGCATGTGGGCTGCGGGATTACCATACCAGCAAAGGTGCTGAGCCCCTTGGGGGCCACCCTTTCTCTTATTTTCCTATTTCAGGTACAAGGAGCTGGAAGCCGTTCGAGAGTAGGACGGGGTAGTCATTGTACATGGGTAATCGTTTATGTTGTATATATACAGTAGGTGTAGTAAGACCGAAATTGTTATCGGCATTAGTTATAAATACTCGGTATAGTTGGAAGGTGTATGTTGTTGTTGTGTTAATGGAAAGGGATAGTAAGGTGTAGTCGCTCGGGAATTTAGCCCATCAGACCGGTACAATGTGTATGTATTAGCCTTGTTAGCCACGTGGGTGGCCAACGGCGTGTAACACCAACGAGATAAGTAATGTGATGAGGTTGTTTTCCGCTGCAGTTTATTGTAAGTGTGTTATTGTTGGATGGGGTGTTACAATATAATACGAAGGAATTAATAAGTTAAACTAAACCTCTACATAATGTTAATAGATGAATATTATATGAGGTGGTATTAAATTATAGTTATGTATTAGGCTTAAGAGTTACCGTTGAGTTTCCAAGGTTTATATAAACCATATTAAAATACATGTATAGTATTATTTGTCAACGACCAGGATGTAAATCTTAAATTGGGATTAAGTAATTAATAAGTTAAAACTTAGGAAAAATTGTGATTACATAAAATGTTGTACAAATAGATCTTATTCCATAATTAATGATAAGCAAATGTAATACGTTTACATCTAGATGTTCTTATTATATAACCATAGTAAAATAAGTAAAATACTTGTACATCTAAACGTGAGGTGGATTAGTAAGTCTATATTTAATCATTTCTTAACATTTATAGTATTGAGTAATAACTTAATATTTTAAGATAAAATCATTAAAAGGCTTATGATATAAAACGATATTAAACTATGATTAGGAGATTAATCTAAATAATAATCCTTAAGTTTCTTAGAATTAGTTAAGCCATATAAAATACATTTATTACCAATATTCAGGATGTGAGTTTAAATAAGTGATGTACATAATAGTTAAAGATTTACAAAAAGGTTTGCAAATAGAAATTTGATACTTAAAGTCATTGAACCTTTAATTAGATTAAACTATGTTACATAAGAGATTATATTGGTTTACCTTTTGACACTGGAGTTATTATGTGTCATTTGAGTATAAGGTATGGGGATTTTCAGAATAGATTATCTTATTAAATAATTAACAATTTCACTTACGAACCAGAATTTAATTCTTTGATAAATTCTACCTTATGTAGATATATTGTCCATCCTAAATACAATAAAGGAAATTAATTTATTAAGTTATACCTTTGAAACCTTTAGGTTTTGTAAACAATTTAAAACGTATTTAAGACTTAAGTTTAGTGAAGTTTAGTAAAAGGTTTATACATAGCATATGGAGGGAATGTGTGTAAAAATAGAACATTTAGGAAATTAAATGTAAGTAAGGATACATAAAAGGTTATCTTAAAACACCTTATTATATAGTTATGATAAAGTAAAAATATACCCTGTGGATACTAAATGTAAGAGTTCGATGAGTCTAAGTTAATTATAATATGGTTATTTCAAGATGAAAAGTAATTTAACATCTTATGACAAGATTTTTAGATGGTTGTAATTAAAGTTATTCTGAACTAAAGATAAGATAAATGAGTTTAGTAACTCAATTAAGTTATAATAAAATGCGTCTACAACACTATGATTCCAATATACAAGATGTAGATCTTAAATAGGTTAAGGGGAAGACTTAAACATAATGGATTATCTAGTAGATATTGGTAACTTACATAATCATTTCATTGTGAAATAATAGTATAGTATTCTAAGATGAACCCATCATAGGTCATAATACAATGTTTATTCTGAATTAAGGATAAAAGTATTGAGCCTAAGTTTATTATTGAAATTCTAAGATTGATTATATAATAAAACACATTATGATATAAAGGTCTCAAAAGTTTTAAAAGTGAGGATTATGGTTAAGTATGAATAAGTGGATAAGAGTGGAACAATTAACAAGTGTTAGAAGAATACATTCCTTGGTCTTACAACCTTGAGTAATACAACATTCTCAGACAAGTCAAAGGTTATACATAACATTTAAGTGAGGGATTAAAAGACAGTTGGGACTTAGAAATAGAGTGAGGAGTTTATTTAAGCTTAACGTAGGCTACCAGTGATTGATGATAGACTACCTTTAATATTCTTCAGAGTACTGTTGATTGTTTGCACAAGTTGACTAGAACTGCTACAGCGTTATCCAGGTACGTTTCTCGTACTCAGCTGACGTGTTTGGACTTTATGGAATGTTTTGTACGATTTCTCGTACTCAGCTTGACGTGTTTTGGACTTTATGGAATGTTTTGTACGATTTCTCGTACTCCGATATTTTTGCTGATTGACTTGTGGAATGTTTTGGGAAACGCTAACTGACTTAAACAGGAATTTCTAAAAAGGAAATGGTTGTGAGACTAACTCAGCTTGTGTGACTAACTGAGCCTTGGATGTGGAACTCATTTGGGTATTGGTTTCTTCTATTTGGTGTCCCGTTAGACATTGACTGCTTAGGGTTTACGCTTCTGCACTCTGTAGGACTGAGTGTTTTGGTATTGCTCTGGGTAGTTGGTGATCTAGTGGGAATTTGGAAAAGGTCAATCTTGGAAATCTTTCTTTCGACGTGCGCGCGTCTTCAATGGTAACAGCAGGGGGCTGTATATCCCTCGCCCATAGGGGCATTGATATTTAACAGCAGGGGGCTGTATATCCCTCGTCCATATGGACATTGATATCTGGCGGTGGGGGCCATCTCTCCCAATTGAACTATTCTACTCTTGAGTTATTGGTTCTTGGATCTATCTTATTATTCCTAGTCCTTTGTGACTATCTGAGTCTTTATACTCCGAACGGGGATTGGTTCTAACATCAACAATGGATGCTTACTAACTATGTGGTGTGACTACTTAAGTGGATGACTTGTTTTGGAAGTTCTCTATCTCTATCTTTGTCGTGTTTTTTTTCTCTTTAACTTGATTGTTTTGAAGTGCTTTATCTCTGTTTTACTTTTAAGAGTTTGTTTTCATGTTACTGTTTATTTTGAAGAGTTATGTTTTATAAGTTTGTTTTTGGAGAATTGTACCAGTTCCATTCCAGGGAACTGACCCGCCCCTTTTGGGGTGGGCTGCTTGGTTTCATCTTGCAGGTACGAATTGATTTACAGGTGGCCACGAAGAGAATGAGCGTTTGGGATGGGACTAGGTTTTGTGGAGATTTAATGTGTTTAATTTCTATTATGTTTGTGTTAAGTTTTTCTCGAGTTCAGACCGTAGCTTTTGTAGATTGTAAGTTGTAATTGGTGAGGTTTGGTGCCGGGTGTTTGGAACCCGATGGTCTGTAATCGCCTTAGAGTTTTATTTCCGCTGTATTTATGGTTAATAGGGGCGTTACAATTGTAAGTCCGCCTGCATATGTATATGTATGTATACATATGTTATTATTTGTTGTGTTGTAATCTTTAATGTAAATCCAATAATTTTCCTGCATTTACATATAAAATATATCAGTTCACATCAAAATATAAATAGTAGAAAAACTATAAGATAAGTGTGAAATATAAGCCAATTCATTATGAATATTAAATTAAATATACTGTTAAAAGTATATGTATTTTACACTTATCACTAAACTCCTTAAGGTCAAAAACGCGCGTTATGCCGGATCTTTGGTTAACCAAGTTATACAAGCTATAAAACTCATACAAAATCAACTAATGATCATGATATATCATTTAAAACAAAAGGCTTGGAGTAAATTTTCAATTAAACGAAAAGTGCCCGGAGGAACCCTTGCAGGCCCCACAAACCCAAGAAAAGGCCCGGGAATGCTGAAGTGGCACGAACCCTAAAAAAATCATTATTAGAGTTCCTACCACCATTAATTAACATTCTAAAGGGAATGCTCAAGTTAGATTTACAAGAATACACAAAGTGCCCGGGAGAAACGCTTAAAGCACAAAAAGTCCCCGAAAGTCCCGGGAATGTCTCGGAAATGTGTTTTGGGTCTATATAACCCAATGAACACCTATAAATACTCTAATAAATATATATATATACTCATTAATATCACATTGGTAACTCTAAATCCAGAGATTTACAATTTTCACAATTCAAAAATATTATAATAATAAAATAATGTAAAATTAAGTCTCCCTTGACTAAATTGGTCAATGTTGACCATTGACCACGAAATGGACCCTCCATAGCCGATTTATTAAGGCTATTAACCAAGCCACCAGCTGTTCCCATGTGCTATTAAATATGGCTCATTACCTTTACTTTATTAAAGTAAGATTAGTACACCTTTACCACTTTTAATTAAACAATCTTGTCTACCCACCTCATGTGACCATTTCCGATTTATTATGGCTGTTTCCCCTGGTATTGTGGCTGATTCCAAGCCATTCCAAACAATGGGACATGACTCACCATTGTTATTTTACTAAAGTGACAATAATGCTCCATTATGTCATTAATTAAGTGTGACTCACTCATCCACCTAGCCACCCATTGCCACCTGCCTACAAGCTTTATTCCTATCCATTAAACAACCTAAAATAATTTCTAATGAGTCATCATGCATGGGAGACATCAAATAAGCATTAAAATGTCATTAAAGGCAAAAGAGATTACCTTTCTCCCATTACAAGCTCCAGCCATATTCTCCAGCTCCCAATCCTCTCTTTGGCTCCTCCTTGACTGTAAGGAGACACCAAACTCAGTTGGTGTGAGCTCTTGCTCTAGGTAAGCTTCTAAGGCAAGTTTAAGTCCATTTTCTTCACCTTTCTTTCCTCTTTCCATTGAGCTAAGCTCCAGCCATTTCATTACATGTATGTAGTGTGTTTTGGAGGATAAAAGAAGGGGGATTTTCGGCTGTAGCAAGGGAAGAAGGAGGGAAGTTCTAAGCTTGGTCATTTAAGGTAAAAATGTGCTTTAAGCATACACCTCTTCATCCCTTTCATTTCCGGTGGTAAACCTTGGTTCATTAGCTTATTTTCTTCTCCTTTTCATGTGGATTCAGTTGGTATACCAAGATATACAAGGAATAGCCATATCCATGCCAAAAGCACCATTTTTGGCATCTTAATCAAGGTGAAAATTAGCCATCTTCTCACCCGAGTTATTCCGATTTTATGGCTTCTTTTAGTAGACCTTTTGATACTCTTTTTCCTCTGTAAAATTAGGCCGAAGAACAGCCCTTGTTGCCTTTGCATTTCTAAGGTAAATTTACCTTGAATTTAAGTGCTAAAACACTTCCCATGGTTAGCTTATGCTTGGAGTTAATCATATCTTGTTTTCTGTATGAAGACAAGTAAATCAAGCTGTGGAGAAATTTTCCCTAAGGTTCCGAGACCAAACAAGGTCTTAACCTTGCTAAATCAAGGTATCAATCACTTAAACCTTAACTTTGATATGTTAAATGTGTTCCTAGGCTATTTCTATAAATTTCCATGAGTGAACATAGCCTAAATGGTCTAATTTTGACCTTAGGTGGTTAAGGAATGACTTAGTAAATTTATCTAAGTAATTAAGTAACATAAATGTCAAATTAAGACTTTATGTTGAAGATTTGGTAATTAATGGAAAATATATGGTGAGGCCATGAGTTTATATCTATTTTAGGGCATTTATGTGTAATTTATTTTATGAGGTAATGTTTTTAATAAGGCCATGTACTTTAGGCCATTTTAATTATGTATATTTAGTTTAAATTAGGTTTTAGGAAATAAATAATTATTACCGCAAAGTATAAGGGGTTAAACTATAATTAAATCAAATTTGGGGGCTAGATATTAATAAAGCCAAAAATTAGGTGTTAAAAGGATTTAAAATAAAAATTATAAAATTTTATGAAATTTTGGGGTTAATTTGTAAATTCTGGAAAACTAGGGGTTAAAACCGTAAATAAGGGAAAGTAATGGTCATGGCAGTATTGAGGAGGTCAACCTTGACCATTGGGTAGGTTTTGACCAAATTTGATAAGCTAGATAATTTATTTAAGGTTATATAATAAGATAAGTATTCATTTGTAACATTTTTATAATATATGGGGTATGTATGGAGATTACCGAAACTTAAGGGTGTAAAATGGTATTTTAAACACAATGGGATTGTAACACCCCCGAATAACAATAAATAATTAAACGCCGAGCCTAACGGTGATATGAGATGTCTACGCTGCGCGTTCCTACTCTATTCGGGTGCTACAGACGCCAACCACCCACGTGGTTGACAGTCCACAATACTAACTCCAAGTTACGGTCTGAATGACTGGAAGTCCAACTTAACGAAATCCAAATACAATATAAAGTACAACTCAAGTACCGAGCATCTACAGTTTAGTTAACAACTTAAACAACATAACTCATACATAAGAAGCATACTGCTTAAAGTCTTGCCATAGTGGACTACCCCCATGATAGTCCTTCACCTACACTCCGTCATGATCCAGATTACCTGTAAAATAAAGGACTCAGCAAACTATGCCGAGTATGAACGTGTGAAGCCCGCATGTTACCGGGCCACACGACTACTTGGTCGAATATTATTAAGTCATTTTACATGCTATATTAAAGCAGTAAAGCACATCACATTACATCATAATATCAAACACACTTCAAGGTAGCATAGCAACATCAACAAATCCAAGCATACAAGCTGGCATCATAGCCCATCAAAACGCAACCAAGCACAACAAGCTGCTAATATAGCAACAACAATCATGTAAGTCATCAGACATGTGCATAGGTATGTTTACCAATGATCCTCACTATGGGATCGTTCGAGCGTTGTGTTTTCATTTCTTTTCTCTTGTTCCCATGATGTGTATTTTCTTTTTCTTTTCCTTGCACCAGGTCTGGGGATATAGTTTTAGATCCCGTGACCAATCATATTGGTGCCAATCTTTTCTTGTTTCTTAAAGAATCACATTTGTGATTTTTCTTATTTGCTTGGTCTCATTACACATGTTTTCCTCTACTCTCTGGCACCGAGTCAGGGGTATAGATTAGATCCCGAGACTTTGTTATGTAGGTGCTATTCATTCCTTGTTTTCTTTAAGGGTTATTTGTGAATTCTCTTATCACCACAATTTGGAGTACATCTTGTCCATAGCTAATCCTCCATTCCCGGATAGCTCTTTCTCTCTCTATTGTTTTTAAAGTTACTGGCCATTGCCCCGGATACCAAGGGTCCGTCTCCCTATTCCTTTTTCCATGTTACTAGCCTCTGCTCCGATTCAAGGGTCCGTCTCCCTATTCCTTCTCAATGTTCTGGTCTCTACCCCGGATACAAAGGGTCCGTCTCCCTATTCATTCTCAATGTTACTAGCCTTTGCTCCGGATTCAAAGGTCCGTCTCCCTATTCCTTCTCAATGTTATGGTCTTTACCCCGGATACAAAGGGTCCGTCTCCCTATTCATTCTCAATGTTACTAGCCTTTGCTCCGGATTCAAAGGGTCCGTCTCCCTATTCCTTCTCAATGTTATGGTCTTTACCCCGGATACAAAGGGTCCGTCTCCCTATTCATCTCAATGTTACTAGCCTTTGCTCCGGATTCAAAGGGTCCGTCTCCCTATTCCTTCTCAATGTTATGGTCTTTACACCGGATACAAAGGGTCCGTCTCCCTATTCATTCTCAATGTTACTAGCCTTTGCTCCGGATTCAAAGGGTCCGTCTCCCTATTCCTTCTCAATGTTATGGTCTTTACCGGATACAAAGGGTCCGTCTCCCTATTCATTCTCAATGTTACTAGCCTTTGCTCCGGATTCAAAGGGTCCGTCTCCCTATTCCTTCTCAATGTTATGGTCTTTACCCCGGATACAAAGGGTCCGTCTCCCTATTCATTCTCAATGTTACTAGCCTTTGCTCCGGATTCAAAGGGTCCGTCTCCCTATTCCTTCTCAATGTTATGGTCTTTACCCCGGATACAAAGGGTCCGTCTCCCTATTCATTCTCAATGTTACTAGCCTTTGCTCCGGATTCAAAGGGTCCGTCTCCCTATTCCTTCTCAATGTTATGGTCTTTACCCCGGATACAAAGGGTCCGTCTCCCTATTCATTCTCAATGTTACTGGCTTATCATCATCTTTGATAACTCGACACCATAGTGGGTGTCTTTAGAGGTCCTCTATAGTTAAGAGGGGTTTTCCCTTTTTATAGTTCTTTTGTTTTGTCTACGTGGTTCGTCATGTCTCACCAAGGAGACTTGCTCTTCATTATGATTAATGAATAGACACCATAGTGGGTGTCATGGTAGTCCTCAATGGTTTAGAGAGGAGTTCCCCTTATTGAGTTTTCTTTGTTTTCATAGTTCGTAGTGGTTCGTCTCAAGTTCCATAAACGAGAAAGGGACTAAACTACTGTGTGCGCGCAATGATATACACAATGATATAGAAATCACACAACATGATAAACAAGCAATCCAATTTCATGCTTTGATCTTAAAGTCTTTTCACACATAGCACACAGCACACAAGGCAAACAAGCCGTGTAACACGGCAACATACGAACCACACATGTCCATACCTTATACGAAAGCACGAGTTGTCTTACACTCGAAGTCCCGGTCGGAGCTCACTACGGTCCTTTAGGTAATTAAAACAGTGTGTCAGCTTATTATTTTATGTGACGATAATTTATATCGTATGTTATTCCCTAAGTATGTTGTCACATGCTTAGTTTATATTGACTCTTAGAACTCCACATGCATTAATCCTAGGATCAACTTACTCCTAGGATATTCATACCTTTAGTTACACGTTAACTAAGTCCTTTTGCCTTAGCTTCGTGTTAAAGCATCTTAAGCGTTATTTATGTAACAAGTTTGTATAGACATAACTTGTCTAAGGTGTATTCCCTTCTTAGATAGATAGGTGAGTAATGTTTTAAACCTCGTATCACAATAATATAGTCCCTAATATACCCCTAGAACGTATTTATACAGAACCCACAAGTTTCCCCCAAATCTGAAACCACGACCCACATCTTTCCTCTTAACTCTTACTTCTGGTTAACTCCATTGATGTGTATTCTTCTCTAAAAGTTTTGTTAATCTAGCTGCAGTTGTTAGCTAGGTTATAAGTTCATTTCTAGACCATTCAACACTTTTATACCCACTGCATTACAGTTATACAGAAACCACAACATCATTGAAATCTGAAACAGCAACTCCATGTTTTTTTTTCTGATTCTTGTTTCTAGTTAGTCCAAGTGATGTTTAATTCTCTCCCACAGTATTTACCCCACTAATTATGGGTGTTAGCAACGGTTTAAACTCAAGACTAAATCAATAAGACACTCACCTAACATCTGTATTCAATTACACAGAAACAGCAACTGTCAAAAATCTGCAACCACACTTTTAGTGCAATACCCCTCCATTCCTCCCCTTGTAGTTAGATCATCAGTTTCTAAACCCACCAAATTTTCTTGTACAGATTTACTTAGGTGTATTAGTTAAGTGTCGGGTTTATTAGCAAGCTGGTACAACTCTCTCATGCTCCTTGTTTTTCAGTTATACAGAAGCAACTGTTACAGAAGAGAAAAACTGCTACAGAATCCGTTCATCATTCTTGATCCTTGCTGTTGGCTTATCCCGAACTCCCAGTTTATCCCAAGATACTCACTTACTCGGTTAGGTGTTCTAGTAAGATTTTTAAATCCAAAACCAAACCCAAGGCAGCTGGTTACATCTACCGAAATACAAAAACCCAAACACTAGTCTGGAAGGAAAAATAGGAAACTGAAAACTGTACTAATGCATTTTTCTTATTTGGTTCTGTGTCTGTTTTAAACTGGCTTCCAACTCCTCCCAACTTGCACCCACTTAGTTAATGTTTTATCATGATTTTTAATCTCAAACAACCCAAAGCAACTTGGTTAATGTTGTAGATTCTGTTAATTACTGAAACTGACAAACTGAATACAGAAAACAGAAAGCAGGAGTACTGAAACCAAAATCTGATACGCTTCATTCCACCCCTTTCCTTTGCTCATGAATTTTCTCTTGACCCCTAACTTCTCCCTCTTTGTTTGTTTACATTGTTTACCTTGTTGCACTCACTGGCATGACCAAAACAGAAAAAAAACTGAAACCTGAATCTGAAATCTTCTTTACATCATCTCCTTTTTTTCCTGTTTCATTCCTGAATCCGGTTTTAACTCCCCCAGTGTAATCCCACTTAGTTAACTTATTTAGTGAGACTTTAACTTAAACCACCTGAAACACATCAATACTAACTACCACTGAGACAGAAACAATTCTTCCAGGAACCGAAACATAACAACTGAAGTATTAAGCTCTGCTCTCCTTTCTTTTCTGTTATCTTGCTTCTGTTTCATTTCTGTTTTCCCACCAGTTTGATTTCTCAATTCTCCTAAAGTGTTAACGTATTTTGTTAGGTAAATTAGTAAGGTCTTAGGCTCATGACACTCTCAACATAACCCCTTCAAGGTTCTCTGTGCTAAGTTACACAGCACATAAAGGAAATACTCAACAGATTTGATAGCTTTATCGGTGTCTCTCTAGTTGTTCACGTTTCTGTCATTGATTAATTACTCAGCATTTACTTACCTAATTCAGTGTGCTAGCTAGTGTTAAGCTCAAGAGAAACTACCTAGCCTATCCCATTAACCCCACTGATGTAATTCCTATACTGAAACATACAAGTCTGCAGAAAAACTGCCACATAGGGACTGGAAATCAGAAACTGCTAATGATGTGAAACTGAATGTAACAGGTAAACTCTCTTCTTCAGTTTTATACCTTTTCTTTGTTTTTGTTTTTTTGTTTTTTTATTATCTAACTTCAGTTTCCTCTAGATTGTGTCACTACACAGTTAATTATCTCAATACAAATTTTAATCCCTTAAACAGACCCACAACAATACTGCTCGCTACTGTTATGAAATTCATTTAGCAGAGACGAAAAACTGTCGAAACAAAACTGTAGTGACGGTATTGATTTCTTTCTGTTCTGCAAGTCTCTTGATTCCTACTTCCCCACATTGTTTAGCTACCTAGTTAACTTCTTAATGGGGTTTTTAACTTTCAAAACAGACCCAAAGTCACATAGGCAACATTCCTGAAAACTCTTTGCACAGCAAACAGAAACTTGTACAACCGAAATCATGAAACTGATATTTATTTATTTATTTCCTTTCTCTTTTTTTTCTTTTTCCCAAAGTGTTAACACCTTTAGTTAGATAGATTTGCATAGCTTTAAGCTCATAGAACCTTCAGTATAACCTCTTACACCCCCTTAGTCACATGGTTACAGAAATCCATGTTTCAGGAATTTGTAACTGAAATTCAGAATCTGAAATCTCTTCTCATTATCTCCTTTGTTTGTGTTCTCATTCAATTAGGTGAGTTCTAGTAATCTCCTAGATCTGTCATTCAGTTACTACAGCGTTGGGGTTACTTCGGGCAGTTATTACACAACAGCATATAAAGTTTTAGAAACAGAAAACTGACTGAAACAGATATCATTACCTCCTTCTGTTTTAACTTTCATTCATTAATCTGGTTGTTATGTTTCCCAGTTTGTTTAGCTAATTAGTTTTATCAGTAGTTAAAGTTCAAAACAAACCCACAAGCAGTTCATTAAAAACTTTTCTGTTCTGGTTTCTTTAGCTAGTGTTTACAGATTTTTGACAGGTTATCAAGAAGCAATGAGTTTAAGAGAATCTGTACAGAAGGTTGGGTGATTCGAATACCTTTGGTTCCCTTCTGTGTTTTTGGGTTCCTCCTGGTGATTCTTGGCGCAGTGTGAGACTCTCAGCACCAGGATCACCCGACAACAACTAAGAAAAATAACCCAGGAGTTAGGCTATGATAAACCAGAGAAGGGACAAGGGCTAGAGCAACTGGAAATGGGTTTCGAAAGGTTCTACCTCCTGGTTCTGCTTCAGCGCAGGAGAGAGCAACTTCTACCAGCAGATTTCCAAGCCAAGTGTCTTTGTCTACCCAGGTGGTTTTGTCACACTTGAAAAAAAAACCGAAGTTGCATGCATGTTTCATGCGTGAGAAATAAGGAAGATTAGCAGGACTTGGGCAGGGAGTTTCGGGCAGAAACAATCCGAGAAAAGAAAGACCAGAAATGAAGAAGGTTAGTTTGGGAGAATTACCTTGTTGTCTATTCGTGAGAAACCAGGGAAGCATGAGGGAGATCTCTTGTTCTCTTTTTTTGAATTGCAACCCCCAGTTTCGGACTTGCAACCAGGGAATCAAGGACTTGAGTTCAGATAGACAAGGACGTGAGGGGGAAAAAAAAGTGTACACATCATGATTCTCGAATAACAGCAGGTGCAGGATGAAGAGAGAATTAAATGCCGTTTTACCCCTGCTGTTTGGACTGGTGTTGATCCAGGTGTTTCTCCAGAGCTTGCACACTGAGAACGGTACTGGCGTGGTTAGCATGCAAGTGAAGGAGGGGGACAACTAAGTCGTGTATTAATCAGAGGAAATCTCTGATGCGTGGAGAATTGCAAAAAGGACAAGCTCTGATGCATGAACTTTGAAGGCGCAGTAGGATTTAACTTTGACTGGAATCAGAAACACTCGGGTGGTGTTTGTGGCTTCAGGTATCAAGGGGGTATGGGCGTGGAAATTGTTTTAATGTGGTGGAGTTTCAAGGCAAGTGTCTCATCAGCTGATTATGTGGAAATCAACAACCGGCACCAGAAATTGTTTGGTTAGGATGAAGATTTCAGTACGTTTTCCAGGTAGTAAAGACTATGTCGATTCACTCTTTTTTTTCTTTAGTTACCTTAGTAAATCTAGTACTAGTTTTAATTCGTTAGTACTAGTTACTGAATTTAAGCATAGCTCAACCGGTTAAGGTATTCAGGGAAGGTACGAGAGGTCTCGGGTTCGAGCCTCAGCGGGAGCGTCTTTGCTCCTTTTCCTTTCTTTTTTTTGTATAGGTTATACTTGCTTATTTATATATGTAATATCACATACTATACCACGTTATATTTATTTATTTGTTACAAGGTTACGCGACGTTATCATTTTTATCACAACGTTACGATGTCGTAACGTTACGCCCATGTAGTTTTCGTATTAGTACATATTTAAGTACGCGACTTTATTAGCATGTAACGTCGTCACGCGTTCGGACATATATATATATACTAGATTTAATTTTTCGTACGTTATTTTATGTCCGAATTATAAAACGCGTTATGATTTTATGCGTTTAACGTTCAGGGATATTTTATAAAGTAACTAAAAATAAACAAAATAAAGAAAAACAAAAATAAAAAGAAGATGAAAAACATAAATAAATAATAGAATAAATAAAAAGAAAATAAATATAAAACAAAAACCAAAGTTAAATAGAATGATCAAACTAAAAGTAATAAAAGAAAAACAAAGTTTCTATTAAAACTAAGATCAATCTATTAAACAAAACTATCAAGAAAATAAGCTATAAACAAATTGAAAAGGAAAACAAAATTAAACAGAAACAAACTAAAAAGAAAAAATAAAATAAATCTCAATCAAATTAAATAAATATGTAAATTAACCGTGCCAGAGGTCCCCGACAACAGCGCCAAAAACTTGTAGCAGAAATATATTACTATCTCTACCTATGCAGTGTACCTATCGTTTTGCGGAAGAGTGAATTGTGTGGGGGTTGTCCATCTCAGGGACCTCGTTCAATTAATTGACAATTTATTAACTAACTGAGAAACTAAACTAAGAAAATAGGAAACATCACTTTTTTTAGGTTTTACTTAATTTAGAAAAGACTAACTCAATAAACAAATATGAAATAGTATAATAAAATAGTAAACAGTAAAATAAACTAAATAAAGAAATAAAGAATGAAACTCTTAAATCTAAAGAAGCACCCCGGATTGTTCTACAAACCTTCACTTTATTAATCTATTAATAAACTCCTCCCTAATTCTGCAATAA
Organism: Limonium bicolor; assembly: GCA_023374045.1. Classification (NCBI taxonomy): domain Eukaryota; kingdom Viridiplantae; phylum Streptophyta; class Magnoliopsida; order Caryophyllales; family Plumbaginaceae; genus Limonium; species Limonium bicolor. Next base: position 297,983,153 of record CM041777.1, on the reverse strand, counting down.
ACTCAAGAATCTTAATTAATCCATTGACTGGTCTCTGTACAACGAATCCTAACTGGAAGAAATAACAAGCCGCAAACCATGCCCAAATCAATTCTAACCAATCGCTTTATAACCAATTCCTATCGGAGACAGATTAACCTATAGGCAAACCATGTTTCTAGTCGTTAATCCGGTTTAACTTTCTATGTCTTGTTAACTAATCTCAGCTCCGCATGTTGATTAAGAAACTACAAAGATTGCTTTAATAATTAGCTAGAGAATTAAAGCGCATGAAGAACTGGAATTAAACTATTGCATTATTGAATTAGTCAAAAGATTACAAACAAATATAAAGATCTGGTTTGCTACCCCAATCCGAGGAGCTAAACTAACTACTCAAACATAAATATAAAAATAACAAAGAATGTGTAACGACCCCAACACTGACCTAGGAGTTAGGGACGTTACACGCCGCGTATTACTACCTAATAACGCAAGGCTCTAAACTAACTTTCGCAATAAAGGCCCAAACTAAATACTTGTATAAATAGTATAATTAAAGTATAATGGAAATATCTTCAAATTACAATATAGCGTAATTGTCAAACCAGAAATCAAAAGCGGAAGGGTCAAACGTGACTAAGGCCCGTAGGCTACAAATCATAATCGAAATAGTCTGAATAATCAAATAAGCTAACTAGCTAAGCCCCAGAAGCAAAAGCGATCCTCGATGATCAATCTGCAATGTTAGTAAAAGTGGGGGAATGAGCACACAACCATGCCCAGTAGATGACTAACTTCATCAACTAGCATGCTCAAAACATTTGTAGAACAGAGTATAAATTCAGAGGTTTAAACAGAAGGGAAAGATAATTTCCTTAGCAAAACCAGAGGCAGAAGTCCATCCAACAGGACTAATAGAATTCGGAGTAATCAGATTCACAAACAGAACGGGACACTAGTTATCAAAGTAGTCAGACAGAACGGATAGAATCTGTGAACAAAACGAGGAAACATCACTCGTGAACAGAACAGGTGAGACACCTGTGAACAGAACGGGGAACCCCCGTGGCAAACAGAAGGACGTCCTACGCAGCGCGCTACGACATAGCTAAACCAGCCATCCACGGTTCAAGTGTGGGGTGAGGTCGTTCTACATACGAAGTAACAACAAAATCCAGGGGAGTCCTAGTTTTAATTTTAGTTTGTTGTTAATAACTACTCTGCTATGTTACCTTCGGACATAAATGTTTTTCTACGAGCTTTGAGTTATTCACTCCTTCCTTGTCACACAATGAGGACATTGTTTAATTTTAAGTGTGGGGTAGGGAGTGACCTTCAGTCATCACTTCAGACCACTAGTTTTTTATTGTTTTCAGGTGATGAATAATGTGCTTCTCTAATGTCGTAAATGTTGAATTTTGGGTGAAAATATCTGTGGAAGTTTGAAATTGAGCCTGATGACAACCTTAAAAAAAATTCTACTTAAAGGTTGTCTGATTGTATTGTTTTTCTAAAATTTATTCTATTTTCACTTATTCGATGGATTGGCTTATTGTGGAGACTAAATGCGTTTAGCTTTGGATCTTGGGAATGATATGAATGTTTGGAATGAAAGGATAAGGCAAGGTACTCCTCTGATCAAAAAATTTCTAAACTGAATCAGGCCTCTTTTATCTGGTTATTAAGTCCTCGAGGTGCTTTATCACCTATCTACCTAAGGTCTCGTGATCTGGGATAGTTGGCACAAAGCCGTTACACGGATAAAGAGAAAAGTCTGGGTAAAGGAACAACTATGCAATTAATTAAATCAATCATTCGTTTTTATTTCTTGGCGAAGAAAATTTTTTGCATGCGAAATATTTAATTGCAGTTTTTTTTAGTTTTTGATCATGAGTACGTGGTGTTGAAAGGTATTGCGGAATAAGGCATTACTTCACATCCCTTGTCATCCAAATGGTAATGGAATGAAATTGGTGGAAGGTTCTAAGCTAATCTGCATTTCAGTTTCTGTAATTCAGTATATTCATGTTTTTATTAAAATTATTCTCTATTCACTGTTTCTGAAAACATATGGCTTAGAGTAGATTGATTTTTCTGATTGTCATTTAGCTTGTTTTCCTTCCACTTGTGTTTGATCCTGGAGTTTAAGGTTTCGGTTTGGATCAGTTATGTTCTTTATTTGCTTGAGGACAAGCAAAAGCTAAGTGTGGGGTATTTGATAAGTGCGGAATTTATCTATGTTTCTATGCTTAATGTGATTAATATTTTATTGGTTTTTATGATAAATTTCATACTTATATGCTTAATTATGTTAAAAGTTTAGATTATTCCTCACATGTGGCACTACAAAAAAACTGTAGTATCACAGACGGAATATTTCCTACGGAATTATTCCGTATGTAAAAAGTATTTTCACCTACGGAATTTTATGTTATTTCCAACGGATTACACCAAATTCGGACAACATTACCTACGGAATTAATCCGTATGTAACAAGTATTAGTGACGGAATTCGGAAAAATTACACACCAAATTATTTCCGTAGGTGAAATTGTTTCAATATTTTACCCGCGAACCCAATAAACTTATGGAGGGAAATCAAATTACTAAATGTTATACTTTTAATGACGGAATTTCCGTAGGTGAAAGTCTATCAATATAATATCTAGACTTTAATTATCAGCAACTAAATATTCCGCAGGTAATAACCTTTACCTACAACATTTATTCTAATACAAATCCACCACAGGTCCACAATTAGTCATTCACCCCAAATCTTCTTTTATCTCTTTTTCTTTTTGCACCCCGTACAGGCGTTATCTTCTTCTTTGCGATTGGACTGATTTTTCCACGCTGCTGTGAAGATTTGCAACCCTAACGCTGCCGGTAATGGCTTTCATTTTTTTCCTCTGAATATTGCGACCCTGGCTGGCGAAATCTGGAGCTTCGTTCTCTTATTTCCTTCTACACCTTCATTCTCTTCTTTGCTTGCGCTTTGCAGGGCAAAATCTGGAACTGCAGTTCATAAGGTAACCTGTAAATCTTCTCTGCACCTTCATTCTCTGTGCTTGCGTTGTCGAAGTGGTAACCTGTAAATCTTCTCTGCATCGTTTGTCTAGTTTTTCTAGTACAGTCAGAAGATCCGTCTTTCTCTTGAATGTGTGTTTGTCTCTTCCATTCCTAATTGCTTATAAGACGAATGTGCCCAACCACTTAGAAGCAAGAGGGGAAATAACGGACATATATATGTTGGAGAGTAAGAAGTCTGTATATCAATAGCAGAAGAATTTTTAATCTTGTTTGGAATTTATCTCAAAGGAAGAAGTGGTTTAGTTCATGAGCACGACCTGAAGGATATAACATTCTGCGACAAGAAAATAGCCAAATGAAAGAAGTATTGCATCACTTATAGAGTATATTTTAGTAGTTAGTTTGTTTGCGGTCAATATATAAACCTTTTAAATTTTTGAACCAAACTTGTCTGCTTCATCATCCTAAACTGCAGTCATGTAATTAAGACGAGAGAAATTATAAAAGACAGAGTAATCACATGTAGTTCATGGAAAGCAGCAGGGTCATTCACTATGTAACACCCCAACCGCTAATCCTGCCATTATCCTCTAATCCGTCCATAATCTCCTTACTCGCAGCGGAATACTTACCTACTCCCGGCGGGTGATACATTGCCGATAACCATCCAAGGTTAACAAGGCTACTACTACTTACCGTATCGGTCTGACGATTAGAATGAATACATACATACTACTTACTTTACAATACCGAATACTTACTTACATTTGATTACCGAGTATACCGAATATATGAATTACATTCCAACACTACTTCCCAAAAATGAAGAGTTTGTACATCCTCTCCTTACTATTCAATCAAGAGTTCAATATCCAAAAAGGTGTACCACATGGTACACCGGCTACACAAAGGCCTTAGCCGTGTACAACTCAGTACACCGTTTCATTCCTACTACTACTCCAAAAAGAATCACATCTCGACCTTACTTTACCTTCACGCCTCGCGGGTACCTGTGGAGTAAAAACATTCCCCCTAGGGGGTCAGCTTACGCTGCATATGATAACCGCATACCCCGCGTACTAGCGAGGGTACGCCAACTATTTGGTCGAGTACATGCGGTTCGTTTCATTCATACATACATACATGCTTTATACAATACGATACAGTACAGTCATTTTACCAAGCATACATACATACAATACATACAAGGAATACAATACAAGTCATTCAATCACACTTACCATACTCACCGCATCACGGAGATACAATTCTCCAATACATACAAGGTCTTGTTAGCCTTATTACACACCCGGGTTAATCGGGTGTTCAATACTTTTACTCCGGGTCAATGACTTACAATAGTCAAGACCATTACAAATACAATACATACTTCTTACATACTTTACTTCCAGTTAAGTCGGTATGACCTCCGGGCAGGGAATACTACTTCCCACCACCGGGCTTTAGGGTGGCCCACTAATCCAGGATGCTACCCATACAAAGGGAATTGGTCCAAGGAAAAGATCATAGCCAGGATTCGGTTCCAACCTCTTGTGGTTCCTTATCCTCACGCGTGGCCGAAACTATATCGGGCTTCTACTCATTCCATTTTACTCATTACTCATGTTAGGAGTTAGGTTGTTAGGAATTAGTAGAAGTCCATACTTACTTCCATACATACATACGTACACAAGTACTCATACTTACACATACACTCCATTTCCATTCATACATTTCATGAATTATACAAACTAAATGTTCAAGAGCATAAAACAAGAACAATATAGTTCAAACACAATTAAGTGCAATATAAGTCCGATTCGTGCATTTATCTTGTTGGTGATCACATAAGCACACAAATCGGGGTAACCAGGTTAGGATACAGGGCATGAGGAAATCATACCGTTCACCGTCGTAGGGTACTACCGGTTCCCTTGGAGCTCAACTATGGGATTCCTATACATACATGAAGTAGTATGATCAATGATCTATTATTGATCTACTTACTCCTTCATTGATATTTTCAATGTATACTTACTACTTCTTTACATTCTTACTTGGTTATAAAACCATTCTTTCCTTTATTACTTCATAAACTTGTTTTCTTACAAACTTACTTACTTTCTTACCATTTTTACTTCATCAATGGTGTATTACTACATATATATGCATATAGGTATATAGGCATATATATATATATATATGATTACTATAGTCATATAATTAAAACATTTTTTTTGTAAGTGTTTGGGCCGTCCGACCACCGTCCGACCCAACCCTGGTCGGACCATTCCAGTAGGTTTTCGTCCTCTGAAATTACTCCCGTCCGACCCAGCACTATTCCGTCCGACCCATACCCTCTGGGTCGGACCATTCCAGAAAGTTTCGATTTTGTCATCCAGGTCATGTCCGACCCACGTCCGACCCAACTGGGTCGGACGAAGTCAGAAACTTCGATGGAGAAAATTTTCGCCCGTCCGACCCACGTCCGACTCACGGCCCTGGGTCGGACCATTCCAGAAATATTTCCTGTCGATTATCAAGGCCCGTCCGACCCACGTCCGACTCACGGCTCTGGGTCGGACGGTTCAGAAAGAATTACCGGTGTTTTCTCAAGGCCCGTCCGACCCACGTCCGACTCACGGCTCTGGGTCGGACGGTTCCAGAAAGTTTGATTCTCGTTATTTAAGCCATGTCCGACCCACGTCCGATCCAGACGCTGGGTCGGACGGTTCCAGAACATTGCTACCGATTTATTTTTCTTTCCCCAATTTCACCCATTGTTTCCCCACTCTTCCTACTTGGATCCTAACATGTTTTAGTACTATTTAGACACTCTAAATCACCTTAATTCATCCACCAACTTGCTACTCAATCCTTACATTTACTTACACCTTTTCCTCATTACATTTTCAACACTTATACTAGTTTCCTCACACTTATGCTACAGATTTTGTTTTTTCTTTCTATGCTACAGATTTTTACCTTAACTCTTACACTTCAATGCTCCTTCAACTAATGCTACTCCTAGCATCCAAAATGCATTACCTTACACTCTAGTTTCCTTCCATTTATAAACTTCTCTCAAAATCTGTTGCAAACTACAAAAACACTCCTCTTAACTCTCCAAATACTTCCTCTTCTTAAACATCTTAAGTCCTCTCCTTTCTACACAAATTTTGACATGGTCTCCCCTATAATTCTCACTTTCTCCACACATCATCTCAGCTCACAATTCACATTCCCACAACCTGTTACACAATACTCATTATACCCATTTCAATACTACTACAACATCCATAAAATCCTGCACACATACACATTCACTACCCAAGGTTTTCCCAAGTTTTAAACATCATTTAAAACTTCAAAAACTGTTACATTCTTTTCTCCAATACATTACTACATTACCACTACTCATTACTCAATCCATTAATCATTTTACTTACTCAAAAACTGTTACAATACCACATACACAAACTAACCCAAGGTAAGGGCATTACCTTGACTTGTTAGTTTTTCTTTCTTTCTTTTCCTTCCTCTTCCTTTCTTCTCCTTTGTTCTCGGTCCCAATGAGATTCACACACACACAAGTGCTACAGCACATACCAATACACAATACCAATTTAGCATCCATTTTACACTAACCCTAGAATTTAAGTTTTAGGGTTTAGAAAAGAGTGTTACCTTCCAATGAGTAGATGAGGTTCTTGACTAGTGAAAGAACAAGATTTCTAGCCCAACAAAAGAGCCAAAATCGGCTGGAACAAAGAAGGCCAAGAGTTCAAAACATGGAAATTCTTATAATGTTAATGAGAGCTAGAAACGATGGATTTTCGAACTTCTTTTTACCTCAAGATGAAGAGGAGGTGAAGGTGCTTCTAATGGTGGACTTGAATCTTCAAATGGTGAACACTCATAAAATCAAAAATGGAGCTTTTGGATTTTTGAAAGGAGGAAAGTGTTCTCCTCTGCAAGGGGATTACAATGGTACTAATTTTGTAATTTTTGGAGCAAGATTAGTGGGTTAACAAGATGAGAGAAGGAGGGAGTTGTGTGAGTTTCTTCCTTCTCCATTGGTGTCGCAGGGTAGAAGAGAAAGAGAGAATAGAGAAGGGTGCAAAACGTGAGTGAAGAGGGGAGTGAGGAGAGAGAGTCTAATTTTTTTTGCTTTTTACTTATTAGTTTTGTCCTTTAGCAAATAAGGGGAATAAAGAGAGTGAGAGAGGGAGGGTGCTGGCCGGCCCCTACACACACACACACTCTCACATTTTTATTTTTATTTGCAAAGTGGACACACTTAGTTTGTTTATTTGTACTCTTACCCCACAACTTACCGGTTGTTACAGTTTTCACTAACCGGTACCCGTTTCCGGAATTTTCTCGTTTAATTAATTTTATTGGTTCTAAAGCTTCACTAATATTTATTAGTGACTATTTAGTTGACCAAAATTGTTACGAGTCTGTTTGACCCGCTTAAAGTCGTGTTTTCCCGGTTTCCTCGAAAAACGCGCTCTAAGGTTCGTTTAGGCTTTTAACCCATTTTAAAGGTCCGTTTTCTTCGGGATTTGTTCCCTAGTATTTATTTTAGTGTAATTAAGCTTTTAAAATATAATTAGCCTAATTAATCACTGTTTTTAATTACGGGGTATTTCAATCTACCCCCCTTAAGAAACTTTGCCCTCAAAGTTGCTCAAGGCTACAATTTACCATTTCTACTCATTTGGCAAGTCAATTGCCACGACACATTCTACTACCACCTTACAAGGTGTTCACAATTCTTACACTACCAGCATACGCAATTCAGATACCATGCCACATACTTAGTTCAAATACCATACGCAATACTTCATTCAGTTCATACATTCCACAATACATTCACAATACTTCACAATGTCACTCGTGTCGTATACCGTACAACACAGATGCATTGCTCATTACATACATACCATACACATCGTACATACCAAATACTACTAGCACTACTTTGTGCCACTACAATACACTTAGCACTACATGTGCCAACCAAAATACAAACTTACATACATACTATGCAATGCTAACCCGAAGCAATGCAACAGCAAAAAGGCTCTACCCCCCTTAAAAGGGGTACGCCCCGTACCCTCCGTGCTATACGGATACTAGACATCTAGTCTACAAATAAATTCGGGTACTTCGCCTTCATGGCGTCCTCTAATTCCCAAGTCGCTTCCTCGCGTCGTGGTTAGACCAAGACCTTCACCATTCGTACAGATTTATGGCGAGTGTCTCTTGTCTTGGTATCAAGGATTCGCAGTGGAGTCTCGACATATCTCATCGTCGGCTCTAGGGATAGATGTTCGGGTTCTAATACATGAGAGGGATCGGCTATATATTTCTTGAGTTGTGATACATGAAAGACATCATGAACACGCCCCAATTCTTCAGGCAATGCTAGCCTATAAGCTACGGCTCCAATCCTCTCGGTAATGGCATACGGGCCTATAAATTTCGGGCTCAGTTTGCCCTTCTGGCCAAATCGGAAGACACCCTTCATAGGTGAGACACGCAGGAACACCTGGTCGCCCACGGCGAACTCAAGGTCGCGTCGTCGCACATCCGCATAGGATTTCTGTCTATCTTGGGCTGCCTTCATATTGGCTCGGATTTGTTGTACCTCAGCTTGTACTTGTTCCAAATACTCCGGTCCTATGATGACCGCTTCGCTTGACTCATCCCAACACAACGGGGTACGGCAAGGTCTACCATACAAAGCTTGGAATGGCGACATCTTAATCGAAGCATGGTAGCTATTGTTATACGAAAACTCGATAAGATGAAGCTTCTCTATCCAGCTCCCCTGGAAGTCTAAGGCACATGCCCTTAGCATATCCTCTAGTGTTTGGATGATCCTTTCTGTCTGACCGTCGGTCTGTGGATGGAAGGCGGTGCTAAGCTTCAACTCAGTACCCAGCGCTTCTCGTGTCGCTCTCCAGTATCTCGAAAGAAATCTGGTGTCACGGTCAGATACAATGGTTTTTGGGACTCCGTGGTGTCGGATGATCTCCTTGTCGAATAGCTCTGCGAGCTTCGCCACCTTCCAGGTGTCCTTCATCGGTATGAATCGGGCAACCTTGGTGAGGCGATCGACTATTACCCAGATCATGTTGAGTCCTCCCCTAGCAGGTGGGAGTCCAACAACAAAATCCATGGAGATGTCATGGAATTTCCACTCCGGAATGGGCATGGATTGCACCATTCCTCCCGGTCTTCGGTGCTCAAACTTCACCTTCTAGCATGTGAGACACCTCAGAACATACTCAGTCACGTCTGACTTCATCCCTGACCACCAGAAGTACCTCTTCATGTCTTTGTACATTTTAGAGGCTCCCGGATGGACATGCAATGTCGAACAATGTGACTCACGCAGAATGCGATCCCTTAGCTCAGCATGCTTCGGGGGACGCATAATCTGCCATTCAAACGGATCAGACCATCTTCATGCAGTTTAAAGTCGTACTTTCGGCGCTCGAAGGTACCATCTGTAATTTTCTGTCTGATCTCTGTGAAGTAAGGGTCGCTCAACTGAGCGTCTCGCACCTCGTCAACCAAGCTAGAAGAAGCGAGTAGCGAATGGAGCGAGTGTGCTCGACGACTCAGGGCGTCGGCTACTACGTTTGCCTTCCCTTCTTTATACTGGAGGTTGATGTCGTAATCCGAGAGGAACTCCATCCACCTCCTCTGCCTTAGGTTCAATTCTTTCTGGGTGAATACGTACTGTAGACTTTTGTGGTCGGAATAGATGGTGATGCTTACCCCATAGAGATAGTGTCGCCATATCTTCAAGGCGAAGACAATGGCTCCTAACTCTAGATCATGGTCGGGTAATTCTCCTCATGCTTTTTCAGCTGGCGAGAAGCATAGGCTACTACCTTGCCATGTGCATGAGTACGCATCCCATGCCCTTGCCCGATGCATCAATACACCTCAAATCCCTCTGTGCCCTCTGGAAGTGTGAGAATTGGCGCTGAGGTCAATGAGTCTTTCAATTTCTGGAAGGATACTCGCACTCCTTTGTCCATACAAAGGGTGCATCTTTCTTCATCAATGACGTCATGGGCTTAGCGACTTTTGAGAAGTCCTTTACAAACCTCCGGTAATAACCGGCTAAACCAAGAAAGCTCCGGATGTCGGTAACAGTCTTAGGTCTAGGCCATGATCGCACTGCTTCATTTTGGATGGATCTACTGAAATGCCCGCGCTCGAGATGACATGACCGAGGAATGATACCTGATCTAGCCAAAACTCGCATTTGGAGAACTTCGCATACAGCTGGTTCTCGCGCAGTGTCTCAAGTACTTTTCTCAAATGGTTTTCATGTTCTTCTGGTGACTTCGAATACACAAGAATGTCGTCAATGAATACTACTACTGAAGTGTCCAGCTGATCACTGAATAACCGATTCATTAGGTCCATGAATTTGGCTGGTGCATTAGACAAACCGAATGGCATCACCGTGAATTCGTAGTGGCCATATCTTGTTCGGAATGCTGTTTTCTGAATGTCTTGCTCTTTGATAGCAATTTGGTGGTAACCGGATCGGAGATCAATCTTAGAAAAGACGGATGCTCCCTTCAACTGATCGAACAGGTCGTCGATGCGTGGCAATGGGTACTTGTTCTTTACAGTGACCGCATTCAATTCGCGGTAGTCGATGCAGAGGCGGAGACTACCGTCCTTCTTCTTCACGAAGAGGACCGGTGCTCCCCAGGGTGATACGCTCGGGCGTATAAACCCTTTGTCGAGAAGATCATGTAGCTGTTCTTTGAGTTCTGCCATTTCTGCCGGTGCCATACGGTATGGTGCCCTAGCATGGGACCAGTACCCGGTACAAGATCGATTTCAAATTCTACCGCCCTCTGTGGTGGCATACCAGGTAGCTCTTTCGGAAATACATCAGGGAATTCTGAGACTACTGCTACCTCGTCACTGAACTCTGGATCTCTCTCCAGGTCTTGCACGTGACATAAATACACTTCATGCCCTTTTCTGAGCTCCCGATACATTGCCATGGCGGAGATGACTGTAGTTGAAGGCTCTCTCGGTCTCTGGCGGTATGAAACAGTGACCCCAGATGGACTCTTGAGCAGCAATCGGTGCTCGGCGCATAGGATTCTCCCCTTGTGCCGCTCCAACCAGTTCATTCCAATAATTAAGTCGAATCCCAATCCGTTGAATTCAATGAAGGAAATGGGAAACGCTTCACCTTTGATTTGAATGGTGGCTGATTTGTAATACTTGGTACATTGTACCCGCTCCTTCGATGGGAGAGTAACCAAGAAGTTCGGTAGCTCATCCGCATCTAGCCCCAACTTCTTCGCAAGAGATGGCGATATGAAGGTGTGAGAGGCGCCGGAGTCGAATAATACTGAGGCTTCGATGCCGTTTACTGGGAATTCCCGTTAGAATGGTGCCGCTCTTGCCGGCTTGTTCTTCGGTGAGGATGCTCAGGTTACCTTCGGTACCGAGTCCACAACCTATTGATTCATGAGATTATAAGTAAAGATGGTGGAACGCAAGTGGAATTTAATAACCAACTCTGCTTTTATTGAATAACCAACCATCATACATACTGTGTCTCTAATACACGTTACTACTGGATTACATGCTACTACAAGATTAATACTTTCTAAAGGTAAGGTTCAGGCGTCCTGGTATCATGTGTGTGGCATTGATTATTGCCGGTGGTGCCGTATTCAACTTGATCTTCTGGATCCCGTGATACAGCAACCTTGATTTTCCACCCATGATTAGAACATCTCCTGATCTCAATACCAATTTTTCTGCGAGGTCCACACGCTTCCGCTCGCTATACAAAATACGGCGTCATCACCAATGGACCAAGACACTACGGGCACTCCTAGTTCAAGAGATTCCGCTGTCTCGTCCTTGTCTTGGTGTAAGCCAAGTCGTCCTTCTTTTTCATAGAAGTTGACGATACACAGATCTGCTTCAAGTGCAGGGATTGGTTCATCTTCACATTGTTGTGCAATTTCTACAGCTTGTGTGACAAGCGTTTGGAATTCTGGGGGTATTGCTGGAGGTGTTGCTCCGTCTCCTGCTCGCGTTGTTTGGTATGTCTTGGTATAAGGGTTCCAGTCCTTTCCCAAGCACATCATTTTCAGCTTCATTGTAGCTCCACCGGGGAATTCGGGTGTATAAAATCCTCCTGGACCCGTTCCTAACTCGTTGCATCGTCGGATGATTGAAATTTGTGCTTCGGGTGTCAGGTATCCTTTTAATAAGATCATACCTGGGCGGATGACCTGACACTGTTCGTTGTTGAAGTGGTGATTGGCGATGTCGATCTCTTCATGAGGTGAGTTTGAAGGTATTGGGTAACAGATATGGAATTTCCCTAAGGTGGTAAATTCATCTAGAATAGTTCTAGGCTTACTAATTCATTTCATGCTCAATACATACTTCCATTACTTTCATGCTCAATTTCATACTTCAAGTACTTACGCATTCATGCTTTCATTCATACAATTACTTTAATACTTAGTCATGCTCTTCAAGGATTAAAGGTTACAGTGGTTACCTGGGCCGGACTTAGTCCCGGTCCCATCACGGTCTATGATGTGTAAGGCCGGCTGCCTCTGCGGTGCGCCCTTCTGCGGACCTCGGGACCCTGTCCCTGTGAGGTATGCTGGGCATGAGCATCGCCAGATGCAACCTCCTTGCCCTCACGCTGCTTGTAGCCCTGGTAGTTGCCCTTGGGCTTAGAATTCTCCGGCATGCATTGGCACGGTGGCCCGGTTTCTGGCAAGTGAAGCAGCGGATCTCCCTTCCTTGGCAATCTGTGCCGGGATGATCCTTGTTGCAGTTACGGCAGATGTAGCTGCGGCCATCGATTGGTTCTTTCCTTGGCCAAATCCAGAACCTATAGCTTTCAAGTTAGCAAGGTTTGGTATACTTACAATACTCTATATACATACAATTCACAAGTGTACTAATTCGGTTTCGGTTTCTTACCCCTGTAGGGCTGAGACCTCAGTGGCTTCGCTGCCACTGGTGCGGTGTAGGCAATCTGTAACGGCTCAGTTGCCTTGCCCTTCTCAGCATGGGCACCGCCGTCTCCGGATGTATTTTTCTGCTGGTGGGAGTGCTTCCCTTCCTTTTCTTCCAGGGTTTGGATTGGTTTTGTTCATCGGAGGGGTTACCCTTGCCGCTCACCTTGCGCTTCAGCGCTTGTTCCTCATCTCTCAGCTGGCAGGTGATCTCAACTCGAGATGCAGCGTGGTAACACTCCTGAATTACTTAGGCATTAGGTTACATTTACATACGGGAATACTAATTCACATTACTCATGGCTTTTTAAGGGTTCAACTTGTTTACCTGAAGGGAGGTAAACCGAGTGAAGCCCATGCCATACCGGAGTCGATGGCTCAATCCGCCGTAGAAGCGGTCGACCAAGACTTGGCCGGTATACCCAAGGTCGGGTAGAAGTCGGAGAAGAGAGGTGAAGGTGCGGTAATATTCATCAACCGTCATCTTCTCGGTCATTTTTAGTGCATCGAGCTCAAGCCTTTTCTTGGTCTTGACATGCTCGGGGTAGTACTTAGATCGGAGGAGAAGGTGAATGCTTCCCATCCGAAAGCAGGGTCAGCTATGTGCTCGGCCTTAACGAGCTTCCACCAGTCCATAGCCGCGTCTTTGAGGTAGTACGCAGCTATCCTCACTCGACTCCAGCGGGAGTCTCAAGTGTCTCGAAGGCCGTCTCCATCTCGGAGAGGTAGGCCTCGAGCTTGGCGGGGTCGCTCTCGCCTCTAAAGCATGCAGGTCGAAGGTCGGCGACAGCTTTTACCCAATTCGTTTCTCGGGGATGAGGTGGGTCGGCTGCTGCTGTGTTTGCTGTGTTTGCTGTACAGCCGTTATTACTTGCGGTAGCATCTGCGCTACCGTGGCGGCGACGATCTCAGCTATCGTCTGCGCGCCCGGTCCATCAGATGTCTCTCCTCTAGGTCGGCCTCGACCCCGTCCTGACATCTGAACAAGTGTGGATTACATTAGATGTTGTGATACTATGACCTCATGGTCTTCATTCAAACAATGGTATCGTCTTTGCAGACGTTAGGGTATCCGTTGTTAACAACGGTAGTTCCTAGTTAGGTTTCTAAATATCCGTCTTATGGCGGTTGAAATCCTAACTCGGTAATCACTACACTTAAGAGTCTAATCATCAGAGCGATACTTCGCTCTGATACCACTTTTTGTAACACCCCAACCGCTAATCCTTCCATTATCCTCTAATCCTTCCCATAATTACCTTACTCGCAGCGGAATACTTACCTACTCCCGGCGGGTGATACAATGCCGTTAACCATCCAAGGTTAACAAGGCTACTACTACTTACCGTATCGGTCTGACGATTAGAATGAATACATACATACTACTTACTTTACAATACCAATACTTACTTACATTTGATTACCGAGTATCCGATAATGAATTACATTCCAACTACTTCCCAAAAATGAAGAGTTTACAACTCTCCTTCTATCCAATCAAGAATTCAATATCCAAAAAGGTGTACCACATGGTACACCGGCTACTCAAAGGCTCTAGCCGTGTACAACTCGGTACACTATTCCAATTCCTACTACTACTCCAAAAAGAATTACATGCTGCCCTTACTCTACCTTCACGCCTCGCGGGTACCTGTGGAGTAAAAACATTCCCCCTAGGGGGTCAGCTTACGCTGCATATGATAACCGCATACCCCGCGTACTAGCGAGGGTACGCCAACTATTTGGTCGAGTACATGCGGTTCGTTTCATTCATACATACATACATGCTTTATACAATACAATACAATACATTCATTTTACCAAGCATACATACATACAATACATACAAGGAATACAATACAAGTCATTCATTCATACTTACCATACTCACCGCATCACGGAGATACAATTCTCCAATACATACAAGGTCTTGTTAGCCTTATTACACACCCGGGTTAATCGGGTGTTCAATACTTTTACTCCGGGTCAATGACTTACAATAGTCAAGACCAATACAAACAATACATACTTCTTACATACTTTACTTCCAGTTAAGTCGGTATGACCTCCGGGCAGGGAATACTACTTCCCACCACCGGGCTTTAGGGTGGCCCACTAATCCAGGATGCTACCCATACAAAGGGAATTGGTCCAAGGAAAAGATCATAGCCAGGATTCGGTTCCAACCTCTTGTGGTTCCTTATCCTCACGCGTGGCCGAAACTATATCGGGCTTCTACTCATTCCATTTTACTCATTACTCATGTTAGGAGTTAGGTTGTTAGGAATTAGTAGAAGTCCATACTTACTTCCATACATACATACATACACAAGTACTCATACTTACACATACACTTCATTTCCATTCATACATTTCATGAATTATACAAACTAAATGTTCAAGAGCATAAACAAGAACAATATAGTTCAAACACATATAAGTGCAATATAAATCCGATTCATGCATTTATCTTGTTGGTGATCACATAAGCACACAAATCGGGGTAACCAAGTTAGGATACAGGGCATGAGGAAATCATACCGTTCACCGTCGTAGTCTACTACCGGTTCCTTGGAGCTCAACTATGATTCCTATACATACATGAAGTAGTATGATCAATGATCTATTATTGATCTACTTACTCCTCATTGATACTTTCAATGTATACTTACTACTTCTTTACATTCTACTTGGTTATAAAACCATTCTTTCTTTACTACTCATAAACTTGTTTTCTTACAAACTTACTTACTTCCTTACCATTATTACTTCATCAATGGTGTATTACTACATATATATGCATATAGGTATATAGGCATATATATATGTATATATTACTATAGTCATATAATTAAAACATTTTTTTTTGTAAGTGTTTGGGCCGTCCGACCCACCGTCCGACCCAACCCTGGGTCGGACCATTCCAGTAGGTTTTCGTCCTCTGAAATTACTCCCGTCCGACCCAGCACTATTCCGTCCGACCCATACCCTCTGGGTCGGACCATTCCAGAAAGTTTCGATTTGTCATCCAGGTCATGTCCGACCCACGTCCGACCCAACCTCTGGGTCGGACGAAGTCAGAAATTCTGGATTTCGCCCGTCCGACCCACGTCCGACTCACGGCCCTGGGTCGGACCATTCCAGAAAGATTTCCGTGTTTTTAAGGCCCGTCCGACCCACGTCCGACTCACGGCTCTGGGTCGGACGGTTCCAGAAAGTTTGATTCTCGTTATTTAAGCCATGTCCGACCCACGTCCGATCCAGACGCTGGGTCGGACGGTTCCAGAACATTGCTACCGATTTATTTTTCTTTCCCCAATTTCACCCATTGTTCCCCACTCTTCCTACTTGGATCCTAACATGTTTAGTACTATTAACACTCTAAATCACCTTAATTCATCCACCAAACTTACTACTCAATCCTTACATTTACTTACACATTTTCCTCATTACATTTTCAACACTTATACTAGTTTCCTCACACTTATGCTACAGATTTTGTTTCTTCTTCTATGCTACAGATTTTTACCTTAACTCTTACACTTCAATGCTCCTTCAACTAATGCTACTCCTAGCATCCAAAATGCATTACCTTACACTCTAGTTTCCTTCCATTTACAAACTTCTCTCAAATCTGTTACAAACTACAAACACTCCTTAAACTCTCCAACTACTTCCTCTTCTTAACATCTAAGTCCTCTCTTTCTACACAAATTTGACATGGTCTCCCCTATAATTCTTACTTTCTCCACACATATTCAGCTCACAATTCACATTCCCACAACCTGTTACACAATACTCATTATACCCATTTCAATACTACTACAACATCCATAAAATCCTGCACACATACACACTACCCAAGGTTTTCCCAAGTTTTAAACATCATTTAAAACTTCAAAAACTGTTACATTCTTTTCTCCAATACATTACTACATTACCACTACTCATTACTCAATCCATTAATCATTTTACTTACTCAAAAACTGTTACAATACACATACACAAACTAACCCAAGGTAAGGGCATTACCTTGACTTGTTAGTTTTTCTTTCTTTTTTCCTTCCTCTTCCTTTCTTCTCCTTTGTTCTCGGTCCCAATGAGATTCACACACACACAAGTGCTACAGCACATACCAATACACAATACCAATTTAGCATCCATTTTACACTAACCCTAGAATTTAAGTTTTAGGGTTTAGAAAAGAGTGTTACCTTCCAATGAGTAGATGAGTTCTTGACTAGTGAAAGAACAAGATTTCTAGCCCAACAAAAGAGCCAAAATCGGCTGGAACAAAGAAGGCCAAGAGTTCAAAACATGGAAATTCTTATAATGTTAATGAGAGCTAGAAACGATGGATTTTCGAACTTCTTTTTACCTCAAGATGAAGAGGAGGTGAAGGTGCTTCTAATGGTGGACTTGAATCTTCAAATGGTGAACACTCATAAAATCGAAAATGGAGCTTTTGGATTTTTGAAAGGAGGAAAGTGTTCTCCTCTGCAAGGGGATTACAATGGTACTAATTTTGTAATTTTTGGAGCAAGATTAGTGGGTTAACAAGATGAGAGAAGGAGGGAGTTGTGTGAGTTTCTTCCTTTCTCCATTGGTGTCGCAGGGTAGAAGAAGAAGAGAGAAAAGAAAATAGAGAAGGGTGCAAAACGTGAGTGAAGAGGGGAGTGAGGAGAGAGAGTCTAATTTTTTTTTGCTTTTTACTTATTAGTTTTGTCCTTTAGCAAATAGGGGAATAAAGAGAGTGAGAGAGGGAGGGTGCTGGCCGGCCCCTACACACACACACTCTCACATTTTTATTTTATTTGCAAAGTGGACACACTTAGTTTGTTTATTTGTACTCTTACCCCACAACTTACCGGTTGTTACAGTTTTCACTAACCGGTACCCGTTTCCGGAATTTTCTCGTTTAATTAATTTTATTGGTTCTAAAGCTTCACTAATATTTATTAGTGACTATTTAGTTGACCAAAATTGTTACGAGTTTGTTTGACCCGCTTAAAGTCGCGTTTTCCCGGTTTCCTCAAAAAACGCGCTCTAAGGTTCGTTTAGGCTTTTAACCCATTTTAAAGGTCCGTTTTCTTCGGGATTTGCTCCCTAGTATTTATTTTAGTGTAATTAATCTTTTAAAAATATAATTAGCCTAATTAATCACTGTTTTTAATTACGGGGTATTTCACACTATCACAATCATAGCAGATTAGTATAGTTGGAGAGTTAGCTAGTTAACTGAATGAATGAGTAATTGTTTAACTTCATATTCAATAGTCCAACTCAGTGATCCCGCCTAGGATTCTTCCTTTACTGGATTATCCTTATATAAATCCAGTATAGATTTTTATGACAGATTCGGAAAAAATTTCCTTGCTTCTTCTTACCATCATAATGGTGAGGTCAGGTGTCCTGTTAACATTGTGATATTGAATGTGCAGGAATTGGAAATAACGTGCAAGGAAAAAGACGTAAGTCAAAGAACAAAAAATATATCTACTCTACTGAAGTCTCATGTCACCTACTGTAATCAAAGCCTTCTTTCTTTATTTTAGCTAACAATGAATCAGTAAGAGAATCCGTTTGGAGAACTAGCTGATAGTTTCTCGCTTACTGAATCGTTTTCCAGAACTAACATTAGACTATTATTTGGCACTGATAAAAAAACCTTGATCTAATCTGCAATTGCAATATATCATTTTGAATGAATGTGAGGACCGATGGCTTTGCAAGTGGTATATTGTTGTTATATGCATGATTCTGTAATCCAAGCATGACATGAATGACAACGGCTTGTGTTTGGCTCTCTGTTATACTTAGCTGTTGAAAATTACATAAATTTTGCAATTCTTTTATGAGATAGATTTAGTAGAGCATGCTGGTGATAATGGTTTTATAAATACCTCTCGTTGTTTGATGAAGTCCGTTATTTGTAGTACCATGTTCAGGAGTTTGAGAGAACAATTGCTGTCAAGTTCCCAGCTTGTTCAATCGCGGCCAAGAAGCACATTGATCTGAGCACCACCATTCTAGATGTTCAAGGGGTTGTGGGTTCCTTTCTGTCTCTACTTGTTTCCCTTCTTGTGTTGATTGTTTTCTTCTGTTACAATATCCCTTAGCACGCCTACGAGATATCTTATATAGCGATATTTTCATTGTAACATAATGTTCAGATTGAGGTTGTGACTGATTAGCTGGTTCTTGTTTAACAATATGCAGGGACTGAAAAACTTCAACAAATCTGCAAGGGAATTGATTCAGAACACTTGAGGGCTTAACGATCAAAGGTCTAGGAACATGTGCTGAGGGCTTAACGATCAAATCGGGACCAAACAGGAGAAAAATGATCATTTTAATGCATTTTAAGGGTAGTTCAGGTTTGTGTCCGAACTTATAATCCCGCACCACAATACAGTGCAACTTTTTACCTTGTTTTGAGGGTGGTATGGGTTTGTGTACCGGAATACACTCCCAGACCATGAAACGGAATGCACGCGTTGATAAAACAGAGGCGCGAGACATTTGCAAGCAATGGGCTTCAATTCTCACTCTGGGGACAAGACTGGTTAGCCGACATGCTGGGTACGTACACAACAGAGGATGGCGCAGACATAATTGATCCTGGGCCGACATTTTCTGCAGAGGCGCGTGGTCGTTGAATCAAATTGGGCGCAACCTTCTTCTCCTTGGACCGGGCTGCACACACAGGCATGCACGTGGGGTTTCATTCTCCAATCTCGGCGCTGATGATATGAGCACATCCGCATGCATGGGCCATGTACGCGAGTTCTGCTTCTGGCATGAATATCGATTGGGCTGCACATGCACGTAACAAAATGGCGCAGTCAAATGAACAGAGCAGCAGCCTTTGACCTATACAATATTTAGCCGCATGAGAAGGAGAGTACACATCGGCGGCCTTGATAATGGCATCCACAAATACACCCCAATAAGCAGTGGATTCCACTCTCAAATAATAATATTTTATTTTTCTCCTTCTCATCTTTTTTTGCTAAGACACCCACTTTTTAGGGTTCTAAGGCATCCACAATGGTGTGGATTCCACACTAAAAAAATGAAATGCTTTTGTAGTGGTGTGGAATCCACTCTTATTCTCTCTCCTCGTTGCTTAATTAAGCAACGCTCCTCAAGCATCGCTATTGGCTATAACACTATAATATTAATAAAAAAATAAAAACTCCTAATTGAATGCTAAAGTAAAATTACGGAGGGGGGAGGTATAACGTTAAGAACTCTACCATTGTAGAAATGAAAGTTTCTTATACAATTAAATAATATATTTTGTTGACATGGCACTTAAAAAATGAGTTAAGAAACTCTCTACCTTGTGGATGCCCTTAGTTAAGACTCTCACACAACTTCTCTCCTCCATGTCATATTTTATCTTTTTATTTTATTAATTTAGAGTGGATTCCACACCATGTGGATGCCCTAAAGAGAATAACAAGATGCATCCAATTACTAGTATCCACGTGGACATTACCTTTTGAAGGCACACAAATCGGAATAGGGCTGGAGATATATATATACACGAGGCTATTCGGTAACATAGGGGGACATTTCAGAAATGCAATTCGAAACCCTAGCTAGCCGCACGCATTGACATCAGACAGTTTTGACAGATAGAGTAGATTGTTGCGTAGGACCTTCCAAGTAGAAGACAGAGACCGAATTCGTCATCGTTTCATAATTAGATGATGTCTCCTAATCTCTTTATTATTGTTATTATTTTTTTGTCTCTGATCTCTGAGTAGTTGCTAGAATACTAGTTTGCTATGGATAACTAGTTCATTAATTTGCTTCTTAAGTTGTCGAATATAAATTCTATACAGATTGTGGTTTTGTTCCTAGTATTTATTGAATTCTCTTGTGATTAATTATTGCTCGAGTTTATTTGGTAGGAATTGCTTACAAGTGATAATTGCGGCGTTAATTAGATCTTAGGAATATTACTAGTGAAACTTGAGACGGCAATTCCTGGGGATTAGCTGACTAGAAACCAGATGAATCGTTAATGCTACTAGTTAATTTGTAAATTCATAATGAGAGTTAGGATTTGGGAATCGCTAGTAAGGATCTATCTTGCGGGGGACCGGTTTTAGATTAATTTAGATATGAGGTTGCAATCTATAATTTAGAAAACACTCAAGAAGGGAATTGATAAACTAGGAAGAAATAATAAACCAGGATTCACCATTTTATAATTGTTAGAGAATCATTTTTAATTGTTTTTGTTTTAGTTGTCTATTTATTTTTTACATTCAAACCCCTAGTTTATTGTTGTTATTTTTCTATAGTTTATTAGTTAGATTAGGGTAGAGATTCAGTTAGACACTGTCTCCTTGGTTTGATAACCTAGGGAATACTTTATAGGAAAACTTGCTACGATAGACCAGTACACTTGCTACAATACGTTTTCACCCGTACAGCATCCACAATGAGTGTGGGTGTGATGGTAGCACCCCGATTAGTTGTATATATTCCGCTGTGTAAGATGAGAAAATAAAAAAAGAAAAAAAATAGAGCTGGAAAAGTGGGGTGTTACAGTTTGGTATCAGAGCAATAGGTTATAGATCGGGGAAAGGATATGTGACTATTGTTTGAATGCTTCTGTGTGTGAATGTTTGATTGTTTATGATTTTATGACTAACACGTATGTGTCTAGAATGGTGATCACACAGGAAGGGAGGCCAAAAGGAGCCAGCTTGAAACCTTAAGGGGATTTAGCTCCTATCACAGGTAGAAATTAGAGTGGCGCGTCGGAAGCGTGGTGTTGAAGTGGCCACTTGGGAATTAGAGAGTAAAATATGAAAACAACACCTAGTGCTTCTTGGTTGAGGTGTTAAGTTTCAGGGCAAACTTTATTTTAAGGAGGGGAGGAAGATTAAGGAAAGCATGGGGGTGAAAGTCATAGGCTTGGGTAATCCGGTGGTGAAGTGGTGTGATTAATGTGTTTATCATGATATGTATGAAATGCTATGCTTTGATTGATGTGTTTGCTTAATATGACTATGTGGAATGGGTGAGACTTGTGGATTGTGCTTGTTGTTATTTTATGTGGTAATGTTACCTTGTGGCATAAGTGAGATTTATGTAGTGGTGGTTAATGTTTTGTGGTATTACTAAGTCTTGTGGTAAGCTTAAGCTTCGGGGACGAAGCTTTGTTTAAGGCGGGAAGAATGAAGTACCCCAAGTTAATGAGAAAACCCTAAAGTCCTGGAAGTCCCGGAGGCGCTAGAAACTCTAATTTCTGGAAGTCCCGGAAATGCTAGAAACCCTAGTTCCCGAAAGTCCCAGAAGTCCCGGAAATCCCGGAAATGGTCTTAGAAACCCTAGGAAAGCCTTGGGAACTCAATAAAACCCTAGGAAACCCTAATAACCCGAGATAGAAAGCCTTGTAAGACCTTAAAGGACCCGGTAAAATCCTAATAGCCGAAAATGCTCCCATAGTTAGTTTTACTCCATCATAACCACTTTTCTCCTTAAGAAACACCAAAATTAACTTGTTAAGCACGAGGTGATGACCTAGTTGAGTTAAGCACGAGGTGGCGACCTAGTAGGAAGAAAGAACGAGGTGGAAACCTAGTAAACCTAAGCACGAGGTGTCGGGGAGCACGAGGTGTCAAGAATTGAGTGTTTAACATTCAGTCCAATAGGAACCATACAAGCTATCAAGCAAGTAGGAGATGTCATGAGGTCATTGGTTATGTTTTAAGCTTAAGGATAGCCACAACTTCATTACTTCACCTTGAAGCAATCTAAATCTAGCCATACATTAAAAAAACGCCTAGATATGGCTTTAACCAGAAGTGTATTCACTTCCATTTACACTTAGACATAAATAGGACATGTTACCAAACTAAGCCTAGCTAAAATCGGCCAAGGCAAGGAAAACAAAGCCTTAAGAAAGGCGGCCACATTTAATGTCGCATAATGACTTGTTTCAGCCCATCATGACCAGCCCCTTGCCGACCTCCCTCAGCCTCCTTAGCCCTTATGTGTCTTCATTAAACTCAGCCAAACCAATAACCAATAGGAGAAGAGATGGTGTAATGTGATGTGTCACCTTAGTAAAGCTTTCTTTAATATTAATTAAGCTTCCCCTTCCTATATAAGAAGACCCACGACCTGGCCTCATTCATTACACCAATATACTTCTCTGACCTCTTCCATCACTAAGAAACACAAGCCAAGAAGTAGAGCAAGTCAGCTAGCAAAAAGGTCCAAAACCGAGAGCGAGAAGGAGGTAAAACTGAAGATAAAGTGAAGGGAATTTAAGGATATTTGGGGTGTTTTCTTAGAGGAACTTGGAGCATACCTTAGCCTAGTCAAGTACCCTATTCGTAGAGAAGAGACATGGCAAGAAGAAGCCACGTAGTTCTTGTGCACAACCAATCTTTCCTTAAGTGTCAATTCTGGCAATAGTATCTGTTTTGGTTTGTTTCAACAGCTTATGTTGTGATTATCTTCTAAATCTTTTCTGGTAACCACCCTTGTTTGTTTAGTCTCAATTCTGGTGAATTTTGTGCTTTAACTTGGAGCCAGCTGTGTGAATGATTTTCGTGAGTAGCCTCTATGGATTTCAATCTGGAAATGATGAATCTTTATCACTCTTCAATATTTCTGTTTGTGGGTAAGTTCACAAGTTGAGTTTTAATGAGTTAAATGTAAGATAAAAGCTAAAAATGTGCATTAAGACTTTTTGGTTTCTATTTAAAATATAAGGACGGTTTAGGTGGTTTCTTACTTTGATTTTGAGGCTAATTACTCATAATATTGTGCTATTGAATTGGTAAGAAGATGGGTCAAAGTTACACAGTGGTAAGACCTAAATTTTGGACTTGTTTTAAAGGTACTTTAAAGGTGTTTTATCTTGATTATTGTTTTTTAATGATGGTTAAATGCTTTTATCTTCTTGTTATGTTGCGAGGGTGTTTTAATCAAGCTAAGGTCATAATCTGATGATACAAGTTGATGAGCCAAGATTGGCCGAACACTGATTTTTTCCAACTATCAATGAATTGGGGGCTAGACATCATGATATACTCTATGGGCTGATGACTTATAGGGGGTGTGCACAATTAAGGACATGGGGTGAGGTAGAATAATTGTCCAAGGGGCCGAGGTTCTTAGTGCCCTTTGTCGAAAGACTGGTGTGCCCGAGGATTGGTGGAATAATTAAATTGGACTAAAATTTGTGATGGTAATCTCTTGGTTGGTATATGATTTGTATTTTGGTAAGGTTATTGTATGGTTTTTGGTGGTGTGACTTGTTATAATTACTTGTGATGTTATTATGTTATTTCAAAGTGTTTTCTTAAACTAAATGAATTTCACAGGTTGTGAACAAGGTTCTGGTATG
Source organism: Limonium bicolor (assembly GCA_023374045.1). Taxonomy (NCBI): domain Eukaryota; kingdom Viridiplantae; phylum Streptophyta; class Magnoliopsida; order Caryophyllales; family Plumbaginaceae; genus Limonium; species Limonium bicolor. Next base: position 297,958,709 of record CM041777.1, on the reverse strand, counting down.
ATTTGTTTAATCTTATGGTTATTTCATGGTATTATGTTATGTGCCTTAGTAATATTTGTTGTGGTTTCTGGTCCTATATGTTTTTGTGATTCATTGTGATGTTACTTATGATTTCTTAAAGAGTTTTATAAAGCTAAATGAACTTTATAGGTAGTAGTAAGGATTACTCAGCTTTGGTGATGTTCATTTTCTGGCATGTGCCATATGGCCCCTTTTTGTGTTATTTGAAATGGCCACATGTATAGGGGATGATGAAGTACCTTCTTGGTTTGGTGGAAAGCATGAGCATGGGACACGAGGGTTAGAGACGACCACCTAGTACTTAAGAGTTTGGTATATTGTGTAATATATTTGTATAATGGTGTTAGGTTTGTAATAATATATGGTTTGAGTGGTAGAATGCCTTAGCATCCACAGTGAGTGTGGGTGTGGTGGTATCACCCCGATTAGTTGTGTATATTCCGCTGTGTAAGATGAGAAATAGAAATAAAAAAAAAAATAGAGCTGGAAAAGTAGGGTGTTACAGTTATGCCGATAACCTTCATGTAGGAGGAGGTCTACTTGTTATACAATTGTGTTTCATTAGGACCTGGGTAAAGAATAATATTTAGAGGTGTAGAGCACATGCGAGTCAAGAACCTACATGTACTAGGCTTGATGTTGTTTTAGGATCTAGGAGATGAATAATTTTTTCGCGGTGTAGACCATAGGTGAGCTCTTAACCTACAAGTGCTAGGCTTGATTACTTGGCTTTTTTGTGCTTGATTGGGATCTAGGAGATGGACAAACTTTAAGGTGTAGACTTTGGTTGGGCCGATAACCCACATATAGCACGATTAAAATTGGTTATTTTGGTATCGCTGGGACTACTAGCTAGATGATTGTGCTTCATTGGGATTTAGGAGATGAACAATATTTTGAGGTGTAGTGAAATACCCGGGAATTTGAAGTTAGGAATACGATAATATATAGTCAGAATAATAAGTCCGGGTTTATAATATAGTGGCCCAGGGAAACTAACGATATTCCTATATTAACTTATTTCCTCTTCCTAGAACTTTCCTCCTCACTTTTATTCATTTAAAATACATGGAGTTCTAATTCAAAGTACTTAATTAATTTCTAGACTTCAAATCTGATTTTACTTCCTATTAGTAATTTATCTCTAATTACAGAGTTCAAATCCCTTTTGACTTCTTCAAGTTAATTTATATATATTTTGTTATTAGTATTCTAGAACTCTCTCTAACGCAATTATAATTCCCTTGTTAGTATTATTGTTTTACTTTATTTAATTTATTTTAATCTCCTTCCTACTTCCAAGTAAATGTTATTTAATTACCTTCCTGGATTTGCTACTCCATCCTCATCTTGTTACAACGATCTACTTTCTCAGCAATATTCAAACTAGGAAACTATTTCTGAATTTCTAAAAGAATGTTGTTAGAGATTTTATTTTCCTTCCCGATATTCTCAACGTTAAGTTGTTGTATAGGTTTCTTAAAAACATTTTGCAATGTGAAGTATTTGTTTTTGATTTCCTTTTCTGAGTTATTTGTATTTCGTAATTATTTACCCCTTTTGTTAAAATAGAAATCATTACCTTGTTTGACAATTTCAATTTCCTTTATTCCTATAATTTACTTATTTATATAACAACCTTCCCCACTACGGTCTACCATCATCACGACGCTTCTACGCTTCTGCTCTACTAAAAAACTTATTCACGTATCTTCTTCCTTGAGTTCTTTTAATTCGCGTTCTCAATTCTACCTTCAGCATTATTCATTCTACCCTTGCTGGATCGTTTTCCTTGGTGCCAATTAGGAGCTTTGTTGGACGCCGATTACATCGACGAGTGCTATCAATAGTCCGGAGCAGTTGGGTTCTTGAGGGTTTTGGTTGTTCCAGGTAAATTCTATGCTCAATGGTTTTGATTGTGGTTTTGCGAAATCTTGGAAAAGGGTTCGTTGTGTTTTATCTCGGTTGTGGTTTGAGGATTTGGAATTGAGAAATTGAATTGAGGTTGTGGTATTTCAATGATGGCTTTGGGGAGTCTTTCACAGGTTGCTGTTATTGTTTGGGAGCCCATAGGTGCTCCCCATTATTGATATTATTTGCGCTGCACACATTGTTGCAGTTAAGCTCTATGATCTACTCTATGTTACTGCTGTTTCATAGGGGGTGTGCACACTTAAGGACTTAGGGTGAGGTGGTTGTTTGACGGTCCCATAGGTGACTGTCCTGGAATTGTGGTTTGGGGTCCCATAGGTGACCCCGTGTTTGGAATTGTGGTTATTACTTCCTGTTGAAAGCTCCCTACTGCAATTCGGTATTGTTATGTTTTTCTGGAAATTCACTAACTATTCAGTAAACCTTCTCATCTGATTGTTAAAGGCAATGTGTTCTAAAATGTATTTTACAGTTTGAGGTGGAATTTACTCAGTTTTTCTGATTTGTGCGATCCTTTCTGTGGTTCTATCTATGTTTTATGATCGCAGGTATGAATGACTAGCTGAGGGAAACGGGACCGCGAATCACATAGTTTAGGACCACGTAATAATAAAGCAATATCTTGAATTTCAATGTTTTAGAGATGTTGTTATGTCCTCAAGGTTTTATACATTAACGTTATTTTGCTTCCGCATAATTTGAAGTTAACTTTGGTTTTAATGTTGTTTAGTTCATCAGCCTGAGCACCCATGGGTATTGGGTGTGGCGGTAATGCCCTGGATATTTTGAGATCCGCTGCTATATTGAAGGTTATGTGCATTTGAGTTTTTGATTAACTAAGTTGATTGCTCTTTGAATCAGTTTTATCAAGGTTGTGGTTGTATTGAGTTTTATTAATGACTTCTTCTGCTCGTGGGATTCCCTTGTTGTATTTATGTTTTGCATAAGTATTTCTAACGGTTTTTGGGTTCTATTTCTGTAATTAAAACTGCACTTAAGGACCTGTCCGAACGTCCGTCCGGACATCAATGTTCGGACAGGCCCCGAATGTTTTAGAAGCCTTCTGTCTAGGCGTGTCCGAACTTTGGTCCGAACATCGATGCTCGGACACGCCACGTTAAATTTCTCGGGTTTTCCAAACTAGCTTGTGTCCGAACTTCAAAGTCCGGACACAAGTTCGGACGCCATTGGTTTTCAGCCCTTTTAACTCTCGACTTGTGTCCGAACATCAATGTCCGGACACAAGTTCGGACATTCGGATTTCTGCAGTCTATTTCTCTTCGGCTTGTGTCCGAACTTACCATGTCCGGACACAAGTTCGGACCAGCACCATTTTGCTCTTTTAGGACTCGTTTGAAGTCCGTTTTTGATGCGTTTGCGCCATTAGATTTGTATTTTCATAAGCTATGTTTTGAGGTAAAAATCCAGGGTGTTACATGTAGACTAATGAGGAAAATACTAACATAAGCAGTAAAGACCCAGCTACAATGGGCAAGTGCACCCAATTCGTTGTAATACAACAAGTGTCGTATCCACAAGGATCTTGGTTTCTGATTCCCGAGCTTCGGTATCTTAGTAAATTGCAATTAAAAAATGTAAATGGGGGTTTAGCTAGAGGCAAGCTTAGTTGTTTGTAATCACAAGGAAAATAATAAAGCAGTAAAGTAAAGTGGTTAGTTGGAATGGATGAAGGAGTACTCTAGGATAGTGGGTATCACCTAAATTGCCTAATTACACTCATAAACACACTTCAGTCTAGTTGTCTATTAGTGTAACACCCCAACTACATCAGTACACTTAACAACACATTGCAGCGGAAACATCAACTCATAACATCACTTAACCCATTGGTGTTACACGCCATTAGCCACCCACGTGGCCAACAAGGCTAACTTACATACATCGTACCGGTCTGATGGACTAAACTCCCGAGCAACTACACAATAATCCCGTCCCATATCCGACAAACATTATACACTTACATTACAATGTACCGAGTATCTTCCAACTAACGCCGATACAATTTCGGTCTTACTACACCTACAATACATCCTCAATTCTCATGACTACCACATACAAACAACTACCCCGTCCTACTCTCGAACGGCTTCCAGTTCCCTGTACCTTAGGAACAAAAAGCAGAACGCAAGGGTGGCCCCCCAGGGGGCTCAACACCTTTGCTGGTATGGTAATCCCGCAGCCCGCATGCTACCGGGCCACGCACAACTAATTGTCGTCTTAGCATGCGGTTGATTTTATTTAAAACATACACAAACTGCACACACATCATGCCTAATAAGCAAACATCCATTAGTAGGACACAAACACCAAGTTAACACACACAACATAACAACACACTTCGCTTAATGACATACGCACAACTTAGTTCCATTCTTATTAGAGAATGTTCACTTTACTTAGGATGTGCCGGAGGTAATGTAAGTCCGAGCACCCCATACATACATTTTCTTCACTTAGGTATGCGGCCTCATATAGGACCGATCACAACATACACAATTTCCCCCTAACTCCAATAATGATGAGTTAGGTAAGCCTTGGTTAAGCTTGTGGGTGGTTGTAATTCAAGGAGGAGAAGCAACCGTAACATAACAAAGAGGGAGTCGAAGCGAACTTAGGCATCAACACCCTACCAACATTACACATAATTTCCCTCCTAGCCCGATGTGGAGGTCGGGTAGGTAAGCTTTGGCTAAGCTAGTGGGAGGTCGAACATCCAAGAAGGATATGCAACCCTAACATAACAGAATGGGAGTTAACTCACATATATACATCAACTCCCAAACAACACGCGTGACCGGAATGACCGGATTCCTCACCATACATAACATATACTTATTAGTTAGAGGTCCCTTTATGGAACTTATCACATACACACATCACATTGTGTTACTCACTCGGTTAGACACCTCAGGGAAAATCACATCCCATTTCCACAACACGGATAACAGTATCCAATAACAACAACATACTGAACAAGTCACATACATCACACAAAGTCACCACATACACTAACGCAAGGATAGCCGTAGTTAGAACGTTCCCGTGGGTTGGGACGTTTATTCCGAATACCGATATTTTATGTGAACCTAAGGTCGGTTGACTATTATTTAACACATAATTACGGTTAAACGGTATCGGAATTAATTACGCCACAATAATGAATTACTATAAACTCATTTCATGCTTTATCTTGCAAGGTGGCAAACACAGAAAAACAAGTTGGCATACAAGCCGGTGTAACCCGGTAGGACACAGGTTGCAAGAAAACCATACCTGTCACCATGGTCCACTTTAATGTGTCCTCTCATGTCCCTCGAATGACTCTCGAACAACTGGTAACATTATAATCGCTTTCATTAACATCGGGGTAATATGATGGTTTAACATCTAATGCCCATAGTTAACCCCGTTAACTAGTTAAATAACTTCACATTTTTAACTTGTTTTACTTTCACATTTTACAACAACTTCGCACCCACTTACTTGTCATTATAACTCACTAACATGTCTTAAACAACCTTATAATATCATTACGTACCAATCCTCATCATTAGACGCCTTAAAAAAAAAAATTTATAAGTGGCCGACCGACCTTACCGACCGAACTTACCCAAGGTCGGTCCATTCCAGTAACATCCGAGTTCGAAATTTTTCTCTCCGACCGACCTTGCCAAGTCCGGTCCCAAGGTCGGTCCATTCCAGAAGACTTCCCGTTTGAAAATTTTACCCCAACCGACCTTGCAAGTCCGGTCCCCAAGGTCGGTCCATTCCAGAAAGATTTCCGCGCACAAAATTTGAGCCCGACCGACCTTGCAAGTCCGGTCCCAAGGTCGTGTTGATTCCAGAAAGGTTTCCGACGGGTTAAACTGGGCTCGACCGACCTTGTAAGTCCGGTCCTAAGGTCGGTCGGCTCCAGACCCTTGTTTCTAAATGCCCATTCAACTCCAAACTTCTTCCCATTGTTGCTCCAAGGTTTCCTACATGCATTTAGGCATTTTCCATCACCATCACAACCTCTTAAACTCATCTAACTCATCACCTGCGCTTGTTACTCAATTCTTGACCAAATTCACCCATCCATTAACCATCATCAAACACTCATTTTCCACTAAAATTTTGCCATAACCTCCCCATAAACCTTATACATCCAAACCACCAATTTTCATCCTTCTCATTCTTAATCTAGCCACACCCTTTCCAGGGTCCTAACAGTACATAACAAACCTCAAATTCCATCAACACAACATAGTCACCATAAACCCCACAACCACCAATATCAATCCCCAAACTTAACATTGGCTCTTAAGGCCCTCAACCCAACTATTAATTCACACACCTCTCCAACACCAACTAAACACATTACAACACAGATTTTTAATCCACAATTTGGGTTCATTAATTTGTTTACCCATCCCAACACTTAAACAATTACAAACAAGGTTTAAGGTGAATTTCTTACCTTAATTTCACAAGTCTCTTTAATTCTCCTCTTGCTCCTCATCTTCTCCAAAATCGGTTAAAAGGGTATGGAGTTTCCAAAATCCACCCCAACATCCAAGAACACAAAACACACTCAATTAATTATCTAAACCCTTAGAAAGCTCAATTAAATCAAAGGGCTTAGAACACAAGTTAGGGTTTACCTTTTGTAGCTTCTAAGAGGGGTTCTCACCCTTGAATCAAGAAGGGAATTATTCCACCATTGAAGGATTAATTTGGAGCTCAAGAACAAGGAGAAAAACAAGGTATCAACAATGGTGAAAAATCGATTACACCAAGAGATAAAGAGGAAATGACTTTTTCTTGGAAATTTTTACCTTAGAAGAAAGAGGAGACTCCAAGCTCCACATTGGTGCCATTTTCTCTTCAAATGGGGAAAACCCATGGAGGTCAACTTCATCCTTTTGGAATTTCAGAAAGAGAGGATGATAGAGGAAGATGAGAGGAAGAAGATATGTGATTTATTTTTGATTTGGAGCTCAAATGGAGCTTGGGCATGGCATTGAAATGAGGAAGCCATTGTTGGCTGGGTTGGAGGACTCAAATCGGCAGCAAGGAGGAGGGAGGAGCCGGCTGGGAGAGAAAGAGAGAGAGGAAAGAGAAAAGGAAGGAGAGAAACGAGAGGAGGGAGAGGGAGGGAGAGAGGGGTATAAGTGGTCCCTCATTTTTTTTACTTTTGATTTAATTAATTAGTTAACTAGTCTTGTGTGAGTGGGCTGTCTACATTAATAAAACCGGCCCACTACTGTAAACACGCTGGAGCATTTTTCGTCTTCTAACAGAAAACGCTCGTTTATTTACCCGGTTTAGCACTATCCACTAACCGGGACCGTTTTCTGGAAATTTTCTCGTTCCTTTAATTTTAATGGTTATTAAACTCCCATTAATATTTAATTATTGTTACATAATCAACTATTATTTTTACGGGGTCATTTAACTGTTAAAGTCATGTTTTCGGATTTTCTCGAAAAACGCGCTTTAAAACTCCGTTAGCGTTTTAACGCATTGTTTGGATCTGTTTTCTTCCGGAATTTTTCCCACATGTTCTTAATGTGTAATTAGGGTATAAAAATATTTATAACTCTAATGAAGGTTATGTACCTCCTAAAATAATTAAATACGTATTTTCACATTTTATGACTTTTACGCATTTCCATTTTCTTTTTGGTTTTCCTTTCTTCACCAATGATCTTAAGGACTTAATTAGCCTTAGAAAATTATAATTACACAATTAATTAACACATTAAGGTTTGGGGTATTTCAATTAGAGCTAAGATCACTATTCTTCAAATCTTTGACTAATCAATTTGTATCTAGTTAATCACACCCCCTAATTCTAAGAAGGTTAGAGTCATTAAATAGCTTTTAGTTTAAGCTCTTAACAATAGCCCTAACATTTCACTTCTCTAAATATAGAGCAATGCAAGTTAGGGTTTATCCCCAAATTCCCAACATCTAGCTCAAACCCCAATTTCACGAGAAATTACAATAAATGCCATGAGTGATCAATCCAAGACATTAATAAAGCTTTAATGGAGATAAACCAACTATTATACATGAGGCAAGTTTACAAGCTGCATTGGAGCATTTAAGGTTCAAATCCCATCCTAGAGCACAAATGAGAACTACTCAAACATGGAGAAGAGAAGAGTAAATAGAGAGTGAGAAGAAGCCATTGGAGGTGGTGAGAATCTTGGGGGAAAATGAGCCTTTTCTTATCCTCTTATTCTTCTTCTTTTGCTCCTCAAAATTGCCCCTCTCTCTCCTCTGTGAGTTGTGGAAGTGTAGAATGAAGAACGGGAATAAGTGTCCCAAAAATCAGCTTTTTAAAACGCAAAACTGGGAAAATATTCCGTCTGACCGACCCACCTTGGGTCTGTCTCTTGGGTTGGTCGGCCTTCAGAAGATGATGACACGTGCGTGACTTTAAGTTCGACCGACCCACCTGGGAGAGGGTGAAGCTCCAAAGATCTAACCAAGCCAAAGTTGTGCGAGTTGTCCAGCTCCAAACCTACTTTTAGAGTTGAGTGGTTGAAGGGGTACTCGACAAGGGTTGGTTGAGTCAAGCTGAGCGCGGTATTGTGTTCAAGATCCTCTTTTTTGGTACAAGCATTATTGGTTATTCGTGCACTTGATCAAAGGGAGAGGCTGATCAATCTTGTCTAAGGTTGAGCCGATCACAGTGATCATTTGATCGTGTGAAAAAACATAGCCCAACAAGGTAATAGAGAGTAAAGACCCCTACCGCTAACTTCTCTGTCGTAATCTCCTGTATCAAAGTGGTCCAACAATCGGGTCAAGTGATAAGTGTCCAAATGAGCATGATTTATGGGTGTATTTCATATGTTATATTAGCACTTTTCTTGCTCATTTCTCCACTTTGGTTAGTTTTCCTCTAGTTTATGTGTTATTGGTTATCTTACAGATTTATTGGTTAAACATGAGGAAAACCAAGCTAGGAGCAAAGTAGACGAAGAGACGAACGCATAGGCGCAAACAGATTTAAAAACGGAGCTCAAACGAAGAATCTGGGGCCTGTCGAAGTTTACAGACAAGACAAGACGAAAATACACACGTCCGGCTAAAACAATCCGGACGCACATCCGGACACATATGTCCGGCTAAAACAATCCGAACGCGAATCCGGACACACATGTCCGGATCCAGACGCAATTCCGGACGGGTGTAAACGCAGCCCAGATCCAGAATTCACGCGACTGATTTCTTCGGTGCAGTCTTTTCCATTTTCTTCTTCAATTACTGCACCGTCTTCACCATTTTCTTCTTCAAATTGCAGCGCCCACAACGTTATCTATCTACTACATCAAACATATCAGGCGCCACATCCTCTTCACCCACGCCTGCTGCAAGCTTTGTCCTCTTCCCCCTGTTTCCTCTACTATAAATAACCCACGCTCCTTCAATCTTCTTCATCATCCCTTCCTGAATCCAAAGCTCATCAACGTTCATCAACACTCACTCTCCCACCATCCATACTCCATTCTTCATCCTTTTCCATCACCAAATTAGCCTTACGCTATTATTTTCCAAAAAACCAACGAAGAACGACGTTCTGCACAAACCCAGACGCGAACTCCATTAAAGGAGCTGCGTCCGGATTTGTGTCCGGCTAAATAGACCCAGACACAGTCTACTTTTGCCAGTTTGTTCGTTATTCTTCGTTTTACCTGTTTGTCATCGTTTTGAGGTCGGCATAATCACGGAGACAAGCCCGGAAGCGGAACAACTCTCCCCAAATAGAGTTCTTTCTTTCCTCAAACTTTACTCTGTTTTAATGTCTATCTTATTTATGATGTCTGTTTTTATAATTATGTGTGAGTAATAAACCTAGCCTCCCAGGTTGGGAAGCGAGCCTATTTTATATAATTGTGTTATGTAGACTTTCCACTATAATTTATCTAAGCAGTATTTTGATCCTTGTCCTTAATGCGCTTTAATCTTCTTGTACAATTATTAAAGTGATATTTGTAGTTCTCTTGTTAAAATGCGTTGCTGAGACAAGGTTCTAGACAGCGGAAGTCAAATCGGGTTAACGACTAGAAGCGTGTCTCGCCTATAGGTTAATCTGTTTCCAATAGGAATTGTTAATAATGTGATTGGTTGAACTGACTTGGGCATATTTTGTGGCTTGTTATTTCTGCTAGTTAGGGTTTGTTGTACAAGGACCGGTCAATGAACTAATTAAGATTCCTGAGTTTATTGCTAAAGTGGGAAAGTTTATATTGATATAATTGGATAAAATAGGTGAGCAGAATAACCCAGGATGCTTCTTTAAAAACAAAAGATTTACAATTTTTATTTCTATTCTGTTTTGATTAATTGTTTTTATTATTGTCTTATAAGTTAGCTTTTAACCATACTCTTTCAAAAAATGATAAAACCTGTTTACTAGAAGTCTCAATCAATTTACTACACTGTCAACTAACCACAACGAGGTCCCCAAGAGTACGACAACCCCACAAATCCACTATTCCGCAAAACGATAGGTACACTGCCTAAGTTGTAGAAGTAGTCACATATTTCTCCAACATCAAGCTTGCTTGTTCTCGTGCCACTACAGGTCTGCAGGAAGGGATTAAAAGGCCAAGTGCAGATTCATCAAAATCGAAAGATTGCTCTTATTTGCAGATGGTTGGTGAATCAATCAGTCTTAGTCAATGTCTTTGCATAAAAGAAAGGGAGGGTGAAAGGACATCATGTATGTATAGTAGTTGTAGAGATCTACCCTCTCATACGAGTTCCGTAATAACCAAAATCAGGGCAGTGGATGCTTATGAGTTCTATCTTTCATCACCAATCAATGGATTAATAAGCTTTCACTCGAATAAATCATTCTAAGGAACGTCATGGCTGCTCAAGAACCCGTTTAAAACATGGGAAAAAGAAATGCGCCAAAAGTAGGTCCTCACATCAGTTTAAAATCCACCATCTAAGCTCCGCAAATGATCATTCATGTCTCTTTTGCTAAATAATATTACCGGGAAATGCCATCATCCCTGTCCTTAGATGTCCACTTCCATTCCGTCGGAGAACGACTTAGGGTAAGGAAAACACATGGTTAAAGGTGATTCACCTAAACACGTAATAAAGCAATTAGAGTTTCAATCAAAGTAAAACATCCTTATAGCACCCTTGGATAATGTGAAAACTTCATTTAGCTCATCTCCTCATGTAAACACGTACTTTAGCTCCATACCTAGAGATTTGTCCTCTCTTCTAAGAAGCTTGTAAGAGGTTTATAATCAGTCTCATGATTGATCTGGGCACTTACATATTGACAAGCTCTGTGGAATGGTTTGCATTTAGTCAAGCAAATGGTTCACTACATTTTCTAAAATTGTTTATTCATGACTTGTCATCAGTTCACATACCTCTAGGCCTGTTACACCACCCAGGTCTCATGTTATGCACTAAATAATAATGGTTGCTGACTTCTCCCCTTGACTGAGCTAAAGGTGGTTGGGTTGTAATTGAGCTCTGTTTGGTTCATCCATTTAAGGCCTTATGCGTAGCTTCAACTCTAACTCGGTACAAATTGAGTTGTTTGGCTATCAAAAAAAAAAATAGAGGTGTCAGTTTTATACAATTTTTTGAAGACCAATTTTGTACTTTATTTCGGTTAAAGCATAATGTTGTATTTAGTTTACAGTACAAATTGATGGGGAGCGGCTCCTCTATTTCAATCAAAAAGTGTAAATTACAACATATAACTTCTGGCCCCGTTCATTGGTTAGCTTTATCAGCTATATTAACAATCTGCTGACAAGAGTCAGATTTTTATTAGGTTAACTTTAATATTAAATCTAACCTCATGTGATGTGTCATGTCCCTATTTGTTAACTACAGTTAACTATAAAGAGCTTTATTAGCCTTTGTGTTTTTTTGGTCTCCTTGCATCATCATAAAGCCTTTTTATTTTTTTATTTTATCTATAGTTTAATAGACATTGTACCTTTTGTTCAGGACTAGTTCAAAAGTTAACCAAACTTTAAAAGCTCCGTTCGCTGGTAGCATGTTAGAAGATTAATCTTTTTTATACTTCTCTCACCGTCATGTGTCATTTTATTATTAGTCAGAATCTAACCAAATGCAGTGTGGCAACTCAGTATACGCTAACAAGAGGTAGCTTTAACTAAACACATGTATAGCTGCATTTCTACGCAACCATTGAACGGGCTCTTAAAGGTTGTTACCCAACACAAGTTGAATTATACCATTAAGCTCAAACCGAACTACTGTAGATTATTACACATGTAGCATCATTTTTCACAAACAAACACTGAAACTAGTACCGACTTATAGTTGGAGGTAGACTTAAGGGTTCAGATAGCTGAAACAATGTAGGCTAACTTAAAAAAAAGCATATGTTAAAATAATAATAAACTAAAGTAACAATTAATATGTATATAAAAGCAAGCTAAGTAAATCAAGTTGCTTTTATTTGTGTCTAATATAACCAAAACTTATAACATATTTTTTAATGATGTGTGGCTTTGATTCTAGTTCCTTTTGTATTGTGCTTTTTTTTAAGGTTAATATGTATGGTTGACTTTTTAGTTCGCCCAGTCAGAAAATAAGCAATATATATATATATATATATTAATAATGAATTATGAAATTGTCTAAAATCAATTTCATACTGATTCAAAGATTTTTGTATTTTATGTAAGTAACCTATTATTTTATAATAAATGTAGGTTGAAATGCAATACAAAAAATAAGCTAAAAAACAGTTTGAAAATTTAGAAAAAGTGGATAGACCGGGCCAGGATCAAACAATGGTCGTCCATTGTCAAGGGCGATCGTGGCCCGACTCCAAGTTTGGCAATGACCGGTTTTGTTTTTTTTTTTTAAATCTACTCTCACACAATTTTAGCTTATTTTTATATTTCCGTTAGTCTCAATCTGATGACAATTGCCTGTTTCGAATGACTTTTAGTTAGAGCTGAACAAACCTAACCCGGCCTGGCGATCCGATCCGGCCCGACAAAAAAAAAGTCTGAAAATCCAAGTTTGGAAAAAAATTCGGACGGGCTTGGACAAAACACTAGACCCAAATTAAAAACCGGCCGCACATTGATAAAATTTTGGGCCCGAATCAAAGTCCGGCCCAACCTGAATTTGAATATATACTATAATTTAAAAATATATATAATATAATATATAGTTTATGTAATTTTTATATAATATGTATAAGTTTTTATTTAGAGTTTCATTAATTATTTAATATTTTACGTTGAATTTTTTTATTTATTTGAATTTTTATTTAGAATTTTATTAGTTATTTAAAATTTTATTAATTATTTATAAAAAAATTGGGCTGGGTAAGCCAGGTAGAGGCAGAACTAGAAAAAAATTGGGTCTGGTTTGGCCGGCCTGAAAAATAACAAACTAGACCTAGATATTAGAAATAGGCCCGACGGACCTAAAATTCTTTCCGGACCCGGTCCGATCCGACCCAAACGCCCATTTAATCAGCTTTAATTTTAACTTATATTTTTGTATATTTAGTTGGTTTCCACTTGAATTTAGTAAGAAATAGTATATTGCTTACAAAAGATAGAAACAAAATATTTGAATCTATAATATGCAATTGTCTTCTTTTGTTTAGTAGGTGATTTTGACGAAATAATATCATGTATAAATTGTCATATTTGGAATTCTTTTTGAAACAAATTAATATTAATATTATGTGTACTAATACACTAAAATTGTCACATTTTGAAAATAAAATAATACTATTTCATTATTTCAAAACAAAAGAAAAAGAAATTTTCGTTTACGAATTTGCAAAATATAAGTATTTGTAAATCTGCTTCTTTCGCGTCTTGCTGCAAATCAAGGACTCTCTCGCTTAACTCTCGCGCTCGAGCGAGTCTGAGATAATGGGGTCGTCTCAGTCAGACAAGCAAATTTTCAGCATTCGGCTAGTTTCAATTGATCACTACATGTCCCCTCCGATCGCCGACATGGACATCACATACAGTAGTTTACAGGGTTTATCCTTCTTTCTCCCTGCCCGTTTCTGAATTTTGTTAACGAAGCAGTTATTCGGTTTTCAGGCTGCGAGTGTGGTGATTCAGTATGATCGTTTCTTGATTTTAAAGCGAAAACAGGCATATTCGATTGAATATGGTTACTTCGCTTTCCTTTTCGGAGGACTATAGGGTTTAGGCTGACCGTTCGACGCGTCCCTGACTTGCAGGTTGTAAGGTCAAAGAAGTGCCTGTTATAAGAATTTATGGACCAACTCCATCAGGCCAGAAGACGTGTCTTCATATTCACGGTGTATGTGCAGTCCATATCTTCGAACTTTGGAGTGTTGATTTTGTTTTAGCTATCACCGTAGTCAATAGATCATCCTTTAGCAGAACATTTCACATTTCTAGTTGTTTTTAACATCAACACAATGTTTCATTCCATTCGTTTGTAATGCAGGCTCTGCCCTATCTATATGTCCCGGTTTCAGATATTCAGCTCCCTGATTCATTTGAAGGTTTGCTGTTAGCTTTTTCTGATCACAATCTGCAATCATAACCAGTTCTAGAATGAAGAGATACTGTATACTGAAACATGCTCGATTCTGGTTCCAATGTTTGCATCATCCGTGATCCTCAGTGCACTGTTGGGTTTTCTGTGTTACCGTTCAATAAATTCCAGTTTGAGCCGTTTGGGCTTTTCTACGGTTTATCTTACCCCTTTATATCTTACATTATCTGTAGGAAGTGAAAGACTAAACAGAATTATCATAGCTTTTGGGAAAGCACTTAATAACGTACTTTCCCTAGATAGTTTTTGAAGATTTATTTTACCTTTTTCTCAGGTCCTGCTATAGTGCAATGCTTATTATCCAATTATAGGAGTACTGAATAAATCCTTTTTAACATCTTATAAGTTTTTTCTTCTTTTTGCCCCTTTGCGGTTTAAAACCTTGAGTTAGACTCTTTTCTAATAATACTTATGACAAAATTGTTAACTTTCTCACAGGAGAATCATACAAAAATGACTTGTGCTTATCCTTAGAGAAGGCTTTAAAGGTAGAGAGAAAGTCGTTGCTCAAGTTTCATATGCTTATTGCTCTATTCAGCTTATTGGGCATGCACTTACTGCAAACTTAATGCATTTTCGTGAACACTGAAGCTCAAGGGAAGTACTGGTACCAAGCGGCAGCATGTGCATGGTTGCAGTTTAGTACGTGGGAGGAAGTTATATGGTTATTATTCATCAGAGGAGCTATTTATCAAGATATATTTGTATCCTCACTGTATTTAGGACTTTACTATTAATCGAAATTGATGTGCTAGTGATCTCTTCTCCAATCAGCGTTTGGATGTTATACCTTGACAGATAATTAGTTATTATCCACAGGATGTCTCTCGTGCTGCTAATCTTTTGCTGGTCTGTTTCCTGGTTTTGTTCTACTTCTATCCAAACTTTATGGTGTTGATTGTTATCTTCTATTTGTATGCAAAAGCGTTTCCTTGATGCCAAAATTTCTCATACTTTGAATCTGTCTTTCTTTCTGTTTCGCCATACTTAAATCATTGTGGCCATGAAGTAGGAGTTCCCATGAGGCATGGGACAACTTGTACATATGGCATGCATGTTGGATTAGAAAGACTCTGAGGCCTTTGGTTTTACAAACAGACATACCTGATCTTGCAGCCGAACAAGTCTCAAAACCTAGCAGACAATAGATGCTATTTGTGAGACAAAGTAAATATGGGAAAATAGTGGGAAATAGGTCAACACAGGACTCCTACTTATAGCATAGAAGTGCTCACTGGCCTGTTCGCATTATGACTAGTTCACTCCATTTGCTTGGTGTGGCTGACTATACATATCATATAAGGTGCATGTTGCAGCATCAGTTGCACTCCTAACATTTGCTCTGCTCCTTACTCATTTCCCCTTGAAATAGAGTTAATCCTGTGAATCAATACCGTTCTGATTTTTCTATATTGCTTGTGGAACATCTCCTCCATGGCACTCGAACCCCATTTTATAGCTTTGTATGGAGCTTTAGGTCTACATATTTTTTTTTTATGATTTTTTGCCCGGTTTATTTTCAGGAAGGTTCTATTTTGGAGAGAAGCTTGCAGCCATATGAATCACACATCCCATTTCTTCTTCAGTTCATGGTATGTTGAGAGTCGAGTGGATCACTTAGCATGCTATCTGGGTGTTTCTGGTTTTAGTGCTTCCTATTCGGTACATCTTTTACGTATATCTTGTCTGCTTATTAGTAGCTCTATTTATAATTGAAATTCTTTCATGGAAATTTTGATTATGCGATAATATCTTCCTATGGCAATGCCGTATGCTTTGAAGTATTTATCTATGAGTGTTGTCGTTTTGGTTCTCACCTTTTATATTCACATCATACCTATGATTGTTCATGTAGGTTGATTATAACTTATATGGTATGGGACATCTGCATCTTCAAAAGATGAAGTTTCGCCATCTGCGCGATGATCTCTCTTCTATTGAGGCTCACATGTCTGGTTCTAATGCTGCTGCTGTAACTGCAGAGCCCGAGGTCTCATATTCACTACTATATTGCTCAGTTGCACTGGTATTTATTACTGTCTTTTTACATGATGATTTTACATGATATGCCTTGCTAATACCTTGACTAGGCAGACACAAGTGCCGGTTCTAGTTCACGGATATGGAAAGCATCAAATATACCAGAGGGTTGGAGCTGGCAATGCTCTAGTGGGTTGAGTACTTCATTAGATGCTGGTACTTTGTTGGTCAAGCGGCAGAGTATATGTGAACTTGAGGGTGACGCTGCAGTGGATGGTTTATACTATTGACCCTGGTGTTATCAAGATAATTAATCTTCTTTGATCATTGCTCTTGTTCCTTACTGGCTAAGGCATTGTATGCTTTTCCAGATATCTTAAATCAGCAATTGAAATCGTATGTCTCTCCTTCGCAATCTCCTCTGGATGTGAAAATGGTTCAGTCACTAATACCAATATGGCAGGTTTGTTTGCATTTCGATAAAGTTCATTCTATTAAATGTGTACTTTGTCCTTGTCAAGCACAAGTGATGTATTATTTTTTCTACCTTTATTTATTAGGAAGAATATGAAAGGAGTGGACTACATGTGGCAGAAACACATCTGATCCTGGCAAGCCACTTCCGGATTCTGTGTTGAAGATATTGTCGAATGGGCTTGATTATGAACATCAGTTTCTAGAGCTATGTGGGAAATTTGATGATGCCTTATCCCCTATTGTAGCAAAAGATGAAGTGTTTCTTGAATCGTCAAGTGTTGCTCATTCTGAATTGGTTGCTTTAACATCTCTAAAGGATGACCAGGTTAGTTACTGATCCTTTCTTGTCTTCCCTCTAAGAAAAGAAGCTTTCACAATGGTAACAAAATTGCATTCAGTGCAAGCTAGAAGTATATTTGAGGTATTGTAGTTGGTCATGCTTGTAACTTGCATGGTCAAGGGAAAAGGACCTTGGACTAGTGTGCACTCTAATGTTTTTTTTTTTCACCACTTCTCAGATATATTAATTCACTTTATTTTAGGTTTATTATATTCCTCCATATGCTGATAATTGAGCCTAGTTACCCTACTCTTGGCGTACTGTTTGAGTCTTCAGCTTGCCAACCTTAATGCTTTTGCTGTATGTGTGTGCCTTATCTATTCAAAATTTTCTTGCTTATAAATTGTCCTCTTACTGAATAAAGCCCTCCTAAAATTCTTACGGCATGGTTCTTGCTTTCTTTAGTGGCTCCTGTCTTAATATGTTTGATTTTGTTGCAGGTTGAAGATGGAGAGGCTGCAACACTTCTTAAGTGGCTCGCATCTTCTCAGGCCGCAGAAGATATAAACTCTGATGGAGAACTTGTTCGGGAGACATTATCTTGTCCTTTGCTACCATGTGCAACTATTCATAGAGTTATCGAGAACACAAATATTGACTATGAAAAGGAATCCCAGCAAGAGTGCCAGGATATTCTTGATTCCACAAAAGATGTTATTGAATTTGTAGGTATTAAACAAAGAGCTTATTCTGATGATTGTGTTGAATCACCCGAGAAAAATACCCCAGGTTGATGGGGCTGGAGATGATGAATGTTCAGCTTCTGCAGCAACATCATCTGATGACGAATTGACCAGAGCACAGCTCCAGAAACCACAGCATACTGTTACAGTATCAAGGAGTAAGCGGAAAAGGAAAAGTTCTCTATGGTCCCCTTCACACTTTTCTGGTGGCCACGGCTCTAATATGGATGATGACACTGGGCAGTGGGGCTCTAAGAATAGTTTAATGGCTAGTTTTTTAGCTGATTCTGCACCTGAAGGGACCAGTGTGCCTGGACAGGGCTCAAAGGCTCTACATGTTTGCTCTGTTCGTGATTTAATGCGCCTAAAACGGCGCCATCGGTTTGACCCATCTGAAAGTAAGACTAACAGGTCAAAATTCACTGTTAGGGAAGAGGAGAAACATATTTGTAAAATACAACACCAGACAAATCTTCCTAGAGAAGAAGAAGACTCTTTTCACCACAATTCAAGCGTACATCAATACTACCTGGACACTAAGAATCTGAACCCTGAGACAGTGTCTGAGAGTATCTATCAGACTTCTGAACTTTCTACTGAAAATCACATGAATTGCGATCAGAAGGAGCCTAACTTTGATGTAGTATCTGCCAGTGATTCTGAATCTCACTTAGAGGTTCCTGACCCTAATTGCTTGAGCTCCGGACAAGGTGATGAAATGTTGATCTGTAAGGACTTAGAGCAGAAGGATGTGTCTCCTTTACGCCCCTTGCAACTTCAAATGTTTCATGAAGGTGATATAAGTTATCATGATAGAAATGATGTTGAACCTTCAGCTCTTGGTAATAGTGAAGCAAATGCATGGATTGTGGACTCTGTGTCGTTGGATAACTTCATTGGAAAGGAATCTAATACTTATGGTATCAATGGATCACTGTCTACACATAGTTTCATGGAAGAGAAGGAGCTTACTAAACACGTTAATATGACTTTCCACCGGAAGCCTCATACAATTGGGTGCTTTAACGCGGCATCTAAAAATGCCATCCTTGGTTATACTTCTGTCCAGGCTGACGATGATGATCATGCAGTAGGTATGCTTAGACTCATTATCCTGACTTATTCATTTCTGTGAGTTCTGGTTGCATTATATTCAAGACATTGAGTTTATGCTGCTTATCTGGTTAGCCTGTATATGGGTAAAACAGGCAACTTTTATAAGGTGAATGCTTCCATCTTTGCTGCTGCAGTCTATAATAACTTGGGCAGGGGAACCTTATTATTTTCTGGCATGTTGTTCAAAGTACTAATGGTCTAAGTTTCATTGATGAGATATGCTTTCTGTTGCTTTGCTCTATTCCTAGCTGTTCTGTTTTGCTGTCATGGTGTCTGTTTTGTCACGTTTAGCTGACATTTCATTCACTAGATTATAATGTATCATGGGATAGGCCAGGGTTGAGTAATTTTAGTTCATTCTAATCAGGATCCACATGGTCTATATATAGTTTAGTCAGCCTTACCTGCTGCCTCTTTTAGAGTGGCGTGCTCATATTCCTCTTTTTTTCTGTTTCCGTAATTTTGACTTACCAAATGTCTGGTAGTACACCTTAATTTAGTTGGTTAGCTGCGGTTCAAGGTAGATGTCTGGATGACTTTCCTGCCTTTTTTTGCATAGAATGTCAATCTGGAAACAGATGCACCTCTACTAGGGAGTCAGCCAGAGATGTGCCAATGGATGTGCCAATTCACTATCAAAATGATGGTACCTACTCATATCTGTTTACACCCGCATCTTCACCTCCTTCTGGGAATTCTGTTCGCACATGGCTGTCAGTGGAAACCTCAGGTACTACTTTCAGTGGCTTGAAAGATATTTGATTGCCTTTTTAATTATGATAATGGAACTGCGTTTTGTATTCCAGTAGTATTTGAATGAACTCTATGAACTCACTGTATGATATTGCTGAATGTTTCTTGTTGTCTAAAACTATTTACCAGGTTTGAAAGATGTGAACACGCTCCATCCTGGAGAACACTTGCCTGAATCCATTCTTGAGTCTCCTCTGAAGCCCGGTAATTTTCAGGTCAAGCAGCATGATTTGGTAAATACCGTTGCTCATTTGCATGTGCCGGATGCTAAGATTATAGGAGCACCTCCCGATGGAATATGTCCTGCTAAAGCAGGAGGTGCACAAGGTTTTTCTGAAGATAACTCTCAGTTGTCTGGCCCAAGTGGTAGATCGAAGCTGACCCCACTCAGCCAAATTGGGTTTCGTGATCCTGCCAGTGTAGGCAGTGGCCAGCAGCTTACTTTATGTAGTATAGAGGTCAGCTGGCTGCGTTTCTGTTGATGTCATTTGGTGTTTTATGCTGCATTCTGTCACTTGATGTAATATTTATAGTAGGTAGAAATGTATATGAAATAGCTCACATATGTTGCGTTTTCAAAAAGGTTTGGTAACCTAAAGGATAATTTAATAACAGGTGGTATGCTACAAGTGTCTTCATTTTAGTTAACCCTTACTACCTAGAGGAGATCTATGTGATTCTAGTTGCAGTAAAACTCTATATTCGACAGCTTTGACTTTGGGATCCATAGATGTGATAAGGTTCACTAGTTTTCAAATAAAAAACCTCTATCTCATTTGAAAGTCGAGTTGTCATGTCATTGATCCTGTCTGATAAGGTAATCTTTTGTCTGCACTTTTTTTTGGAAATAGATGTGCAAGCTATTGCTGTAGCCTTTTCCTCCTAATTAAAGCTCCCAGCATTTGAAATGATAGTGGAAATAGCTTAACTTGCTAGCTTTTGCAATTTAAAATATTGCTTTAACCCTCTAAACTAGGCTTTTCTGACGTCTTCTCTACTTAGACTACAATCCTTAGTGATTGTTCTGCATATCTTTATGTATTTGTGTTTGTTTATGTATCCTTTGTGTAGTTTGGAGTTGTTTTCTCGATCATGCTTACTCTTTGGCTCTTGTGGTTGAGTGGATATTGCACGGAATTGTAGGTCCAAGCTGAATCTAGGGGTGATCTTAGACCCGATCCTGAATTTGATGGCATAAACATTATCAGTCTTGCCATACAGAATGATAGCAGTTCCGCGGTTGATGTCCATCTACTATTACGTGATGCAACTGCTTCTAGTGTGAGGTGCTATCATTTCCCTTCCTCAGATCTTGTCGCATTTTCTGTATCAATGTCTATCATCTTAATGAATTTGAAAGCAAATTTTATTATTCTGCATTACTTCCAGAATAGATGTACCAAGATCAGTTTTGGTATTAAAAGTGCCTTGTTTACAGGTAAATTATTTACTAAAAATATAATAAATATGTGGCAAACATGTCTTATTTGGTTGTTTTGTTCGATTTCATGTAGCTATAGTTTGTCATCTTCTGCTGTTTATGTTAAGAGGATTACTTGAGATTCTATCTTGTTGAGATATTAGGTCTGGATCTGTTGTACAAGATTCATGTGAATTAGGTACTCTCCCCCCCCGTATAGTTCCAACCCGATAAAAATTCATTTAGAGATTGTAAATATAGATCCATCGTCTCGCTGGTTTCCACGGGAATTCCTTACTTTATCAAGACCTTCTTACACAATTTTTTTTTTCTGATGAGCATGCATACTACTTGTGATAAAGCAATGGGATTTTAAATTCTTTATCTGCTTCCTGCAGAAAAGCTGATTGCATCCTCAATTGCGAGACAAAAGTTTTCGCTGAAGAAAGAGAGCTATTGGATCAGTTTGTGGTGCTCATATGTTCGTATGATCCTGATATTCTGATAGGATGGGATGTCCAAGGTGGCTCCATGGGCTTTTTGGCGGAAAGGGCGTCTCACCTTGGCATCAGCTTGCTCAATCAGATATCACGCACAGCATCTGAAACGATGGTGTCTGATGAAGATTCTCAAATCCTAGACAAGGTTAATGAAAATATTGAGAATTCTGAGTCTGCCATTCATGATGCAATAATCAAGGATGAATGGGGTCGAACCCATGCAAGTGGGCTGCATGTTGGTGGTAGAATTGTTCTTAATCTTTGGCGCCTCATACGTGGTGAAATTAAGTTGAATATGTATTCAGTGGAAGCCGTGGCTGAAGCTGTCTTGCACCGCAAAGTTCCTTTTTTTCATTGGAAGATATTGAGTAAATGGTTTTCCAGTGGTACTGGGAGAGCAAGATACCGATGTAGTGATTATTTGGTGAGCAACACGAAGTTGAACCTTGAGATCCTCAATCAGCTTGATATGGTAGAGTGAATTCAACTAATTATTTCGTTAATTCCCCCTCTCTTATTTACCTAGGGAAACTAAAAAGCGGGTTTCTTAGCTACCTATGTTTATACCTCTCTCTTGCACATCATCTCTTTCTTTCTGTTTTTTACCTTTTAATTGAAGATTGTGTCAAGAAATATCATTGTGGATGCCCTTAGCATGATAAAGAAGCTTTTGAGTAGTAGTTGAAATTATATCTAGTCTCATCATTACATGTCATCCGGGCATGGATTATTACTGAATTGTAGTACATATTAAATTGTTCCAATAAACAGGTAAGAGGAATAAAGTTCTATGGCATCCAGAATTGATTAGTGTAGCTTGGAGCTTTTAGGCTCCACAGGAGTCTGTGGGTTGGCCCTTAGTCTTGTGATACTCCTTTGTGTTTCTAAATTCAAATTTTCATGGTCTGTGGGGAGATACATTAATCTTATTTTCATATACCCTATATGATACTGGGAATTTAAATTTCAATAGGAACAACATTCGAAGGAGCTTTTCTAGAAGATGCTTCATTCTTTTACATTGGTTACTTGTGTAGGTGAACCGTACATCAGAACTGGCTCGTGTCTTCGGGATTGATTTTTTTTCTGTCATGAACCGAGGATCCCAGTACCGAGTTGAATCAATGCTCATGAGATTGGCTCATATGCAGAATTATATAGCAATTTCTCCTGGATACCAGCAGGTAGAATATTGACATCGGCCATTTCACACAGTAACAATATGAACCGTAATATTGTTTTCTGCTTGAAATAACTGCTGATTGTCATTCATTTTATATCTAACTTAGTATTTCTGACAGGTGGCATCACAGCCTGCGATGGAGTGTTTGCCGCTTGTAATGGAGCCAGAATCTGGTTTTTATGCAGATCCTGTGATTGTTTTGGATTTTCAATCACTCTATCCGTCTATGATAATTGCGTACAACCTTTGCTTTAGTACATGTCTCGGGAAAGTTGTTCCTTCAATGACAGACAGACTTGGAGTTAGCACTTATTCGGTAGATTTGCATGTTTTGAGGGACTTGAATCAAGACATGTTGCTGACACCAAATGGTGTTATGTATGTGCCTGCTAAGGTAATATCTGTGTCTTTTCTACCTCCAGTGTTCTGTGATTTTTCTACCTCAAGTGTTCTGTGATTTTTTCAATTGTGTTTGCAGTGCTTATAGATACTTGTGTCTATGTTCTATAAGGTTGTCTTATGGAATGTGTTTGTTCTAAGAGGTATACTTCTCTGGTGAAGGTGCGCAAGGGTGTACTGCCGCGGTTACTGGAGGAGATTTTGTCGACAAGGATTATGGTGAAGAAAGCAATGAAAAAGTTGTCATCTTCACAAAAAATTCTTCAGAGAGTGAGGCTCTTGTCCCCTAATTGATGTTTGTTTTGTGAAAAAATTTGTTACATATGTGTGTGTTTCCTTGTGCCGGTTTTTTCCTTTTTTTGTTTCATTTTAAAGGCTTGGGGAAAGCATTGTGCTGGTGATATCGCTGATTTGAGAACATGATACTTTGCTTGCCTCTCCCAACTTTTCTATTGCTGAGTAAATAAGTCGGGTAGCATTATCCTCTTCCGGAGTCAATGTTTAGCAAGTAGCCTGTGCTGATCTTTAGTCTTCTTGCAGATATTCAATGCGAGACAGCTTGCTCTTAAATTGATAGCAAATGTAACTTATGGTTATACAGCGGCCGGGTTCAGTGGTCGTATGCCATGTGCAGAACTGGCGGATAGCATTGTGCAATGTGGTCGCAGAACACTAGAAACTGCTATCTCATTGGTTAATGCTCACAAGAAGTGGAATGCCAGGGTTCTATATGGTGATACTGACAGGTAGAGCCTGAGTGCTTATCGTAGCAGAGACTATCATTTATCAGTTTGAACTTAAGATTGTTGATTTGTTTTCATATATATATATATATATATATATATATATACCTGAATCTACTCCATATGTAACTTGGTTATTTACTATTGTGCAGCATGTTTGTCCTTGTTAAAGGCCGCACTAAGAATGAAGCTTTTGTGATTGGGCAAGAGATCGCCTCAGCAGTTACAGCAATGAATCCGTACCCGGTCACATTGAAGATGGAGAAGGTCTATCAACCTTGCTTTCTCCTCACAAAGAAGCGTTATGTTGGGCATAGTTATGAAAGTCCTGACCAAGTTGAACCTATATTTGATGCAAAGGGTATTGAAACAGTTCGAAGAGACACTTGTGGAGCTGTCTCTAAGATGATGGAGAAATCCTTGAAAATCTTTTTCAAGGATCAAGACATTTTTAAGGTAAAGTGCTATCTACAACGGCAGTGGTCTCGTGTTATCTCAGGTCGCGTTTCCATCCAAGACTTTGTATTTGCTAAGGAGGTCCGTCTTGGCACCTACAGTTCTAGATCTTCATCCCTCCCACCAGCTGCCATTGTGGCCACCAAATCCATGAGATCTGATCCGAGGTCTGAGCCTCGATATGGAGAACGTGTTCCTTATGTGGTGGTTCATGGTGAGCCTGGGGCCCGGCTAGTGGACATGGTGGTAGACCCGCAAGATGTGCTTGAATTTGGGTCTCCTTATAGGCTCAATGGCTTGTACTACATCAATAAACAGATTATCCCTGCACTGCAGCGTGTTTTTGGTCTAGTTGGGGCTGATTTGACTAGATGGTTCTTGGAAATGCCTCGTCCAGCGAGGGATCCACCAAGCAAAAACCTAAGTGGTTTAAGTACTCACAAGAGGAGGATAGATTCTTATTACTGCTCAAAACATTGTGTTTTGTGCGGAGAGATTGTGCAAGGAGATGACCATTTCTGTGCTGGATGTTTAAGTAAGGAGGATGCTTCTGCTGCTGCTCTTATTGGAAGGACGTCCAAGCTGGAGCGAGACAGTCTACACCTGAATGCAGTAAGTATAACATACATCGTTTTTTGTTTTTAATCACAGTTCATGATGGCTGGAAAGCAGTAGAGCTGTGCCAACTAGGCATGGAAAAATAGTGGATGGAAGAGGGTGCTATTCCCCTGTGCAAACGGACTTTGAAATGCAATTAGAAGTGTTTGAGTGATCCTAAAATAATGTTTCCTGATCATAAAGGGGTCTTAGATTGTGGTTAGGCTCTAGTCCTAAAGGATTTCTTTCATCATAACCTTCCATTTTGTGGTCCAATGCCGAAACTGATTGAGACAATTGCTGTATAATTAGAGGACTGATGCCAGACCCCTTATATTGGGTTCTTCAGCGGAATAACTTGGAAAAGACATTTTCCTTGGTTATTACCACGTGATTGGAACTACTCACACGAGCGATCCGCAAAGTTTGGAAATTTCTACTTTAAGAATGAGCAATATTGTGGTAACAAATAATGCGATCGATTTCAGGATTCTAACTTCGTAGATGGCCTGCCTCCTTTGCTTGCAGATATGTTGGCACTGTGGAGGCGGAGACGATTCACCTACAGAAAGCCACGGCTGCACCATCATATGCACCTCCCTTGCGTGTTCTGTTTACTACGAGAGACGAAAGGTCCATAAAGAACTGCAGGTTGTTTCTTCTATTTCAACGGAGGCTAAGCTCTATCCCAAGTGTATGGTTGAGTGGTTTTGACACTATTCCAATAACGATATGGAGATTGCGCATTGGAAGCTGGGATTGAATATGCCTGGTGTTGTGTTGTATTTGCCATCTGCTTCTGTATAGGTTTTAGAGAGTAGAGAGATTTTCCTGTTATTGAAATGATTAGAAGTATATACAGCCAACAGCCCTAGTGTATATGGATAGACAGTAAGATAAGTAAAAGAGAGTGTAGAAGAATAAAACTGTAATTATCAAAAAAAGAAGAATAAAACTGTACAACACATAACTATACATGTGGATTAGGTCTGCAACTGTAAAAAAGCTAGCTGGACTGTTTATTTCTGTCTTCCAAGCTTGGAGAATAGATTATAAAATCTAGAGTTGTGAAGAGGTATTGTAAATACATTTTGCAACTTTATCATCTGAATCAATATAGCTCAGCTTAACCAAATTAATCATACCTAGTTGTAGAAGTTGAGAAATATTGTATACTGAGGCGTGCTCGGATTCTGGTTCCACTGATTGCATCATTCGGGATTCTCACTGCATTTGTGGGTTTTTTGAATTACCGATAAATATATTTCCAATTTGAGCCGTTAGCGTTTTTCCAAGGTTTATCTTCCCCTTCTTATCTTACATTCACTTTAGGAGTGAAAGACTTTAACAGTATTAGCTTAGTTTTGTCTAGGTCTTGCTATAATGGAATGATTGTTATATTGTTATAGGGCTATTAAGTATATCCAATTTAACATCTTACAAGTGTTTTCTTTTTTCCACGGTTACGTGTGCTGGGAGGCGAGCCGGGCTTGGAAAGAATTTTAGGTCTGTCGGATATGTTTATAATGACAAAGTCTTATTTTTTATTTGGGTCTGGGTTAGGTTTGGTTTTTTTCTGCTTTGCCGCTTCGCAGTCCTCTTTTTTCATTTTTTTATAAATAATTAATAAAATTTTGTACAAATAATAAAATTCTAAAAAAAAGTTTAAATAAATAATAAAATTATACATAACATTTTAGATAATTAAAAAAAATTATTAACAAAATTTTTTATAAGTTATATAAAAATCAAATTAAATAAAAATTATATTACACATATATATATTTAAATTTAGGCCACAGGAGCCCGACCCAGTTTTTAATTCGGTCTCGTTTTTTGTCTAAGCCGACCTGGATTTTATTTCAAGTCCAATTTTTAGGCTTTTTTTTTTTGGGCTGGGTCGGGTTAAGTTTGATCAGCTCTATTGTAGTCATTCAGTTGTTTCTTATCATATTTATGATTTCTTAACCTTTTCAAGGAGAATCATACAAAAATGAAGTGTGCTTATGCTTAGGGAAGGCTTTAAAGATAGTGAGAAAGTATGCTCAAGATTCATATGCTTGTTGCTATATTTAGCTTATTGAGCATCCTCTTACTACAATTTTAATGCATTTTCATGAAGTTGGTACCAAATGGCAGTATGTGCATGGTTGTAGTTTAGTATGTAGGATGAAGTTACATGGTTTTTATTCATCAGAGGTGTAACACCCCTACTATATTCGGCTCCTAATCATCTTACTTAACCATATAATCGCAGCGGTAATCTCAACAATTGACTACTGGTCACCGTTCTTGCTCGCCCATACGAGTAATAACGTGCTTCCTGATAAGCTCTTAAATACGAAACATTTTCTCGCAGTGACAACAAGAGATAGATCTAAACTCCCAAAACCAATATAAAATACATTCACAGTGAGCTTTCTACGTATCCAAAACCTATACATGTTTCTAGGTTCGTATTAAAATGCAACAGTGCATGTTTAAATAACTGTAATCAAACTACCCAGCGCGTCACTCTCTTTGCCGACACCGGAAGTTGCATACCTGCAAAAATGGTAGTTTGTGGTATGTAATCAGCCCCTGCTGAGTATGTTATTACCTGACTGTCATGCACCCTCGGACCATTCAGTTATTTGGTCGAGAGTATGCAATTCGTTTCCATACAAATAGTTCAATGTTGAAACTGTAAAGCAACAATATATATTGCAGTAATCTCAAATAACAAACAAGCCCCCGGCTTCACACATCGCATCGTAATAAACCACTGAAAGCGTTTACAGCGCTTATATGAGTACAGAGACTCCATTCCAACACACTTAATAATTCATAATTGAGTTCAGCGACTCACTCGACCAGACACCCAACCACAATCCACACATGAGTACGGTGACTCGACACAACCAGTTCACAACACACAATATGAGCACAATGGCTCGTTCAACACAAATCCACCAACATACCACACATAACCACAAAGCACAACCAATGAACAACAAGGCGAAGTAACGAGAATTATAAACGAGTATGAACTCTCGTCTTTGGCATGCAAGCCCAAATAATGTTCGCCTAATGTACGAGTTAATATAGTCGTTCGTAATTGTTCAGTCATGTCTAATGACAACGTCTCGTTAGAACGACGTGTCTCTAAGTTACCCATCTCTTATGGCGGGTCACCCACGACAATAGCCACTCCAGCGGTAGAGTCTCCGTCCTAAACAATCTGTAGTTCGTTGGAAATTTATCCAGATACTTACGGCTACCACACGGTGTCCTAGTATCGTTAATGGATCACAGTTCACAGCAAGAGCCACATCCTTGATAAACTTATCTATACCATCGCATCGCTTTACTATTCTTTTTTTTTCTAACACAACAGACCAAGGTCGTAGTCCAATCCTGAGTATGTCGACTCGGGGTCCAGTGCTAGATACGAGAGCGGCGTTAAAGAGGCCAATGCTCCGTATATAAGTCTCAGATATTTTATATATCTTATTATCCTAATGCTACAACGTTTTACTTACGTTCCTTATATTACACATATAAGATAGCATCATTGCCGCTAGTTCGTTTTATAATATGTTCATATATACGAACGGTACTGTTATCGCACAACAGTAATAATAAAGCAGCATTAATACACAACTCAAGCATATTAATTCACACAAGCAGACATTCAATCTTATCACAGATTTTCACACAATGTCTGAACTGAGGAAATCCTCAGAGACAATCAAGCCACATAAATAACATACCGTTCACACTGCTGAGTATTACGGTGGAGTATGAATCAGCTAAAGTCTCTGGAGATCCTCGAGACGTCTCTAACAATCTATCAACATGCATCACACTATACATCAGCATCTCATATTAACAATACACTACGGCACCCCGTACCGTTATTAATCTACCCCGGTTTATTCCCCGCTGTTAACTAATAACGTTTGTCGGTTTTCGGTTTAACTCGGGATTAGGAAAAACGCTATATCACATGCGTGGTTTCGTCGAGTATATTGATACTCTTAACTTTAAACGTTTATTATCGCATGTAGTGTAATACACCTTGTGTATGATATAGTTTGTTTCTATATTGCATGTATAATCCTTATCGTGTACTGTACACTCGCCTTAGTATTTATTTTTTTTCTAAGGTTTGTTTTTCCAAGTTAAATGTAGTATAATTCGTGTATAAAAATGCCTTGAACTACATAACCCCATATTATTTCATGTACACTCTTAACATTAGAATTCCATAACTAGTGTTTATAATTCTTTTCCCTTTATCTCATATCATTTTAATTGTGGTAATATATAGTCTTTGTACTATATTATATTTTCCACACTATAACATATACTTATTATTATATATGCATTATAGGACTATTTATTATATGGCAAGTCATTATAATATATATTCATTCTTTTTAATGAATACCTCTTATATTATAAATGTTATAACTCTTATAACATTAAAACCATATTATAAATTTCATTCAAAAATAGTAGTATTTCCGAACAGCACCTATATTTCTCAAATATTTATAAAATCCACCACATAATTTATATAATGTTATATCATAGTTACATAACATATATTATGACATTTAAGTCATTAAAACAATTATAACCTATAGTTATATATTGTTAATAAAATACCAAACAGCCCTTAAAATTCTCGGTATTTATTATTCTCCACTAAACTTCCATAATTTGTAAATCAACCCCAAATTATATTTAATTGTTACACTTATAACGTATACCTTATATTATAATCCTTAATATAATTATAACCCATGGTTATATTTTCTTAAAACAACCGAACAGACCCCATGGTCTATTTAAATTTAATTTCCACCACTTAACTTCTTATAATCACCAAATAACCCCATTTAACAACATATAGTTTCTAATGTCATCAAAACTATATATTATACATATATCTTCATAAAACCTCATATATAATTCCAAAAATCACCAAACTATACCAAAAGGTTATAAATATCATTACTAACCTTATATTTTCTCTAAATCTCGGTTTTACCACATATGTTACCCATTTGTAACAATGTTATGAAATATCTTATATTATACTTAGATAATTCATATAAACTCCAAATTTAACCAAATCAATTTCTAAAAATTCCTAATAACCTAAGGTTTGTACTAAACTCCATTTAGTACCCCAAGTTTTCGGAAATAACAATACCACCCCAAGTCTTATAAATCTTTTACAATTTAATACTTATCTCTTCATAAGGTGGTATTTAAATTTCTAAAATTTTCCAAACTTGGTCAAAGTCTCCTATATAGTCAACTTTGACCTCTAATACCAAATGGAACCCAAACTTTCGGTAATTACCTATCTTACCCCATACCTTTCTATTTTACAATTTTGACACAAAACTTTATAAAATGTTATAATTTTTATTAAATTTATTTAAAAAGCCTAAATTGCTCTAAATTAAGCCCACGGCTTTCTAAATTCCTAGTAATTACGAATTGGCCCCAATTTTAATTATAAGCATAAATAAAACTAAATAAGCTTATAAACTTAAATTAAAATGGCCTAATGACATGGCCTTATTACAACCTTGAACTTGCAAAATAAATTACACAATAAATGTCTCAAAATATAGCATATATATTCGGCCTCACCATGGCTTAATTATTTTTCCACATAATGTCATAATTTGACCATTATGTTAATTAAATCTCTTAAATGACTAGCTTAATTTATCTTAGCCATTTTTTTCCATTTTTAGGTCAATATGACCTATATTTGAAGTTTCACTCTCGGCCATGTATATATATATACTTGGAAATTACAAAAATCATAAGTTTAAGGTGTTTATACCTTGATTATTCCTTGTATGGGCTCGGTCACTTGTAGGAAAATTCACCACTTGATTTAGACATGTTTAATACACAAAAACAAGATATGGTTACACTCCAAGCTTGAGCTTAACCATAAGGAATAATTAATGTAAGATTTAAGGCAAAATCACCTCACCTTAAAAATGCAAGGAGTTTCAAGGTGGTTTCGATCTGAACCAAACACACCACAAGGTGTTAGATCCACCATATTGACATAGGAAATAGTTAGATCACGAAATGCTACCTTGTTATTAGGTTTTACCTTGGAAAAATGCCTTAAAAGGGAGTATTTCTCTTGGATCTTGGTCACCCTTGCTCCAAATGGCTAACCAACTGAATGAACATGTAAATATGAAGATTATGAGTGTATAAACTCATAAAAATCAGAGGAAGAAAACCGCATGAAGAGTGGAGATCCTTAAGGTATGTTTTTACCTTAAAATGTAGATTTGAACAACCTTGGTCCCTCTACTGGTCTCAACCGAGTTTAGCTCTTGTTCTAACCTTAGAACACTGAGAATAAGCCATAGGAATTGATGAGCCACGAAATCTAGGTGTTGGTAGTGAAGAGATGAAGAAAAAGGGCTAAAAATGACATTAAAACACTTACCTTAAGAACTTAGGAGCTAGATTTGCCTTCCATGCTCAAGAACAAGCTTTGAGAGCTTCAAAGGAAGGGAGGAACTCGGCTGGGCAGAAGGAAATCGGACAAGGAAGGAAGGAGAAGGTGAGAAAGGTGGGAAATAATGTAAAAAGTAAAGGTTACTATTCTAAATTGGAGATTAGGTAGTAATTTGTCCCCAAAATCATTGTATGCTGTCTCCTCTCTTATTGCAGCCGATCTCCATGGTCCAAATGAGTCAATTAATTGACCATTGACCATGCTTGGTCAATATTGACTCATGCGGGCCCCACTTTAGGGTTTTATTAATATTTTAATATTAAATTTGTAAAAATTCGTAAATTTCTGGAATTAAATTCCTAATATGATATAATATGACAAAATATCATATTTAAGGATAATTATAATTTTTAACCCATTAAAAATCAATTTAAAGGCAATCTCACAAAAACGTGCTTTAAGGAGTTTTAGCGCACATTTTTGTGTCACAGGGTGTTCCTGAGCTTAGTTCTCCTTGAGAATGGTTTTATTGTGTTCCTTGCTTCATTATAATACTTAGGAATCCACTTTGGATCCTATTTGAGGTCATACAATCTTTATGGTGTCTTAAAGCACATTTTTGGCTTTACCGATCTTAAGGCGTGTTTTGCCTTGTTGAGATCCTTTAGATTGTTCCCCAATAATATTTAGATGTCTAATAATCATCTTTGATCATTAATAAATCATTTAATTATATTTTAAAGGTTAGGGGTATTTCAGTCTACCCCCCTTAAAAAGGCTTCGTCCCGAAGTCCTTAATCCTCTACAGTTCACCTAAGGAATCAAGTTCCACTAAGTAACCAAACAGTCCATTGCTAGGGAGTAACTCCCACTAGGTTCAGACCTAGTCTATACATACAACATATATTAAATAATCAAACTCATGATATAACTCATTCATATCACAACACTAAACAAGGTGCACATCCAACTCATCAACCAAAAGTACTCAGCGGTACTATTTATATATCCAACCAGGTGCAAAACTCATAGTACACAGCACTAGACAAGGTGCAAAACTCATAAAGTACTCAAAGGTGTTTGCAAGGGATACTCCACGCATCCCTATCTACATGTTAGTATCTCGCGAGGATACTCACACATCATTCCACATGTATGTGTGCACATATAGTTAACGTTGACAACTCACAGGGAAGCAGTCTTAAAGACCAGGACTTGACGATCCCCAACCCAACCAACGTCTACTACCCGCGGACACACCGGTTTGATCATAACGAAGGACACTGCGGTCCACGGCTCCTCGGGCAGTCACCTTATTTCCTTAGTCACCCACAGACACGCCGGTCTAATGACAAAGGGCTCTGCGGTCCACGGCTCTCTGGGTGATGTCACTCGCAGACACACCGGTCTAATGGCGAAGGACTCCACGGTCCACGGCTCTTCGAGTGACGCCTAAATTCCAATTTCCATTCATATCTGTGTCCACTTGTAGGAAGTTTCGAGAATCATTCAACCCCGACGTGGTCAGCGTCAGTGTTGAACTATCTCTCACCTCAATTTGTGTTCGGTTTCCCTTGATCGGACCAGGATCAAGTTCAACTTCCCACGTCAAATTCAATCAATCAATTGTTTATTCACTTCTAATCTCGTTTCCTCTTGATATTTACCACCTCGTATCCCATAGATACACAAGTCAACTAGTGTAATTAACCTAATCACCGGCATATAGGGTCATGTATCCTAACCACGTACCAAGTTCACTCGACTTATAATTATTCATACAATTCCTAGAGGTTTTACCTCCACTAGGCTATACATCGGTCTCATGCCGACTCACTCATCGCATTCCAATACTCGGTTTCATACCGAGTCACAAATCATATGATATGGAGCTTTCTACTCCTTTTATTTGCCATCTCCCATCGAAGCTACCAGATAGACCTACTTGAACTCTCAACCGGAGATAACAAGTTAGGCGTTTATGTGTTTAGTGTTCGCAACGTTTGCATAAATAATCGGAATTAGGATAAGAACACTCTATCTGTTCTCCCTTTCCTATTCGCCATAACTAATGCGAACTAAAATATATTTATGTTCATACACATAATACATCACAATATTACCTCAAGTAACATAACACAATCGTAACACTTGTACTCTACGTACAATAATAGTGTTTGCTGCATGTGTACCATGCGCTACGTACTCCTACGTACGGTATATTTTAATCGCTCTACCCCCCTTAAAAATGATTACGCCCACGTAATCTACGAATATATCATCGTGAAGTAATAAGTTCAAGATGTTCCATTCCAGTGGGATTATTCGTGCACTAATGTGTTACATATTTCATTACCCCTTTTTCCATAGGGTCGGGCTTTAGCCCCTCAGGTTATACCGCCTACCTCGCTTAGGTGTATGTATATTCATATACGGTTTGATCGGAAGATGTAAACACATCATTTGTGTTCCTCAAGCCTGCTAGGTATGTCAAACCTAAGCAATATGGGCCCACTCGCTCCGCAAGCAGTCTGCCCAACTACTATATGGTTAGTTTACCCCTTTTAGGTAGTAGTTTCATGTCCGTTCCAAGTCCATGTGACGGTGTTTTCTACACAGTCTTCCATAATTATGGGAATGGTGTAATTTATTCGGCTGTGTGGTATCGTTAGTCACACACACTTATTTTTCAACTAGCCATTTTATTCAGCTCTCCTGAATTCTATACATGCTCATGGTATATTCCCATGAGTTCATGTCACCCTACCGAACTAACCTTCAGTAAAAGGGTTGTCGAGCTATGCTCTAGCACCTAGTGCTTGCAGTAGTTATCTCTAAAATGTCAAGACGAGTCTGATATGCGCAACCAACTGGCGCCTCATGACTCTAAGTTATTTCCCTCTGGAATGAGTTCGTTCTTTGGGTACCTTGTAGGTCCGCTTTTGCTAGTGTAAACTCGTATCCCTCGTGTGTTGGTACTTTAGTATTTAACAGTTATTATAATGGTCGCTTGTTGCGCACCATGTACCAGTCGATTGGACGGTTATCCGCCGTTGCGGTTTGCATGGAGTATCTAATCTCCAGCTTAGAGTATCTCTTGTAATGCTCGCTTTTGCCCTTCGTCTGTTGTAAACATATAATACGACTGTGGGTTTTAGCTTGGTATTCATTTTCTGTTCAACCTAATTGGTACTAACATACTAACGTTTATGACTTGAGCATGTGGTTATTATTATTTAATGCGACATCATCGCGGCGCCCTCAGCGCGTGGTATAATTCTCTCTGTGCCCCCTTTTTGGGTAGCATCTATTATCACAAAGGTTTCTCTAATATAACTTCCTTAGATACCTCAATTCCTCTTTTCATTCATGAGTTCAACTTGCCATTACCATTAAATTGGCCTTAGTTTCCTCGTTTACTAAAATCCCCAAAACTTATGTTTAACTCCTCCACTGTGGAGTTGCGACCTTATGTCACTTTATTATCAAGCTATCCTTGATTTTCCTAACCTTGCTAGTTTGACTGAGATCTCTCTCGTCATTACATGGTTTACCTAGTCAGGGTTCCATTCGCTGACTTAGACACAGAGTTGATTACCTCCTGGGTCCTACACCACTCGTTTACATGCATGGGGTACCATACTGATACATTACTACTTACCCAACTAACTTCATATAGTTTGTCAGGCCCACAAGCTCCTAGGAGTGCGGTCGTCCCATGTCTCGTTTAGTGCACTCGTAGCGTTCGTACCCGGTGATTATCGTACTCTTAGTCTTGGTAACTTATGTTTGAGTAGCTATGCTGCCAATTCTTAACCTTTAATGTCAGAATGGCCCTAATATTAGGTTCTATGGTTTCTTTTATTAATGTATATTTCCTTTACTTTCTCTAAGATAGGTGTTTGCGACTTATCGCCCTGATTCTGGTTTCCACATGTTCGTCATCTGGTATTTGTGAGTGGGGATCAGTAACTACCTGTTATCTCTCCCGTTCACTCCTAGGCTGTTAACGCCTTCAGACATGAGTTTTCAGTATGCGGATTCCACCCAATCTATTGGGTTACACCATATGGTGTTTCCGGACTCCATGATAAAGGTTGACACCTCGGGTTTCCCCTGTCTTATGGTAGTCCCGTTAGTCTGATATTAATCAGTACTTGTGATTCATCACCCTTTTTCCCCTAGTTTTGGGTCACTTTGGTGGTACTAAGGTATCCCTCCGTAGGCCTATGCCATACGATATTCAGCCTCAATACTGATTCTGATAGTTAAATGATTGTTAGTCTTGTTATTTAATTTATTCCTAGTTGGTTTTAATACTTTCTCCTGAGGTTACAATTGGGTGCCCACAACTTAGTGGTTTCCGCTAATCATTCCTCTTCATTGTGTGGTCCTTACTCTTATTCAACTCATATTTCCTCCATCCTCTTTGAGGTAACGGTATCTTCCGTCATCAGGCAATTTTCACTTTTTAGTTTATATCCACTGCCCTCCATACGGGAGTCTAGCAGCATAATGGATCACGACACCTCCGGCGTGTGTGGTGCGGGCATTACATCGGCCCCTTTTTATTGCACGTTCACATCTGCCTATTATTATTTTTTTAAAAGGTCCTGCCTCATATAGCTCACTTCTTGCCCTCTGGCAATGTTCAATCGTAGTGGTTTAACCACGAGTGTCACGCACTCTCTAAATATGGTTATGCTGGTCCTGAAGACCCGTCACTCCCCACCGGTAATGGTTGACGTTTAATGTCCATACCGGCACTGGGGTTAGACTTGTAGGCACTAACTATTGTTATTCTCATTCACTCCCCTTTTAATATTCTACTAAATGGTGTATTGTTTTTTTTTTGGTTTAATGGTCAGACCGGCTAGGTCTTCTCGAGGTTCTATCGACCTCAAACCCAAGGGTTTCGTACCCCTGCCCTTAAGAAGGTTGTGTCCTGCTTTATTGCATTACGGACTTACATAAGATTTAGTGTTCTATTGGTAACCGCCTGGACCACCACGTCCTTTAGGGTTAGTTTACTGTCGCTGCACTTGCTGTAGCAAGTGCGCAAGGTAGGTTGAAATTTAGTACTTTGGTTAGTGTGGCACTTGCAGTGGCAAGTGCGCCATGCAGCCTGCGCCACCGGTACGGTGTGTCAGTGCAGTGCTATTCCCTAGTCGGGTTCCTGTTCAAGTCAAAAGTTCTTATTCAAATTTATATAGTCTCACTCCCGCACCCGTTCCCACAAGCTTGTCATGGTAATAAAGTCTTACTCTCCTCACGAGGCGTTGCATGATAGCAATTTGACGAGTTCTTGTTCCTACAGTTCTCAAGATTTCTCCTCATGCACGTCGGGCCATCTTGAACCTTCAGTGTTGCATGGTTTAGAGTTACTCGCTTCGGGTGAGACTTCAAAAAGGTAATTCCTTCCATCTATTACATATCTTTAAACTAATCATTACTCGTCGTTTCCACTTCCTTTTCCCCCAAGCGCACTGACCAGTGTTTTCTTGGATATAGGACAGGGTTGCTTTGCTCATAGCAAGTTAGCCCCATTAGTCCTACAGGAAATTTTTCTCCTCAAACTCGGTCCATTATTTATCACATCCTCGTATGGTAGACATTATGTCATTACCAGGACCCCCGGTCCTAAGCATTACATCAAAACACAAAGTCTTATTTTCTACATTTAACATAATCTTCTTAGCATCCACATCGGGTCTTTCCGATCAGGAGAGTTATCTCCGTGGTGTTTCTCATTTCATTGCCTCACTAGATAGTACTCGGGATACGGGCTGCGGCGGGTGGGGTACCATTGCAAATTTTCCGGGATGCTCTCCCATCAAGTGCGAGTGGTTCATACCATCTTCGCGTTACTTGGGGTTGCTGGACCTTCACCACCTTCCGCTGCTCCGTGTTCTTCCTTAGTACTGTTACCCTGACCTCTCTCTGACATAAGTCAAGAGGACGGGTTAGACCTTTACTTGGTCTAATACCGTAGTTTTGGTCATTTATTATTGAAGTGCCTCCACGGTTATGGTGTGCAAGTTTTAAGCATTGCATCAACCCCGCAAGGTCACGTATCCTCACAACGTTTCCCGTATTCCCAAAACCGATGCTCACTGTATAAATCCTACTATCTCTTGTCATCAGAGTGGTACTCCGCTCTGATACCACTTTTGTAACACCCCTACTCTATTCGGCTCCTAATCATCTTACTTAACAATATAATCGCAGCGGTAATCTCAACAATTGACTACTGGTCACCGTTCTTGCTCGCCCATACGAGTAATAACGTGCTTCCTGATAAGCTCTTAAATACGAAACATTTTCTCGCAGTGACAACAAGAGATAGATCTAAACTCCCAAAACCAATATAAAATACATTCACAGTGAGCTTTCTACGTATCCAAAACCTATACATGTTTCTAGGTTCGTATTAAAATGCAACAGTGCATGTTTAAATAACTGTAATCAAACTACCCAGCGCGTCACTCTCTTTGCCGACACCGGAAGTTGCATACCTGCAAAAATGGTAGTTTGTGGTATGGAATCAGCCCCTGCTGAGTATGTTATTACCTGACTGTCATGCACCCTCGGACCATTCAGTTATTTGGTCGAGAGTATGCAATTCGTTTCCATACAAATAGTTCAATGTTGAAACTGTAAAGCAACAATATATATTGCAGTAATCTCAAATAACAAACAAGCCCCCGGCTTCACACATCGCATCGTAATAAACCACTGAAAGCGTTTACAGCGCTTATATGAGTACAGAGACTCCATTCCAACAAACACTTAATAATTCATAATTGAGTTCAGCGACTCACTCGACCAGACACCCAACCACAATCCACACATGAGTACGGTGACTCGACACAACCAGTTCACAACACACAATATGAGCACAATGGCTCGTTCAAACAAATCCACCAACATACCACACATAACCACAAAGCACAACCAATGAACAACAAGGCGAAGTAACGAGAATTATAAACGAGTATGAACTCTCGTCTTTGGCATGCAAGCCCAAATAATGTTCGCCTAATGTACGAGTTAATATAGTCGTTCGTAATTGTTCAGTCATGTCTAATGACAACGTCTCGTTAGAACGACGTGTCTCTAAGTTACCCATCTCTTATGGCGGGTCACCCACGGCAATAGCCACTCCAGCGGTAGAGTCTCCGTCCTACGAACAATCTGTAGTTCGTTGGAAATTTATCCAGATACTTACGGCTACCACACGGTGTCCTAGTATCGTTAATGGATCACAGTTCACAGCAAGAGCCACATCCTTGATAAACTTATCTATACCATCGCATCGCTTTACTATTCTTTTTTTTTCTAACACAGCAGACCAAGGTCGTAGTCCAATCCTGAGTATGTCGACTCGGGATCCAGTGCTAGATACGAGAGCGGCGTTAAAGAGGCCAATGCTCCGTATATAAGTCTCAGATATTTTATATATCTTATTATCCTAATGCTACAACGTTTTACTTACGTTCCTTATATTACACATATAAGATAGCATCATTGCCGCTAGTTCGTTTTATAATATGTTCATATATACGAACGGTACTGTTATCGCACAACAGTAATAATAAAGCAGCATTAATACACAACTCAAGCATATTAATTCACACAAGCAGACATTCAATCTTATCACAGATTTTCACACAATGTCTGAACTGAGGAAATCCTCAGAGACAATCAAGCCACATAAATAACATACCGTTCACACTGCTGAGTATTACGGTGGAGTATGAATCAGCTAAAGTCTCTGGAGATCCTCGAGACGCCTCTAACAATCTATCAACATGCATCACACTATGCATCAGCATCTCATATTAACAATACACTACGGCACCCCGTACCGTTATTAATCTACCCCGGTTTATTCCCCGCTGTTAACTAATAACGTTTGTCGGGTTTTCGGTTTAACTCGGGATTAGGAAAAACGCTATATCACATGCGTGGTTTCGTCGAGTATATTGATACTCTTAACTTTAAACGTTTATTATCGCATGTAGTGTAATACACCTTGTGTATGATATAGTTTGTTTCTATATTGCATGTATAATCCTTTATCGTGTACTGTACATCTCGCCTTAGTATTTATTTTTTTTCTAAGGTTTGTTTTCCAAGTTAAATGTAGTATAATTCGTGTATAAAAATGCCTTGAACTACATAACCCCATATTATTTCATGTACACTCTTAACTTATTAGAATTCCATAACTAGTGTTTATAATTCTTTTCCCTTTATCTCATATCATTTTAATTGTGGTAATATATAGTCTTTGTACTATATTATATTTTCCACACTATAACATATACTTATTTATATATATGCATTATAGGACTATTTTTATATGGCAAGTCATTATAATATATATTCATTCTTTTAATGAATACCTCTTATATTATAAATGTTATAACTCTTATAACATTAAAACCATATTATAAATTTCATTCAAAAATAGTAGTATTTCCGAACAGCACCTATATTTCTCAAATATTTATAAAATCCACCACATAATTTATATATATTTATCATAACATAACATTATATGACATTTAAGTCATTAAAACAATTATAACCTATAGTTATATATTGTTAATAAATACCAAACAGCCCTTAAAACTCGGTATTTATTATTCTCCACTAAACTTCCATAATTTGTAAATCAACCCCAAATTATATTTAATTGTTACACTTATAACGTATACCTTATATTATAATCCTTAATATAATTATAACCCATGGTTATATTTTCTTAAAACAACCCGAACAGACCCCATGGTCTATTTAAATTTAATTTCCACCACTTAACTTCTTATAATCACCAAATAACCCCATTTAACACATATAGTTTCTAATGTCATCAAAACATATATTATACATATATCTTCATAAAACCTCATATATAATTCCAAAAATCACCAAACTATACCAAA
Organism: Limonium bicolor; assembly: GCA_023374045.1. Classification (NCBI taxonomy): domain Eukaryota; kingdom Viridiplantae; phylum Streptophyta; class Magnoliopsida; order Caryophyllales; family Plumbaginaceae; genus Limonium; species Limonium bicolor. Next base: position 297,918,074 of record CM041777.1, on the reverse strand, counting down.
AGGTTATAAATATCATTACTAACCTTATATTTTCTCTAAATCTCGGTTTTACCACATATGTTACCCATTTGTAACAATGTTATGAAATATCTTATATTATACTTAGATAATTCATATAAACTCCAAATTTAACCAAATCAATTTCTAAAAATTCCTAATAACCTAAGGTTTGTACTAAACTCCATTTAGTACCCCAAGTTTTCGGAAATAACAATACCACCCCAAGTCTTATAAATCTTTTACAATTTAATACTTATCTCTTCATAAGGTGGTATTTAAATTTCTAAAATTTTCCAAACTTGGTCAAAGTCTCCTATATAGTCAACTTTGACCTCTAATACCAAATGGAACCCAAACTTTCGGTAATTACCTATCTTACCCCATACCTTTCTATTTTACAATTTTGACACAAAACTTTATAAAATGTTATAATTTTTATTAAATTTATTTAAAAAGCCTAAATTGCTCTAAATTAAGCCCACGGCTTTCTAAATTCCTAGTAATTACGAATTGGCCCCAATTTTAATTATAAGCATAAATAAAACTAAATAAGCTTATAAACTTAAATTAAAATGGCCTAATGACATGGCCTTATTACAACCTTGAACTTGCAAAATAAATTACACAATAAATGTCTCAAAATATAGCATATATATTCGGCCTCACCATGGCTTAATTATTTTTCCACATAATGTCATAATTTGACCATTATGTTAATTAAATCTCTTAAATGACTAGCTTAATTTATCTTAGCCATTTTTTTTCCATTTTTAGGTCAATATGACCTATATTTGAAGTTTCACTCTCGGCCATGTATATATATATACTTGGAAATTACAAAAATCATAAGTTTAAGGTGTTTATACCTTGATTATTCCTTGTATGGGCTCGGTCACTTGTAGGAAAATTCACCACTTGATTTAGACATGTTTAATACACAAAAACAAGATATGGTTACACTCCAAGCTTGAGCTTAACCATAAGGAATAATTAATGTAAGATTTAAGGCAAAAATCACCTTAAAAATGCAAGGAGTGTTCAAGGTGGTTTCGATCTGAACCAAACACACCACAAGGTGTTAGATCCACCATATTGACATAGGAAATAGTTAGATCACGAAATGCTACCTTGTTATTAGGTTTTACCTTGGAAAAATGCCTTAAAAGGGAGTATTTCTCTTGGATCTTGGTCACCCTTGCTCCAAATGGCTAACCAACTGAATGAACATGTAAATATGAAGATTATGAGTGTATAAACTCATAAAAATCAGAGGAAGAAAACCGCATGAAGAGTGGAGATCCTTAAGGTATGTTTTTACCTTAAAATGTAGATTTGAACAACCTTGGTCCCTCTACTGGTCTCAACCGAGTTTAGCTCTTGTTCTAACCTTAGAACACTGAGAATAAGCCATAGGAATTGATGAGCCACGAAATCTAGGTGTTGGTAGTGAAGAGATGAAGAAAAAGGGCTAAAAATGACATTAAAACACTTACCTTAAGAACTTAGGAGCTAGATTTGCCTTCCATGCTCAAGAACAAGCTTTGAGAGCTTCAAAGGAAGGGAGGAACTCGGCTGGGCAGAAGGGAAATCGGACAAGGAAGGAAGGAGAAGGTGAGAAAGGTGGGAAATAATGTAAAAAGTAAAGGTTACTATTCTAAATTGGAGATTAGGTAGTAATTTGTCCCCAAAATCATTGTATGCTGTCTCCTCTCTTATTGCAGCCGATCTCCATGGTCCAAATGAGTCAATTAATTGACCATTGACCATGCTTGGTCAATATTGACTCATGCGGGCCCCACTTTAGGGTTTTATTAATATTTTAATATTAAATTTGTAAAAATTCGTAAATTTCTGGAATTAAATTCCTAATATGATATAATATGACAAAATATCATATTTAAGGATAATTATAATTTTTAAGCCCATTAAAAATCAATTTAAAAGGCAATCTCACAAAAACGTGCTTTAAGGAGTTTTAGCGCACATTTTTGTGTCACAGGGTGTTCCTGAGCTTAGTTCTCCTTGAGAATGGTTTTATTGTGTTCCTTGCTTCATTATAATACTTAGGAATCCACTTTGGATCCTATTTGAGGTCATACAATCTTTATGGTGTCTTAAAGCACATTTTTGGCTTTACCGATCTTAAGGCGGTGTTTTGCCTTGTTGAGATCCTTTAGATTGTTCCCCATAATATTTAGATGTAATAATCATCTCTTGATCATTAATAATCATTTAATTATATTTTAAAGGGTTAGGGGATTTCAAGAGGAAGCTATTATTTTATCATGATATTTGTATCCTCACTATTATTCAGGAATTATTCTATCAATTGAAATTGATGTTGCTAGTGATCGCTTCTCTAATTAGCTTCTGAATGGTTATACCTAGACTGATAATAGTTATGATATACATGATGCTTTGTGCTATTAATCTTTTGATGATCCGTTTCCTTGGTTTTGTTCTACTTCTATTCGAACTTTATGGTTATTGGTTGTTATCTTCTAGTTGTATGCAAAACCATTTTCCTTGATGCCAAACTTCTCCATACTTTGAATATTGGTCTTTCTTTGTATTTCACCATATTTAAATCAAGGGAAAATTACATGTCCCACCCATGACGTTTGGTGTGAAATTACACACTCCACCCACGTGGTTTCAAAACATTACTTTCCCCACCCATGTGGTTTCCCTCATTTTACATCCAGGAACTTTTCTAATTTTGTTCAATTCAAAAGATGCTTAAACGTTTGTCCGAAATTGATGAAACTTTACATGGATGATGCTAAAGTGATATATTTGATCTTATGTCAAATATGAAGTTTTTTAAGCTTAAATGTGACCCGTGGGACCCAATGAAAAACAGAAGTGACATGTTCATTGGGTCCCAGATGTCACATTTAAGCTTAAAAAACTTTTAGATTCTCTCTGACCAAAATATAAAACTACAGTAGCATGTCTATGTAAAATTTCATCAATTTCGGATAACATTTAAGCATCTTTAAATTAACCAAAATTAGAAAAATTGATGAATGTAAAACGGGGGGAAACACATGGGGTGGGCAAGTAATTTTGAAACCACGAGGGTGGCAGTGTGTAATTTCGCCAAACATCATGGGTGAAGCATGTAATTTTCCTTAAATCAATGTGGAATGAAGCACAAGTTTCATGAGGTTTATGACAATGAGTACATATGGCATACACGTTCATGAAAAAGACTCCGGAGCCTTTGGGATTACAAATTGATATACCTAATATTACAGTGAACAAGTCTCATACCTAGCAGTCAATGGATGCTATTTTCGAGACAAAGTTAACATGGGAAATTGTGGGAAGTACGTCAAAACAGGACTCCTACGTATCCTTCACTCCACTTTGAAGCTTATAAAACTAACCACTGACCCTAAAGTACGGTGATAGTACACACAGGCGTGTCTATATTATTCTTTGAGAAGGCTTTGAAGGTAGTGAGAAAGTCGTAGCGCAAAATTCATATGCTTGTTGCTACACATATAGTGCAATAATTTTCAAGAGAATTAGAGCACATTTTGTAGAAGCATATTTTGTCATGCATTAACTACTCCCTCCTATTCAGAATATTCGTTGGTCTAAAGATGTATCTGAACTTAAAATTTGTTCAAATTCATCTCTAAAATGACAGATATTTTGAATAGAAGAGAGTAAATCACACAATGTGGCTCTGAGTCTATATTCCAACCATAAGGGGTAATGATCCTATTTTTAGGCTTTTTCCAATATCATGACGCTTATGCCTTCATCCGTATTATGACAATATATATATATTGTTGGATGGTAAAATAATTTGGACAACATATTTTTAGCTTTCTATCAGATCCCTCTAAAGAAGAGCTACAATAAGGTGTAATAATACAGGATTGTGTAGCGCCAATCTAAGATAGTCCAACCACTGCTAGAAAAATGATTAAATATCACGATTATTTCGGTCATAAAGGTTAACCGTGCTTTATACGATCATCACAAAAGGGTAAGAACTATATAGCACGGTTCATAACCATGCTTATAATATAATATTAAAGCACGATTTACTCATAACTGTGTTTTATATGTGCCGAGGAAACTCTAGGTGCGTAATCTGACGATAAACAGGGTTATAGCAGACAATCGTGCTTTAAGCCATTCTTGTGAACACAGTTCCGTGGATAACTGTGCTTTATAGTCGGAATTTTCGGACTATAAAGCATGCTAATTCAAGGAACCATGCTTTGTACGTCAAAGTTTCTTTTGAAAGTCCCGTCTTCAATCTGGTGTGAAAGAGATGCATGAGTTCAACCTCCAATGATTTATCTGTGCAGAGCGCAAACACAGGAGAATGAAGAGAGGCACAAAGCATGTATGTTCCTTGTTTGCGAGTTAGGGTTGCAAAACTACTGTGAGTTTGTTTTCAGCCCCATCTTCAATCTGGTGTGCGAGGAATGCAACAATGATTTATCTTCACAGACCCCAGATACAACAAGAGAATGAAGAAAGGCATAACACAATTATGTTCCTTGTTTGTGAGTTAGGTTTGCAAAATTACCGTGAGTGAAGATATGTTCGAGTATATCGTTGGTTGTTTTCAGCCCCGTCTTCAATCTGTTATGTGAGAGATGCAGCTGTGATTTATCTCTACAGAACGCAACCACAAGAACATAATAAAGAAAGGCGTATATCATGTATGTTCCTTGTTTGCGAGTTAGGGTTGAAAAATTACCGTGAGTGAGGATAGTTCGAGTATATTGTCGGTTGTTTTCAGCCCCATCTTCAATCTGGTGTGCTAAAGATGTAACTGTGATTTGTCTCTGCAGAGTGCATACACAAGAAGGGAATGAAGAGAGGCACATATCATTGATTTTCCTTGTTTGTAATTTAGTGTTGCAAAATTATCACGAGTGAAGATAAGTTCGAGTATATCATCAGTTGTTTTCATTTCATCTTCAATTCAGTGTGCGAGAGTTGCAAAAATGATTTATCTTTGTAGAGTACAGACACAAGAAAAGAATGAAGAAACGCACAGATCATGTATGTTCCTTGTTTGCGAGTTAGGGCTGCCAAATTGGAGTGAATAGATAAGTTCGAGTACAAGTAGAGAATGAAAAGAAGCATAGAGAAAAGTGTCTCGTTCAAATTTTGAGCCAAAATTAAAATTCACGCTGTATTTTTTTACTAGTGCAGAAAATGTTTAATACCACGGTTATTTTGCTTAAAAATTACGGTTATAAACCGTGGTTTATGCTCGCGTCGCATATTAAAAAATAGTTATAAACGACGGTTCATAACTGTCGTTTAAAGTAAGGGAAAAAAACCACGATTGGCTGAAACCGTCGTTTAAGACCCCTTCTCCCGTGATATTCATTGACTTTATATGACGGTTAGGAGCCCATACCGTGGTATAAAGTGAGTATTAATGACGGTTATTGTGTAAAACCGTGGTATAAAATCAACAAATAAACCACGGTTATTCATAAAACCATGGTTTATAGTCTGTGAATTTTTTTGCTAAATCGTCGGTGATTTAGCGCCACTTTCAATCTAATCTCAACAGAGCTCAAACACAAGAGAATGAAGAGGCCAGAACATGTATGTTCCTTGTATGCGAATTAGGGTTGCAAAATAATGAGTGAATGCAGTATTCCTTGTTCGTCGGTGGGTTGCAAAATTACCGTGTTCATTGTTCGCCGGTTAGGGTTACAAAATTACAGTGAAGATGAGGATGAGGCGTAGAGCATGTGTTCCTTGTTCGCAAAAATTACCGTGAAAACAGGAGAATGAGAGAGGCCGGAGCATGTCATTGTTCGCCGGTTAGGGTTGCAAAAATTACAGTGAGTTAAGATTCAGGAAGAGGCGTAGAGCATGTCTTCCTTGTTTTCCAGTATGGGTTGCGAAGATGAAGAGATGGCGCAGAGCATAGTTCCATGTTCGCCGGATGGTTGCAAAAAAAAAAAAGGAGTTGAAGAGAATGGAGAAGAGTTGAGGCTAGAGCATGTTCGATCTGTTCGCCAGTGTGGGTTGCAAAAGTGAGAGAAATATATGTAAGAGAATGGAGAAAGAGCCCCGTTAATTTGGGCCGAAAATCAAAATTCCCGCTTAGACTATATATCACGGTTCTTCCTCGAAACCGTCATTTAAAGTTGTTTGACCACGAATAAAAACGACGGTTCTGACCAAACCGTGGTTTAAAATACAACGCGTCAAGCTATATACGACGGTTCCACCCTGAACCGTGGTATAAAATCTCCCGCCGAGAATTTTTGTGACGGTTATTCTAATAACCGTGGTTTAAAATTTTTAAATGACCGTTATGTGATTAACTGTGGTTTAAAGTGCGTCATTTAAAATCTTTTTCTACCAGTGTTTGGCAATAAAGCACGGTTTAGGACCCAACTATGCTCTATAGTATGTGGCGTGAACATATAAGACACGATTATGGATAAACCATGCTTTATTCTCATTTCTCATAAAGCGTGGTTAAGGATAAATCGTGCTTATATGTATTTCTTTCTCATAAAGCGGGGTTGAGGATAAACCTTGCTTTATACTTTGAGGTGCAAAACTATAAAGCACAGTTTTGACAGGAACCACACTTTATAACCAGTTTGATTTCTTCCGGGTCGACTTCACAACACTATTAAGCACGATTATTGTTTAACCGTGTTTTATATATTTTAAAGCAAGGTTTCCTTATAATCCGCTCTTTAAACTTCATGCTTAAATCTTTTTTCCAACAGCGAACCCTTTTACCTAGTGTAATCTCTACCCTTATTTATAGGTGTTGGGGAAGAGTTATACTTGACTTTGTCCGTGCATGTGTCTCCTTTCAATTGGCTAGTCTGTGTTAGGCCTCCCTAATTGCCTCTTGCAAGCCTGTTAGTAGTTGTCCGCTGTGGATCTTCCTTCCAGAACGACCATTCTCTTCTATAACACATCAATTTTCAGAAGCAACCCTCCCATGACAGTTTATGATGTTTTATTTTATCTTTTATCTAGAACTTGCTATAGTGCAATGCTTATTATCCTTCTAAGTGCAATGCTTATTATCCTATTATAGTTCGTTGCTCAAGATTCATATGCTTGTTGTACTACACATAAATTGCAATACTTTCATTCCTCCCATATAGTAACAAGTCAAGTATTATCAAGAGAACCATAACACATTTTGCAGAAGCATATTTTGTCCATGCATAGACTAAATCCTAGAAAGTAGAAAGTGCCTCTAAGTTTATATTCCAGCCATAAGAGGGAATGCCTATTTTAGGCTACTTCCAATAACATGATCACATATTAGTCAATGTCACATCTAGAAGTGTAATTGTTTTTGTTATATTTTATATTACATGAAAAATTCCTGTGATGCTTATGCATTGATCTGTTCTTGCGACAATATCTGTCTTGAATGATATAGCAAACAAGACAACAAATTCATAGTGGTTTAGCCAACGTGACTTGCATCCATTGTTGATGACGATACTTTTATTGATTTCTTTTGAATCCGTCCAATGAAGAGTTACATTATGATGTAATAATAGAAGACGTAGCACCAGTCTAAAAATTGTTCAACCCTTTTACCTAGTGTGATCTCTACCCTTGCTTATAGGTGACAGCGAAGAGTTATACTTGACATTGTCTGTCCATGTGTCAGTGTCTCTTTTCCACTGGTCAGTCTTTGTCAAACCATCGCACTTGCATCCTGCAAGCCTGTCATTAGTTGTACATTGCGGATCTTCCTTTTAGAGTGACCTTTCTCTTCCGAAACACATCATTCTTCTGGAGCAATCTTCTTTTCCCAAGGGAGTTTGCCTATCTTGTTCCGAAAAGCTTTCCTGGCTTTGCCTTGCTTTTCCTCTCTGTTAGGTTAATATCACCACTTATAAAGGTTGAATTTATAATTATTGTTGTTGAGCCTTAACACTCACTTGGTTGGTGAGAGTGGCGATAACACCCACCCAGGTTGACTTATGCTGCTTAGTTATTGTTGGGTTAATAATTGGTAACCAATTTATAACTTTGACGCAATTAAAACGGCTAGATTGGGGTGTTACAACAGCCATCCTATATATCAATTTAGCTCAGAATAGCTTGAAATTAAATGATGGTTTACTACTAAGTCAATCTATATCTTTGAACCGATTCGACTATTGACATTGAAACGACCCCAAAACCACCCTGGTCCTGAGACCGTTACATGCCGCGTGCTTACTACCTAAGACACGCATGGCTACTCTCTGACGAAACCAACAGATACAAAATACGCTTTTATTGAGTAAATAATGATTACAACTAAAGCGTACGTTACAAGTAGAAGCCTAATACATAATCAGGCCTCAAAGCCAACTAACAGATACACAAAACTGAAAAGCTAAACCAAATACAAAAGCAGAAGCGGAAGCCTAATACAAAACTGAAGCTAAGAATACAAAGGGCCAGAAGGCAAACTATATAGATACAAAGCAAACGAAACCAAAATACATAAACTCCAACCAAAAGCTAGAACCTGCAAAGTAGTTATAATAATAGAAGTGAGCTAACCACAACTCGGTAAGCAGCAGATTTCATCAGCTGGGCATGCTTAAAACATTTATACTATATATATAAGCTTAACAAAACAGAATCTGAAATCATAACGGAAGATAGAAGACAAAAGCTTTACCAAAACATAACTTACCAGATCAGAAACAGAAGCTGACAGAACAGAATCAGAAACCACATTCATAAACATAACAGAATACAGACAGAGTAGTTCAGGAAACAGAGTCGAGACCCTAGACACCAGCTGACACATCAGAAGGGCAACACCATGGCCCTATGGATCCATAGATCTCACATAGAAGCAGTTGAGACCGCTATGGACCCGTCGGTCACTAAACATCCAAGGGACCCTGAGGAACAGAACAGAAGGGAACCCAAGGAACAAAACAGAAAGAACACCTGCACAGCATGCTGAGGGATAGTCAGACCCAACTATTCAAGGCTCAGAAGCTAAATATATAGGTCCCTAAAATAGAAGCTTTACAAAACTGAGCAGAAGCTTTTCTTAGAAGAGAACAAAAGGCAGAAGCTTATCAAACGAATCAGAAGTCTTTACCAAAACATAAGTCGTATACCGACTAGCAAACACGAAAGCCAAACGGAACATAGAAGCTCAAACACTCTTTCAGAGCAAATCAAAGGTTGGAAACATAACGAAGTCTTTCGAAACAAAAATACTCATAAAAATATGCCAAAACACATTGAAACAGATAGTACACACTGAGAGGAACACAACGCCACAACGACAATCAAAACGGAGCTCAAATGAAGAAGTTACACAAAAATAGAGGGATGTCCGGACATGTGTCCGAACTTACAAGTCCGGACGCATGCCGGCGCCGATTTTACACACATCCCGACTTACGTCCGGGTCACAAGTCCTGACGCAAGTCCTGCTTCAAAATCAAGAGACGTTTGGACATTTATCCAGACTTACAAGCCTGGACAAAGTTTGAAAAGCAGTATACACGTGTCCAAACTTGTGTCCGGACTTGCCTGTTCAGGCACAAGCCGAACTGCAAACCCAGAATTCGTCCTCGTATCCCGTCTGGACTTACATGTCCAAACGGAAGTCCGGACACGACGTAAACCACAGCAAATACACACGTCCGAGGCACCCGTCCGGACACAGATTTGCAGAAAATCAATGGCGAACCTGAACATATCAAAAGTTACAAATCCCCATTATCAAAGCCTAATCTTTCATACCAAAATACGTGAATCGAATACACTTCCCATGGGGTTTAACACATTGAAAACATAAATCGGAATCAAATCAAAATCACCACAAAATAGAGAATCAAACAAACATATACAGAAACAATAACCAGAAACTCCCGTGGGTGAATACACACAACCGTATCCATCTACCATCTACCTCACATCCGAAGCAAAACAAATCTCTACGGACTTTACGAAATGCCCTCCTCGAATCTCCACTCAAACGACGAACACTAGATCAATTGAAAGAAGATCGGAACCAGAATGGGGAGTGAAGAAACCGGAACGAATGCTTGCAACCAAACTCAGAATCTTCAACTTGTGATCTGACAGACTCTATCAACGAAGCCGGAACACTTGAATACTCAAATTGTTGAGAGAAAAGGGAGAAAAGAAGGATGCGCGGAGAGAGGAAGTTGAGAGGGAAGGTAGAGCGTAATGTCGATCGACAGAATTGTTGAGGAGGGATGACAATGATATGGAAAAGAAAATGAGTTTAAATAATAAATTCCTCTTAACTAATAAGTAAATAACAAAAGGAAAAGGGCAATCCTAACCCTCCTTCCCCATCACTAATTACTAAAGTTCAGAATAAGGTCATAAACTAACTAATATAAGATCAAAATTTTATAAATCTTCGTCTAGCACTTCATTCCTTTTGGATTCGGCGCATTTACTTCCATTCCTTGTGGTCCACTCTATTTCTAAAGGGTATGAATGATGGACTACGATGAGCACGCAAGGAGAACGTTTGACCCAAGATGTAATTGTCACAAGTTAGCAATCAGAATGGTTACGTAAATCAATTAGGAAGATCACAAATATCTTTGACTTAGGAAAATTAGTTAAGAAGATCAACAATATCTTTGACTTCTTTTATAGTTCTGATTCTTTGGTCTTTGTAGCCTTCCTCTTTTTATCGCTTTGATTCTATTCCATAGATTATTTTCCATCTTCTCCCTTCCCTGTTGTATAATAAATCCCAAAACCTGCACCTGATCAATAAAATTGAGTTTACATTTATCTTCTACACTTTTTATTTATCTCTCTCTTCATCAAACCAATTCTTCTTGGTAGTTAACAATCAAACATGGTATCAGAGCAAGGTTCTGATTTGAAGCTTTAACACGATTAACAATGGCCGACGAAGGAAAGACCAGAAAGATGAACAATAGAGCTTCCACAAGACGACAAATATAGACATTAGTAACCCTTTTCATTCATGGTTCGAGAAACCACATGAAGATGAAGACTACCTACTCTTTTTGCAAAAAATGATGGCACACATACGAGGAATGCTTTCGAAGGCAACAGTGTGCTCCTTGTAAAAAATTAAGCCACCATGTGAGTGACTATTACCAACTCCACCGATGGCAAACTGTCCTTGCTCGAAGGAAAAGGGGGATCATAACTATGCGGAATGAAAAAGAACTTATGGAAGATGAGAAGCCTACTAGTAACACAGTTGGTTATACGCTTAATAAATTGTGTCTAATGAGCAACACACACAAACTAGCACTGGGTTAAGAGGAGTGTGGATACTGGATTCAGGCGCTACAGATCACATGTGTGGATACCTGAATTTTTTGAAATTAGGTAGAAACTGAGTAATGAAAGGAGTGTGATCTTACCTGATGGGAGGTCACAATTATTTACTATGGTTAGGGATGTTAGAACAGGAAGAAAATTCATGTTGAAAGAAGTTCTCTACATTCCCGGTTTCATGTTTCACTTAATTGTTGTGCAAAATATAAATGAATATATCTTGCTAACTAATGGGCAGTCAACCCAATCGTTGTTTCCAACCAGGTCGTATCCACAGAGACTTTGTAACTATCTAACTAATTATAAATTTAGTAAGAGTGCATAAATATATACAGACATGCATAAATGTAAATGTTTGAGTTTTGGGGGTTTCGGGTAGTTAAACGGGAAAAATAAAAAAAGTAGTAAAATTAAGCTAACTATCTCAGATAGATGTACCCCGGGATGTATATTTGCCCCCTTCACCCTTTACTACCAATTGTTGATTTTTGAACTTACAGCTAAACAACGAGAACACTTAGTTAAGTAGCAACCAAACCCTAGTCTACTAATCTTCACCTAATTTAACGTGAACGAATGTAAATTTCAAGTACCCAATTCCACTAAAAGCACCAAGCGCAAGTTCCCATAGTGGCAATGCAATCTATCTCAGTGCCTTTGAAGAATAACATTGATTTAGTCCCCAACTATTAAGTCAAGTTCCTTAAGATTTAGATGATAGCAAACTATCCTTGTTGGTTTAATGTGCTTGCTTAAGTGTTTCACCAATAAGGATTATTAGGATTGCTTGTTGCAAGGTAACAAGCGGATTCTACCATTTGACTGGTGCCCAATAGTCGGGCATCTGTCCACGATCGCTCAGGGTGAGGCTTGAAGACAACTGACGTGTACACTCACTTTGTCACTCAGTGAAAAAATACTAAAGACCAATCAGGAGCAGCATCATTGACGTGAAAGCTTTAAAAAAAAACAACTTTGGTGTCCCATTTTGGATAAGCATGCGGATGGCCAGCCAAGTACAAGGGAACAATCCATAATTTACTTTTTTACTTATGGAAAGTACACAATTGCTTTTTGGTCAGCTGCAAGTATGGCCAATGAGATGGAGTCTGCAAAGCTCAACCAATGGCAAGAGTGGACTTCAGAGGTTTTATTGAAGAAGCATTTGAAGTCCATTAATAGTAGAAGCGTAAGTATTTTATAAAAGCAAAAGCAACTTCATTTTTAAGGTTGTTGAAACCGTGCGAATTGTAATAGAGAGCTTAGGTTTGTATAAGTTCTTATTTCAGAGAGTCTCAGTTTCATAGAGTGTGAGTTAGTTAAGTCTTGTAATTGAGCGGTAGTGTGAGCGAGTGGAGTAGCTAAACACTTGGTATAGAGTTCGCAAGGGGTTACTAGGACAATTGGGGAGCATTTGGTGGACTGCTGAAAGACTGTAGACCGAAAGAGTTTGGTCTGGGTAGAAGGACATGGTAAAGTCCTAAAGTCCAAGTTCATAGGCTGGGTGAGAGAGGGATTGAGTGAATTGCTGGGGTGAATTCTCAAGCGAAAGAGGTTTCCAGTTTAAAGTACTTACTGTCTTCTATCTCATAGTTATCCTAGTGAACCACTGCACGACACGTCAACTACCTCTCGGGGACGTGTCGGGGAGTACGAATGACCTACACCAAGTATAGATCTTAATTTTGGATACCCGTCCATAGAAACCCACATTAATGCAGGATTAATCGGTAACATAAAACCAACCAATCTAACACATAGATGATAAATTGAGCGAAACTCTAAGCACATCACAAATCAAATGTAGACAAGTTCAAGAGCCATAAATACTCAATAACATATTTCATTAAGCATACGGAATAAAATAAAGCATTAAACAAGTTTAAGATTCAATAATGAAGGTTTAGAGACTTTAGGGCAAAATCCCCAACTTAAGGTACAAAGGAGGCTAATCCTCCATTAGAGCATAAAAATGTGACAGAGAGATAAAGAGATAGAGTTATATATGAGATATATATATATAGAGAGAGAGAACGAATTAGCCATAAGACGGGTTAAAGGAGAGCTTGAAAGGCTTCAATGATGGTGGAGCTCTTCTCCCTTCTTTCCTCTTCTCCCTCTTCTTTTCCATCGTTTCTCTGTTTGCACTCGTCTATGTCACGCAGCTCTTCCCTCTCTCTCTCTCTCTCTCTCTCTCTCTCTCTCTCTCTCTCTCTCTCTCTCTCTTTCTCCTTTCTTTATCTTCTTATCACTCTGTTCTACTGCGTTTTGGGGGTGGTCCAGGTATGAGTTCGGGTCCTTACTGTCGTGGCACAATATGGGAGCTGCGTTGAGTGCATCCAAACTTGAATGTCCAGACGTCTCACAAATGTTGGTCCAGGTTTAATACTAGACATATACCCGGACCGGGGTCAAAAAGAGGCGGAAAAGTTCCTCGCTGCTTTGGTCCGGGTACGTTACTCGGACATAAACCCAGACCTATCACGAAGATGTCCAGAAGCTAGTCAAATGGAGCCGTCCAGACCTGTAGACCCGGACAGTGGTCCGAACACTTATATAATATAGCATAACTTCTTCGTTTTAGCTCTAATTTGAGATCCATTTGTGCCCACATATTCTTCTCTTCGTCTACTTTTCTTCTAGCTATGTTATTCTTTCTGTGCATAAGAACACCATTAAAACACAAAACTAGAGGAAAACTAGCTCAAGTGAAAAAATGAGCATGAAAAGTGTTGATAAAACATATGAAATACACCCTTAAAGCATGCTCATTTGCACACTCATCACTAATCTCGGTTATAAAACTTGTTAAACAGTTTGAGCAGCCATTGGTTTTCTTTTGAACGAATGTTGTGCTCAGCACCTGATTACAAGGAAGATTAAGAGGATTGGACTGGAGCGTTCAGGATAATACACGTTGGATAAGAGTTGGGAAGATGAATGGTGTGAGTCTGTTTCCTACGCCAGCTGAAAAGGAAGAGAAGGCAAAGTGATTAGAGAACGGATGAATAAAAGGGTCAAAAATGAGATGGGCCTTAACTACAACTTCTTCATTAGCCATAGAGACCAGTACTAAATTTGCCAGTACAATCTTGTTTGGCCCTATTAAATAACATCCACTACACTCTAATCGTGCCATCAGATTATATCTTTATAGTCCTTTGTAAAACCACGACACATCAAATGATCCTTAATTGTTTCAACCCCCGATACCTCAAATTGTTTTAGCAGTCTACACATGAACAAAATATTTATCCCTTGTTTCAAACACCATGAAAAGCTTATCGACTCCTTCAAGAAACGTGTTGTGTAATTTGTTGTTGTACATCCACGAATGTTCCATCTTCTTCTATATGTGAAAGTACATAGTTTACCGTCACCCGTGACCAGCTCTTTAGATTTGTGTATATTAATCAACCTAAACTCATCCAATCACGTTAGATCCCACCATTTAACGTGTTTTAATATGTAATTTATTGAAAATTTCAACATCTTCCTATAGCTCTTCAGATGCATGATATTTTAAAATTAATCAACAATATATGCATCCGCAGAACAATAGAGAGATACTACCGGAATTTTCATTAAATTACATATTAAAAACACATTCGACCTATGTGTGAGATTAACGATCATGAACATTCCTGATGGGGACTATCCAAGATATACCTCTATTAGGTACATCTGAGACGGGTAACTATGTTTGTTTTAATTTTGTATTCATTCACATGAAATTTCCAATATCAAAGTAAACAAAGTACAAAAGCATTAATAATTTAAATCTAACCTGATCGATACAACTGGTGTACGAAAATGTGAAAGATGAGACTTTGGACGGGAAGATAGTCACTTCAATGGTAGCTAGACTTGATAAAAGGAGTATAAATTAGGTGTCATGGGCAACTACATACTTGTTATTGTCACTTTCCAATTGTTTAAAGAATTATTAGATTATGAGATATATACAGTACTTAAATCTAACAATAAAATTTTTGGAATTTTTTTGGCATGACTTATTTAATATACTAATCCCATGCTTTGAAACGCATGATCCAAAACAATTGCTCGGTTTACTATCAAATTGTTTCACCCATACGCATTTTTTAACCAACAATAAAAGTAGACCTATAATTTCCAACACACTGATTTCAATCATTCACTAATAACATTTAAAGCTAGGTCATTCGGAGACATTAATCACTTTAGAATTTTTCCCTAACAAATAATACCAAAACACCACAGAATCGTTCGCATTGCGCTAGCAATGAGCTACATAATAAATCAAAAACTTATATTGTATGCTTATCGTGTGCATTGTCGTTTGCATGCACACAAATAGACAAAGAACATAATCATAAAGCCTATTTTCACCGATTAGGTTACAAAATTACCGTGAATGAAACACAAAGAATGTACTAGCCAATTAGGTTTCCCAATAACCGTGAGTTATCTACAATTGGAGTTCGCCAATTAGCCTGCAAAATTACCGTGAGTGAAGAGTTACAAATAAGAAATTAGGAGAATGAAACAAAACGCAAATAACTAGCTAGAAAAATCTTAGCGTTAGTGAAGAATCGATTGCCCAAGAATTGTTGAGGCGGTGAGGGGGGCAATGGCAGCGGTTAAGCAGAGCTTAAGCATGTGCCAGTGGTTTTGTCACTAAGGTTGAGCGCACAAGTGAGGATCGACGAGGGTGGGAGGCTAAGGGCGAGAAGTTGAATGGAGTTTAGACGATGGCAGGAGTTGAGGACAACAACGGGAGGTTAGACTTTAGAGACAGAGGCGAAGCAGTGGTGACGACAATGGAGGAGGAAGGGCGGTTCACAAATGGGATTTTGAGGGAGCGAGGTTGAAGACGACAGAGTGCGGTTGAATGGGAGGTTTGTGTGTGAGATGTGAAAAAAATGACAAAAAAAATTAAGTAATTCAGAAATTTAAATTACAATTTGGGAATAAATATAACTTAAGGCTAAACTTTAAAGATCTTTAATATTTCACGAACATTTAAAGCTAGGTCATTTTGTAGACATTAATCACTTTAGATTTTTCCCTAACAAATAATACCAAAACACCACAAAATCGTTCGCATTTGCGCTAGCAATGAGCTACATAATAAATCAAAAACTTATATTGTATGTTTATCGTGTGCATTGTCGTTTGCATGCACACAAATAGACAAAGAACATAATCACAAAGCATATATGTTCACCGATTAGGTTACAAAATTACCGTGAATGAAGCGCAGAGAATGTACTAGCCAATTAGGCTTCACAATAACCGTGAGTTATCTTCAATTGGAGTTGGCCAATAAGCCTACAAAATTACCGTGAATGAAGAGTTACAAATAAGAAATTAAGAAGAGAATGAAACAAAGTGCAAATAACTAGCTAGAAAATCTTACCGTTAGTGAAGAATCGATTGCCCAAGAACCGTTGGGGTGGCGAGGTGGCAATGGCAGCGCGCGGTTGAGCAGAGCTTGAGCATGTGCCAGTGGGTTGTCGCTAAGGTTGAGCACAAGTGAGGATTGACGAGGTGGGAGGCTAAAGGCGAGAAGTTGGAGTGGAGTTAGACGGTGGGAGGAGTTGAGACAACTGCGGGAGGTTAGAGACAAAGGCGGAGTAGTGTGACGATGATAGAGGAGGAAGGGCGGTTCACAAACGGGATTTTGAGGGAGCGATGTTGAAGACGACAGAGTACTGCGGTCGCGCAGTAGATTTGTTTGAGATGTGAAAAAATTGACGTAAAAATTAAGTAATTTAGAAATTTAAATTACAATTTGGGAATAAACATAACTTAAGGCTAAACTTTAAAGATCTTTAATATTGCGTGAACAAACTAATGTGGCCTATGTTGAGTTTCGAACGGGGGGGGGGGGGGGGTTGAGAATTGACTCATGAGTCTCAACCACTAAACCATGAGCCTTACCCTTGTTAATATGGGCATATTATACTATAACATCAACATAATTAAAAAAATGCAAGTGTATATATATATATATTGTGTTGTTTTTTAAAATATAACCGTGAAACTTACACTAAAACAGACACTATTTAAATTCTACGTATTAACAATTGTTAATTTATTGTTGTGAATCTTTCAAATATATCAATTAGTGAAAACATTTATTTTCTGAAATGTATAAATCAACATTTTATTCATAAGTGTGATGATATATCTTATATTTAATACATATGAAAAATATTCAATTTGGCTCTTATATCTTAATCACAAACACTTACATTAATGTAAAATGTTCAAATATATTAAGGCTCATTTTTACAATATATAGTAGCACAAAACATGTAAAATATTGTTCAAAGTGTGGGCGCGCGCGGAGGTATAAGAACTTTAGTAATTTAAAGTCCCGCGGCGGGTAAAACGACGTCGTCGAAGTGTGGGGGCGCGTGGGTATATGAATGGGTAAAACAACATTGTCAAAGTGTGGGCGCGCGCAGGTGTACGGACTTTAGATTACACTTTACACCTTAACCATAATCTAAAGTCCCGCGCCACATTTTAGATATGATTATAAACCAAACTGTAATTTAAATTCCGTTAATATCTAACTTCAACACATTAATAAATTACGTTATTAAAAAGCTCCAACCCTCCGATTAAAGTATGATGGTTATTTTAACCACAATTAATGGACTGTAAATTATTATCTTTTTTCCACCGGTGTTGGTGAAGCCTTTATTTCAAAGACGAAGACAAAATATTACTACCAATTAACAATGACGCCTCCTATAGTTAATGACAAATATTGGTGTTATTTATGAGTTTTTATTACAATGTACTATATATGTTCATTATGCTTTAAAAAATTAATGTATGTATGTATGATGTTTTGAAATAAAAATCATGTAACAAGAATAGATAATTTTAACGAATTAACAAAATTTTATAGACCAAAATACTAACTTTCACAAATGTATTATTATATTCTATTAATTTTGTATTTAAAACAGTTAGTATTAAGATATTTTTATACAAATAAAATTTATATTGATAAAAGTATATATTTTAGATAAATTTAAATGAAAAGTAGTAATAAAAAACTCACATATTTAACAAATAAATTTAATTTTGTGTGATTTTTATAAAAAAAGTTATCTGAAAATTAACGTAAAAAAGCTTATGTTAAGTATAAATTTAAAGATTTCATTGAAATGAAGGAATTTTATATCTAAATTGTTTCCATAGGTGTAGGGTGTTATACTTGAGGTTGATAAATTGATTCTTATAAACTCTGTGCAGTCCCATAAGAGACCTTTAGGAACATGACTTAGCTATTTCCATTGTGACTAGACTTGTGGTGTGATTTACGATCTTTCTTTAACATTTATAGCAGATGGCGAAGAAAAAGTAATTTGTGTTTTTAGATTAGCAAAAGTGATAGATTATATAGTTAAGATCCTCATAGTTGTTATAGTTGTTATTATATTATTTTGGGTAGTTTCCTTATTTATAGGAAACAGTTTATTAAACAAAATATAAATATTGTACAGGGCAAACAGCCATATTCTTTATTCTTTTCATGGTATACGTTATATCTTCTAAAACTGTCTTCGCCGCGCTCGTCAGTGACCGACGAAGAATCTAAGGTGATTGATGTCAACAGACACCGAGTTGGCGTAGGCGGTCATGAACTTCTCCAGCGGGTACACTTTTCAGTTCTGAACATCAAGACAGAACAGGCAGATTTCTCTTTACTCCCGACCGGGCGACATCTTGAACAGGCAGAGGCAGTTTTCCCGGCCGCCTACGTGATTCGAGTGTCTGTCGATATCAATCACATTAGATTCTTCCAAGGTCACTAAATTAGTGCAACGGATACTCCTGCTGCGTTGGGCATGGAGAATGCTGCTGAAATCCAGTCGTTGAGTCAGCCACCGCCACGTATCTATCTGGACAAACTAAGATGGTCAAACGAGTTTAAGGTGACGATATGTATGTCCATTCTTGGATGGTCCTTTTCTTCCCTTTTTTGCTTTATGCTTTGGCCACTTTTTTTTAAAGGAACCAATCTTTGGGAGCGATGCAATTGCCTACTCTTCACTGTTAATGTTGTGTTGTTTCTAGGAGGCTCCTCTCCTCCGCCCCTCACGCGTAGGTTGAAGGTGTCGACGACCGATCGATTTTTGAGAACGATAATCTCGGCACCTATATAATCTATGCGCCAAAACATTCAATTAATTGATGCTTATAGATCTGTATCTGTGCTTATATTATATACACACACTATAAAATTGATTTGAGTGAGGAATATATTTTATACTATAGTTTCATTTGATTAATGTTGCATATACCTGATTGATTGATTGGTGGGCACTAGAGTTTTAAGGAATGAAAATATATTGCCAACAAAAGTCAGATATTATTCACAACAGAAATTAAGCACATGGCGTATTCCCATTTTTCTAAGGATCGATGCAGATTATTCATACATATCATCAAGTCCCTTTAACACATTGTAAGAAAAATAAGACTATTTTTTTAAAGAGTCTACTTACTTAAAATAACCGCAACTAAGAACCCGCTAATTCAATGAATGAAGTAACGATAACAGTTGAACAATTAATGAAGGAATATAGTAGTTGATATGTCATTTTTTGAAGTAATTATTTAGAGAACATGGAGAGGAATATGATGCTAGCTAGAATGCGTTGTAATTTCTACAAGATATTACCTTACTCTTATATGGAAATACAATACACAAGTTCTGTAACTTATAACACAGCGATTTGTGCATATCACTGAGTCATTAGTAGCTAGTAATAGAGTTTTGGGCTTGATCAGGTCATTCCAAATTTTGGGGAGCGTCTGTACGTACCGGTTAAGAATGGCCTTTCTCCCATCTACATTAATCCCAAATTGTCAAATACTGATAACATTATTGTGAGAGTTCATTTGTTGGCTTGGCTATTCCCACAACCACTTGGCACTCCGGGATTGACATTATCATTGGCCTTCATATGTAACCTTCGGGGCACGTGCCCCGCAGGTTTTTTGGAAAACATAAGTATATACATGTCTATGAGAAAAATAAATAATAAATGTTATATAACTAAGTATGTGATCGAAATATGATATTTTGACATTTAAAATAGTGTATGTTCAAAACTTATATTGATTCTCATTTTTTTTAGATAAGTGGTCTTGTATTGCATTGCATAAAAGCTGACAGTTACCAAAGCTTACACCTCACAGTAATGCGCTAGGATTACAAACTTAAGACTAGCATTGTTCCATCTATGGGTGGTAATTTTTACCCAACCCGATAACCCGACCCATACCTAACCCGAAAATAGCGGGTTTGGGTCACGATTATTGACCCATTTAATTATTGGGTCGGGTATGGGTTACCTATTAAATTTTTAGGTTGGGTATGGGTTCAAAGTCCTAACCCGTAGTCAACCCAACCCGTTTACTTTAGTTTATTAAAAATAATAATAAATTGATAAATAGATAAAAATATAAATATATTAATAAGTAAGTGCTAACCTACTATTAGTCTAATATAGATTATGTAGTATCTTTTTGATGAGAGGTTGTTTATTTGATAATACTACTTTGTTATATTTCTTTATAAAGCAAAAACGAGAGTATTCTTTATGTGGATTGTCAAAAGACAGTGTGCTGCTCTCTCCCCCACAGCTCCCACTGTGGTCCTATCTCTTTTGTACTCTGAAGATTTTTGTCTATGTTTTGATT
The DNA here is from genome assembly GCA_023374045.1 of Limonium bicolor. Taxonomy (NCBI): domain Eukaryota; kingdom Viridiplantae; phylum Streptophyta; class Magnoliopsida; order Caryophyllales; family Plumbaginaceae; genus Limonium; species Limonium bicolor. The sequence goes on along the minus strand of CM041777.1, from coordinate 297,897,053 downwards.
CTATATTATGAAGAAGAAAATACAATTATATTTGGCCCAGGCGCGTACACATCACCTTCTTCTGTTAAGTGCTACTGAGCACGACATGTATGTGGAAAAAGAAAAAAGACGGAGGATAATGAAAACTCTAGAATATCTACCATATTGAATGTATGATTTCATTCATTTGTAACTCCATTTGAGCAATCATATAAAAAATTTAATTCCAGGTCTTTTAAATTTTGCATAGCCTAATTATGTTGGGTTAAACGGGTCGGGTATGGGTTTAATCATTTTATATGGGTCGGGTATGGGTTGATAATTTGTAACCCGATTATTATTGGGTCCGGTATGGGTTAATACAATTTTAATCGGGTCGGGTATGGGTGAGCTTCAACCCGACCCATTAACCCGAATTGCCACCCCTAGTTCCATCCCTTTGGATACTTCTTGCCTCATTAAAACCTCCGTAGGTAAAAATTCTTTAAGAAAAGCCTAACGATGAAAAAGAGTGCAACCTATAACCTACTGAAATAATTATTAGAGTAATTGTAATTGTAATTGTAATTGTAATTTAAATATTAAATATTGTTTTAAATGATAAAATTTATATAGAGTAATTGTAATTTAAATATTAATTTTTTTTATAATTTTAGTATTTTGTTTATCATATTTCTATTGAATAAAAAATGTCTCACGGGTTTTTAAATTCTAGCTCAGTCAATTCCCGTTTTGCGCCAGAATCAAACTTAATTGATTAAAAAGATCAAAACCGGTCCGTACTATCGCTCTCCTTGGAGGCGATTTCAGAGACGACAGAGTCGCTCTCTTCTTCTCATCTGGTGAATCAGTGAGTTTGGCTTACGCCATTTCTATCCTTCCAGTCCGGTAGTAGTTTCCTTGATCTCCAGGGTCCTTCTCGTGGGCAGTGTTTTTCTTGTTTCTCCAGGCTACTTCTCATGAGCCGTGGGTCTCCTATCCTTCGTCAGTCTCGTCGACCTGCTAGGGCAGGAGTTGGTGGTCTTGATTGCCGGCATCCTCCAGGTTTGGGAAGCAGGGATTTGCCGCTGGTGGGTGTAGGCTAGGTCGTCTCGGAGGTGGGAGTGTTCTCCTTCGTTGATTTCTTTTCTGTTCCGGTTCTCGGCTGCTCCTTTGGGGTTTCCTTGTTCTCGGCTTTGACCTAGGTTGCGGGTGAGTCCGTGTGTCCTTTGCGCTGATTTGGTCATTGTGTCAAGTCGCTGGGGGTGTGGTGGTCTTTCCTCCAGTGTGGCTCTGGTCGGTGGGTTGTCTTCTTTAGGGATGTGTTCTGGGGATGTGGCTAGCAAACCTTGTTTGATCGTCTCTGGTTCGACAGTTGGATGCCTTTCTCGGTTGATTGGGAGACGCTTGTGTGGGTTCCGCTCGACAGTTGGCTGCCTTTCTCCGTCGATTGATGTGTGTTGTGAATTAAGAGGGAGGAAAGATGGCTGGTAGTCAGGTATTCGCCATCAATAATATTGATTCTCTTATGGGTCTTTATGAATTAATTTCCGATAATTCCTGCCTGAATTGTAGCACTGAGAGGTACTGGGTCGTTAGCTGGTGGTATAAAGGAGTGAAGGATAAACCAGGTTGGACAAATCTAGTGAGTTGGGGTTCTCTGGAGTCTGTTGGGCAGTCTAATTTGTTGTCCATGGCTTCTTTTGGATGGCTTATTTGGCAGTGGAATCTCTTTTCTGTGAAGCCTTCTTGCTCTCTTCATGGCCAAAGTAGGATGTATAATCAGGTGGAGATTGATGGACCAGCGTGTATCATCCGTACTATGGTGGAGTTGGGTAATCTCTCTATTTCCATGTACTGTCATGATGGTGAGACTTTTTCTCTAAGCAGTTTGTCTCAAGTCTGGTATTTACACCAGCTTCTTTTGATGAGAAAGATTAAGTCTATCCAGATAATGGTCTCTCATTCCCTTCCTCCGGATGGCGTTTATCAGATGGTGGAGGTCTGCTCGAGTCAGCAAGTGAAGAAATATCAGTATAATCAACAAGTGAAGAAACATCAGTATAGTATCAAGGTCCATGATCAGATTCCAACTAGGAAGATTTCAAGCACCTTTTGTGTGCAAATGGTTAGTTTTTCATCACACCAAATAGCTCTAGAGCTTATCTTCTGGATGGGTAGCTGTAACACCCTTCACTCTGATGACTGGAAATACCGAGCTCAGGAAATACCGAGTTAGGAATTAGAAGCTTAGGGCTAGGGCTGAGTGGTAGCATTAGAGAGACGCTAGATAGGGACTCCCGGTGAGTACCGGATACCTACAACACCAGTCCCGCCCACCGCAAACCCCATTGTATAACTTGGGAAAGGACGCCAGAGAGAAGAAAAGTATTATCATACTCGGGGAAAACCCGATCTGGCAGTTGTGAAGCAATCACACAGTAAACAAGAACCGACGTATGGTAGATTCCAAGAAATGGATCCCGGTTGAACAACAATAACCGCACTTAATAGCGGTAGTATAAACACTCCAACCACAAGGAGGCTATAACTTGCAACAGCATGGGGCGACATGCTTAGCAGTCGCAGAACCTAGCTAAACAACCAGCAACAGGAAAAGAAGCACTAACTGTGCAACGAAATGGAAAAGAGCGGTAATGGAACCCGAGACACAAGTCTGCGGGACAGCAGTAACTAGATAATACCACCAATGGTATACCAACTGACTAAGGACATAGTCAGGAGTGATTAACTCCAAACTACAACGCCAAAAAGCTTACAATACCTGGCCGACATAGCTTACACAACTACAAGGATATCCACGGGATATGAACCGATAGGACTACAAGGGTAGTGCCTAAACCAGTTAAGGCCCAATCGCCACGGTAAATCGGTGGGGACGAGCAATAAGGAAAAACACAAATTGAATAAATGGGGATCTCCAAGATTTGGAGAAGTACCCCGCTCAATGACAGTCATGTCAAGATCATAGAGGAACTACTTAAAAGATCAAGTATCCAAAACATAGATCAATAAGATCAAGGGAAGAGTCAACAAGACTACCCAAATACGAGTGGAAACCACACCGTGACCGTCATAGGGTTACCCAAAAACCACCAGTACCACGCAGTTGCCACGACAAGTGCAATAAGAACAGGAACATGTAGAGGAACTCTTACATAGCACAGGTACTTAGTAATGTACCGTGAATGCAATTAAGCAACTACAAGAATAAACAGCCTAACAACTGTAAGCATGGAAACTTGGAAGGGCCTAACGGCCTGACCACCGTATTTAGAACATACCAGTCAGCAAGAAGCCAGACTCGGTTAAAACCAACCGGCATGGAGATGCCATGAAGATTTCTGATTTCTATAAAACCCAATTTGCTTTCAAAACCACAACCTTTCTTTTAAACCTTGGATTTTTAAAACAAAACCAACAGAATTACGGTGAGTATCATAGATTGATACAAGAGGAGTTAACAATAGAATACTTCACCTAGGCGTGTGACGAACACTACGAGTGTACCCAATTACGGGATGTGGGACAACCGCACTCCGAAGGAGCTTGCGGGCCTGACACATAGTTAGGTAAGTGGTAACGTATCAACACGGTACCCCACGTATGTATACATGTAGTGTGCGACACACGGGAAGTAGTCAACTCCGTTCTACGGACCATGAGTGAGTTCAAATCAGAACAGCTGGACACCTCAGACGATCAAGTATAAAGGAACTCAGAGAATCCATCTGAAGATGAGGAATAAGAACTAGGGAGTGCAAAGAGCACATACTAGTAAGTATAGACATTGGATATGTCTCAGGACATCAAGAAAATACATGGCAGCTGGAAAGTATACCCAGTCTAAACACAGTAAGGCAACTGCCTAACGTGGACACCAGTATGCTCAACAAACGGGACAGAGTTCCCAAGAGCAATTACAAGATTACCACAAATATAATCCATCATCAAAGAGGACATTTAAACCTAGTCTCAAACACTAGGAGCAAGTATAGACGGTCTACCCAACGACGGGAGACGTTATAACCCAGAGGGAATAGCTTAAATATAATACCACGAGGTGGTGTAATGATGACGTATCATAAACGCTAGCCAGATGTAATGGCATAACCTAACAACACCAGGAGCAACCCTCGAAGGGTGTCTGAGTTAACACAATCGAACAAGTGTCATGGAGAGAGCACGACAACCAGAACGGATATTCGGTTAGCATACCGAAGGGATCTCACTTAATCGGAAATACCATAAATTACAAGGGGCACTGATTAGCATCAACTTGCCTAAAGGGCCTCCTATGAACGGAAGCGTGATGTCACGACTTACCATGGAGCCCAGTAAATACCTCCAACCTATGAGGTACACAAAGAATGGAAACATGTATAAGCAGCTTGCAAAGAGCATAGCTTGCAGCAATAAGGCTTAAAAGCCACCAACCAACTACGTTATGTGAACTCAAACGGTGGCAAAACCCACACCATTACTAATAGGACTTGCAAGAGATCTTGTCTCATACGACAAGAAATCAACAACTGGACCATCAGTTTTAACCCAACATCCTGAGTGGCTTGGGGTAATGACCATCTTAGTGTTGCTGTCACTAGAGCATCAGTCTAGTATACAGTTGACAAGTTTTTATTACCCTACATGCCTTCTGTAGCAATGGTAGCACAGAGGCATAAGAATCGTAATAACGCCAACAATGGCCTAGTCCACGCTTGGACACTACGAGAAACTTGAGGGAAGATACCTCTCATTAACAAAAAAAACCACCCATGTGGTGACGATGGGAACCCTTAGAAAGAGGCTTCCGTCTACCTTAACAACAAAAATTGTGCATATAGATATTGCCAAGAGAAACAACGAATAAGGAATGAGATTTCCAAACCACTACGCCTACGAGAGGCTGTGGACTGTAGGAGCACATCGCTTAAGAGCATCGAAGCTCGAAGGAGTGAGTATACTCCTTATGCACCCAAACACATGGTGAACCATTGTATAAATGGCGGAGGTACATAAGCAAAGACTAACATAGTAAACCTCGTCACGAGACCTACGAGTGGAGACAACCCCTCAACAAGAACCTTCAGTTGTTAGTGATTGAATACCCTCCAATTGGAGAACGGGACCAGAAAACCCTTGAAGTTTTGGGGGATGTCCCGGTAATGTACATGCAAAAGTAAAACCGCATAGCTAGAGCCTATGATCAATGCTCAGCACTATGGAGACAGTAATTGTCAAAACAATCAATGAGGGTGCACATTGCACACCATGAATGACCGGCGCTCAAGAGAACTTGTAACCCGATAAACCACTTCATCTGTGGTCAACCAAGTTATTTGGCAAACTATATCATGAATGAGGAAGTAATGTGAGGTAAGCTAACCTACACATGAAACCTAAATTGAAATAAAACATCCCCACAATAGGAAGATAATAGTATTGTGGTACGCTACGTCAACCGTCATACATATGAACTAGGAACCTCCTAGTGTATTACACCATAAGGAAATGGTACAAAGAGTAAGAATACAGTGCGCAACAAGCGACCGCAATGAGGAAGTAGTAGACAATGACATAAAGAATAAGTATGGAAGACAATCAGAAATATTCCTTCCTATCACATAAGTGACTTACTGTCAAGCGTTCACGCCTCTGCACTCTGTATGACTGAGTGTTTTGGTATTGCACTTGTACAGCTAATGATCTAATGGGATGGCTGCGGATATGGAGAATGTAAACGGTAGTAAATCTTTCTTTTCACCACAAACATGGCATAAGCCAGTCAAGCATTCTTAGCAACAGATCGCACGAAGAGTGTAAAACACACTATCAATCACAAGATGTGAATTCCATTGGAATAAAAAGGTGAAAGGAGATGTAAGGAAGTCACTTGGACCGACGCATTGAGAATGCAAGGTCATACAAGCAAAGAACACTTGTACTGAACCAGAAGAACTGGTATAATTCAGAAGCTAGTGACAACAAAGGAAGCACTACAACTTGGTAGTGACTTAACCTCGCCCGACAACAAGTCGGAGGAACTTAGTGAATAATCGTGGGAGTACGAATAGTACGTGTAATAGATTACCAGAGAGCTGGTCATTGAGTTCAAACAGCGGTAAAAGGATACCACACTGTTAGTAAACCTTATTTCCACGATAGAGGGATAAAAAGGTGATGTATAGCACATTAAGGATAACATGAAGGGTGAGTAACCCAAGTTATCAGGGTCGCGCAGCAGAAGCTAGTGGGCCCTAGCTAGGAAATGTAATACACCTAGTAAGTATGAAAGAATGGCTATTAATGCCTTGAAGCCTAATAGGCTAGAACTGAATTAATTATGAGTTAAATAAACTCATATAGGAATCAACGGTGCAAGGACTAAACCATTGGTATGGTTAAGACCCCTTGACCAGAGCATATTGTATAGTATATCATAGTGAAGCTAAACGCTTCTGATTGCCCAAACAACACCAGTAAACCAATTTTAACAGTAACATATGGTAGATTACGTGGGCGTAATCCCTTTTAAGGGGGGTGGGGGGGTAGAGCGAAAACCGCTTAATGAAGTTTCATGAATAAAACACAGAAACTATAAGTGCATAGCACAAATGAGAATGATTTAATGATTAGTACTTATGTCAGATAAACATACGTATTCATTCATATTGTAAGTGTGGTAATTAGGCACAAGAGTTGCGAATACCATTAGATGAATATCCCATCTTGTAAACCCAGTGTAAAAGTATTAGTAAAGAGGAGTATAGTAACTCTTGGGGAAACAATAATCCTGTAGTGTGTGCCTATCTGAAGTTAGACATGGCGTTATGATGCATGAGTCGGTATAAAACCGATGTATAACCTAGAGGAAATTGAGTTCCCTAGGTGACTGTCTTGAGACAATTGAGAATGAGTAGTGGACGGAGCTCCACAAGTATTGTATTCTTAAAGAAGTAGTACGGATGGACTATGAGTAGTAGAGGAATGTAACCCACGAGTGGTGTGTATTCGTAAGTACGCTATTGGAAGTAAATTGAGGACGGCTGAATTTTATAAGTACGGTATTCCCTAGCCTGAATAGTAGAGATAATAGAGGATAATGGAAGAAAGTGGAGAAGGTTGATGAAATGAGCACTTAGGCATCGAATTCGAGGAAAGTATTTGGGAAGTAGATTGAGAATGATTGATGGATTGATTCCATCCTTTGGAGATGTATGAATTCGTAATCACGACTAGAAAGAGTAAAAAGATGGAAAATGAAAACAATTAAATTATTTGTTTGGTTGAATTTGACGTGGGAAGTCGAACTTGATCCTGATCAGATCAAGGGAAACCGAACACAAATTGGAGTGGAAAGATAGTTCAACACTGGTACTGATCACATCAGGGTCGAACAATTCTTGAAGCTCCCCTCAAGTGGTCACAAGAATCACGCATAGGAAAGATGTAATGAAATGAACTGGAATTTGGAGTTGTATGTTCTAGAAGGATTCCTAAGTAGCCGCTGGGAAGGATTTTCTTAGCCTGGAGATGAAGGATTTGTTAGAAACTTATACCGGAGAAGATAGTAGTGTAGCATGTTGTGGTATTCCCACTACTACAAAAATTGCTATAGACAACTGTTAAAAAATCCAAAGACAATGTTATTAACAGTTGTAACAGAACCAGTTGTCTTAGGTAAACATTACATTAGACAACTGTTAAATAACAGTTGTCTTATGGCACCAAACAACTACTGTAAATGGACCTATTACAACTGTTGTTAACAGTTGTAGTAGATATACATAAGAGAACTGTTAATAACAGTTGTAATAGGTCTTAGTAAATTCCCACTTTCGACACCTATCACAACTGTTTTTAACAGTTGTCTTTGGTCCTTTTGGAAAGAAAAAAAAATTACCATACACAACTGTTATTTTAACAGTTGTCTTAAACAACTGATATGATTTGTGTAAATTCTCTAATCCTCTTGGAGTTCATCGGCCGCCACTTGCTTCACTTCTTGCCTCTTGTATCCAGGGGCATTGAAGTAGTAATCATGTACAACGGAAACTTACAAGTACTGTTGCACTTCATTCCAACAGATCAACCTTGGTATCTCACTAGTCAGCTGAATACAGGCTAGACCACAGGAAACAAATGTGTCAATGTCACTACTTTGAGAAAAGTGTGGATTTTCCACTTTCAGGAGATTCACATTCAATGAATTCTATATGAGATAGGTAATTCATCAAATATAATTGATACTCCAAGATATATTGTCCATTTTTAAATTAAAGGTAAGAGGTGTGTGTACAAGAAGATTGAGATAAAAATTGAAGAAGTGTTTGACGTCTGTAACAAGGTTCTTTTCACATAGCTAGTTAGTACTCGGAGAGATTATTACTAGTAGCTGACATTGGATTGACACAAATTACCTCTCATGTTATGTTTCTTATCTTGACCAACATGCTCGCACCAATTATTCAACTGTCGTCATGCATCAGACATATAATATTTATATATATCACAAACAATTTTACAAAGACACATATTCTATAAAATACTGGTAAGTATAGAACCTAGATGCACTCACAACTCAAAGTATACTTCAGTAGAGATTTGTTCAAATGCCTAGATTGGCATCTTCAACGTTATCTGCAAAAAAGTTGAGACTTTAATTAGATAACAGTGACAATTGTAAATCTAGAACGTATATACTGAAAAATTATGATTACATAAGGTCTTACATGAAGTTTAACCTCACCATAATCTAATCACTTCGAAATCAATTGCAACAAATAATTAATACTTGAAGAACATATATTACGAATCAGTGGATAGCAAAGATGCATACATAGAGATATCAACTACACATCCCCTGGTAATATTCATTCCCCTAGCAGTACCTGATTCATATACTACGGATTAGAGAGGAGATTTGCATCATTTGATACATGGCAGGAATTTGCAATAGACTCTCCAAAGATGTACCTGAACCAACAGACAGAGACAGACACAACTATGTAAGTAAAGTAAGGTTGCGTGTGTGTCAGTATGTGTAGATTTTTAGCTGGCATAGCACATTAATTAATGATATATTACCCAAGCATTTGGATTCGGAAAGCCCAAAGCCATATATATATACTACAGTACAGTACATGAATTTATTACACACACTTATAATAATTCAAATCTGATTCTTTCTTGTCTCTCTAATGTTTATATATATACTACTGTCGACACATAGTATTATTCTGTACAGTAGATGATATCAATAGGATGACTTTACAGTATTATGTATGCATGAGCAACAAACAAAGAAACATGGATACAGAGATAAAGTCATGTCTCGATGAAATTCGAACAGATTAATAGAAAAATATGCATGAAAAATATAATAGTATTAATCAATGAATATTGGGCGGTTGGTAAAAAAAACATGTAGGGCACAGGTTATGGGTTGGCCACCAGTTAGATCATACAGAAAGAACATGATGACCGTCCAGCAAAACATGAGCAGCAGCAACTCAAAGGATCTGATGGTGATAAATCTGGTTAAAGTGAGTATTGATGGAGCGTCAAATTTATGTATATAAATTAGATGTATGTCATCCATCCATATCATGTATGTCATCATAACCGGCAGCGGTGAAGGTAGAAGAGTACTGATCAGCTTCAAAGCAGTAGAACAAACCAGAGAAACCTCTTAAAGCGTCAAGAATGCTATGGTAATCAAATCACACTCAAATGTCAATCTCAACATCACACTCAAATGTCTTTACTCTTTCATTATACTGATCATCATCCTCGTTTCCAATTGATATTTTAACCCGACACCACCTTCGTTGCCGTCTACATAAATAATATATACGGTAGAGAAGAGAAATTGGAATTAATAACGTAAAATTGATTGGAAATTGGAAATTAATAGCATACAAGGGAGAGAACATAGATGGAGAATGCAACGAGCAAAGGCACCAACAAGAGATGATATTGAAGTTGTGTCATGAAATTCCGTAGCCCGAAATCATGCAATCATCACACTAGCTTAACTCTCTACAACCTGAGAATTATCAAATTCATGGTTAGTTGGTGTAGAGGTGTTCATGAACTGGATTAAAATCAAACAACAAACCTGAACATATAATTTAACTTGGTTACATAATCACTTAATTTGTGTTCTACTTGATTCAACTAAAACACCAATTCAGAATCCCCAAATTGTGGGAAACCATTCTATCCGATTAGAAAAATAACTGAGAAAAAGACTCACATACAACCACAATGTAAAAACAAGATAAACACTTATTTTTACAGTCGACAGCAGATTTGGGGGGGAATTCAGAAACACCAATGAGCAACCAAACATTTTGTTTATCGAAACCAACCCTAGAATTTCACCAAAGAAAGAAATACACCCTAGAATCATGCGAGCATGATTCACTCCAAATAGGAACATGTAAATGGAAAACAAGGTTTACCGATTGTAAGCAAGAGAGCCCAGTTCGCATCCTGTAGCAGATTCACAAGAATCTCATACTAAACGCCAACTTTTTTTAGAAATCAAAATACCCAAATACACAAGTTAGGGTTGTGAATAAAACAAGAAGAAACAATTAAGAACCACAAATCGTTCGGTAAAGAAAATCCCAATATTCTATTCATTATTCACTCCTGCTAGCAAGAAATGAGAAAGGAAATCTTACCGATTTGTAAAACAAACAAGAGCGCGTAGATTAATTTGCAGTGAGAGCAGCTGCAGGAATTTCGCATCAAACAAGAGCACCTTTTCTCCTGTTAGAGCATTCAGAACGGAACACAAGTTAGGGTTGTTGATAGTGCAAACGAGAGAGAGAAAGAGAGAGCGAGAGACGACGAGTAAGTTTAGAAAATGCAGGATATAACTTAACCGTACAAAAACCAGGATTTTAGTTTTCATTCTTAAAGTATTTCGGCCCGTAGAGGAATCGAACTCGGGTCTGCACTATTTTTTTGTTTAAACAAAAAAACCTCCGCATCATTGTTTAGTAGAGTGACAACATATAACTACTATATATCAATAACAGTTGTATTACACATCCTAAATACGTCTAACTATATCAATTACTACTGATTCGTGTGACAGTTGTCTTTAGTCAGTAGTTAAAGACAAAATCTGTAGTAGTGTCCAAGGGCAACAGGACATAAAGGAGTCCTGTGTCTAGATGACCTGAGTGCCTGCGAGATTATATGTCTATTGCATTGCCTTGGGAATAGCTTTGCATTGTATGTATGTATAATTGGTAATGAGGAAACCGGATGGTCGGTGGTAATACGGATTGGAGTAATTATCGTGCATTAGTATGGCATGGGACGGTATAGTATGTAGGAACCTTGAGTGACGGATTTGGGATTGGTAAGGAGGAAGAACGTATGGCTTTGGCATTAGATAAGTATGGATGAGTAAGTATAGTAATCCAGGACCTCGAGCAACTTTGAGGACAAAGTTCTTAAGGGGGGGGTAGATTGAAATACCCCGAACTTAAGTATAGGGATTAAAATTAATCTAATACGTATTTAAGGGCCTAATGGTACCTAATTAATACTGGTGGGGAAAAATAAATCCAAAAGAATAAATAAACGCTTAAAAGCGGAAAACGCTAAATAAGTCATTAAATAAATATTATAAGTCAAACGAACCCGTAAAAAAAAAAATTATAAGTCATTAAATAAATATTATTAAGCATTTATGAAAGCTTGATAACCAATAAAAATAAAGAAACGAGAAAATTCCGGAAAAGGGCCCGGTTAGTGAACAGTACCTAAACCGGGTTAAATAACGAGCGTTTTCTGTAAAAGACGAAAAACGCTCCAGCTAGTGTAACAGTGGGGGGGCCGGTTTTTACTGTTGTAGACAGCTCTCCCTCACACACACACACAAGAGACAAATGAGTAATAAAGTAGCAAAAAGTAAAAAGTAGTCCTCTCTCTCTCCTTATTTACTTAACTCTCTCATCTCTCTCTCTCCAATCCCCTCCTCTCTCTCACGGTGGACTCCCCCTCCTGAACCTCTCTTCTTTCTCCTCTGGTGGGGGGCGATTCTTGGAGCTCCACAAGCCTCCCATGGCTTCTCCTCTTCCTCCACATGCTCTAGCTCCACTTGAACTCCAAAGGTAAAAATAATTACATATTTGAACTCCCCTCATCCTCCTCTATCATCCTCTCTTTTCAAAATTCGAAAAGGATGAGTTTCATCTCCATGGGTTTTCCCCATTTGAAGAGAAAGGCACACCATTATGGAGCTTGGAGTCCCCTCTTCCAACAAGGTAAAAATCTACATGAAAAACTCATGTTTTCTTCACCTCCCTTCATAACCGATTTTTGCCCCATTTGTAATGATCTATTTTTCTCTCTCTTTGGAGCATAATATCAACCTTGCAATGGTGGTGGATTCACCTTCTTAAACCAAGGGCCAAAACCCCTCCTAAAAGCTTCAAAAGGTAACCCTAGAAATTTGTTTAAAACCTCTCAATGAGTTAGTATAAATCTAAGGGTTAGTATATTAACTATACTTGTTTTGTATGCTTTGGGTGATGGTAATGGAGTTGGCAACTCCATTCCCAATGTGGCGATTTGGGCAAGGAAGAAAGGAAGAAGAGAATTGAAAAGGGAATGAAGGAATTATAAGCTCAAGGTAAGAGCTCTTTACTAATGTTAATTTAATGCATTAGACTATGGGAATGGGCAACTAACTAAAGAACCCAAAATCTTGTATTGGTATTGTAGTATTGGAAGTTGAGTATTTGCGAGGAGGATTGAGTATTTGAGAATTAGTATGTGGATAGTAGGCCTTGGAGCCAAATGATTGTGTATGAGTATTAGTATTGGTATTTGAAGAAGTATGGGTGAAGGTATGTTGTATTGATTGCTGGTAGGACCCTTGTATGGGTGTGGCTAGAGTAGGAATGAATTTAATGAAGGAGTATGTTTGTGGAGAAGTTAGAATTGTAGGGTAGACTATGGCGAAATTTTGGTAGGAATTGAGCATTAAGGAATGACTTGGTGAATGGGAGAAACCAAGGTATGTATTGGGGCTAGTAGAGATGTTCAATGACCATGGATGGTAATTGGAGAATGAGGATGAAGCATGTAAAAATCTGTAGCGAGAGGTATTGGATTTCATTGGAGGAATTAGCAAGAATGAGAGTACAATGTTTAGTAAAATGAATGTTGGACTTGGGTATAGATGTTGTAATTGCTTGGAAATGTATTGGGATGCTAGTAATGGTATTGGTAGTAGAAGTATTGGATGGGAGAATTGAGAAACAAAATCTGTAGCATTAGTTGAGGAAACTAGTATAAGTGTTGAAATGAAATGAGGAAAAATGTGTAAGTGAATGTAAGGATTGAGTAGTAAGCTTGGTGGATGAACCAAGGTGATTTAGAGGGTGTAATTAGTGCTAAATCATGTGGGGAAGTATTGGTAAAGATTGTGGAAGCAAGGGTAAAGAGAACACCCAAAACAGATTTTAAAACTGAAGTACTGGCCGGACCGACCTTAGGACCGAACTTGCAAGGTCGGTCGAGCCAGATTTACAAAGACGGGAAACCTTCTGGAATCGACCGACCTTGCGACCGAACTTGCAAGTTCGTGTCAGACCAGAAAAATTCTCCCGTCAGAAACTGTAACACCCCTACAACGCTCCTAACAACTTCCGAAATCGCAGCGGAAATAACCAACCAAACAATAACTAAACGCTTTGGTGTTACAACGCCGTTAACCACCCACGTGGTTAACTAGGCAGAATAAATACAATGTATCGGTCTGATGATCAGACTCCCGAGCATAGAATCTAACTTCCATATATATATAACATAACCAACCATACCGAGTATTTAATTTACAACAAACCTACAAACCATAATCCCCACACTGTATAACAACGGTATCAAAATGTAATGCCTCGGGAGCACAGGCGCATCCCGGGCTCCACAACCAACATATCCAAAGGTACATCAACAACCTAGGACCTAGAGCCACTCTGCTTCTTCGATCCTCATCCTGCAATAAATATGGAGCCCCCGAGGGGGTCAGCAACCTTTGCTGGTATGGCTAACGCGCAGCCCATCGGCTACCGGGATACGCGCAAACCAATTGTCATAATAACATGGCATTCATTTTAGAACATCCAACATATATATATACCATAGCATAGCAAGGGAAATTGCATAGCATCATATCAATACATATCACCATAAAATCGGTTCTCACAAGGAACCTTCCACCATAGTTAGTATACCATGTGAGCCTAGAGATTTTTACCAATCCCATGTTAAGCTCGTTACCATCCTCGTTACCGTCCGGTTATATAGAACGGTTAACTTATACCAAAGGTGTGTCGGATATAGTAATCCCAAGCACACCGAAATAACATACGTATGCCCCTGTGGCCCGACGTGAGTCAGTAACTAGCTTTGGATAAGCTAAGGGAAGGTAGAAACCAAATTGGAATACCACCTATACATACACCAAGAGAGCCGAACCGGATATGATATCGACCCCCATCCATCACACGCGTGGCCGGAACAACCGGACTCCTCACTCCCCCGATTAGCACTTGTTAGTGATCACACATTATTTTGTTAAGTCACATACAAGCAAACATTTAGGTCTTGTTAGACAACCAAGGGAAAGGAGTCACAACCTTACAACATCTTAATGTATAACAACTGTAAACTCTTTTCATGCCTTAATCTTATAAGGTCGTAACACACAGAAAAGCAAACAACATCCAAGCCGGTGTAAACCGGTAGGCAACAGACTGCAAGAAAACCATACCTTGGCCCTTGCCTCGTTTCGTTTCCACCTTGAGAGAATCCTATACACATTAGTAACGTCGGTTAATTATTTATTTAACTTCACACTTACTAAGTATTTAACATGATTGTATGACATGTTTTAATGTCTATCTTACCCTAGGTTACCTTTACTATACTCCTAGGGTTACTACATTAGTCACATTCTTTTCTGTTTTTTTTTTGGTATGTCCGACCCACCGTCCGACCCACAACTGGGTCGGACCCTTCCAGTGGTTTTCGGGTCTGAAGAACCTTACCATGTCCGACCCATGTCCGACCCAACCTTCTGGGTCGGACCATTCCAGAGACATGTCCGACCCAAGTCCGACTCACTCGACTGGGTCGGACCATTACAGAGAATTCTATCGACTCAGAACATCTATGTCCGACCCATGTCCGACCCACCCTTCTGGGTCGGACCATTACAGAACATTTCACCGCCTTACAAACATGCCCGTCCGACCCACGTCCGACTCATTCGACTGGGTCGGACCATTCCAGAAACATTTCCTCCTTTGAAATATGACCGTCCGACCCATGTCCGACCCACCCTTTTGGGTCGGACCATTACAGAACACTTTCCTAACGTCTAACAGAGGCTGTCCGACCCACAACTGGGTCGGACCCCTGGGTCGGACGTCCTCTAAACTTACCCAAACTTTGTCAAATCTTTACCAAACTTCTCCTAAAGCCTCTTAATGCTTCCTAACAACATTTGGTAACCTTATATCCACATACAACATCTATGAAACTCATTTTCTAATTCCTTAAACCTTTACTCATATCTTCACAAAATTCCTAATACTTACAATGTTTTCTCCTAGTTTTTCAAGTGGTGTTTCATACCCATGATAACTACTATCCCAAAAGCTTTCTCCTTATTTTAACATCATCTCCCAAGCATCATCTCTCACAACTAACTCCTTATATCCTTCTTGAAACTCTTTTCCTAGTGTACACTTCTCCTTATTTTACCAAAGTTTGCCTAGATATTTACCTAAGTCCCAAAGTGACTTTGGTACTTACTAAATCTCAAGATCATGCCTAAGTCCTTATTACACTCTAGAGTACTCCCTAGTTCATCAAAATCCTTAAAACATCATGAACTCCTTATTCATTTCCTACATTTTCTAACTCACCAAACCTTATGTAAACACTTAGAACTTCTTGCTTCTTACCTAAATTTTGACATGGATTCCCCTAGAACATTACTAAGCCTAAACACTTTGCTTTCTCCATTAAACACTCAAGAACATCTAGAATCACCAAGAATACTCTCATACACAACTTCACCAAATTCACACTACATTACAATATAGTGCATAATTAAATTGCATGGCACTTAGGCCCTTAAAATGCATGGCTCTTAGGCCCTTAAAGTGCTTAAATCATAAACACTGAATTTCCACAATATATATGCCTTTAACCTGCAAATACACTCAACACACATATGCCTTTTACTAGTCTCTTGAGAACACTTTACTAAGTCATTCACCATTTGCTCTTTAGGTAGTTTTAATAAGCATTATAAGCTCATTTCTCCTAAGGCATTAAACAACATTAAGTTAGTAGATTTACCTCTTTTCCCAAAACACTTCCTTCTTGTTTCCTTACAAAACCGTATGGTATTTTGATTCCTTGTCAAGTTCTAAACAATACACAAACACCATAATGAGTATTCAAGCTTTGAGCTTCATCTCATTGTAAACCCTAATTTTACATTGTTTCAAAAACATTAATGTAGTTGTTTTACCTTGATCCTTGAAGAGAGTTTGAATATATAACAAGAGAGGACTCCACCTAGTCCATGAAGAGTTGAAATGAAGCTAGAACAAAGTCACACAAAGAGCTATATCAATGTGTATTTTTCGGTCAAGGTAAAAACATGGAGGAAACATGATTTTCTTTGAGATTCCTTACCTAGAAGCAAAGGAGATCAACAATATGTCAAAATACAAGCTCAAGCTCCTTCAATGGTGGAACACCTTGGCACCGAAGTGGGGCTCTTGGAGTTTGAGAAGATATGAATGAAGAGCTTGATGAGAGGATGAGATTGGTGGTCTTAGAATTTGATTTGGACAAGTGAGCTTGATTTAGCAAGAGGTCAAAGATGGAGTTCTAATGGAGGTGGTGTGTATTACCGTGGAAGAGAAGGAAGAAGAGAGGTGTGGAGCCGTGTGAACAAGGGAGGAAATGAGAGAATGAGATAGAATTTGCTTTTAAGGGATATTTATGCTTATAAAGTAAAAAGTAAGTTTACTTAGTTTTCTTTACTTACTTATTATATCAACTAGAGAGTGGTGAGTCACCACACTTAAAAACCGGCCCCCTTTATTAGTATGAGGGTATATTAGTCTTTGTTTGTCAATTTAATTACTTAATACAACATATGTTATAAACTAGCTTATAAAAATCACTATTCACCTAAACAAGGCACTTAGAAGTGAAATTTTTGATTTCCCATTAATATAGCCACCCAAATGTGATACTATATAGTACACATATATATTTAAGAGTAATGATGGACATTTAGCCACTCAAAACCCATTTACAAGACAATTTTTCAAAAATGTGCTTTAAGACTTCTTAAAGCACATTTTATGTTTTTAATTGTTTTCAAGCTTGGTTTTCTTGGTAATTGGGTTAATATGTTCATTAGTGTATAATGAGGTATTGGTAAGCTCATTAGGTCTTAACCAAGCTTAGAGCACATTTTAGCTCTTATTGACTTTAAAGCACATTTTGTGTTTTCTTTAGTTTAAATCTGTTTACCAATGTTTCCAAGACTCTTTTTAGTCTTAATAAATCATGTTTTAATGTTTAACCAACATACCAAGGTTTGGGGTATTTCAGAAACCTTCTGGAATGGACCGAACTTGTGACCGGACTTGCAAGTTCGGTCGGCCAGAAAAATTCCCGTAATGCAAGCTACTGGAATGGACCGACCTTGCGACCGGACTTGCAAGGTCGGTCGGGCTAGAATTCTCACGAAAGAAACTTACTGGAATGGACCGACCTTGGGACCGGACTTGCAAGGTCGGTCGGCCCTGGAATTTTCACATGATGTAGCCTATTGACTTGGACCGAACTTGCGACCGGACTTGCAAGTTCGGTCGAGTCAAACAAAAAAAATGTTTTATCATATGATTATAGTTATCATATGTATATATATAGCCTATACAAATATAAGCATATATATGTAGTAAACACCATTAATGAAGTAATAATGGTAAGAAAGTAAGTGAATGAGTAAGGAAACAAGTTTAAGAAGTAGTAAAGAAAAGAAAGGTTTTGATAACCAAGTAAGAAGGTAATAAAGTAGTAAGTATACATTGAAAATAACAATGAAGGAGTAAGTGAGATCAATAATAGGTCATTGATCATACTACTTCATGTATGTATAGGAATCAAATAGTTGATCTCCAAAGGAACCGGTACTGCAAAAACGACGGTGTACGGTATGATTTCTTCATGCCCTGTATCCTAACTTGGTTACCCTGATATGTGTGCTTATGTGATCACCAATAAGATAATTGCACGAATCGAACTTATATTGCACATAATTGTGTTTAGACTATTTTGTTCTTGTGTATCTTCTTGAACATTTAGTTTGTATAATTCATGAAATGGATGAATGAGAATGAAGTGTATGTGTAAGTATGAGTACTTGTGTATTGTATTGATGTATGGAAAGAAGGTATGGACTTCTACTAATTCCTAACGATCTAACTCCTAACATGAGTAATGAGTAAAATGGAATGAGTAGAAGCCCGATATAGTTTCGGCCACGCGTGAGGATAAGGAAACACAAGAGGTTGGATCCGAATCCTGGCTATAATCTTTTCCTTGGACCAATTCCCTCGAATGGGTAGCATCCTGGATTAGTGGGCCACCCTAAAGCCCGGTGGTGGGATGTAGTAATCCCTTCCCGGAGGTCATACCGACTTAACTGGAAGTAAAGTATGTAAGAAGTAAGTATTACATGTGTATTGGTCTTGACTATTGTAAGTCATTGACCTGGCGCAAAAGTATTGAACACCCGATAACCCGGGCGGGTAATGAAGCTAACTGGACCTTTGTATGTATTGGAGAATTGTATCTCCGTATTGCGTAGTGAGTATGTAATGAGTATGTATTGTGTATGTGTATTCTGGAAGATGGTAAGTAAGTATTGGTTGACTTGTATTGTCTTCCAAGCATGTATTGTACTGTGCGTATGTATGAATACCTTGTGTAGTATTGTAGTATCGTGAATGAAAGCATGTAAGTATGTATGTATGTATGTATGTATGTATGTATGTATTGCAAAATGAATTGCATGTATTCGACCAAATGGTCGGCGTATCCTCGCTAGTACGCGGGGTATGCGGTTATCATATTTAGCGTAAGCTGACCCCCTAGGGGGAACATTTTTAGTGTGCAGGTACCCGAAGCAGACCTAGTCACAGAAGAGACCGGTGGACATGCCTAGATTACTAGGAATGAAAAGTAGATTTTAGTAAATGGTATAAGGCTTGTAGCCTTGCATGTAGAAATGTACCAAGGGGTACACTACTACGTAAGTTGCAAGTATGTAGTTGTGAGGAACGGGTAGTGGATAGACTCTTAATGAGTATGCGTGGAATTGAAGAGATATCGTATTTGTATTTGGAACTCAGTAAACTCGGTACGTGTAGTGTATTATCTTGTACTGAAGTATGGGGTATTGTATTGAATGGAGTATTGTATTGAATGGAGTATTGTATTGAATGGAGTATTGTAGTACTCAGTAAGTAATGGGAGTATGTATTGTATTTGAGTAGTACTCGGATATTCCGATCCATCAGACCGATGCTGTATGTATTAGTAGCCTTGTTAGTCACGTGGGTGGCTAACGGCATTGTATCACCCGCTGTTGAGTAAGAATGTATCCGCAGCGTGAGTACAAATGTATAAGGAGATTGGACGGTAATGACGGTATTAGCGGTAGGGGTGTTACAATGCCGTTAGCCACCCACGTGACTAACAAGGCTACTAATACATACAGCATCGGTCTGATGGACCGGAATATCCGAGTACTACTCAAATACAATACATACTCCCATTATACTGAGTACTACAATACTCCATTCAATACAATACCCCATACTTCAGTACAAGATAATACACTACACGTACCGAGTTTACTGAGTTCCAAATACAAATACGATATCTCTTCAATTCCACGCATACTCATTAAGAGTCTATCCACTACCCGTTCCTCACAAACTACATACTTGCAACTTACGTAGTAGTGTACCCCTTGGTACATTTCTACATGCAAGGCTACAAGCCTTATACCATTTACTACAATATACTTTTCATTCCTAGTAATCTAGGCATGTCCAACGGTCTCTTCTGTGACTAGGTCTGTGCTTCGGGTACCTGCACACTAAAAACGTTCCCCCTAGGGGGTCAGCTTACGCTGAATATGATAACCGCATACCCCGCGTACTAGCGAGGGTACGCCGACCATTTGGTCGAATACATGCAATTCATTTTGCAATACATACATACATACATACATACTTACATGCTTTCATTCACGATACTACAATACTACACAAGGTATTCATACATACGCACAGTACAATACATGCTTGGAAAACAATACAACTCAACCAATACTTACTTACCATCTTCCAGAATACACATACACAATACATACTCATTACATACTCACTACGCAATACGGAGATACAATTCTCCAATACATACAAAGGTCCAGTTAGCTTCATTACCCGTCCGGGTTAATCGGGTGTTCAATACTTTTGCGCCAGGTCAATGACTTACAATAGTCAAAGACCAATACACCATGCAATACTTACTTCTTACATACTTTACTTCCAGTTAAGTCGGTATGACCTCCGGGCAGGGATTACTACATCCCACCACCGGGCTTTAGGGTGGCCCACTAATCTAGGATGCTACCCATTCGAGGGAATTGGTCCAAGGAAAAGATTATAGCCAGGATTCGGATCCAACCTCTTGTGTTTCCTTATCCTCACGCGTGGCCGAAACTATATCGGGCTTCTACTCATTCCATTTTACTCATTACTCATGTTAGGAGTTAGATCGTTAGGAATTAGTAGAAGTCCATACCTTCTTTCCATACATCAATACAATACACAAGTACTCATACTTACACATACACTTCATTCTCATTCATCCATTTCATGAATTATACAAACTAAATGTTCAAGAAGATACACAAGAACAAAATAGTCCAAACACAATTATGTGCAATATAAGTCTGATTCGTGCAATTATCTTATTGGTGATCACATAAGCACACAAATCGGGTAACCAAGTTAGGATACAGGGCATGAAGAAATCATACCGTACACCGTCGTTTTTGCACTACCGGTTCCTTTGGAGATCAACTATTTGATTCCTATACATACATGAAGTAGTATGATCAATGACCTATTATTGATCTCACTTACTCCTTCATTGTTATTTTTTCAATGTATACTTACTACTTTATTACCTTCTTACTTGGTTATCAAACCTTCCTTTTCTTTACTACTTCTTAAACTTGTTTCCTTACTCATTCACTTACTTTCTTACCATTATTACTTCATTAATGGTGTATTACTACATATATATATGCTTATATTTGTATAGGCATTTATATATATATATACATATGATAACTATAATCATATGATAAAACATTTTTTGTTGTTTGACTCGACCGAACTTGCAAGTCCGGTCGCAAGTTCGGTCCAAGTCAGTAGGCTACATCGTGTGAAAATTCCAGGGCGACCGACCTTGCAAGTCCGGTCCCAAGGTCGGTCCATTCCAGTAAGTTTCTTTCGTGAGAATTTTAGCCCGACCGACCTTGCAAGTCCGGTCACAAGGTCGGTCCATTCCAGTAGCTTGCATTACGGGAATTTTTCTGGCCGACCGAACTTGTAAGTCCGGTCGCAAGTTCGGTCCATTCCAGAAGGTTTCCTGACGGGAGAATTTTCTGGTCCGACCGAACTTGCAAGTCCGGTCGCAAGGTCGGTCGATTCCAGAAGGTTTCCCGTCTTTGTAAATCTGGCTCGACCGACCTTGCAAGTTCGGTCCTAAGGTCGGTCCCGCCCAGTACTTCAGTTTTAAAATCTGTTTTTGGGTGTCTCTTTACCCATTGCTTCCCCAATCTTTACCAATACTTCCCCACATGATTTAGCACTAATTACACCCTCTAAATCACCTTGGTTCATCCCAAGCTTACTACTACTCAATCCTTACATTCACTTACACATTTTTCCTCATTTCATTTCAACACTTATACTAGTTTCCTCACACTAATGCTACAGATTTTGTTTCTCAATTCTCCCATCCAATACTTCTACTACCAATACCATTACTAGCATCCCAAATACATTTCCAAGCAATTACAACATCTATACCCAAGTCCAACATTCATTTTACTAAACCTTGTACTCTCATTCTTGCTAATTCCTCCAATGAAATCCAATACCTCTCGCTACAGATTTTTACATGCTTCATCCTCATTCTCCAATTACCAATCCATGGTCATTGAACATCTCTACTAGCCCCAATACATACCTTGGTTCTCCCATTCACCAAGTCATTCCTTAATGCTCAATTCCTACCAAAATTTCGCCATAGTCTACCTACAATTCTAACTTCTCCACAACATACTCCTTCATTAAATTCATTCCTACTCTAGCCACACCCATACAAGGGTCCTACCAGCAATCAATACACATACCTTCACCCATACTTCTTCAAATACCAATACTAATACTCATACACAATCATTTGGCTCCAAGGCCTACTATCCACATACTAATTCTCAAATACTCAATCCTCCTCACAATACTCAACTTCCAATACTACAATACCAATACAAGATTTTGGGTTCTTTAGTTAGTTGCCCATTCCCATAGTCTAATGCATTAAATTAACATTAGTAAAGAGCTCTTACCTTGAGCTTATAATTCCTTCATTCCCTTTTCAATTCTCTTCTTCCTTTCTTCCTTGCCCAAATCGCCACATTGGAATGGAGTTGCCAAACTCCATTCCCATCACCCAAAGCATACAAAACAAGTATAGTTAATATACTAACCCTTAGATTTATACTAACTCATTGAGAGGTTTTAAACAAATTTCTAGGGTTTACCTTTTGAAGCTTTTAGGAGGGGTTTTGGCCCTTGGTTCAAGAAGGTGAATCCACCACCATTGCAAGGTTGATATTATGCTCCAAAGAGAGAGAAAAATAGATCATTACAAATGGGGCAAAAACCGGTTATGAAGGGAGGTGAAGAAAACATGAGTTTTTCATGTAGATTTTTACCTTGTTGGAAAGAGGGGACTCCAAGCTCCATAATGGTGTGCCTTTCTCTTCAAATGGGGAAAACCCATGGAGATGAAACTCATCCTTTTCGAATTTTGAAAAGAGAGGATGATAGAGGAGGATGAGGGGAGTTCAATATGTAATTATTTTTACCTTTGGAGTTCAAGTGAGCTAGAGCATGTGGAGGAAGAGGAGAAGCCATGGGAGGCTTTTGGAGCTCCAAGAAATCGCCCCCCACCAGAGGAGGAAGAAGAGAGTTCAGGAGGGGGAGTCCACCGTGAGAGAGAGGAGGGGATTGGAGAGAGAGAGATGAGAGAGTTAAGTAAATAAGGAGAGAGGACTACTTTTTTACTTTTTGCTACTTTATTACTCATTTGTCTCTTGTGTGTGTGTGTGAGGGAGAGCTGTCTACAACAGTAAAAACCGGCCCCCCACTGTTACACTAGCTGGAGCATTTTTCGTCTTTTACAGAAAACGCTCGTTATTTTACCCGGTTTAGGTACTGTTCACTAACCGGGCCCCGTTTTCCGGAATTTTCTCGTTTCTTTATTTTTATTGGTTATCAAGCTTTCATAAATGCTTAATAATATTTATTTAATGACTTATAATTTTTTTTTACGGGTTCGTTTGACCACTTAAAATCACGTTTTCGGGTCTTCTCGAAAAACGTGCGTTAAAGCTCTATTAGCGTTTTAATACATTATTTGGATCCGTTTTCTTCGGGAGTTGTTTCCCATATATTATTTAGGTCTTATTAAACCTTTGGGATCCATATAATACTCTAACCGAGGTCTCATACCTCCTATGGTTATTTAAACGCTTATTTAGCGTTTTTCCGCTTTTTAAGCGTTTATTTATTCTTTTGGATTTATTTTTCCCCACCAGTATTAATTAGGTACCATTAGGCCCTTAAATACGTATTAGATTAATTTTAATCCCTATACTTAAGTTCGGGGTATTTCAGTAGCCTTAGCTTGTGTTGTAAGCTAACAAGAAGATCGAACAAGTGGAGGATTTGGTGGGAATTAAATGCGAGAGATTTTCTTGCTAACCAAGTATCTTCTAGATGGGTAGACCATTGTATGGTTTGGGACTTTTGGGAGGAGTGCTACTCCATTGTTAGTTCCTTCGATGTGCGAGTTTTCCTTGGATTCTTTACAGCAATCTCGTATTCTGCACTATCATAGTGCTTTTAGTTAGTATCATAACATGTTCAATTGCTTTGGAGCTTGTCTTTCAGGTGGGTAGCCATTGCATTTGTTGTGAACTAGCATTTGAGTTGGTCAGGAAGACGTTGGCGGGTGATGACATACGCAAAGAAAGAGCTACGGTGATGGAAAGTAGTAGCCTTTATTATCTTAAGTTTAGAGTAGTCTTACTGACTCCTTTTATTTATATATGTATTGTTACCTCATAACTAGGTTTGTTTTTGGATTTTGGAAGTTTTCGGTTGTTGTTCAAAGCGGATTTGGGAGCCTGTTCTCATCCTTATCAAACTTTTGTCCACCCAAATGAAGGGGAATTGTTCTATTCCCTTATTTGAGTGGTAGACAAGTTATGAATGAATATTTCAAGTTTGCTAAAAAAAAAAACTTAATTGATTGGTAGTGTAACCTATAACCCACTGAAATAATTATTAGCTAGAGTTTCGTTTTCAACATAAATCAAAATAAAATCTAGATTAGTTTAGTAAATCAAGACTTCGACAAACCTCAATCACAGCTCTATAGGAAATTAGACCTTTTTTTATCAGGGGCTAACAAAGTAGCTAAGAGTAACCATGTTAAACAGCTGGATCTTTCAAATTCGAGGCGTCGACCATGACTATTTGCTGGCCCCTGCACACTGCTGCCTTTTTCACCATTCTCGCACCTGGAGCTTGTTGAAATTGCTACTGGTGCCCAGCTGATTTTCTCATGTTCAATACTGCTTCGTTAGATGTTGTACGTAGTGGATACGAAAGAGGCTTTCCAGTTTCCACATCCATTTAGTTCGCACACTATAGGATAACTGGATAAGGATTACGCCAGTTTGTAGAACTTTCCTAGACATCTCCGCCCATGTCGTTTTCTACACCCCATCAATGCAATACCTCTCGCCACAGCTTCATGGTTTCCTGGCACAGATTTTTTGAGACAAAACAATTAAAAGATTCAATTCTGGGGGGCCAGTTTTGCACCAAAGACTTATGCCAGGACGGTGGGGGAGTAATAATCAGGTTCGCTGCTTCTTATTCCCACCGCCATTGGTATTTTGCGGTCTGCTCTTTTTCATTGTTTGCTAGAGACTTGTTGGGGAAGCCGGAAAGGCAGTTTTTTTTTGATAATTGGCTGGGCCCAGCTTACATAGCTGGGTCCTACCTTACACATACAAACTCCTTTCAGGCTGGGTCGGAGAGTAAACTCCTTACCCCCACCACTCATTCCTCCACCAGGTTAGGTAATCGGAGAGAAAACTCCATTTCTCCACTCTCCCAGAATGAGTAATAAGAGATAAACTCCTTTCCCCTACCAAAATGGATGATAAGAGGATTCGAACTCAGGACCTTCCATCCCCTACTTCAATCCTCTACCACTCCACTCAGATGTCAATCACTTTACGTTGGAAGCAGCGTCGCGCTGCAACTAATATTGATTGTTTCCTAAACTTTCTTTTTTTTTCCTGGGCCGTTGCAGATTATTCGAAATATGTGGCTCTGCTTCTTCATTGATAGAATCATTGAGATTGATCTTCTCCAAGGATTCCACTTTTTACTGGCGATGGGCCCCATCGTTTGGAACGTCAACGAACCCAACTCTCATGAGAGTCACCACCAGTGGCGGAGACAGAGGGGGGATAGGGGTACAACACACCCCCCAACTTTGCTAAATTACACAAAATTATAGTGTAAAAAAAAATTTTTTAGAAATTTTGACAAAAGACCCCCCTAACTTTTTTATAATTTTGTTCATGCCCCCCTCAACTCAATTTCTGGCTCCGCCCATGGTCACCACATCCCTATCTTCCGTTATCATGATTGTTCGAGAATTTTGGGAGCCAGGGGGACTTAATAGTGTAATCATGATCATTTATATTACTTGACCTCGAGCCTCACGTCCTCTAGTCCGTTAATTCCTTGCTCCCTTTGGATACGCCACTGCCCACCATATAATATTATCGTCAAGGAACTTTTACATATTGCTGTACACTTGAAACTCCATGTTTTCTAGATTGAACTTGGCCAGAAGGGCTAATTTAGCCACAATATTGTCATTTTAGAAATGGTTTACCAGTAAACTATATATATAATAAAAAGACATGCTAAAGTGAGGTCCATAGGATCAACGAGGGGCACACAAGTGAGATTCTAAACCATGTCAAAGTACACCCAATCATCACTGCCGCGTCTCTGTCGTTGAGGGCCCCTATGTTTAAATGAGGTCCCATATAAATTAATTTTAATATAAAATATAAATTCTTTAGTTCAGTTGTGTTATATTTATCAATTGAATTCTACAACAGTGTTAAATCTCAAAAATATGATGAATTACTAATCCAAATTAAAAAGAGGTATACTAATCATTTTAAAAACTCATTAATTGTTAAGTATTTTTTTACCAAATGAAAAACAATTACATACCCATAAATAAATTATTTACTTATTCTAAAAATGCTAAATAATGTTAAAATATAATTTATTGTTGATGATTTGATAGTACAATTTTTTTCTCCCAAAAATAATTCTATAAAATAAAAAAATAGAAATCCTAAATATAGGACCCCTAAAATTGGGGGCCTTTCCGTTGTACCGACTAAACATGCTCTTAGGGCGGCTAGGAGGGTTTGAAGGGTACCCTCCAAGATAGTGAACATCCCATCCACTTCCTTTTTTTAATAGATTTTCTTCACGAATAGATATGCTGCCTAGGCTATCGTTTTTTGTGTCAATTTTTTCCCTTCTCGAGTGGTATTTACAATATTGATGCTTGGACTTGTATTGCGTTGTTCTTTGGTATGTTTGGCTTCTTAATTAGAGACCTTATTATTGTCTTTATCAAGGCTTAGATTTCTTCATTTCACTATTTAAATTAGGTAATAGCCGGTGTTCAAGATTAGACATATATAATAATATATATGAGAGTTCATCTTCAATCTATATAATACGACTGAACACTCATCACACAATCACGTTACAAATAGAGCAACAGTGTTCTAGAGAATAAATTTAGGGGCCGTTCGATAATGGCTGGGAATTTTCATGAGCTTAAAAGTGACACTTGTCACTCTTTTATTTGTTCTTTTTTTTCTCTCTCTTTAACTGGGGACCACAATATACTCACGAGAGAGATTTTCCAAACGCCTCATATGTGCGTTTGTCATTCATCTCCCATTTATCTCTGGTTCATCCCCTGAACGAACGCAGCCTTAATGAACAATAAATACTCTAATAATGCTCGCTCCAAAATATTATACTGACTCCTATTCAAAATATAATGTATCATCCATGGTATAATTACACAACGACAATGTTTTCTAGAGAGAGAGGCTCCGTCATCTCTCTAATCTCCTTTCTCAGTGCATCTGCCATGGGAGGCAGAGGACGCAAGGCAAAAGTTACTCTTCCATTGCCTGGTAATTTAGTGACGCCGATTAATCAATCGATCCCGTTGTATTGTCGGGTGCCCCGAAGAAGGTTCTTACGTTTGGAAGTCATGATAAGTTCGAGAAGGATGAAGCGAAGAGGATGTCACGGGCGATGAGGTTAGGAGTGAGATCGAAGACCTACAACAGGTAGCGAAGGCTGGGGCGGTGTGGATTTGGGGAAATCCCGCAGGTTAAGAAGACCTGGAGTGAGGTGGTCGCTAATAATAGGGATAAAGAGAATTGTCTCAACCTAGAGAGCTTTGAGGAGGACGATTCTCTGCGGTGTTGAAATTTACGAAGACGGAAGTGGATTCAGAGTGTAATTTTTTTTGGAAGAACTCCCTGGTGGGTGCAGCTTTAGGGGTGCGCTATTCCTTTTCTGCTATGGAGCGCTTCATTCAGCGAGGTGGAGTAAGTATGCTGTTCCTAAGATCTATATCAATGATGCTGGAGTTTTTGTTTTCCGGTTTGAGAACAGGGAGGATCTGATGAGTGTGTTTGAAGGGGGGCCATGGTTTGTACAAGGGACCATCCGTTAGTGCTTCGGATCTGGTCCCCGGGTTGTCGTCTTGATCTTGCTAACCTGGCTTCGGTTCCGATTTGGATTAAATTGCCTAGTTTGGATCTACAGTTTTGGTCTGCTAGGATGTTGGGGAGAATTGCTAGCAAGATTGGCAAACCTATTCTTGCTGACAAGCTTACGACTCAGAAGGAGAGAATTGGATATGCTAGATTACTGGTGGAGGTGGATGCGAATGTTAAGCCTAGAGATGAGATTATTTTAGAAGATAGTGAGGGAAACAGATTTGAGCAGAAGATTATCTATGAATGGCGGCCGTGGTATTGTGATGTTTGTAAGAAGTTTGGCCATTCTACTTCAAGGTGTCAGGTGAAGGATAATAAGGGTAAGGCTGCTGTGGTTGATAGTATGGTGCAGGTTGTGGAGGTTAATAAGAATGGGGTTCCTTCTCAGGAAGTTATTTTGGTCTCTGATCAGGTGCAAGAGGCGGGGACAAGTAGGGTTAATAAGGAAGTGAATACTCAGTTGATTGGGAGTCGCAGTAAGAATCATGAGATGGTTGATCCTGATGGTTGGAGGGTGGTTGGAGCTAGGAAAGGTTCGAGGATGGATGTTGGCCAAGGTAGTAAAGGGTCAGGGGGTACGGCCGGTTTTGTTACTCTGCTCTAATGGGTAGATATCACTTAGCCTCGTGGAATATTAGGGGGCTGAATGCCCTAAATAAAAGGTCCGCAGTGGAGAAATTTGTGTGGAGAATAAGATTGGTGTGTTTGCGGTTTTGGAGACTAGAATAAGGAGTAATAAGTTTGATAGTGTTATGAAGTGCTTTAGTAGGAAGTGGGGGTGGGTTTCTAATCTGGATCAAGATAAGAATTGTCGAATTCTTGTTTTGTGGGATGAGAATTTGTGGGATCTTCAATGTTTGGAGGTCACAAGTCAATTGGTGCACTGTCAAGTTGTGTCTAAGAATGGTGTGGTTTCTTTCTGTTTGACAGCATTTATGCGGCTAACCCTCCTGGTGATAGGGAAATTCTTTGGGCGGATCTCAGGAGGATTGGTAGGTCTATGTTTGAGTCATGGATAATCTTGGGGATTTTAACTGCTCTGCTGCTTAAATATGGGGAGAAATCAATTTGCAACTCTACGGTGGCTGATATTGACCCAAATTTTGTAAGTTGTGTGGAGGAGATTGATGTGCATGATATGAAGTTTTCTGGTGCTTTCTATACGGACTAATAACATGTTAGTGATCCAAGTTCTAGAATGTGTTGTAAGCTTGACAGAGTGCTTGTTAATGATGTTTGGATAAATAATTTTGTTGATTCTCATACTGAGTTCTGCCCTCCTGATGTGTCTGATCATTCCCCAGCGTTGTTAGGATTGATAAGATATTGGGAAGCAGCCGAGTTTGTTCATATTCCGTAATATTTGGATTTCTGACAGTAGCTATTATGATGTTGTTAAGAGAAGTTGGGATACTGATGTTAAAGGGTGTTTGATGTATAGGGTGGTTCAGAGGATGAAAGTGGTTAAGAAGAATCTCAAAGGCCTGAATAAGACTAAGTTTTGTAATCTGCGTAAGTTGGCTGATGCTTGCAGAGAGAGTTTACATAAGGTGCAGCTGTTACTGGTGAATGATCCGTTTAACAAGGGACTGATAGAGGATGAGAATGTGGCGATCAGTGAGTATAATAAGAGTTTGGATCTGCTGCACACCCAAATGGCTCACCAGGCTAAAATTGACTGGCTACAGATGGGAGATGAATCCAGTTCCAACTTTCATAGAGTTATGAACTCTAGAAGGCATTCTTCTAGAATTCATGTTATGGTTAATGAGTTGGGTCAAAGCTAGTGGCAGAGGAGGATATTGAAGAGCACATTGTGGGCTTCTTCAAGAGTCTGTTGGGGGAAAAGAGAGTCACAGAGTATGCTGTGATCAGAGTGTTTTTGCTATGGGGAACAGTGTGTCTGAGGAGCTTAATGAGAGTTTGATTTGCCCTGTTTCAGATAAGGAGATTTGGGAGGCTGTGAATTCAATAAAGAACACTAAGGCTCCTGGCCCTGATGGATTTAGTGCTCTATTCTTCAAATCATTGTGGCATATTGAGGGGAATGACATCAGAAGGGTTGTTAGAGATTTCTTTGTGAAGGGCAAAATCCTAAAGCAAATAAATTCTACTCTGATATCTCTGGTGCCTAAGGTTGAGAATCCTACAAGAGTGCAAGACATGCGGCCTATTGCATGCTGCAATGTACTCTATAAAATAATTCAAAGATCATCTCTGCAGGTTGAAAGTGGTTCTTCCATGGATTACTAGTGATTGTCAATGAATACCCCTAACCTTTAAAATATAATTAAATGATCTATTAATGATCTAAGATGATTATTAAACATCTAAATATTATTGGGGAACAATCTAGAAGATCTCAACAAGGCAAAACACGCCTTAAGATCGGTAAAGCCAAAAATGTGCTTTGAGACACCATAAAGATTGTATGACCTCAAATAGGATCCAAAGTGGATTCCTAAGTATTATAATGAAGTAAGGAACACAACAAAACCGTTCTCAAGGAGAACTAAGCTCAGGAACACCCTGTGACACAAAAATGTGCGCTAAAACTCCTTAAAGCACGTTTTTGTGAGATTGCCTTTTAAATTGATTTTTAATGGGCTTACAAATTATAATTATCCTTAAATATGATATATAATCATATTATATCATATTAGGAATTTAATTCCAGAAATTTACGAATTTTTACAAATTTAATATTAAATATTAATAAAACCTAAAGTGGGGCCCACATGAGTCAATATTGACCAAGCATGGTCAATGGTCAATTAATTGACCCACTTGGACCATGGCAGCCGGCTGGCAACAGGAGAGGAGGCTGCATAATTTCCTTGATTGACAATAATGCTACCTAATGCATTTACTTTTAGAAATAATGTTACTTTTACATTATTTCAAACTTTATCAATCATTCCCACCCCCTCCTTCCTTCCTTGTCCGATTTCTTCCAGTCCAACCGAGCTCTCCCCTTCCTCTCAAGCTCTCAAAGCTTGCTCTTGAACATGGAAGGCAAATCTAGCTCCTAAGCCATTAATGTAAGTGTTTTAATGTCATTTTTAGCTCTTTTCTTCATCTCTTCACCACCAACACCTAAAATTCGTGGCTCATCAATTCCTATGGCTTATTCTCAGTGTTCTAAGGTTAGAACAAGAGCTAAACTCGGTTGAGACCAGTAGAGGGACCAGGTTGTTCAAATCTACATTTTAAGGTAAAAATGTGCTTTAAGCTCATAACTTTTGATTCCCTTCGAGTTTGGCTGTGAAACTTTGGTCATAGACTCATCTTCTTCTCCTTTTCATGTGGAATCTGTTGGTTAGCCATTTGGAGCAAGGGTGACCGAGATCCAAGAGAAATACTCCCTTTTAAGGCATTTTTCCAAGGTAAAACTTAATAACAAGGTAGGATTTCGAGATCTAACTATTTCCTATGTAATATAGTGGATCTAACACCTATTGTGGTGGTTTGGTTAGGTCGAAAATACCTAGAACTTCCTTGCATTTTTAAGGTGATTTTTGCCTTAAATCTTACATTAATATTCCTTATGGTTAAGCTCAAGCTTGGAGTGTAACCATATCTTGTTTTGTGTATTAAACATGTCTAAATCAAGTGGTGAATTTTCCTACAAGTGACCGAGCCCATACAAGGATAAATCAAGGTATAAACACCTTAAACTTATGATTTTTGTAATTTTTAAGCATATATAAATATATGGCCGAGAGTGAATACATATATCTAGGTCATATTGACCTAAAAATGGAAAAAAATGGCTAAGATAAATTAAGCTAGTCATTTAAGAGATTTAATTAACATAATGGTCAAATTATGACATTATGTGGAAAAAAATTAAACCATGGAGAGGCCGAATATATATGCTATATTATGAGACATTTATTGTGTATTTATTTTGCAAGTTCAGGGTTGTAATAAGGCCATGTCATTAGGCCATTTTAATTTAAGTTTATAAGCTTATTTAGTTTTATTTATGCTTATAATTAAAATTGGGGCCAATTCGTAATTACTAAGAAAATAAAAAGCCGTGGGCTTAATTTAGAACAATTTAGGGTTTTTAAATGAATTTAATAAAATTATAACATTTTATAAAGTTTTGGGTCAAAATTGTAAAAATAGAAAAGTATAGGCTATTATTTGTAATTACCGAAAAGTTGGTTCCCATTTGGTATTAGGGGTCAAAGTTGACTATGTAGGAGACTTTGACCAAGTTTAGAAAATTTAAGAAATTAAAATACTACCTTATAATAAGATACTTATTAAATTGTTAAGATTTATAAGATTTGGGGGTGGTAATGTAATTACCGAGAATTAAGGGTACTAAATGGAGTTTAGTAAAGTCCTTAAGTTATTAGGAATTTTTAGAAGTTGATTTGGGTAAATTTGGAGTTTATATGAATTATCTAGGTATATTATAAGATATTTCATAACATTGTTACACATGGGTAACATATGTGGTAAAACCGAGATTTAGAGAAAGTATAAGGTTAATAATGATATTTATAACCTTTTGGTATGGTTTGGTAATTTTTGGAATTATATATAAGGTTTTGTGAAGATATATGTATAATATATGGTTTTGGTGATATTAGAAACTATAAGTTATAAGATGGGGTAAATTGGTGAATATAGAAAGTTAAGTGGTGGAAATTAATTCAAATAGACCATGGGGTCTGTTCGGTATTTTGGAGAAAATATAACCATAGGTTATAATTATATTAAGGAATAAGGATTATAATATAAGGTATATATTATAAGTGTAACAATGGATTATATTTTGGGGTTGATTTATAAGTTATGGAAATAAAGTGGAGAATAGTTAATACCGAAAGTTTTAAGGGCTATTTGGTATTTTATAACAATATATAACTATAGGTTATAATTGTTTTAATGACTTAAATGTCATAATAATTGTTATATAACTATAATATAACATTATATAAATTATGTGGTGGATTTGTAAATATTTGAGAATTATAGGTGCTGTTCGAAAATATTAATATTTTGAATGAAATTTATAATATGGTTTTTAATGTTATAAGAATTATAACATTTATAATATAAAAGGTATTCATTAAAAAGAATGAATAAATGTTATAATGACTTACCATATAATGAATAGTCCTATAATGCATATATAAATAAATATATGTTATGGTGTGGAAAATATAATATAGTTCAATAACTATATTACCACAATTAAAATGATATGAGATAAAGGGAAAAGAATTGTAAACATTAGATATGGAATTCTAATGTTAGGAGTATACATGAAATAATAAGAATTTATATAGTTCATGGCATTTTATATATATGAATTATACTCCTTTAAACTTGGGAAAACAAACCTTAGAAAAATAAATACTAAGGTGAGATGTATAATACATGGTAAAGAATTATACATGCAATATAGAAACAAACTATACAATATACAAGGTATATTAAGTTACATGCGATAACAAGTTCAAACGTTAAGTATATTAGTATACGAGAGGAAACTACGCATGTAATGTAACGTCTTTCCTAAACCTGAATTAAACTGAAAACCCGTCAAACATTGACAGTTAATATACGGGGATTAACAGGGATAGATTAATAACGGTACGGGGTGCCGTAGGGTATTGTTAATATGAGATGCTGATGCATAGTGTGATGCATATTGATAGATCGTTAGAGGCGTCTCGAGGATCTCCAGAGAATTAGCTGATTCATACTCCACCGTAATACTTCCAGGGTGAACGGTATGTTATTTATGTGGCTTGATTGTCTCTGAGGATTTCCTCAGTTCAGACATTGTGTGAAAATCTGTGACAAGATTGAATGTCTGCTTGTGTGAATTATTATGCTTGAGTTGTGTATTAATGCTGCTTTATTATTACTGTTGTGCGATAACAGTACCGTTCGTATATATGAACATATTATAAAACGAACTAGCGGCAATGATGCTATCTTATATGTGTAATATAAGGAACGTAAGTAAAACGTTGTAGCACTAAGATAATAAGATATATATAATATCTGAGACTTGTATACGGAGCACTGGCCTCTTTAACGCCGCTCTCGTATCTAGCACTGGATCCCGAGTCGACATACTCAGGATTAGACTGTGACCTTAGTCTGCTGTGCTAGGAATAATATATGGTAAAGCGATGCGATGGTATAAATAGGGTTAACAAGAGGATGTGGTTCTTGCTGTTAAATTGTGATCCATTAACGATACTAGGATACCTTGTGGTAACCGAAAGTATCTGGATAAATTTCCAACGGACTACAGATGGTCCGTCGGTCGGAGACTCTACCGCTGGAGTGGCTACTGCCGTGGGTGACCCGCCATAGGTGATGGGTAATTTAAAGACACGTCGTTCTAACAAGACGTTGTCATTAGACATAACTGAACAATACGAACGACTGTGTTAGCTCGTACATTAGGCGAACGTTGTTTGGGCTTGCATGCCAAAGACGAGAGTTTATACTCGTTTATAATTCTCATTGTTTCGCCTTGTTGTTCATTGGTTGTGCTTTGTGGTTATGTGTGGAATGTGGGTGGATTTGTTTGAACGAGCCTTTGTGCTCATTTTGTGTGTTGTGAACTGGTTGTGGCGAGTCGCGGTACTCACGTGTGGTTTATGGTGGATTGTTTGGTCGAGTGAGTCGCTGTACTCAATTATGAACTATTAAGTGTTTGTGGAATGGAGTCTCTGTACTCATATAGGCGTTGTAACGCTTTCAGTGATTATTGCGATGCGATGTGTGAAGCCGGGGGCTTGTTTGTTATTTGAGTTTACTGCACTATATATATTGTTGCTTTACAGTTTATCAATAAACTACTTGCATGAAAAAGAATTGCATGCTCTCGACCAAATAACTGAGGGTCCGAGGGGGCATGACGGTCATGTAGTAACATACTCAGCAGGGGCTGATTCCATACCACAACAACCATTTTTGCAGGTATGCAGCTTCCGGTGTCGGCAAAGAGAGGGACGCGCTGGGTAGTTAATTACAGTTGATTAAATATGCACTGTTGCATTTAATACGTACTTAGAAATGTGTATAGGATTGGGATACTTAGAATGCTCACTGTGAATGTATTTTATATTGGTTTGGGAAGTTTAGATCTATCTCTTGTTGTCACTGCGAGAAAATGTTTCGTATGTAAGAATATATCAGGAGGCACGTTATTACTCGTATGGGCGAGTAAGAACGGTGACACCAGTAGTTGAATTGTTGAGATTACCGCTGCGATTTTATCGTTAAGTAAGATGATTAGGAGCCGATTAGAGTAGGGGTGTTACAAAAGTGGTATCAGAGCGGAGTACCGCTCTGATGACAAGAGATAGTAGGATTTATACAGTGGGCATAGGTTATGGGAAACGTTGTGAGGATATGTGACCTTGCGGGGTTGATGCAATGATTAAGACTTGCACACCATAGCCGTAGAGGCACTCCAATATTAAAAGACCGAAACTGCGGTATTAGACCGAGTTAAGGGTTAACCCGTCCTCTTGATTTATGTCAGGGAGAGGTCTGGGTAACAGTACTAAGGGAGGACACGGAGCAGCGGAAGGCGGTGAAGGTCCAGCAACCCCAAGTAACGCGAAGACGGTATGAACCGCTCGCACTTGATGGGAGGACATCCGGGGAATTTGCAATGGTACCCCACCCGCCGCAGCCCGTACCTAGAGTACTGTCTAGTAAGACAATGAAATGAGGAACACCACGGAGATAACTCTCCTGATCGGGAAGACCCGATGTGGTGGCTAAGGGAACAATATTAAGTTTGGAAAAATAAGATTTTGGAGATGTGATGAATTGTTTAGGACCGGGGGTCCTGGTAGTGACATAATGTCTACCATACGAGTAACAAATGAATATTGAACCTAGGTTAAGGAGAAAATTCCCGTAGGACTAATGGGACTAGCTGCTATAAACAAGGCAACCCTGTCTTACATCCAGGAAAGCACTGATTAGTGCGCTTGGGGAAAAGAGGTAGAAACGACGAGTAATAACAAAAAAGGGACTTACGAGATATATAACAGACGGAATGGGTAACCTATTAGCAGTCTCACCTGAAGCGAGTAACTCTACACACGCAATACTGAAGGTTCATTAAGGCCTGACGTGTATGAAGAGGGACCCTGAAAACTGTAAGAACAAGAACTCGCTACGTCGCTATCATGCGATCCCTCGTGAGGAAATTAAGACCTTACTACCGTGATAAATGGGTAGGAACGAGTGCGGGGTTGAGACTATAGTAATTTAAGTAAGAACTTCTACTATAAGAGTAGAAACCCAACTAGGGAATAACACTGCACTGACACACCGTACGTGTGGCTCAGTCTGCATGGCGCACTTGCCACCGCAAGTGCCACACTAACCAAAGTATTGAAATTTCAACCTGCCTTGCGCACTTGCTACAGCAAGTGCAGCAATGGTAATATCCCTAAAGGACCGAGTGGGTCAGGCTTAGGCAGTTACCAATATACACTAGAGTTTTATGCGAGCCCATATGCAATAAAGCAGAAAATAGCCTTTTAAAGGCAGGGGTACAAACCCTTGAGTTAGAGGTCGATTAAACCTCGGGAAGACCTAGCCGGTCTGACCATTAAACCTAAAAAGAATATACCATCTAGTTGAATACAAAAAGGGAGTAAGTGAGAATAACGGTAATCAGTGCCTACAAGCCTAACCCCAGTGCCGGTATGGACATTAAACGTCGAGTATTACTGGTGGGGAGTGTCGAGTCCTTAGGACCAGCATAACCATATTTAGGAAGTGCGCAACATTAGTGGTTAAACCACCACCGTTGAACATTGCCAGAGGGCAAGAAGTGAGTTAAACAAGCCAAGACTTTAAAAAAAAAAAAAAAACTCACCCGACTGAATAGATGAAAATATTAGACAAATACCGTTATGGCAAAGTGTTTGATGTTGTAAGAAAAGATCAGGCAGGTGAAAACGTGCAATAAAAGGGGCTGATGTTATGCCCGCACCACACACCGGGGGTGTTGTAATCCATTATGCTGCTAGACTCCCGTACGGAGGGCAGTGGATATTGATAGAACAGTGAACCCGCCTGAGGACGGAAGGTACCGTTACCTAGAAAAAGATGGAGGAACTATAAGTTGAATAAGAGTAAGGACTACACAAAGTAGAACGATGATGAACGAAACCCACTAAATTGTGAGTATCCAGTTTAACCTTAAGAGAAGATATATATAAAAAAACAACTAGGATTAAATTAAATAGCAGGACTAACAGTTATTTAACTATAAGAATAAACATTGAGCCTTTATCATGGAGTCCAGGATACACCAAAGGGTGTAACCCAACAGACTGGGTGGAGTTTGAGAACTGAAAACTTATACCTGAGGGCGTTACAGCCTAGGAGTGAACGGGAGAGGTAATAAGTAGTTACTGATCCCCACTCATAGACACCAGATGACGAACATGTAGAAACCAAACTTAGGGCGATAAATCGCAAACACCTATCTTGGAGAAGGTAAAGGAAATACACACTAATAAAGGGAACCATGGAACCTAATATTAGAGCCATTCTAACGATAAGGTTAAGAATTGGCAGCAGAGTTACTCAAACATAAATTACCGAGACTAAGAGTACGATAATCACCGGGTACGAACGCTACGAGTGCACTAAACGAGACATGGGACGACCGCACTCCTAGGAGCTTGTGGGCCTGACAAACTATATGAAGTTAGTTGGGTAAGTAGTAATGTATCAGTATGGTACCCCATGCATGTAAACGAGTAGTGTAAGAACCCAGGAGGTAATCAACTCTGTGTCTAAGTCAGCGAATGGAACCCTGACTAGGTAAACCATGTAATGACGAGAGAGATCTCAGTCAAACTGGCAAGGTTAGGATAATCAAGAATAGCTTGATAATTAAGTGACATAAGGTCACGACTCCACAGTGGAGGAGTTAAACATAAGTTTTGGAGATTTTAGTAAACGAGGAAACTAAGGCCAATTTAATGGTAATGGCAAGTTGAACTCATGAAGGAAAAGAGGAATTGAGGTATCTAAGGAAGTTATATGAGGGAAACCTTTGTAATATTAGATGCTACCCCAAAAAGGGGGGGCACATAAAAATTATATCATGCGCTGAGGGCGCTGCGATGATATCGCATTAAACAATACTAACCACGTGCTCAAGCCATAAAACGTTAGTATGATAGTACCAATTGGAGTTGAACAGAAAATGGATACCAAGCTAAAACCTATAGTCGTATTGTATGTTTACAACAGACGAAGGGCAAAAGCGACCGTTACTAGAGATACTCTTGGTTGGAGATTAGATACTCCATACAAACCGTAATAGCGGATAACCGACCAAACGACTGATACATGGTGCGCAACAAAGCGACCATTATAATAATTGTTAACCGAATTATATTAGAGAAAAGTAGAAAGAAGAAGAGCAAATAAACCAATTGATTTTCCCTGATGGAGCATAGGGATGAACCGTATGTGTGGACAATAAATACCAACACACGAGGGATACGAGTTCACACCAGCAATAGGGAACCTATATGGTACCTAAGGAACGAACTTATCCCGGTTAGAAATAACTTGAAGTCATGAGGCGCCAGCTAGTTGCGCATATCAGACTCGTCTTGACATTTTAGAGACAACTACTACAAGCACTAGGTGCTATAGCATAGCTTGACAACCCTTATACCGAAGGTTAGTTCGGTAGGGTGGCATGAACTCATGGAAATATACCATGAGCATGTATGGAATTCAGAAGGACTGAATAGAATAGCTAATCGAAATAATAAGCGTGTGTGACTAACGATACCACGCAGCCAAATAAATTACTCCATTCACTTAATCATGGAAGATGGTGTAGAATACACAGTCACGTGGAGTTAAAACCGACATGAAACTACTACCTAAAATGGGTAAACGAACCATATATTAGTTGGGCAGATTGCTTGCGGAGCAAGTGGGCCCATATTGTATAGGTTTGACATACCTAGCAGGTTTGGGGAAAACAAATGATGTATTTACATCGCCCGATCAAACCGTATATAGATACACATACACCTAACAGGGAAGGACTGTATAGCTAAAGGGGCTAAAGCCAACCCTAGAAAAAGGGGGGTGTAAGGAGATATGTAGCACATTAGTGTACGACTAGATCCACATGAATGGAACATCTTGAACTTATTACGTCAAGATGATATATATTCATAGATTACGTGGGCGTAATCCTTTTAAGGGGGGTAGAACGCCTTAAACATACCGTACGTTGGAGTACGTAGCGCATGGTACACATGCTGCAAACACCATTATTGTACGTAGAGTACCAGTGTCATGATTGTGTTATATTACTTGAAGTAATATTGTGATGTATTATGTGTATGAACATAAATATATTTTAATTCGCATTAGTTGTGGCGAATAGGAAAGGGAGTACAGATAGATTGTTCTTACCCTATTTCCGATTATTTACACAAACATTGCGAACAATAGTCACATCACACCTAACTTGCTATCTCTGATGTGAGAATTCAAGTAGGACTTTCTGTAGCCCTGATGAGAGATTTCGAATAGAAGGAGTAGCAAGCTCCGTATTACGTGATGTGTGACTCGGTATAAAACCGACTGTTTGAATGCGATGAGTGGATCGGCATGAGACCGATGTGTAATCTAATAGAAGAGAATACTTTAGGTGTTGTATGAATAATAATAAGTCAAGAGGAAACAAGATTAGAAATGAATAAACAATT
Source organism: Limonium bicolor (assembly GCA_023374045.1). Classification (NCBI taxonomy): domain Eukaryota; kingdom Viridiplantae; phylum Streptophyta; class Magnoliopsida; order Caryophyllales; family Plumbaginaceae; genus Limonium; species Limonium bicolor. The sequence continues at coordinate 297,856,949 of CM041777.1, read as the reverse complement.
GATTGATTGAATTTGACGTGGGAAGTTGAACTTGGTCCTGGTCCGATCAAGGGAAACCGAACACAAATTGAGGTGAGAGATAGTTCAACACTGACGCTGACCACGTCAGGGTTGAATGATTCTCGAAACTTCCTACAAGTGGACACAGATATGAATGGAAATTGGAATTTAAGCGTCACTCGAAGAGCCGTGGACCGTGGAGTCCTTCGTTCTGATCAAACCGGTGTGTCTGCGAGTGACATCACCCAGAGAGCCGTGGACCGCAGAGCCCTTTTGTCATTAGACCGGCGTGTCTGTGGGTGACTAAGGAAATAAGGTGACTGCCCGAGGAGCCGTGGACCGCAGTGTCCTTCGTTGTGATCAAACCGGTGTGTCCGTGGGTAGTAGACGTTGGCTGGGGTTGGGGATCGTCAAGTCCTGGTCTTTAAGACTGCTTCCCTGTGAACTGTCAACGTTAACTATATGTGCACACATACATGTGGAATGATGTGTGGGTATCCTCGCGAGATACCAACATGTAGATAGGGATGTGGAGTATCCCTTGCGAACACCTTTGAGTACTTTATGAGATTTGCACCTTGTCTAGTGCTGTGTACCATGAGATTTGCACCTTGTCTAGTGCTGTGTACCTTGAGTTTTGCACCTTGTCTAGTGCTGTGTACAATGAGGTTGTACCTGGTTGAATATATATAGTACCGCTGAGTACTTTTGTTGATGAGTTGGATGTGCACCTTGTTTAGTGTTGTGATATGAATGACTTATACCATGAGCCTGATTATTTAATATATGATTGTATGCATAGACCAGGTTTGAACCTAGTGGGAGTTACTCCCTAGCACTGGACTGTTTGGTTACTTAGTGGAACTTGATTCCTTAGGTGAACTGTAGAGGATTAAGGACTTCGGGACGAAGCCTTTTTAAGGGGGGTAGACTGAAATACCCCTAACCTTTAAAATATAATTAAATGATCTATTAATGATCTAAGATGATTATTAAACATCTAAATATTATTGGGGAACAATCTAGAAGATCTCAACAAGGCAAAACACGCCTTAAGATCGGTAAAGCCAAAAATGTGCTTTGAGACACCATAAAGATTGTATGACCTCAAATAGGATCCAAAGTGGATTCCTAAGTATTATAATGAAGTAAGGAACACAACAAAACCGTTCTCAAGGAGAACTAAGCTCAGGAACACCCTGTGACACAAAAATGTGCGCTAAAACTCCTTAAAGCACGTTTTTGTGAGATTGCCTTTTAAATTGATTTTTAATGGGCTTACAAATTATAATTATCCTTAAATATGATATATAATCATATTATATCATATTAGGAATTTAATTCCAGAAATTTACGAATTTTTACAAATTTATATTAAAATATTAATAAAACCCTAAAGTGGGGCCCACATGAGTCAATATTGACCAAGCATGGTCAATGGTCAATTAATTGACCCACTTGGACCATGGCAGCCGGCTGGCAACAGGAGAGGAGGCTGCATAATTTCCTTGATTGACAATAATGCTACCTAATGCATTTACTTTTAGAAATAATGTTACTTTTACATTATTTCAAACTTTATCAATCATTCCCACCCCCTCCTTCCTCCTTGTCCGATTTCTTCCAGTCCAACCGAGCTCTCCCCTTCCTCTCAAGCTCTCAAAGCTTGCTCTTGAACATGGAAGGCAAATCTAGCTCCTAAGCCATTAATGTAAGTGTTTTAATGTCATTTTTAGCTCTTTTTCTTCATCTCTTCACCACCAACACCTAAAATTCGTGGCTCATCAATTCCTATGGCTTATTCTCAGTGTTCTAAGGTTAGAACAAGAGCTAAACTCGGTTGAGACCAGTAGAGGGACCAAGGTTGTTCAAATCTACATTTTAAGGTAAAAATGTGCTTTAAGCTCATAACTTTTGATTCCCTTCGAGTTTGGCTGTGAAACTTTGGTCATAGACTCATCTTCTTCTCCTTTTCATGTGGAATCTGTTGGTTAGCCATTTGGAGCAAGGGTGACCGAGATCCAAGAGAAATACTCCCTTTTAAGGCATTTTTCCAAGGTAAAACTTAATAACAAGGTAGGATTTCGAGATCTAACTATTTCCTATGTTAATATAGTGGATCTAACACCTTGTGGTGTGTTTGGTTCAGGTCGAAAATACCTAGAACTTCCCTTGCATTTTTAAGGTGATTTTTGCCTTAAATCTTACATTAATTATTCCTTATGGTTAAGCTCAAGCTTGGAGTGTAACCATATCTTGTTTTTGTGTATTAAACATGTCTAAATCAAGTGGTGAATTTTCCTACAAGTGACCGAGCCCATACAAGGATAAATCAAGGTATAAACACCTTAAACTTATGATTTTTGTAATTTTTAAGCATATATAAATATATGGCCGAGAGTGAATACATATATCTAGGTCATATTGACCTAAAAATGGAAAAAAAATGGCTAAGATAAATTAAGCTAGTCATTTAAGAGATTTAATTAACATAATGGTCAAATTATGACATTATGTGGAAAAATAATTAAACCATGGAGAGGCCGAATATATATGCTATATTATGAGACATTTATTGTGTAATTTATTTTGCAAGTTCAAGGTTGTAATAAGGCCATGTCATTAGGCCATTTTAATTTAAGTTTATAAGCTTATTTAGTTTTTATTTATGCTTATAATTAAAATTGGGGCCAATTCGTAATTACTAAGAAAATAAAAAGCCGTGGGCTTAATTTAGAACAATTTAGGGTTTTTAAATGAATTTAATAAAATTATAACATTTTATAAAGTTTTGGGTCAAAATTGTAAAAATAGAAAAGTATAGGCTATTATTTGTAATTACCGAAAAGTTGGTTCCCATTTGGTATTAGGGGTCAAAGTTGACTATGTAGGAGACTTTGACCAAGTTTAGAAAATTTAAGAAATTAAAATACTACCTTATAATAAGATACTTATTAAATTGTTAAGATTTATAAGATTTGGGGTGGTAATGTAATTACCGAGAATTAAGGGTACTAAATGGAGTTTAGTAAAGTCCTTAAGTTATTAGGAATTTTTAGAAGTTGATTTGGGTAAATTTGGAGTTTATATGAATTATCTAGGTATATTATAAGATATTTCATAACATTGTTACACATGGGTAACATATGTGGTAAAACCGAGATTTAGAGAAAGTATAAGGTTAATAATGATATTTATAACCTTTTGGTATGGTTTGGTAATTTTTGGAATTATATATAAGGTTTTGTGAAGATATATGTATAATATATGGTTTTGGTGATATTAGAAACTATAAGTTATAAGATGGGGTAAATTGGTGAATATAGAAAGTTAAGTGGTGGAAATTAAATTCAAATAGACCATGGGGTCTGTTCGGTATTTTGGAGAAAATATAACCATAGGTTATAATTATATTAAGGAATAAGGATTATAATATAAGGTATATATTATAAGTGTAACAATGGATTATATTTGGGGGTTGATTTATAAGTTATGGAAATAAAGTGGAGAATAGTTAATACCGAAAGTTTTAAGGGCTATTTGGTATTTTATAACAATATATAACTATAGGTTATAATTGTTTTAATGACTTAAATGTCATAATAATTGTTATATAACTATAATATAACATTATATAAATTATGTGGTGGATTTTGTAAATATTTGAGAATTATAGGTGCTGTTCGAAAATATTAATATTTTTGAATGAAATTTATAATATGGTTTTTAATGTTATAAGAATTATAACATTTATAATATAAAAGGTATTCATTAAAAAGAATGAATAAATGTTATAATGACTTACCATATAATGAATAGTCCTATAATGCATATATATAAAAAATATATGTTATGGTGTGGAAAATATAATATAGTTCAATAACTATATATTACCACAATTAAAATGATATGAGATAAAGGGAAAAGAATTGTAAACATTAGATATGGAATTCTAATGTTAGGAGTATACATGAAATAATAAGAATTTATATAGTTCATGGCATTTTATATATATGAATTATACTCCTTTAAACTTGGGAAAACAAACCTTAGAAAAATAAATACTAAGGTGAGATGTATAATACATGGTAAAGAATTATACATGCAATATAGAAACAAACTATACAATATACAAGGTATATTAAGTTACATGCGATAACAAGTTCAAACGTTAAGTATATTAGTATACGAGAGGAAACTACGCATGTAATGTAACGTCTTTCCTAAACCTGAATTAAACTGAAAACCCGTCAAACATTGACAGTTAATATACGGGGGATTAACAGGGATAGATTAATAACGGTACGGGGTGCCGTAGGGTATTGTTAATATGAGATGCTGATGCATAGTGTGATGCATATTGATAGATCGTTAGAGGCGTCTCGAGGATCTCCAGAGAATTAGCTGATTCATACTCCACCGTAATACTTCCAGGGTGAACGGTATGTTATTATGTGGCTTGATTGTCTCTGAGGATTTCCTCAGTTCAGACATTGTGTGAAAATCTGTGACAAGATTGAATGTCTGCTTGTGTGAATTATTATGCTTGAGTTGTGTATTAATGCTGCTTTATTATTACTGTTGTGCGATAACAGTACCGTTCGTATATATGAACATATTATAAAACGAACTAGCGGCAATGATGCTATCTTATATGTGTAATATAAGGAACGTAAGTAAAACGTTGTAGCACTAAGATAATAAGATATATATAATATCTGAGACTTGTATACGGAGCACTGGCCTCTTTAACGCCGCTCTCGTATCTAGCACTGGATCCCGAGTCGACATACTCAGGATTAGACTGTGACCTTAGTCTGCTGTGCTAGGAATAATATATGGTAAAGCGATGCGATGGTATAAATAGGGTTAACAAGAGGATGTGGTTCTTGCTGTTAAATTGTGATCCATTAACGATACTAGGATACCTTGTGGTAACCGAAAGTATCTGGATAAATTTCCAACGGACTACAGATGGTCCGTCGGTCGGAGACTCTACCGCTGGAGTGGCTACTGCCGTGGGTGACCCGCCATAGGTGATGGGTAATTTAAAGACACGTCGTTCTAACAAGACGTTGTCATTAGACATAACTGAACAATACGAACGACTGTGTTAGCTCGTACATTAGGCGAACGTTGTTTGGGCTTGCATGCCAAAGACGAGAGTTTATACTCGTTTATAATTCTCATTGTTTCGCCTTGTTGTTCATTGGTTGTGCTTTGTGGTTATGTGTGGAATGTGGGTGGATTTGTTTGAACGAGCCTTTGTGCTCATTTTGTGTGTTGTGAACTGGTTGTGGCGAGTCGCGGTACTCACGTGTGGTTTATGGTGGATTGTTTGGTCGAGTGAGTCGCTGTACTCAATTATGAACTATTAAGTGTTTGTGGAATGGAGTCTCTGTACTCATATAGGCGTTGTAACGCTTTCAGTGATTATTGCGATGCGATGTGTGAAGCCGGGGGCTTGTTTGTTATTTGAGTTTACTGCACTATATATATTGTTGCTTTACAGTTTATCAATAAACTACTTGCATGAAAAAGAATTGCATGCTCTCGACCAAATAACTGAGGGTCCGAGGGGGCATGACGGTCATGTAGTAACATACTCAGCAGGGGCTGATTCCATACCACAACAACCATTTTTGCAGGTATGCAGCTTCCGGTGTCGGCAAAGAGAGGGACGCGCTGGGTAGTTAATTACAGTTGATTAAATATGCACTGTTGCATTTAATACGTACTTAGAAATGTGTATAGGATTGGGATACTTAGAATGCTCACTGTGAATGTATTTTATATTGGTTTGGGAAGTTTAGATCTATCTCTTGTTGTCACTGCGAGAAAATGTTTCGTATGTAAGAATATATCAGGAGGCACGTTATTACTCGTATGGGCGAGTAAGAACGGTGACACCAGTAGTTGAATTGTTGAGATTACCGCTGCGATTTTATCGTTAAGTAAGATGATTAGGAGCCGATTAGAGTAGGGGTGTTACAGTTTTGGTATCAATTTTTATTCGTACAGACATGTATTCTTTTATAGCACACAATATATATTACAATGACAACACTATAAACCAAACCATGAATCCCTAATGAAACCAACTACACTGTTCAATTTGTTACCTATGTATAAACACCATTATGAAACATAGTCAAACACCGAATACCTGAATGAAACAAACACTAACACGTAATCATTATGTAACTGGTATCAACTAGAAAACGGTGTTGTAACCGTACTATCTTTAAAGACATTGGTACTCTTGTCTAGCGTACATGATATATATATCGACAACAATATAACTAAACATCATGAATCCCCTAATGAAATACTTAGCACCAAATCAATATGTAGTTATGTATAAATTACACTTGGATAGGTAATTTCAACAAAATATTTTCAATTCTAGTTCTAATAAATTATTGTTATACAAAATATAGAAACATTTTAAAAAAAGGAAAAAATAGCTTCTTTAAAGTAAATATGTATTTAAAAAATAAAATATAGAAGTTACAAAAAAGTCGTAACAACTCGAGTTAATGTAAAAATAAAATTCTTGGACTGAATTATACAATTAATAAATATTAATGTGTAAAATACCAAAGATGAAATAAAAAAATGTTGGATAAAAGAAAATTTAGATAAACTTCTTTATTTGTGGAATATACAATTTAATAAATTGAAATAATTTTACATGGAATATAGTATTCCATGGATTAGATTATGGTGTTTTATTCTTCATTGTTGGGTATTTTTTAAAGAATGTTTAGGTAAAAATATAAAAAATACATGAGACTAGTACAAAAATCATTATCCTCTTTATGAATAGCTAAATTTCAAAAAATTTTTTTTTCATATTTTGGTATTTAGTAAATTATAATTATACAAAATATAGGAAAGATACAAAAATAACGAACATATTTTTTAAATAAATATATATTATCAAACATGGAGAGAATTTAAAATCACGACAACTAAATTAAGTTTAGAAAGAATAATTCACAATTAATAAATATAAATTGTAAAATCTATAGATTTAGTTCAATAAATTTGGTAGTTTAGAAAATAGTGTAAAAAAATAAAATATAGGTAAATTTAAATAAATGTACACATTATATATGATAGTAATAATAATAAAAATAGGAAGATAAAAAAGATCATTGTCGTAACTTTGCTTTGCAATATTATTTGTTAGAGAAAGGCCAGGATATTAAGAGTGAATCCATTCCCTTCCATCTCTTTAGTTAAAATTCTTTTTCCCTCGTATTTCTCTGTTAGTTTTATCTATTAAGGGTACGTTCACTTCGACTTGAGAAAACGGAATGAAATGAGGAAGAGAATGGAAGGAAAGGGATTCTTCTGAATCAAGAAGTCTGTTTGATTCTAAATGAAAACGGAATAAAATTCTCAATGATTGTCTTTGTTGTTGTTTGGTTGCAAACAAAAAAGTGTTAATACTAATTACATTATGAATAATATATATTATATTTATCTATTTTTTATGTGACATATATATACTAATATTATATAAATTATATAGCATATATAAATAGTTTTTAAATTACAAATGATATATATAAAATTTATATAGATTATATATACAATATATATTAAGATTTTTATGTCTAACATATAACATTTTTTTGAAATTTTCTATATATAATTGAAATACCCCTAAATTAATTTAAATTAATTTAGGGGATTCTTTTATTAAACCTTATAATACTATTAAGTATTAAATTATTATATGGAATTATGAATATTAAACTATTATATGGAATTATGAATATTAAATATTATATGGAATTATGAATATTAAATTATTATATGGAATTATGAATATCAAATTATTATATGGAATTGTGAAATTTATTTAGGGGGGTTTCTCCTGTTTAACCCTGATTATATATATTATTGTATGGTATTATGAATTTAATAATAAGATTTATAAGTCATAAATCTTGGGAAAATTTCTAAACACTCCAAATATATTATAAATATTTTAGGAAGTGTTGGAACATTGTTTGAAACATAAAAGTCAATATGAAATTCTAGAACCTTAAAGCTTATTAAGCCTTGCTAGAGTTGACTTTTTGAGAATGGTCAAACCAGGTCATGAAACCTATACCAATAAATAGGTTATGAAAAACCATGAATATCGATAAAAGAACGTCAAAAACGGATCATCCTAGCCAAAGTTATGCTAGATTGAAGTTTTGAATCAAAATTTTAAGAGATGCCACGTGTCACTCTGTAATGGGTCGCCCACACTTAGCCGATTTCTTCCCTGAATTTCGGTAACCGATTTCATGACTTAGCCCTAACTTTAGACGTCTATAAACTTTTTACATCTATCAATATTTTTCCATGCCGTCTTCACCATTCTCTTCTCCTACAATTCCTCTTTCCAACCATTACTCATACAAACCCTAAATCCTTCTGAGTCAACCGGAAAATCGAGCCAAAGTAGCCACCTTGCGAAACTGTTTCCAGAATTCCAGATTTCCCTTCGTTTTCAGGTAACTTGCGTCGATCATAACTTCTTCGTTAATCACCAAAATTCTATTTCTTTATCTCGTTGTAAAGATCTCTAATTCCTCTACCTTTTCGTGTTTATGCCAAGTCTGATTCGTAACCAGTTGGGAGATATAGAGCTCTAAAGTTTCGGTTTCAACAGCCCATAAATAACACCGAAACAGAGAGGTAAACTCGTGTTTTGTAGCTTTAATATCTTTCTCTATGGTGCGAGTTAGGTTTAGTTCTTGCTACCAATACGTAGATATACATTTCTTCTTTCCAATGAGCCCTTACTCATTATCTAACTCGTTTTGTACTGCTAGTTATAGATCCGCAAAGTTGGCACCACGAACTGATTAAAGTTCGAGTTTTTTTCCAGTTTCCGATTTGGAATTCACCAAATTCGCTCAATCTGGTGAGTTTTTCTTGAAATTGTTCCTATGTTGCTAATCTAAATTGCAATAACCGATCTAACCCGTCTCAATTTAGTCAATTACGTGTTAGATTAAGAGAATTTGTAGGATTTGCAATCGATTTGAATTCTGAAATCAAAACTAACCCTAACCTTCGAATTGATTTCGAAACTGGATGTTATACTGCATTATAATTGGGGAAACCGGTACCAATAGAACCGAAATTTGATTACGAATCCATAGAAACAAAAATCACTCAATTTCGTTCTGTAGATTAGGAGTTATAGGCGATTTAGTACTCGATCTGTTAGATGTGTTCGCTGACGAACTCGACGTACAGGAGCGTCCGATCTCGACTTAAGAGATTGGACGGCGAGATTAAAACATACCAGAATTAGTTTATAAGGGTTTAATAAATTCCCGTAAATAGTCTTAACTGTTGGGTAATTTAAATATCTTCCCGAATGTATTTTGACTTGAAATTTTAACCATAGATTCATTTTATTTGTAGTTTATTTTGATGTAAATTAATAAGGTTTTGGAGTTTTTAATCATAAGTTATGATTTTTTACAAGTTACGGGTTTTCTGGAATTATTTGGATAAATTTAAAAGATAGTTTTATGAAATAAAATTTATAATATGTCTAAAAATGTTATAGTTACTGTATATTAAATTGGGGAATTTTTGGGCAATGGTAAAAGGTTTTAAAATTGTGTTTATGAGTTTTTCATAAGTATAACCTATAATATAGGTTTTTAATGTAATCAAAAATTAAAGTATAGTTGATTAATGAATTTTATAGGTTGGGGAAATATAATAAGACTAATTAACATTTAATACAGTATGTTTATAAATATTTTGGGTATTAACTTTAAGTGAAGTAAAAATTGTTACATATGTTTATATATATATTTATATGAGAGAAATAAATAGAAACTTATTTAAATCAAGGAATTTAACTAAACTACATTTTATTTATTATATAATATGGAGGCTAATATGTTTAACTAAAACTAAGGGAAATACTTTATTTTATAAACCATAAATCAGTTTGGATATGTCTAAAGATATTAGATATAATTAAATACAATAGATTTTTTTTAAAGAATGTTCTGGATAAATCTTAATATATGTAGGTATATGTATATATAATATATATAAATACAATAAAAATAGATAAAGGAAATAACATTCCTTCTGAGAATATAATAGGAAGGATATATATATACGATAAATAAATAAATAAAAGAAATAAAATACCTTATAGAAAATATAATATGAAGGAATTAATGAGTTAAAATAAAACCTCTACATTAATACTTGCTATTCGCAGTACAAAATTACTAATCACCGCAGTACAAAATTTTTTAATTCATATTGACGTTGTACACGTGTAATAATGTCGTGTTGTAACTCTTGTTTTTTTTAAAATAATTTCTTGAGCGTAAACAGTAAAAAACACTCTGATTGTTACAAAACATTATAAACCCGTATAAAAGACGTTAAACTCCTTTTTAAGCGCATTAAACGTTATAATAGTGACTCCACATAAGTTAATGACATTTTATGTTGTGTTTAACTAATTACAAAAATTGTTACACTTTCAGAACATTGTATTGAAATCGTAGTTGAAACGTCTCAATTTGGGTAAAAAACGCTCGTACTATATATAGCGTAACCTCCCTTATTTTCTTCATTTCTCTCTTACTCACTCTCTCTCCTCTCTCTCTCTTCCATCTGATCCTCCCTTCTGCCTGCCGAGCCGCCGCCGGAGCCGCCACCCGTCGCCGCCAACCACCGCCGGACCACCGCCGGAAAAATTTTCCGGTGAGTTTTTCGATTTTTTTTTTCCAACTCTAGATTTGGGTGTCCTGAGTATGAATTTGGTGTTAGTTTTTTGAAATTCAACATCATTTGAGCTAGATCTAGCAAGAAAAATTCGGAGGAAACTTGAAAATTTGAAAAAAAAAAATACCAGGCGAGCCCTGGTGGTGCTCGATCCGTACTGGGGCGAGGAGTAGGGCGGCTCGGGTTGGTCTGGGGCGAGGAACGCCGCGGCTCGTGGTGGGCTGGGGCGAGGAGGGCCGGACGACGACACCCAGGCGAGGAAGACCACGGCTCGCGGTCTCGTTTCTCCAACGGGCCAGGCAGGGCGAGTTGCTGGGCGGCTCGCAGACGACTCCGGCGAGGACCAGGAGGGCTCGCAGGCGGGGCGCTAGAGTAGTGGCGGTCCTCGAGTTGCAGCCGGGCGAGTAGCACCGCTACTCGACCCAGGAACTATTTTTTTTTTTTTTAATTTTAATATTTTTAATGTTTTTTTAAAGGTTTTAATTTGTTTTTTTTTATATTATAGTTTGTGAATGATTTTTAAATGTTTTAATTTGTTATTTTTTTGAATTAACTAATATGTGAATGATTTATATTTTGAATTTTTTTTTGAATTGTAATATTGTGAATGATTTTTAACTAACTATATTGTGAATGATTTATTAATATTTGAATTTTTTTTTGAATTGTAATATTGTGAATGATATGATTATAAATGTTTGAATTTTTATGTTATGAATGATATAACTGTGTGATATTCGTATGCAGTGATGGATCGTCTGAAAAAAGCAGTGAGACATGTCACGAAGAGGAAGAATAAAGACCGGGGTGCGCAGGCTATGACGGCCTCGTACCGTCGTCGTGCACATGTTCCTGGTGAAGGGCCGAGTAATCCTGCCCCCCGCATGGAAGCAGCACGCCATTCATCTTTCCATCCGGGTCAATCTTCCAACGACCCGGCGTTTCAAGTACCAGCACCACCAATGGTAGCGGAGGATGACTCGGCGGTGTTCAATATACCGAGGAGACGCATGCCAGAGTTGTCATCATCCAGTAGTGCTTTTTCTGACAGATCAATGCACAGCTCTAGCTTCAATATCTCAGGGCAATCAAGCCACCAGACTGCTCCGTCAGGCGGTGGTAGTTCATCACGTCCACCACGCCCATCACCTGCCCGTGCTGTTGAGGACCATGTGATGACTGAGCGTTCGCCACATGCTGATGACGATGGTCGTGGTGCTGATGATGAGGACTCACCCGACGTGGATGAGGAGCAGGATAAGGAAGATGATGAAGTCATGGATAAGGAGGATGACACTGACGAGGAAGCAGCGCTAGCGATGGTTCCAGTCATTCCTACCTCTTGGAAGTTGACAGAGGTGCCAGTTCCTGGCGGTCCACTACTCACTAGTGTTATCACTAGCTTCGGGGGTCATGTGGCGCTTGACTTATGGACCTCGGCTAAGGTATGTTCTCTATCTTCTCCTGTATTTGATCATTTAATATCATACTACGTTTTGTAAGTGTTAAATATTGGTCATTATGTAGGATCGTGGGGTTTTGAGTTTCAAATCCCGTAGGGTGATGCTTACCTGCTGGCAAAAATCAAATTTCTAAACCAAGAACAAGGAAGATGCTTGAGTATTCTGGTATAGAGCACCTACAGGATATTACGATGCCATACAACAATATGTCCCTGATCAGTGCTTTTGTGGAGAGGTGGCAGCCTGATACAAACTCATTCCATATGCCGTTTGGTGAGATGACGATTACCCTGCATGATGTGTGGATGATACTGCAAATCCCCATCGTCGGTCGTTCATTGACAGCGAATTCATCCACCCCTGAGTTGAAGGAGGTAATGGCTGATTGTCTTAATTTTGGGGCAGATGTTGAGAGTATGACAGAGGCACTGTGGAATACCGGTGCTGTATCAATTTCGAGCTTGTTGCAGCAATGTAGAGATGAAAATGAAGAGGCAATGAAGCAGGCATGTGGTTGGTTGTATCATCTGATTGGTACCACCATATTAGCTGGAAAATCAAATGGTCGTCTGAGTCCACAGCTGTTCAGTTTAGTAGCTCCTGTGAAGAAAGGTACCAAGCTTCGTAAATATGCATGGGGAGCTGGTACTCTTGCATGGTTATATCGCCAGCTAGGGATAGCATCTCGTGCCGACTCCAGTGGGATAGGTGGTTCTATGACGTTACTTGAGGTATGTGTCCTAATGTGCATCTAGTATGATAACTCGCTGAGTATTAATAATTGGTACTGCTTAATCATTCTAGTGTTTTATATGCACAGTGCTGGATTTATGCGTACTTCCCTACATTAAGACCAGCGATTAGCCCGGACTGGGGCGCTAATGATGGTAGACCTTGGGCTCTAAGATGGGTGAGATCTACCTCTCAAGTGCAGGATCATCGTTCACTGCAAGGATATCGTGAGCATCTAGATGCTTTGACTGCTCTAAATGTAAGTGTTTGTAGTTGCTAACACATTGTACCATTATTATTTTTGTCTTTCGTTGTTGGTTACATTTTACTATTAATGTTCATTGTAGATTGATTGGTTGCCCTACGGTCGAGATAATGTTAATGTTCATGGAGGGCGTACATGGTATAGAGGTAACATACCGATTTTGGGGTTAAATGAGCCATACATGCCTGGTCGCTGTCTACGCCAGTTTGGTTACATTCAGGATATCCCTGAACCTCCTATTAGACCCAACCCAAGGTCTGAAAAAAGAGGAAAAGCCCAACCCTACACCTGTGTATACCCCCCCATGTATAATTTCTGGGAAAACACTCCTAAATTGCTGGTTCCAGGGTATACGCGCACAAATGCGCGGTTGCATGCTTGTGACCCACTCTACCTAGATTGGTACACCAAGCACACACACCCGAAGATCCTAAACCCTGAGACTTATCAGACCACCCTGGTTCATCGTCCAGATCCCTGTCTAGTAAGTTCTTTTTGTCATAGTACATCATTAAATATCACTTTTATTTTTTATGTGTACTTACCTGACCAAGTGTGTTACAGCTACTGTCTGAGGCAAGTGAGCTTGCACGCCCGTACTACCAAGAGAACAATGCATGGGACTGGTCATACTATCGTCAGGGGATGCCAGAAGAAGAACAAAGGGCTGCAACTGATGGTCTTGTGGATGTGTTCAGCTCTTTGTACATATGGGATAGTTACCAGCGCCAGCATGGTGCACCCTAGTGCTTGTCATCTTGGATTTGGATGTAATAAACTTTAGTATCATCTTGGAACTGTTTGTTGTCTTTCATTTTCATTCGGTGTGTTAGACGGTAGTACAATTTCTGTGGTTGTAGTTTTTTTCTGGAGGACTTGGTGATGGTGGAATTGTTGCTGACAATGCTGGTGACCTTGTGGAGGTTCTTAGAACCGGTGGAGATAAGAAAAACAGGGGAGACTATGGCAAAAATTTTCTAGAAATGCATCGTTTCACAATGCTTGTTTCACTTCAAAGTTAACGATCAGTATTTGACAAATGTGCTTCTTAAGATCAATCCCTTTCTGGGCGGTCTAAATTCTTTGTTGGTCGTTGAATGTTCTCCAGCAATGATAGTGTCGAAATGAAATATCTAACATGTACCAAAGATTGTATATGTCACGAGAAATGAAATATATCAAAATGTCAAAATTCCTAAGAAAGAAAAGATGTGTGACCAACTTCAATAACTATAACAACACGTTTATTCCACGTCCAAATATCTACTAAAGATTATAAATCCCGAAAATTATAACAACACGAGAACTAACAAGATCAAATACGCAATAACCAATAACCTAATTATTTCCTAACCTTTGTCTCTCTATTCCCCGTGCTATTACATTACGTCTCATCTCATAAATTGGTTCTTGGTGTTGAAAATCATCATCATCGGGCTCAATAGGATCATAAATAACAAGTAATGGAATATGAGCGATGAAATCATTATACTCCATGTAATTCTCCATCATCCGGCGAACTGATGTATCATTTCGTACATGAATAAAAGTCCACTCGTAGTCGCCCTCCAGCCCCAATACACCATTGTTGTTATGTTTATTCTGCCGAGGAGGGACTGTAGTGCTCGAATTACTCGTCGTTGTAGATCCCGGAGATTACTAGGATATGGCATAGTAACTTCTACGCGTCTGTGCCCCACTCTTCTATCAAATTGTGCTCCATGACGACCAAAAGTAGCTACATAATTAACGTGCAAACAGAAAGGAAACTCCATTTGATTTTGGGAGCGAAATGGGAATTAAGGTGTGAAGAGTTCAAACAAGATGTAATTAGACAGATTCAGAGAGCACGGGGTAAGGAATGAGTATGTTGGGACACTAATACCCTTTTATAATATTTGAGTAACACTGACATGTCCAACGGCTAGTTCAACGACTACTAACATCAAGCGTACCAAACACACCATGTGCAGTACAAAGTGAATTCAAATTTACCATAGGTAATTACTTTTGTGGAAAGGTACACGTACCAGGTTACCGTTTGCAGTACAAAGTGAATTCAAAGTTACCATAGGTAATTACTTTTGTCAGGGTAACGTACTAGGTCACTGTACACGTACCAGGTTACCGTTTGCAGTACAAAGTGAATTCAAAGTTACCATAGGTAATTACTTTTGTCAGGAAAGGTACACGTACCAGGTTACCGTTTGCAGTACAAAGTGAATTCAAAGTTACCATAGGTAATTACTTTTGTCAGGAAAGGTACACGTACTAGTCACTGTACACGTACCAGGTTACCGTTTGCAGTACAAAGTGAATTCAAAGTTACCATAGGTAATTACTTTTGTCAGGAAAGGTACACGTACCAGGTTACCGTTTGCAGTACAAAGTGAATTCAAAGTTACCATAGGTAATTACTTTTGTCAGGAAAGGTACACGTACCAGGTTACCGTTTGCAGTACAAAGTGAATTCAAAGTTACCATAGGTAATTACTTTTGTCAGGAAAGGTACACGTACCAGGTTACCGTTTGCAGTACAAAGTGAATTCAAAGTTACCATAGGTAATTACTTTTGTCAGGAAAGGTAAGGTCACTGTACACGTACCAGGTTACCGTTTGCAGTACAAAGTGAATTCAAAGTTACCATAGGTAATTACTTTTGTCAGGAAAGGTACACGTACCAGGTTACCGTTTGCAGTACAAAGTGAATTCAAAGTTACCATAGGTAATTACTTTTGTCAGGAAAGGTACACGTACCAGGTTACCGTTTGCAGTACAAAGTGAATTCAAAGTTACCATAGGTAATTACTTTTGTCAGGAAAGGTACACTACACAGGTTACCGTTTGCAGTACAAAGTGAATTCAAAGTTACCATAGGTAATTACTTTTGTCAGGAAAGGTACACGTACTAGTCACTGTACACGTACCAGGTTACCGTTTGCAGTACAAAGTGAATTCAAAGTTACCATAGGTAATTACTTTTGTCAGGAAAGGTACACGTACCAGGTTACCGTTTGCAGTACAAAGTGAATTCAAAGTTACCATAGGTAATTACTTTTGTCAGGAAAGGTACACGTACGGTCACTGTACACGTACCAGGTTACCGTTTGCAGTACAAAGTGAATTCAAAGTTACCATAGGTAATTACTTTTGTCAGGAAAGGTACACGTACTAGGTCACTGTACACGTACCAGGTTACCGTTTGCAGTACAAAGTGAATTCAAAGTTACCATAGGTAATTACTTTTGTCAGGTAAGGTACACGTACTAGGTCACTGTACACGTACCAGGTTACCGTTTGCAGTACAAAGTGAATTCAAAGTTACCATAGGTAATTACTTTTGTCAGGAAAGTACACGTACTAGGTCACTGTACACGTACCAGGTTACCGTTTGCAGTACAAAGTGAATTCAAAGTTACCTAGGTAATTACTTTTGTCAGGAAAGGTACACGTACCAGGTCACTGTACACGTACCAGGTTACCGTTTTTTTAACTTTTAACCTTGTGGCTAGTTCATGACCAACCTCTATATAAGGGATGCCTCCTCCATTTCATCTTCACACACTCTCTCTCCATATTCTCGAAGCTCTCTATTTCCTTACTCTCTTCCAACACTTATTTCGTTAAACTGTGCAAGCTCTCTCTCTAAACATGAGTCAATCTTCAGATTCGATCATGAGTATGTTCCAATATCAAGCCCAGTAAGTATTTAGTTTATTGTCGTTGTTAATCATATTCGCACTAACATTTCATATTTCAATATTCATCTAACATTCTCTCGACCCTTATTGCAGGATAGTGACTCAACCACTGATCCAGATTGGGATGAATTTGATGAAGGTGTTCCGGATCATAATGCACAGATGGATGACTACATGCAAGACATGTATAATCGAGCTCCGGTGGTGGACACAGGTTACTTATTTGAAACAAACCAGGCCTTTAGTGGTAAAGAAGAAGCGAAAGCTTGGGTAGATAGTGTTGGCCATCCCAACCATATCTACACCATAATTCAAAGTTCTCGGTCAGGCCAAGATTTCCACATAACGTGCGAGAGGTATTGGAAACCACGAAGGACATCACGACCTGGTGTCATCAACCGGCGCAGATCATCTGGTTCAAAGAAATGTGGTTGTCCTTTTAAAATTAAGGGGTATTACACAAGCTACGGGTGTTTCTTGCAGTGGGTAACGGATGGCATAACCATGATCTCGCAGAGTGGGCAGAGGGTCATTTTGTGGGAAAACGCCTGACTGAGGATGAGGAGATTATGATCGATCAGAGAACCAGAGTCGGTGTGCCACCCTGTGCAATTTATTCCGAGCTCACAACAATCAACCCAGAAACGTCAGCAACAAGGAAAGACATATACAACCGGATACAAAAAACAAAACTAGTAAATAGAGATGGTCGATCTATGGTGCAGACTCTGCTGAGTGAGCTAGACAAAAACAGCTACTACTACGATTACACAACAGATCCAAGTAAGTCAACTCAGTATGTCTCAAATAACTTCAATCATTTAGGTTTCATGTTAATTTGATAGATAACATGATTATATTTCACATGTATAGTTGATCAAACACGACTTGGGTCCATCTTCTTTGCACACCCTACATCTAGATTACTGCTCCATGCGTTCCCGTATGTCATAGGCATTGATGCTACCTATAAAACAAACATAGCAAAAATGCCGTTGGTTCAGTTCATCGGGATGACGAGTATAGGCAAAAACTTCAGCATTGCCTTCGCCTTCCTTGTATCAGAAGCAACAGACATGTATGTGTGGGCACTTCAACAATTAAGGGTCCTCCTCGGGCGGACTACAACCTCTACATTTATCACCGACAGATGTCTGGCCCTGATGAATGCCTTAGATGAGGTATTTCCTGAATCTCATCACCTACTATGTCGGTGGCACATAAGTAGGAACGTTCAGGGGAAAGCCGAGACTTATATGGGTGATAGAGGAAGGGCGGCGGCTGCAGTCCGAATGTGGACTTCGGTTGTCTACTCGAGCACAGAGCAGGACTACAACGAGAGGTACGCATATTTCAAGGAGACATACCGAAGCTACCCACGTTTCATTACGTATGTTGCATCAGTCTGGGAGAAATACAAGGAAAAATTTGTGGAGGCTTGGGTCAAGAATGTGTTGCACTTCGGCAACACAACGACAAATAGGTAAAATTGTTAATCTTGTAATGTTTAAGATAATACAGTGATTGTTATAGATCTATAAAACTTACTTAAACATTTGATAGGGTGGAGGCCGCACATTCTTCTCTAAAGGCGAGATTAAGGAGTGCTAGACACACTTTGGATGTAAT
The DNA here is from genome assembly GCA_023374045.1 of Limonium bicolor. Classification (NCBI taxonomy): domain Eukaryota; kingdom Viridiplantae; phylum Streptophyta; class Magnoliopsida; order Caryophyllales; family Plumbaginaceae; genus Limonium; species Limonium bicolor. Next base: position 297,838,380 of record CM041777.1, on the reverse strand, counting down.
CTTTCCAAAGATTCACGATCATGTGAATACAAGCATCCGGGAGTTAAAAAAGGATTTTGAGGCAGCCAGGACAAAACACAGAAGAGAGCACATGAGGGTTCCAATCGCTGACCTGATCGGGAAGGTTAGTACCCTTTGCTTAGATGAGCTAGTCAAGGAGCTTGGAAGGACGAATTATGTGCAAATGGACAGCTCAATCTGTGGATGTGACAAGGTAACCTCTCATGGATTACCTTGCGCTTGTAAATTAAACTACATGCTGGATAATGGTATACTATGCTCCAAGAGGGATATACATCGTTTTTGGTATACCCTAAGCTGGGAGAAGCATGAATCGACGATTGATATGGTATCCTACATGGAGGAAGAACAAAATAGATGGCGACACATAGCTTCTGAGGTAGCACAGTCAGATGATCCTACTCTGATTGCGAGATGTTACAGTCAACTCCAAAACTTCCTTCACCCAGATATGGTGTGCCAATTAGGAGAGCCGTTGGAACAGGTTGGGATTGGCAGACCTACCGGGCCCTCAAGACCAAACCGACGTGAACCTTCGTCTTGGGAGCGTAACCGACCAAGGGCAGGCCAGTCACAAGGAGCGACATCAAATACAAGATCACGTAATAGAGGATCATCAAATCCGAGTCGATTCAAGCCCTTTGACGACTTCCCATACTACCAGAATTTCAACCCCAACCTATATCAATATATGACTGGGTATATTGATGTTCGTGGAGATGGGAATTGTGGTTTCAGGGTCATTGCTGACTACCTATATTCAGACCAAGAGAGGTGGAAAGATGTCCGTGTACAATTGTACAATCACATGAAGAATCAAGCACCAGCGAATGGACTATACAAGGCCATTTTTAACGAAGGACCGTACAACGGCATGTTAAGAGCGCTTCATTGGAATTCAGGAGGGCCAGCACCTCCACATAAATGGATGCACACGGAAATGGGGTTGGTGATCGCGACAAGGTACACTTCGATAGTAGTTTTCTACTCTACTGTCTATGGGGGTGCGGCAAGTGCAACATACCTTCCGATCGATAATTATACCGATCGTGATAGCCCAAGAGGAGAGATCCACATAGGAATTTGCCCCGAGGGTCATTTCATAAGGTTCGGCATGGTTCATGACTCCCCACTCCCCCCTGTCTATCCGCAGTGGTTCACTTATAGAAATCCAAACACTGTCGGACCTTGGATTCATCAAATACAATCTAGGTTAGATAGTTGGAGAAACGTTATACCTTAGTTTTTCATTAACTTAGTTGTTGTAACTTAGTCTTTCTTTAACTTAGTTGTTGTAACTTAGTTGTTGTAACTTAGTTTTTGTATAATTAGTTTTTCTATAAATTAGTTGCTCTTTAACTTAGTTGTTGTTTTACTCATATTGACTTAAATTTGGTTATTCAGACATCTATTATTTCAAAAAAAAGTGTCTCCCCGTAACATTCAAACTTATTCAACTAAGTTTGGTGAAAAAAAAATTTGTACTGCGAATAGTAAAGTATTTGCTATTCGCAGTACAAATTAATTTTAAGTCAAATTAATAATATAAACACATAAAAATGTAATCCAACACTTTTTTTTACAAAAAAAGGTTCCTGTATTGATTCCAACAAAAAAGTAACTAGTAAAATTCGCTACTAATCAACTACAAACTACTTCGGTAAATTTACTTTCTGATATCATTTTTTGAAAAAAAAACACAGCGACACATCATTACATGTGTACAACGTCAATATGAATTAAAAAAATTTTGTACTGCGGTGATTAGTAATTTTGTACTGCGAATAGCAACCCCCATAATAGAATACTATATGAGGTGGTATTAATTTATGGTATAGGTTGAGTTTTTAGTTATCTTGAATTTCTAAGGTTTATATAAACAGTATTTAAATACACGTATATATTTAGTCAATGACCACAATGTAAATCTATAATTTGGTTAAGAAATTAATAAGTTGAAATTTAGGAATATTTGGAATTAGTTTACATAAAGTGTTACACAAATAGATCTTATTATATAATAATAATAAAATGAATGAAATACTTTACATTTAAATGTTCTTATATATAACAATAATAAAATAAATGAGTTACTTTTACATCTAAATGTGAAGAGGATAATAAGTCTAGATTTAATTATTTCTTAATATTTATAGTATGGAGTAATAACTTAATATTTTAAGATAAAATCATTAAAAGGGATTATGATATAAAATAAAACTACATTAAACTATGATTAGGAATTTAATCTAATAATAATCCTTAAGTTTCTTACAACTAGTTAAGCCATATAAATACATTTAACACCAATATTCAGGATGTGAGTTTATAGTTAAGTAATGTGTTTAGTGGTTAGAATTTATAAGAAGGTTTGTAAATAGAAATTAGATACTTAAAATCTTTAAACCTTTAATTTAGATGAAACTAGGTTACTAAGAGATTATATTGATTACCTTTTGACACTGGAAATATTAATGTGTCATTTGAATATAAGGTATGGAGATGTTCCGATATATTTCTATTAAGTAATTGTCAATTTCACTTACGAACCAGAATTTAATTCTTTGATAAATTCTACCTCAAGCTAAGATATAATGTCCATCCTAAATACATAAAGGGAATTGATTTATTAAGTTATTCTTTTGAAACTTTAGGTTTTGTAAACAATATAAAATGTATTTAAGACTTGAGTTTAACGAAGTTTAATATAAAAGGATTATACATGGTCTATAGAGAGAATGGTGTAAAAATAAAACAGTTAGGAATTAAATGTAAGTAAGAATACATAAAAGGTTATCCTAAAACACCTTATTATAAAGATATGGTTAAGTAAATAATACACCTTGTGGATACTAAATGTGAGAGTTCGATAAGTTTGAGTTAACTATAATATGGTTATTTCAAGATGAAAAGTAATTTAACAACTTATGACAAGATTAATAGATGGTTGTAATTAAAGGCCATTCTGAACTAAAGATAAGATAATTGAGTTTAGTAGCTCAAATAAGTTATACTAAAATGCATCTACACACTACGATTTCAGTATACGGGATGTATATCTTAATTAAGTTAAGGGGGAAGACTTAGTTATAATGGGTTATCTAGTAGATATTGATAATACATAGTCAATAAATTGTGAAATAGTATAGTGTTCTAAGATAAACCCATCATTGGTCATAACACGATGTATGTCCTAAGTAAGAATAAAAGTATTGAGCTTAAGAATTGTTATTGAAATTCTAAGATTGATTGAATAACGTATATGCACTTATGTTATAAAGTCTTTAATGTGAGAATTATGGTTAGGTAGGGTAAAGTGGATAAGGGTGGAACAATTAACAAGTGTTAATAAAATACATCTTTGGTCTTACAACCTTGAGTATACAACTTCTAAGACAAGTCAAGGTTATTCTTAGCATTTAAGTGAGGGCTTAAAAGACAATTGAGATTTTGAAATAAGAGTAAGGAGTTTATTTAAGTGTAGCATAGGCTACAAGTGTTTGATGATAGACTACTTTTAATATTCTTCAGAGTACGGTTGATTGTTTGCGCAAGTTGATTAGAACTGCTACAACGTTACCCAGGTACGATTTCTCGTACTCAGCTTGACGTGTTTTGGACTTTATGGAATGTTTTGTACGATTTCTCGTACTCAGCTTGTTATGTTTTGGACTTTATGGAATGTTTTGTACGATTTCTCGTACTCCGATCTTTTTGCTGATTGACTTGTGGAATGTTTTGGAGAACGCTAACTGACTTAAAGAGGAATTTCTAAAAAGAAATTGGTTGTGTGACTAACTCAGCTTGTGTGACTAACTGAGCCTTGGATGCGAAACTCTCTTGGGTATTGGTTCCTTCTATTTGGTTGTTCCATTAGACATTGACTACTTAGGGTTTACGCTTCTGCACTCTGTAGGACTGAGTGTTTGGTATTGCTCTGGGTAGTTAGTGATCTGGTGGGAATTTGGAAAAGGTCAATCTTGGAATTCTTCTTTTGACTCTGGATATCGTTTCATCCATGGGCTGGTTCTTGAGGTTTCGACGTGCCGCTCTTCTTCAATGGTAACAGTGAGGGGCTGTATATCCCCTGTCCCAGAAAGGGACGTGATAGACAGTGAGGGTTGTATATCCCCGTCCTTATGGGCGTGATAGACAGTGAGGGGCTGTATATCCCCTGTCCCAAAAAGGGACGTGATGAACAGTGAGGGGCTGTATATCCCCTGTCCTTAGTGGACGTGATGAACAGTGAGGGCTGTAATCCCCTGTCCTTAGTGGACGTGATGAACAGTGAGGGGCTGTATATCCCCTGTCCTTAGTGGACGTGATGAACAGTGAGGGGCTGTATATCCCCTGTCCTTAGTGGACGTGATGAACAGTGAGGGGCTGTATATCCCCTGTCCTTAGTGGACGTGATTGCGTGGGGGCCATCTCTCCCAGTAATTATTCCACTCTTGAGTTCTTGATTCTTGGATCTATTTATCATTCCTAGTCCTTTGTGACTACCTGAGTCTTCTACTCCTAACGGGGATGGGTTTAACTAAGGAATGGATGTTCACTAACACATGATGTGATTGTGTTTCACTAACTTTACCTTTTCTATCATTTATTTATCCTTAACTTGTTACCTTTGACTTGGTGATTTTAAAGTGCCTTGTTTCCCTGCTTTACTTTCAAGAGTTTAATTTCAAGTTACTGTTTGTTTTGAAGAGTTATGTTTTATAAGTTTGTTTTTGGAGAATTGTACCAGTTCCATTCCAGGGAACTGACCCGCCCCTTTTGGGGTGGGCTGCTTGGTTTCATCTTGCAGGTACGAATTGATTTACAGGTGGCCACGAAGAGAATGAGCGTTTGGGATGGGAAGTTTTGTGGAGAGTTAATGTGTTTAATTTCTATTATGTTTGTGTTAAGTTTTTCTCGAGTTCAGACCGTAACTTAGTTAATTGTAATGGTTGTAACTGGTGAGGTTGGTACCGGGTGTTTGGAGCCCGATGGTCTGTAGCACCTTTAGTTTATTTCCACTGTTGTTTTATTATTATAGGGGTTTACAATATATATTAATTTTTTACTTTTATAGTATTTAAGTTATAATAATTTTATTAATTATATATATATTATATATATATTTTTAAATTGTAAATAATATAAATAAATTTCATATAAATTATATATAACTATATATTAATATTTTGGCAAAATTACATCCCCCACCCATGACGTTTGACGAAATTACACACCCCACCCACGAGTTTCAAAAATTACTTTGCCCACCCATGTAGTTTTCTCTATTTTTACATTTAGCAACTTTTTAAATATTTGATCAACTTAACAAGGATTAAATGTTGTCCAAAATTGATAAAACTTTACATGAATGATACTAAGGTGTTATATTTTTGTCTAATGTCAAAACCAAAGTTGTTTAAGGTCGTATATGACCTGTGGGACCCATTAAAAATATGTTCACATGTCACATGTTTCATTAGGTCCCACAGATCACATATGAGCTTAAAAAAACTTTGGATTTCATGCTAGACCAAAATATAACACCTTAGCATCGTCCATGTAAAGTTTCATCAATTTTGGACAACATTTAACCATCTTTTAAGTTTGATCAAATATTAGAAAAGTTGTTTGGATGTAAAATAGCGGAAGCCACATGGGTGGGCAAAGTAAGTTTTGAAACCTCGTGGGTGGGGTGTGTAATTTCACCAAACGTCATGGGTGGGGGATGTAATTTTTCCTAATTTTTTTACTTTTTAGTAATATAATATTAAATATTTTAAAAATATTTAATTAAATTTAAAATAATATATACAATATCTTTCATATATTATAAATATATATATATAATATATATATATTCAACTTTATCAATATATATAAATATTTTTTTATCTTTACGACATTTAAAGTATAAAATAGTATTTATTATAATATATATATATATCATGGTTGTTCATATTTATTTAAATTATAACTAATATGTATAAATGAATATTATATATATATATAATCTTTATTTAAATTTATTAATAATATATATTATTATTTTATTATAGTTAAATTATAAATAATATTTATATATATTATATACTCCCTCCGTCCCACCTTGACCGTCCTATTTACTATTTGGACATGTTGTTTGACTTCAATTTTTAACATATAAGATAAATAATTTTGAAAATTTAAGTTTTGCATATGATTCCTTACCATGATAAACTATATATACAAAATTTAGTTTTATAAAATTATTTTACCTTGTATGTTAATATTGAGGTGGAAAAACGTGCCAAAAAGCAAACAGGACACTTATGACGGGACGGAGGTAGTATAGTATTTGTTCATTTTTCAATTATAATAATTTATATTAATATTATTATAAATTATACATAATATTTATTTTAAATTATAAATAACATATATTAAATATTTATATAATATATATTATATTCCTATCCCATATTTATATTTATATTATATTTTATATATATTTATAGTTATATTTATATTTATATTTTATTATATTTATATTTATATTTATATTTATATTTATATTTATATAATACTATTATATTTATATAAATTATAAATTATAAATAAATATAGGAAAAATTACATCACCCACCCATGACGTTTGGCGCAATTACACAGCCCACCCACAAGGTTTCAAAAATTACTTTGCCACCCTATGTGGTTTCCACAATTTTACATCCAGCAACTTTCTAATATTGATCAACTTAAAAGATGGTTAAATGATATCCAAATTTGATGAAACTTTATATGGACACTATTAAAGTGTTATATTTTGGTAAAACATGAAATCCAACGTTTTTTAAGCTCATATATGATCCGTGGGACCCGATGAACGTGTCTCATGTTTCATTGGGTGCCACAGGTCATATATGACCTTAAAAAACTTTGGATTTGTCATTGAACAAAAATATAACACCTTAGCATCGTCCATGTAAAGTTTCATCAAATTTGGATATCATTTAACCATCTTTTAAGTTGATCAAATATTAGAAAAATTGTTGGATGTAAAATTGTGGAAACCACATGGGTGGGCAAAGTAATTTTTTAAACCTCGTGGGTGGGCTGTGTAATTTCGCCAAACGTCATGGGTGTGCGATGTAATTTTCCCTAAAATATATTTATATTTCTATTTCTATTAGATATAAATATTGTATATTAATATTTATAAAAATTATATATCATATATTAGTATTTATATAGATTATATACCATATATATTAATATTTTTTTATGTAAAAGATGAAGATAGGGAAGAGGGAGGAAAGAGAATTCTTGATCTCTAGGATTTTGGGGGAATCACCAGGGAGGGATATGGGGGTTTTCAAAACTGGAAGTGGGGGAAACAGAATCAATAAAAATATAAAACAAACAACCACAAAGGGAATCATTACGTTTTCCTTTGCTGATTACCCCGAAGTGAACTCACCCTAAGTCTTATAATAAAGGGAAAATTGCATCCCACCTATGATGTTTGGTGAAATTATACACCTCACACACGAGGTTTCAAAAATTACTTTGTCCACCTATGTGGTTTACTTTAGTTTATATCTGACAACTTTTTTAATATTTGATCAACTTAAATAATGCTTAAATGTTGTCCAAAATTGATAAAACTTTACATGGATGATGCTAAGGTGTTATATTTTTGTCCAATGTAAAATCCAAAGTTTTTAAAGCTTATACTATATGACAGTGGGACCCAATGAAAACACATTGACATGTCATATGTTTCATTGGGTCCCACGGATCACATATGAGCTTCAAAAACATTGGATTTCATGTTAGACCAAAATATAACACCTTTGCATTGTTCATGTAATATTTCATTAATTTTGGACAACATTTAAACAACTTTTAAGTTGATCAAATATTAAAAAAGTTATCGGATGTAAAATAGAGTAAACCAAATGGGTGAGTAAAGTAATTTTTGAAACTTCATGGATGAAGTATGTAATTTCACAAAACGTTATGAATGTGGTTGTAATTTTCCATATAATAAAATAAAATGCCACTGCCTTTCTTACGCACCGTTTGTTTTACAGGGAAAGTGAAGGGAAGGGAAAGAAACATGGGGACGCGGTCCCCTCCCAGTGTTTGATACGTGTAGAGAATAGAAATGGGAAGGGAATGTATTCCCCTTCTATTCCCCCGCTCCCTTCTTTTTCTTTCCCGTCCAATATCGTACGGGAACAACAAAATAATTTTACTTTGTTTGTTTTTTTAGAAAAAAAGAAAAGAAGAAGACAAACAGCAGAGGAGTGAGTGATGATGCGCACAAATAAATAATAAGTAATCATAATTAACTTTGCGTTGATGGTAGGATTGGTAACTATTGAACAAAGTAACTTTGCTTTGTTAAGTAATTATAATTAACTTATAATAAAAAAAATCTGCTAATGATAGCTTTATAATAACACCAGATAAATAAATAATTGAATAAAACAAATATATTATTTATGTTTGAAAACTAAATAATCATTCCCATATTTATTCCCATACATAACCAAACAACATACCTATTTTCCCATTCCCTTTCCCATTCCCATTGTTTTCCCATTCCCATTCCCTTTCCCATTTCCTTATGGTATCCAAACAGTGCCTTATTCCTCTCTTTTATCTCTGTTCCTTCTCCTCAATGAACGACAACTTCTCTTTATCTTCCAACACGGACAAAGTGATCTTTCTCGGTCAAATTTCCAGCAACAAATTAATGTTGGAGAAGATAGGTTTGCCGGCTAAACCCTCGCTTCGAGGGAGCAACTGGGTGGTCGATGCTTACCATTGCCAGGGTTGTTCGTCTCAGTTTACCTTCATCAATTGCAAGGTGCTTTTCCTTCTATCTAGATTTGTAGCTTTAGCTATATTCTTTTGTGAACTATGACGAAGCGGTTGTGATTTTTATCTTTAGGGGTTCTTCGTTGTTTGTGTAATCATGTGGTGATCCAATTTTGTTTTCTTACTTCATTCAGCATCTCTGTCGACGATGTGGAGGGTTGTTTTGCAACAACTGCAGCCAGCAAAGGATGGTTTTAAGGGGACAAGGTGATTATCCTTATTTGTGAGCCTTGTAAGAAGCAGGAAGGGGCGGCACGTTATGAGATGCGATATGGTCACAGAAACAAAGCTGTAAAAGGAGGTACATCTTTTGTTTCATTATTAGTATGGTGTGTTGTGGGTGCATTTTACTGCAATCTTACCCTTGTATATATACTGGGTGAAATGAGCTTTGTCTGAATTATATGAACCTATATTTTTTTAGCCTTCCTTCACTATGCTCTTGGTGCTATTAAGAAAATGTTGATATTTCGAGTACCCTGCAGCTAAAACCTTAATTAGTAAATATGTATAATTATATTAAGATTTGAGCTGTGTGAATGAAAATGTTAGTCTTTGCATAACCGATTCGATGCAATGGTACTGAGATGGGATGGATGAGAAGCATATAAAATCCTTTCTTTTCTGTAGGTTGAGTCTCTTGAGGAGCCTTATAGAGGTACCTTGATGGCCATGCTTCATCCTTTCTCTGTGACATTTATGATGATTGGACTATTTCGACCATATGTTTTGTGTTTGGTTCATGATAGATATTTTGTTCAGTTTGCATTAATTTATGTGATCCAAACAATGTATTCTACTCGCAGGGGCGTAGCCAGAAATAGTTGAGGGGGGCAAAGACAAAATTATAAAAAATTAGGGGGTCTTTTATTAAATTTTTCTAAAAAAAAAATTTTACACTATAATTTTTTGTAATTTAATAAAGTTAGGGGGTGTTCTGCTCCCTCCAGAACACCCTGTCTCCACCACTGTCTACTCGGTTAGCAAAACAAAATCTGCAGCTTATTTTGATTGGCAAATTAGATTGTGGGAATAATGAAGGTTGAACTCTCATACTCCCCGCCTTGCATTCAATAGGATGGACGGAAGAGCATAATCATGAGGACATTATCATCCCCCAACCAGTTTCAATTAATAGAGAAGCACTTCAACGGGAAATTCTGGATTTGAAGAAGCAAGCCGTGAACCAAAAAAAGTCTGGTAATGTCTCTACCGCAATGTCACTGCTGCAAAAGGCAAAGCTGATTCTTGAGAAGGATCTCGAGCATGCTGATTCTGGTGAGATTTTCTCAGAACTAGGCACCCTGATAACATTTGATGTGGGTGGAGTTGAAGCTGGAAGTGCAAGAAAAAGGACTAGTCTTGCATCAAAACCAGCTTCTAAGAGTAGATTGACGATTCTGAGGGAGCTTCTAGCACTAAAGAAGAAGGCTCTTAGATTGACGATTCTGAGCGAGCTTCTAGCACTTAAGAAGAAGGCTATTGCCTTGAGAAAAGAAGGAAAAGTAGATGAAGCTGAAGAAGAGCTGAAGAAAGGTAAGGTACTCGAACAGCAGCATGCTGAGATTTCTAAGAGTAGATTGACGATTCTGAGGGAGCTTCTAGCATTAAAGAAGAAGGCTCTTGCCTTGAGAAAAGAAGGAAAAGTAGATGAAGCTGAAGAAGAGCTGAAGAAAGGTAAGGTTCTCGAACAGCAGCTTGCTGAGATTGATGATGCTTCAAAGACATTGTTTAATGAAGAGCATGATTCAACTGCTCTGCCTTCATTTGAGGAAGGTGATGGGGACATAACTGAGCAAGATATGCACGATCCTGCCTATCTCACTCTTCTGAAGTCTTTGGGGTGGGAAGATGAAGAAAATGAGGCTAAAAACTCTGTGCCAGTTGAACAGAGAGAAGCTGTGATTGAGACAACTTTTGGAACCCACAAGGCCGGCTTGGGGACAGTGCAGTTGGGTTACGGCACAGGACCCAATTAAGGGTCTTATCATTTATTTAGTTATAGTTAATTAGTTAATAATTTGATCCGTTTATCAGATGTACGATGATTGAACTCTTCATTTGTTTACATTTTCCAATAGGTAGTTGTTCCCTTAAGTGCTAAAAGAATATGTATTTTTTAAATTCATTTTAGAAAGAAATCTTAATTCAAAAAACTAGCTAACAGCTAAATATACAAAAGAGAAGTGTACGAACGATGGGTGATTTGCAACATCACTTCAGTTAAAATTTTAAGACAACATACTCATTCAAAAACAAAATTTAGGATAACAAAAAAAGGAGTATAAGGGAATCATAAATGAGAGTGGGCATCAAGTAGTGGTCAATATCCACCGGTCAATGCTAGTCTATCAATGATAATAGTCACTAATTACGAGTCAAAGAGTATTAGAGAAAGGAAATCTACTTCTCTAGAAGGTGGAAAATAATATTAGAGGAATTTAGGATAATTCCATTTTTTTCACTTTAAAAAAACATTTTTATCTCCTTTTTTATTCCTTGAACGCCCCTTATTTATATAGTTATTCCAATTATGTGATTTGAGTTTTAAAGCAGTAACTAGTGTTCATACTAAAACAGGGTTATATATATATGCATCAGGATATAACTTGAGTTGCAACAAATGTGCTATTTTTTCTCTTTGGTAATCAAACTTAACACTGCATGAGATCATTCATATAAGATTATTCGTATTCATATCCATGGAAGAACTGATCTAATTTACAACTAACAATTTTCACAAGTAGAACCAACCACTGATTCAGCAACCATGGAGAACAGAACGTCTGCTTTGAAATAGATTAGCAGCGCAACAGAACCAGAGAGGGGAAAGGAAAAAGAAGAAGGATAACCAACAAACATAATAAACACAGCAGAAAGAGCAGAGCAGAGAGGTTTCATTTGACATCACAAAAATGGTTGGCTAAAACCCTCCCTCCCATGAGAGCATAGTATCCATACTACTGTCAACCCATTTTTGTCTGCTTATCTGCCATTGCACTGATGATGGTTCCTCGCCCATTGACAGCGTATTATTATTATTAGCGGACGGCTGATCCATCAAAAATGTATGAGTGCAACTACTAGTTGAGATTTGAGGCAGCAAAGGTTGTTGGGTTACATTCAACATATCTATCATGCCCAAATTACCACACATGATGTCATAGTTGTTCCAGATATCAGCTGTTGTTTCTTTAAAACCAATCAACTGCGATGATGCATTCTCGATTCCAGTAGTGCCTAAATCACCAACGTGACCTTGAATATTGCTCAAACCAGTTTTGGCTTCTGATATTAGTGATAGTAGCTCAGATGGTTTTGAACTTGAATTATTCATCTGAACTGTGTTACCCTTTTTATCCAAAGGCATGTGAGTGACAGGGTCCAATCCAAGAAGCTGAAGCTTCTTCTTGATCCTAGTGTTCCAATGATTCTTGATTTCATTGTCAGTTCTTCCAGGGAAGTGTGATGCAATCTTAGACCACCTGTGTTAATGAAGGAAGATGAATTACAATCATGCATGTATTACATACTCTCAACTCATCAAACATATAATCAATTGATGAAAGGGAAAAACTGGCCGGTGTGAATTAATTAATTAAGTACCTGTTGCCGAGGCGTGCATGAAGTTGAATGAGCTGATTCTCTTCCATTTCAGTGAATGGTCCTCTCTTGAGGTCTGGTCTGAGATAATTAATCCACCTTAAGCGGCAACTCTTCCCACATCTTGACAAACCTTGAATATTAACAACATCAATCAATTAATCAAGTTGTAAAGGTGAGGGAAATACAAAGACATCAGTACTGTTTTTGAAAAAAAAAAAAGACTAGCTACCTGATAGCTTTGGAACCATTCTCCAGCACTGTATGCCATTATTGAGAATAAATGTCATCAGTTTATGATCTTCCTCCATTGTCCATGGCCCTCTCTTTAACCCAACCTTCTCACAACAAGGTTGTCTTCCCATAATGTAGATGTTGTTGTTGTTTCGAGAAAACAAGCTAGCATGAAGAATTCCACCATATTCAGATTTTAAATTGGTGATGAGTTGAGGTGTTTAAGAAAGTGACATGTAAAGGGGATGATTATATTCTAAGCAAAGATTCCGCCAGATAATTAAGCATATATAGTTTAATTCAACTTTTTGTCATAAAGCAATACTAGCATTTATGGAGCTATAAAACATGGGGGTTTGCCATGAAAAAGATGCACCCGTAATCTCAAATGATATTTCAAAAGTAGAAATTACTATAATTTAGAAAAAAGCGCGGACTATTTTAATTCTTGAAAATTATATAACCCAACCGTGAGATGTCCTAAGTTGACAACTTAGGTTTACAAACACTATTCATCTCCCCTTGTGGCAGGACAAATTAATTAAATAACGTTAGCTTGATCATGATTGAATAGGATTTCTTGGACTACAATTGCTTAATAGCTGGCCATTCTTTTGACCAATCCCTCTGAATTTCAAAAGAAATGGGAAAAAGAGGTTAATTTGCTGCATATCCAACTGAAGATTAATTTGTTTCAGTTTAAAAAATTTCCTAGCTATGATCAGGTTTCTCACATAGGTACATTAGAAGGTAAAGTCAGAGGATTTTCACATCAAGTTTAAGCATTTGATCAGGAAAAATTAAGCTCCTCAAATGAAAGTTAATTTGATAATGTACCTTCCTTCCATGAGATGTCCTCAACGACAATCAAACCCCCTTTTCAGCAAGTCCAGACTGGAGTCGAACAAGCTTTTTCATTTCATTCCTGAAGGTCAAAATTATACCCAAATTAAGTAGAAAAAGCAATCAGCTACAAGCAGCACTAGACAGTGTAACTGATGAGAATATGCAAAAGAGTGACTTTTTTGCTTGGAAGCTTCTGTCTTCCGAGACGAAAGACAGAGATTATTGCAAGATATAATTACACAGGCGTCATAGAACTAGATTATTAAAATACTTTGATCATCCAGACACATCATGAATCCACTCTCAACAATAGAATAATCTAGCTAAATCCACCAGAATCCAAACTAGTATAATTAAATAGAATAGAACGTATGACAACAACAAACAACAATTATTAAACCAAAAAGCTCATAATGGCTAATCATTTGGCTAGTTATTATCTAATGTAGAATCGGCGGAAACATATATGTGTGTACAAGCAGACAATTACAGGACCAGCAAGCATGCTTGATCACTTTCACTAAAACCAGCAAGGGGCCAAAGGGATAAGCAAGTAGCACGATGGATTCACCAAAAAGTTATGAATGACCAATCATATACTACAACTGCCGATTTACATATATCGAAACTGTTTTTTCCCAACCCAAAGCCTACCCCTGAAGCGGTATCAAATTCTAGTATCACCATATAAATTACAAACAATTACTCACAATCTTAAGCTTGGAGCTGTCCTAAAAAGGTCATAGACAACTGTTATTAATAGTTGTAACAGAACTAGTTGTTATTAACGACTGTAACAGGACCAGTTATCTTTGATAGTCATTGCAATAACAGTTGTTTAATCGAGTCAAACAGCAACTGGTATATGGCTGATTACAACGGATATAAACAGTTGTGATAAATATACATAAAAGAACTGATAATAATAATTGTGATAGGTCATATTCATTTTCCACTATGAAACCCAAAGATAATTGTTTTACCCGTTGCCTTCGGTCCTTTTTAATACATTTTTTTACCATATATAACTGTTAAATTAACAATTGTCTTAAACAACTCATACCATAGAGACATTTATATTCTCATACTGAAATGCAAAAATAACGTTCCCAAGCTACAATTCTTCAATGCGATAGTTAGAATGTATAGCCAAAAAGCGTATGTTATTCTTAGAAGCACAACTCTCATATTCATGATCATATTGAACAATTACTATTCTAATTGTTTAGTACAAAAGAAATATGACTATAACTAATCTAAGTCTAAAATTTACATAATTTATGTGTAAGTTCTTCACTTCTCTTGAACTTCATCAATCGATAGGTGTCTGTATGTAATAGAAATTGTAATAACAAGATACTTAACAAGAGAATTTTGTGAATGAAATTTGAATAATGATTTTATTGGGGCTCTACAGACCTCAACATGTCCGAGACGAGAACATTTTTACAAAACTGATTTCGTAAAACAAATGAACGCGGCAACTACGTTAAAAAGAAAGGATCGTGACTAAATAGCCGCGTCTAGGCGAGATTTTCCTACCTCCGGATCCAGACGTGGCTTAGGACTCCTGTATGTTTTGTCGATCGTCGGATCAAATCGTTGAATTAATCTACTACCACTAGACTGGCGTCCGGGCGAGACTAGTGCGTCCGGATCTGGACAGACGGAGAGGACGCCTATATGTTTATTCCACCGTTGATCTGCGTCCGGGTGAGATGAAACAAAGTCCGCATCCAGACGGGGCGGCTGGACGCTTGCACAAGGCATCAGTACATTCCATCACCCCCCCCCCCCTACGCGATTGGAATCGAGTAGGCTTGAAGAATTAGCATGTCCTACACCCATCCAAGGAAGCTGCTCACGATAACGAGTACCAGGTAACGCCTTCATCATCATGTCAGCCAACTAAGTAGTGGTCGGAGTATTTAAAACACCCCTACTACGCGCCTAACAATAATACAGTCGCAGCGGAAATGACCAACTAAACAACAACTAACAAATTGGTGTTACAACGCCGTTAACCACACGTGGTTAACTAGGCAGAATAAATAACAACGTATCGGTCTGATGATCAGACTCCCGAGCAATAGGACCCAACATCCAAACATAACCATAACCATTAAAAACGGAGTTTAATTTACATACCGTCTACAACATAACATCCTCCACGTCAACTAACAGTACCAAAATATAACGCCACGGGAGCACAGGCGCATCCCGGGCCAACATCCAAATAAACAAAAGTATCATGGTCTAAAACCTACAACCATTCCGCCTCTTCGAGTCTCATCCTGCAATGAAAAAGAAATGGAGCCCCCGAGGGGGTCAGCACCTTTGCTGGTATGGCTAACGCGCAGCCCATCGGCTACCGGGATACGCGCAAACCACTTGTCATGATAACATGGAGTTCTTTTAAAACAACCAACATCATATACATGTATTTATTCACCATAACATAGCACATTAACAATCCATAACACCACAAGGTCGGTTCTCACAAGGAACATTCCATCATGGTTAGAATACCAAGTGAGCCTAGGGATTTTCATTAACCCATGTTAAGCTCGTTACATACCTCGTTACCATCCCGTTATTTGAATGGTTAACTTAATCCCAAGGTGTGTCGGATATAGTGATCCCAAGCACACCGAAATAATATACGTATGCCCCTGTGGCCCGACGTGAGTCAGTAACTAGCTTTGGATAAGCTAAGGGAAGGTTGAAAACCAAATTGGAGAACAACCTATACATACACCAAGAGAGTCGAACCGGATATGATTCGACCCCCGTCCTCACACGCGTGGCCGGAACAGACCGGACTCCTCACTCCCCCGGTTAGCACTTGTTAGTGATCATACAAGTGATCTTGTTAAGTCACACACAAGCAAGCATATAGGTCTTGTTAGACACACAAGGGATAGGAGTCACAATAATACATCATCATAATATAAACAACCGTAAACTCTTTTCATGCCTTAATCTTGTAAGGTCGTAAACACACAGAAAAACAAACAGCACACAGGCCGGTGTAAACGGTAGGCAACAGACTGCAAGAAAACCATACCTTGGCCCTTGCCTTGTTTCGTTCCCACCTTGAGAGAATCCTATACACATTAGTAAGGTCGGTTAATTAATTATTTAACTTCACACTTACTATGTATTCAACATGCTTGTATGACATGTTTTAATGCCTATCTTACCCTTGGTTACCTTCATTAAACACCCTAGGGTTAACTACATAAGTCACATTCTTTTCTGTTTTTTTTTTACAAGTTTTGGTCCGACCGACCCACCGTCCGACCCACAACTGGGTCGGACCCTCCCAGTGGTTTTCGGGTCTGAAGACCTTACCTTGACCGACCCATGTCCGACCCACATTCTGGGTCGGTCCATGTGCGAACATTTCCTAACATTTACAGAGGCTCGACCGACCCATGTCCGACCCACCCTTTTGGGTCGGACCGTCACCGAACATTTTCCTAACATTTACAGAGGCTCGACCGACCCAAAAACTGGGTCGGCCCCTGGGTCGGTCGCCTTCTAAACTTACCCAAACTTCCAATTCTTCACCAAACTTCTCCTAAGGCCTCTTAATGCTTCCTAACAACATTGGTAACCTTACATCCACATAAACATCCATGAAACTCATTTTCTAATTCCTTAATCATTTACTTATTTCCTTGTAAAAATTCCTTAACACTTATGTTATTCTACTAGGTTCCTAGATGGTGTTTCTCACCTATGGTAACTACTATCCCAAAATGCTTCCTCACCACTACAACATCATCTCTAAAGCATTATTTCTCACCAACCTAAACTCTAGTTAATGTCTAGGTCCTTTTGTTTACCTAGGACACTCTAAGACATAGTTTCTCCTCTAGTAACACCTAGTCATTTTCTAACATCTCTAGTTCACCAAACCTTACATTAATACCTAGAACTCCTTAGATATTTCCTAAATTTTGACATGGGTTCTCCTAGAACATTACTAAGCCTAAACACTTTGTTTCTTCACAAACACACAAAAACACCTAAAATCACCAAGAACACTCTCATACACAAAACTTCTCTAAAATCACATTAATTACAACATTATGCACAACTTAAATTGCATGGCACTTAGGCCCTTAAAATGCATGGCTCTTAGGCCCTTAAATTGCTTAAATCATAAACACTGAATTTCCTCCAATATATGCCTTTAACCTGCAAATACACTCAACACACATATGCCTTTTACTAATCTCATTGAGAACCTTTACTAGGTCATTCACCTTTTGCTCTTTAGGTAGTTTTAATAAGCATTTATAAGCTCATTTCTCCTAAGGCATTAAACAACATTTGGTTAGTATTTTTACCTCTTTTCCAACCAAACTTCTTTCTTGTTTCCTTTAGAAAACCGATAGAGTACTTGATTCTTTGACAAGCTCTAAACAATATACAAACATTATAATGAGTATTCAAGCTATAAGCTCCATCTCATTGTAAACCCTAGTTTCACATTATTTCAAAAACATCAATGTGGTTGTTTTACCTTGATCTTTGAAGAGAGTTTGAATGTCTATGAAGAGAGGACTCCACCTAGTCCAAGAAGGGTTGAAATGAAGCTAGAACAAGGTCACATAAAGAGCTCCTTCAATATGTATTTTCGGTTATGGCAAAAACAAGGAGGAAACTTGATTTTTATTTGAGATTCCTTACCTAGAAGCCAAGGAGAGTAATAATATGTAGAAGAACAAGCTCAAGCTCCTTCAATGGTGGAACTCCATGGCACCGAAATGGTTGTCTTGAAGTTTTAAGAAGATAGAAATGAAGAGCTTGATGCAAGGAAGAGAATGGTGGTGTTTGTTCTTAATTGGACAAGTGAGGAAGATTTGGCAAGAGCTTGAAGTTGTGTTTTAATGGTGGTGTGTGTGTTACCGTGAGAGAGAGCAAGAAGGAAGGAGAAGAAGAAGCTTGCAACCGTGTGAAAGAAGAAGGCAAAGAAGAGAATGAAGATTGAATTTACTTTTTGAAGATATTTAAGCCTTAAAGCAAATAGTACCTATGAGTCACATTTATTTACTTAACAAGTTAACATACTTGGTGACTCCTCACTACAAAAACCGGCCCCCTATATTAGTATGAGGGTATTTTAGTCTTTGTTTGTCAATTTAATTACTTATAACAACATATGTTATAAACTAGCTTGTAAAAATTACTATTCACCTATACAAGGCACATAGAAGTGAAATTTTTGATTTCCCACTAATATAGCCACCCAAATGTGATACTATATAGTACACATATATATTTAAGAGTAATGATGGACATTTAGCCATTCAAAACTCATTTACAAAACAATTTTTCAAAAATGTGCTTTAAGACTCCTTAAAGCACATTTTGTGTTTTAACTTGTTTTCAAGCTTGGTTTTCTTTGGTAATTGATTTATATGTTCATTAATATATGAATGAAGTCTTGGTAAGCTTATCAAGCCTTAACCAAGCTTATCCCAAGCTTAGAGCATTTTTCGCCCTAAATAACCTTTAAGGTAATTACTTGTATTTTCTATGTTTTTTAAATTGTTTGCTAATGTTTCTAAGACTCTTTTTAGTCTTAATAAATCATGTTTTAATGTTTAAATAACATTTTAAGGTTTGGGGTATTTCAATCTACCCCCCTTAAAAGAACTTTGTCCCCAAAGTTCACAATTCCCACATATCCTATGTTAGAACGCCGGGAATAACTTATGAAGCAATGCTTCCCAATACCACATTACCAACATCAACAATATGTTCACATAACAAGGACTCAAGGTCCAACCATACAATACCATTCAGACACAATGGTCTGTACATAACCTAGACAATGTATGCAAATACATGTCGTTACACATCCAAACCGAAACGGCTCTACCCCCCTTAAAAGGGGTACGCCCCGTACCCTATAATATAAACACTAAGAAGTAAACAATGACGGGTACTTCGCCTTCATCTTTCTTCCAGCTCCAAGGTGGCCTCCTCGACGTCCTGGTTAGACCAGAGAACCTTCACCAGTCTCACGACTTATGGCGAGTGTCTCGAGTCTTAGTGTCCAGAATCTGTACGGGAGTCTCCACTGATCGCATGGTCGGCTCTAGGGTTAGCCTCTCAGGCTGAAGCACATGAGACGGATGAGATATATACTTCTTCAACTGGGACACATGAAATACATCATGTACCTTGCCCAGCTCGGCGGGTAGGTCAAGTCTAAGCTACCGGGGCCGATCCGCTCCGTCACAACATAAGGACCTACATACTTCGGGCTCAATTTGCCCTTCTGGCCAAAACGAAATACTCCCTTCATGGGGGATACCCTCAAAAATACCTGATCGCCTACAGCGAACTCCAGGTCACGTCTGCGTACATCAGCGTACGACTTCTGTCTATCCTGAGCTGCTTTCATATAGCCCTGATCTGGCGAACCTCTGCCTGAACTTGCTCAAGATACTCTGGTCCTATAATGACCGTCTCACTCGACTCATCCCAGCATAAAGGCGTGCGGCATGGTCTACCGTACAATGCCTGGAAGGGAGACATCTTGATCGAAGCGTGATAACTGTTGTTGTAACTAAACTCGATCAGATGTAACTTATCAATCCAACTGGTCTGGAAGTCAAGTGCACATGCACGTAGCATATCCTCGAGTGTCTGTATAGTGCGCTCACTCTGACCATCTGTCTGTGGGTGAAACGCCGTACTCAATTCAGCTCAGTACCCATGCCTCTCGGGTAGATCTCCAATATCTGGATAAGAATCTGGTATCTCTATCCGATACAATCGTCTTGGGTACCCCATGATGTCTTACTATCTCTCTGTCAAAGAGCTCTGCAAGCTTAGCCACTTTCCAGGTGTCCTTCATCGGAATGAATCGGGCCACCTTGGTCAGTCGGTCTACAATCCCAAATCATATTCAGACCTCCCTTGTAGGCGGAAGCCCTACTACAAAATCCATAGATATGTCATGAAATTTCCACTCCGGCACTGGCATTGGCTGCACCATACCACCAGGCCGTCGGTGCTCAAACTTGACCTTCTGACAAGTGAGACACCTTAACACATAGTCATTAACATCCTTTTTCATACCGGCCACCAAAAATAACGTTTCATACCCTTATACATCTTTGAAGCTCCAGGGTGAATCGAAGTCGTAGAACTATGCGATTCACTGAGTATGCGCTCCTTCAGCTCAGCGCTACTCCTCGTATACACAACCGGCCATTAAGCCTAATCAGGTCATCATCGTGGAGTCTGAAGTCGTACTTCTGACCCTCGAATGTGCCATCAATAAGCTTCTGTCTAATCTCCACCATATACTGATCTGCCATCTGAGCACTCGCACCTCTTCAACCAAGCTAGTATGAGAGACTAGCGAATGGAGAGAGTGAGCTCGGCGACTCAGTGCGTCAGCTACCACATTTGCTTTTCCCTCCTTGTATGTAAGTTAATATCATAATCATTTAAGAATTCAACCCACCTTCTCTGCCTCATGTTCAACTCTTTCTGAGGAACAAGTATTTCAAACTCTTGTGGTCAGAATAGATCGTCACACTTACCCCATACAAATAATGTCGCCACATCTTCAATGCGAAGACGATGGCACCCAATTCCAAGTCGTGGGGGTAGGATAGTTCTCCTCGTGCTTCTTCAGCTGTCGGGAGGCGTATGCTACGACCTTCCCGTGTTGCATCAACACACAACCCATACCTCTGCCTGATGCGTCGCAATAGACCTCAAAACCATCTGGACCGTCTGGTATAGTCAGGACCGGTGCAGATGTCAGAGCATCCTTGAGTCTCTGAAAAAAGAACTCTCACAGTCGTCTGTCCACTCGAATGGTGCATCCTTCTTCATCAAGGAAGTCATCGGCTTCGAGACACTGGAGAAGTCCTTCACAAATCTCCTGTAGTAACCTGCCAGACCGAGGAAGCTCCTGATATCGGTAACTGTCTTCGGCCTTGGCCAGGTGCGCACAGCATCTATCTTTGCCGGATCCACAGCGATCCCGGCCTCAGAAATGACATGTCCAAGGAAGGACACTTGATTCAACCAAAACTCACACTTTGAAAATTTTGCATACAGCTGATTCTTTCTCAATATCTGTAGCACATCTCTCAGGTGGCTTTCATGCTCACCTCTCGATTTCGAATATATAAGTATGTCGTCGATGAAGACTACCACTGATTTGTCCAACTATCTTGGAACAAAACGGTTCATTAAGTCCATAAACTTCGCTGGTGCATTTGACAAGCCAAACGGCATAACTGTGAACTCATAATGCCCATACCTAGTTCTGAATGCTGTTTTCTCAATGTCACTGTCACGGATGGCAATCTGATGATATCCTGACCGGTAGGTCTATCTTAAGAGAATACTGATGCTCCCCTAAGCTGATCAAATAGATCGTCGATGCGTGGTAAGGGGTAACGGTTCTTCGTCCGTAACAGCATTCAGCTCCCGATAATCAATACATAGGCGGAGGCTACCGTCCTTCTTCTTCACGAAAGAGGCGGCGCTCCCCATGGTGAAACACTAGGGCGGATGAAGCCCTTGTCCAGTAGGTCTCTCAGCTGCTCCTTGAGCTCTGTCATTTCTGCTGGAGCCATACGATATGGGTGCTTTCGCAATTGGTCCGGTGCCGGAACCAAGTCGATCTCAAACTCAATCGCTTCGTGGTGGCGGCATGCCCGGCAGTTCCTTAGGAAATACATCAGGAAACTCCGAGACTACCGGCACATCTGTGCTAAACTCTGGATCTCTCTCTATGTCCTGGACATAGCAGAGGTATACATCATTCCCTCGTCGTATCTCACGATACATGGCCATGGCGGTGATGATCTGTGTCGAAGGCTCCCTGGGCCTCTGGCGGTATGATATGGAACCCCAGATGGACTCCTAAGAAGCAGTCGATGCTCGGCACATAGGATTCTAACCTTGTACCGATCCAACCAGTTCATCCCGATAATCACATCAAAACCAAGTCCGTCGAACTCTATCAAGTCGATCGGAAACTCCTCCTCTCTGATTCGCACACAACACCTCGGTGATAGCGGGTACACCTGATCCGCTCTCTCGACGGGAGAGTGACTAAAAAGTCTGGCACTCTTCACCGTCTAACCCCAGCCTCTTCGCAAAAGATAGCGAAATAAATGTGTGCGAGGCTCCGGAGTCGAACAAAATCGATGGCGTCCACGCCATTCACTGGAAAGGTACCGGTGAGGATTGTGCCGCTCTTGCCGGCTTTGCCTCAATTGCAGACACTCAATGTACCTCCCGTTCCGAGTGCACAGCCTAGTTAATTGGCAAACGTATAAGCATACGTAGTAACACGATTGATACTCCAAAACACATCCTTTATTTATTACATACTTCCTTACACCATAAGTGGTTACATTGTGGATATTGCTACGTATAGCATCCTTAACACATAACTGGATAATAGATTACAAGATTACATAGGGCTTAAAACTGCCTGAAAGTCAAATTCAAACGTCCGGGTTTCATATGTGTAGCATTGATCACGCCGATGGTGCAGTATTCAGTTTGATCTTCTTGATACCGTGGTATACAACATCCTTGATTGTCCCCATTATTAACACATCACCTGATTTCAACACTAGCTTCTCGCGAGATCACCGCGCTCTGATCGCCATAGATAAATACTGCTTGTGTCGCCAATTGGACCAAGACACCACGGGTACTCCCTTACTTAGAGACTCGGGTGACTCGTCCTTATCTTGGTGCAATCCTAGTCTTCCACCTTTCTGGTAGAAGTTCACAATACATAGGTCCGCTTTAACACTTGGAATTGAATCTTTTTCAGCTTGCTGAGCAATTCCTACGGTGTGGTTAACAACCGCAAGGAACTCCTCAGGTATACCTGGTACAGTTGCTCCATCTTCAGCTCGCACGTCTTGATATGACTTGGTGTAAGGATTCCAGTCCTTACCCATGCACATCATCTTCAGCTTCATCTTCGATCCGCTTGCGTATTCGGGTGTATAGAATCCTCCTAGTGCTGCTCCAAGTTCATTGCATCGCCTGATGATGTGGATTTGCGCTTCGGGTGTCAGGTATCCATTTAAGAGTACCATACCTGGTTGGATAACCTGACATTGCTCCATTGGAAAGTCGGTGATGCTGATGGTGGTTTCTTCAGGGTTTGGTGTGGGCGGGATTGGATAACAGATATTGAAGGTTCCTAAGGTTTTCAACATTGTCTAGTTTAGGTGTCTTTATATTATTCCTTAACTCATTAGTTAGGTGGGTGTACATTTAGACTCTCTAATACACTCATGCATGAAATGCGGTAAGCAATCACTTTCTCATGTAACGTTTAGGCGGTACCTGGTCTAGAAGAGGAGCCTGGCGCCTCAGACCGGTCCACCACGTTCAGGGCGGCCTTGCCGGACCCCGTACCCTTCCCCTTCTGGGCATCCGTGTACTTCCTGTCAGAGGGCTGCTGGGTGATCGCCTTCGGGCTATCAGTGGTCGCGGTAGTCTTACCCTTCCACTGACCCTTTGGCCTGTAGTTCTTACTGTTGGGGTTGTGCCAGCACTCAAACTCACGGTGCCCCATCTTCTGGCAGTAATGACACTTCACGTCATCCCCCTTGCAGTCTTTGCCGGGGTGGTCACCGTTGCACCACTTGCAGTAAAAGTGGCGCTCCGGTCCAGAACCCGCGCTAGCTGCGTTCACAATACATCATCAATACTCACTTCCAACTCAAGAACTTATATCTCAATTTATCACACATGTTTAGGTAATTACCCTTAGGCGGGTGAGAGCGTAAAGGCTTCGCCGCATACGCGTACGTAAGCTTCAGAGGCTCCTCAGCTGTGGTGGTCTGGGCTTGGCCCTTATCACCCTGATGCTGATTCTTCTGGGGCTGAGGGTAGTGCTTCTTTTTCTTTCCTCCCCCGTACCCTTGCTGGACCTGGCCCTCGTTTGTGGCCTTGCGCTTGTGCGCATTTTCCTCGTCCCTCAGACGGACGGTAATTTCCACCTTAGCAGCGGCATGATAGCATTCAGCACTCCTGCAAGGTAGTATACTCAGCTGTCCCATCCCGTAGCGAAGACGGTAGTTGAGACCATTGTAGAACCGGTTCACCAACACTCGGTTCGAATATCCAAGGTCTGGCAACAGGTGGATAAGGCCGGTGAATGCTGTGTAGTAGTCATCAACCGACATCTTATCCCCCTGCTTCAGACTGTCAAGCTCGAGGCGCTTTGCCTCCTGCACATGCACCGGGTAATACTTGGCTCGCAGCAGAGCCGTGTACTCCCTCCATCCAAACTCAGGATCAGTCATCCTGTCCTCCCTCACCAGTTTCCACCAACTCTGTGCCGACCCCTTCAAGTAGTAGGCGGCAAGTCGGACCTTAGCCTCAGCAGGTACGGCCAAAGTCTCGTAGGCGGTCTCCAACTCGGAGATGTACGCCTCTAGCTTACGGGGATCGGTCTCCCCATGGAATGATGGCGGCCTCAAGTCAGCCAACGCCTTGACCCAGTTGGTCTCTCTCGGCGGTGGTGGTGGTGGCTGAACTCCGGGCTGATGCCCCTGCTGCACCGCAGCTACAATCTGGGGGACCATCTGGGCTACGGCGGCTGCAACTGCCTCAGCCATAGTCTGTGCCGTGGGGTTCTCGCCCTGGTCACCCATATCTCCAGTACCGCGTCCGCGGCCTCGACCTCGCGGTCTACCTGACATCTGAATTCATATGAACATTCATTAGCAACACGCTTGCACACTTATCGGTCCAACGGTAGTAACGTCTCCCGATTATAAGGTATTCCCACACTTAGTTAGTGGTTAACCCATCCATAACTGCTCACTCCATAAGTATAGTTAGATTTCCTAACTCGGTTTACTCCTATGCTCGGTATTCTAGTCATCAGAGCGATACTTCGCTCTGATACCACTTTTTGTAACACCCCTACTACGCGCCTAACAATAAATACAGTCGCAGCGGAAATGACCAACTAAACAACAACTAACAATTGGTGTTACAACGCCGTTAACCACCCACGTGGTTAACTAGGCAGAATAAATAACGTACGTATCGGTCTGATGATCAGACTCCCGAGCAATAGGACCCAACATCCAAACATAACCATAACCATTAAAACCGAGTATTTAATTTACATACCGTCTACAACATAACATCCTCCACCGTCAACTAACAGTACCAAAATATAACGCCACGGGAGCACAGGCGCATCCCGGGCCAACATCCAAAATAAACAAAAGTATCATGGTCTAAAACCTACAACCATTCCGCCTCTTCGAGTCTCATCCTGCAATGAAAAAGAAATGGAGCCCCCGAGGGGTCAGCACCTTTGCTGGTATGGCTAACGCGCAGCCCATCGGCTACCGGGATACGCGCAAACCACTTGTCATGATAACATGGAGTTCTTTTAAAACAACCAACATCATATACATGTATTTATTCACCATAACATAGCACATTAACAATCCATAACACCACAAGGTCGGTTCTCACAAGGAACATTCCATCATGGTTAGAATACCAAGTGAGCCTAGGGATTTTCATTAACCCCATGTTAAGCTCGTTACATACCTCGTTACCATCCCGTTATTTGAATGGTTAACTTAATCCCAAGGTGTGTCGGATATAGTGATCCCAAGCACACCGAAATAATATACGTATGCCCCTGTGGCCCGACGTGAGTCAGTAACTAGCTTTGGATAAGCTAAGGGAAGGTTGAAAACCAAATTGGAGAACAACCTATACATACACCAAGAGAGTCGAACCGGATATGATATCGACCCCCGTCCTCACACGCGTGGCCGGAACAGACCGGACTCCTCACTCCCCCGGTTAGCACTTGTTAGTGATCATACAAGTGATCTTGTTAAGTCACACACAAGCAAGCATATAGGTCTTGTTAGACACACCAAGGGATAGGAGTCACAATAATACATCATCATAATATAAACAACCGTAAACTCTTTTCATGCCTTAATCTTGTAAGGTCGTAAACACACAGAAAAACAAACAGCACACAGGCCGGTGTAAACCGGTAGGCAACAGACTGCAAGAAAACCATACCTTGGCCCTTGCCTTGTTTCGTTCCCACCTTGAGAGAATCCTATACACATTAGTAAGGTCGGTTAATTAATTATTTAACTTCACACTTACTATGTATTCAACATGCTTGTATGACATGTTTTAATGCCTATCTTACCCTTGGTTACCTTCATTAAACACCCTAGGGTTAACTACATAAGTCACATTCTTTTCTGTTTTTTTTTTTACAAGTTTTGGTCCGACCGACCCACCGTCCGACCCACAACTGGGTCGGACCCTCCCAGTGGTTTTCGGGTCTGAAGAACCTTACCTTGACCGACCCATGTCCGACCCACCCTGGGTCGGTCCATGTGCGAACATTTTCCTTCCTTTGAAACTTGCCCGACCGACCCATGTCCGACCCAACCTTCTGGGTCGGTCCATTACCGAACATTTTCCTAACATTTTACAGAGGCTCGACCGACCCAAAAACTGGGTCGGCCCCTGGGTCGGTCGCCCTCTAAACTTACCCAAACCTGCCAATTCTTCACCAAACTTCTCCTAAGGCCTCTTAATGCTTCCTAACAACATTTGGTAACCTTACATCCACATACAACATCCATGAAACTCATTTTCTAATTCCTTGAATCATTTACTTATTTCCTTGTAAGAATTCCTTAACACTTATGTTATTTATACTAGGTTCCTAGATGGTGTTTCTCACCTATGGTAACTACTATCCCAAAATGCTTCCTCACCACTACAACATCATCTCTAAAGCATTATTTCTCACCAACCTAAACTCTAGTTAATGTCTAGGTCCTTTTGTTTACCTAGAACACTCTAAGACATAGTTTCTCCTCTAGTAACACCTAGTCATTTTCTAACATCTCTAGTTCACCAAACCTTACATTAATACCTAGAACTCCTTAGATATTTCCTAAATTTTGACATGGGTTCTCCTAGAACATTACTAAGCCTAAACACTTTGTTTTCTTCACAACACACAAAAACACCTAAAATCACCAAGAACACTCTCATACACAAAACTTCTCTAAAATCACATTATATTACAACATTATGCACAACTAAATTGCATGGCACTTAGGCCCTTAAAATGCATGGCTCTTAGGCCCTTAAATTGCTTAAATCATAAACACTGAATTTCCTCAATATAGTGCCTTTAACCTGCAAATACACTCAACACACATATGCCTTTTACTAATCTCATTGAGAACCTTTACTAGTCATTCACCTTTTGCTCTTTAGGTAGTTTTAATAAGCATTTATAAGCTCATTTCTCCTAAGGCATTAAACAACATTTGGTTAGTATTTTTACCTCTTTTCCAACCAAACTTCTTTCTTGTTTCCTTTAGAAAACCGATAGAGTACTTGATTCTTTGACAAGCTCTAAACAATATACAAACATTATAATGAGTATTCAAGCTATAAGCTCCATCTCATTGTAAACCCTAGTTTCACATTATTTCAAAAACATCAATGTGGTTGTTTTACCTTGATCTTTGAAGAGAGTTTGAATGTCTATGAAGAGAGGACTCCACCTAGTCCAAGAAGGGTTGAAATGAAGCTAGAACAAGGTCACATAAAGAGCTCCTTCAATATGTATTTTCGGTTATGGCAAAAACAAGGAGGAAACTTGATTTTTATTTGAGATTCCTTACCTAGAAGCCAAGGAGAGTAATAATATGTAGAAGAACAAGCTCAAGCTCCTTCAATGGTGGAACTCCATGGCACCGAAATGGTTGTCTTGAAGTTTTAAGAAGATAGAAATGAAGAGCTTGATGCAAGGAAGAGAATGGTGGTGTTTGTTCTTAATTTGGACAAGTGAGGAAGATTTGGCAAGAGCTTGAAGTTGTGTTTTAATGGTGGTGTGTGTGTTACCGTGAGAGAGAGCAAGAAGGAAGGGAGAAGAAGCTTGCAACCGTGTGAAAGAAGAAGGCAAAGAAGAGAATGAAGATTGAATTTACTTTTTGAAGATATTTAAGCCTTAAAGCAAATAGTACCTATGAGTCACATTTATTTACTTAACAAGTTAACATACTTGGTGACTCCTCACTACAAAAACCGGCCCCCTATATTAGTATGAGGGTATTTTAGTCTTTGTTTGTCAATTTAATTACTTATAACAACATATGTTATAAACTAGCTTGTAAAAATTACTATTCACCTATACAAGGCACATAGAAGTGAAATTTTTGATTTCCCACTAATATAGCCACCCAAATGTGATACTATATAGTACACATATATATTTAAGAGTAATGATGGACATTTAGCCATTCAAAACTCATTTACAAACAATTTTTCAAAAATGTGCTTTAAGACTCCTTAAAGCACATTTTGTGTTTTAACTTGTTTTCAAGCTTGGTTTTCTTTGGTAATTGATTTAATATGTTCATTAATATATGAATGAAGTCTTGGTAAGCTTATCAAGCCTTAACCAAGCTTATCCCAAGCTTAGAGCATTTTTCGCCCTAAATAACCTTTAAGGTAATTACTTGTATTTTCTATGTTTTAAATTGTTTGCTAATGTTTCTAAGACTCTTTTTAGTCTTAATAAATCATGTTTTAATGTTTAAATAACATTTTAAGGTTTGGGGGTATTTCACACTACTTGAAAAAACACCCAGGAACATGTACCTTTTGGTACCCAAGTACCCCTAATTTTATTTACACTAATTGGGTTATAGCGACTTCTGACTTTGCAAAGCTCCCTTACTAGACAGAAAACACACGTCTGGCACCGCACAAATTTTTTGGGACCATGTCTTGTAGCCTAGAGTTTTCCAAGAAGCAAATATAGTGGCCCTGTTCCTCCTGCCGAAGCAAATATGTCTCTGCACTTGCTTCCCTGTTGTGCAGGACTAGGATACACAACATTAAGGACTATCTCATTTCTCCTCGACCCATGTGTAACTACAATTTTTTGTGACAATATAGTGCTATTGATTTATCAAAAAATCCTTTCATCATTCAGGACAAAACACATTGAAATTCATCACCACTCTAAGAGATTGCGTGAAAAGGGCCTGGTACAACTAGAAGTATGTTTTTACCACTTCCGATCAACTGCAGAGATAATCACCAAACCGTTGCAACGAGGTCAATTTGAACTCTACATTCACAACAAGGTATGACCCGTATGACTAAGCTAAGGTTGTATCTCCTTCTCTTATTTTACCAATGTTTTGGGTTATATGCATGAGTATGTCTGATGACCTAGTCCGTCTGTCATACAAACAAAACACCAGCGCATTAAGAACAATAGCATTAACATATGAAAAACAACCCGCGAAAATTTCGCCCTGTTATCTGCTACTAACCATCTCACCCAATCAATAACTCCTACCCTGAACACATAGAGTCTGCTTATATTCAGACGCCAGTCCCTTCTTTAGCCATCTACCACTGAGCCCTCTCTGTCCCCCACCTTTCGCTTCCTTCCATCATCTCCTACTCTGCTCACTATCGTCAACCAAAGCCCGCCATGACAACAACCCTAACCCAAACAAAACCCCATGTTTTCCGATGCCGACCTACCTGACGATCCACAACTTCTCCAAGCCCTAATCAACAAGCTCACTTTATGCAAGCTAAACAAAACCCCTCTCCACCTTCGCTTCACCTCCGTAGCAAACCTGACATGTCGATCGACACCCAGCCTATCACCACTCTGCTGCCCAATATCTTTACTGAACCAAATCTCACCCATAAAATGTACCGCGTCACCACAAAAATCGAAACCACACCCTCTCCCACCAAACAATCCTCACCCACAAAAACTCCGATCATACCACACCAGAACACCATAACCAAATCCCCACAAAACATCCAGTTTGGCTCAATTCCACCTACTGAACAAAAGTCTCAAACCACCAACCTGAACTCCCTACCAAAGAACCGGAAGAAGTACAAGCCCTTGAAAGCCGAGCCCCCTGCTCCTGAACAGTCTCCACCACCAAAGAAAACTCGCCGCTCAAAATTAAATGTTCCCATCCTCCCCCTACTAGAACACTACGTTCAAGAGCAAAATGCCAACCGTCATCTTCAAAATCCACTTCTACCGTCACGGTCCCTCCACCTTCTCTAGTTATCATAGCACCAGCTGAAGAAAAGCCGAGAAGCACCACAAACTCGTCTACACAAGCCGACTCCTACACAGGCGCAACTTCAACTAAAAAGCGACTCCACCCTCGATCTGAATCGGCCCTCCAACACCTCCTCCAAGGCTAGGCCTTATTGATACCCACAACGCTGTTTATTCCCTACCCCAGATGACTCCACTGAATCAAGAACTTGGTGAAAGGAAAGCTACTGGATCTTGAATGGTTACACCCAATGGACTTCACCATGTTCGAAGAGATGCTCAGATTTCAAACTGGATCCACCTGTTTCACGGTATTCAAACCTTCATGAAGAAGAAGCCTACCAGTTCTACCAAAACTGTGTCATCCGTAAAGGCAATATCATGACCGAGGTACATGAAAAAGCCATCATTCTCGATTCAAACTCTATTGCAACTCATTTGGCCATACCAACTAGTGGATTAGAATTTTATGATAGAGCTGGATTCCCTGATCTAGGATTTATCTCCACAAAAGAGGTTTATGATTTTTTCTTGCCAAATAGCCGAGTCGGTCACTCTTTAGACCGACCCGCTCTTTCCAATACACACCAAATGATCCACCCTTGGTGATCAAAAATCTCGTTCCTGGAAAGGAAGGAAACCAGTTCGTCCAACCACTTGATCTTACAATAATGTATTGTTTGATTCACCACCAAAGAATAAACCTTCCCAAACTCATTCTCAATCACATAGCCTCGACCATCTCTTCACCCCAACACTCCCTGGGGTATGTCTTTTCGCTTCCAAAAATCCTTACACACTGTGAAATCTCCCTTGATCCTTCCAGAGCCAGTCGTATCACCGAAACCGACATACTTGGTCAGATTCTGTACAATAAAACTCTGTCCTTTCAGATCAAGTCCGTCTCCAAGCCAAATCCTCCATCCAAAAAACAAGCTCCTCCCAAACCAACACCCACTCCTGACACATTAACTCTCACTGAAAGAGTTACTGTGATAGAAGACAACCTAGCAAATCTGTCCGCAAAGATAGATATGCTCATAGACGTCCTCAACAACAACCACAAGAAGACGATGGCCATCTTTGTAGAAGGAGTCCAGAAACTGGTCGAGGAGTTCAGGGAGACATTCGCTGAAGCGGTTGCAGCGGCAAAGGTGATGGATGATGCTACGGTTTCGGGGGAAGACGGAGAGACGGCTGCTGACGCAGGAATGGACCAAGGAGATGACTAACACTTTACCCCACTCCCTCTTAACCCATAGTACCTAGGATGGCTGACTTTTTTGAACTCCTTTTTAATTACTCTGGTGGATTGATGTGTGACATTTGGATACTGTGTTTTTGGATATTACTGATTTGTCTCCCCTGATGTTGGCAAACGGGGGAAGCGGTGTATCCCGTGGCTGGTTTATGCGGGCGACTATGTGTGGACACCGAGTGCCTCTGAAGGCCTCGATTCACTTTGGATTTGGTTTATATTTTTGCTAAGTAGATTTCGAAGTAGTTGCGTATCTTAGTTTTATCAGTTCTTTCATAACTGCATTATATTAAGGGGGAATATTTTCTTAAGGGGGAACAAACAGTGAGTTGTTCTCCCAAGATAATTTCTTTGCCTTGTTGTTTTAACTTTTTCAGGTATAATTGATTGAGACCACCCAAAGTTCGCGCTGGATACACTGAGTTTGCCATCATCAGCAAAAAGGGGGAATTTGTTGAAGACTTGGTTTTGCAGATGATTGCCTCCTCAGTCAGAGTCATGCTACAAAATAACTAGTCCTTAAGAGTCTTTTAGCTCGAGTCGCTCTGCACCCGCACCTGGACATTCACATCTAAGGGCGTGAACTTACATTGAAGAACCAGTCGACTCCGACTTTCACGGAAGACGTGGGCGACATGCGTGACAGACCTCTTGGTGATCATGAAGTAGCTAGTGCCTCCGATACTTGCACTCCAAACTCAAGTCGTTTCCCCATAACTTCACTTCCAATATTTTAGGCGCGCTTAAGTTATATATAAGCCCAAGTTTGTAACTGTATTAGGCAGAGCATCCGAGATTATCTATTAGAGTGAGAGAAGAAGATTATTTGAGAGAGATAATATTTTCGAGAGATCTTAGTGAGACTTTGTCAATTAGCTTAGGTATTTATTACCTAGAGAGTACACATAGAACACTCCCCTTTACTCCTTGTTACGCATTGATCAAAGCCGAGAGTAGAGCGAGTGTTGGATGAGACAGAATACTTCTGTCGAATCCCAAGATAGGAAGCTAGGTTGCAATTCACATTGAATTTCAATACAAGTAGAATCCTATCTTGTCAATTTTAAACAAAAGCTTCCGCGTCATTATCTTCTACAAATACTTGTTCTCCAAGCAGGGTTGGTATGAGACTAACACCTCAGACCTACTCGGTCAGCACCCCGATCCTATTAGGTACCATAGAGGGTTTGCACACTTAAGAGTCTAGATTCATGGAAAAAATGTTTGGGAAAGGTTTTCCCTTTGTGTTTATTATGGAAAAGGTTTTCCTTTTGTGATTATTATGGGAATGGTTTTTCCTTTATGGTTATTATTGGGAAAAGTTTTCCCCTGTGTTCCGCATTTACCCTTGGAATTTGACTTGTGCAAAAGGGTTTATTTTGTGCTAGGCCATGGGCCTTGGCAATGAATTATGATATAATGAAAGAAAGAAATACATAAAGGAAAGGTGAATTGAGTGAGGATACGAAAGAAAGTTTGGAATTGTATCTTGCTTTATTTATAAGACCCGTTTGGGCACTTAGTGTTTACTCAGTTTATACTGGCAGTTTATGCTTGTGTGTCTCTGTGCTAGATGCTTCCTTCCAGGTATTGAAGAACTTTGAGAGCATGGGCCCTGGGGGATTTTGGATACTTTTATGACATTTGTTTTTGGGACATGAAATGTATAAGTGATAAGTGCGGAATATATATACTTGTAGAGCTTTAATTCTTCATATTCCTATAAAAATTCATGCCATATTTCTCACTTACCATATGTTTTTCCTTAGATTTATGTTTTGATGTGAACTGATACATTTTATTTGTCTAATGTAGAGAAAAGTCTAGGAAATGCATAGTTCTTCTCATGAGGATTTCAACGCAACAAACGGGGAGCAAAACGGAGCTAAAACGAAGAATTTAAGCCCCGTTGAAGTTGTGTCCGACCTTGCGTCCAAACATGCAAGGCCGGACAAAGGCCGAGAATGTCCAGAGTTGATGTCCGAACTTGTGTCCAGACTTGCATGTCCAGACACAAGTCGAGAGAAATCCCGCGCGACATAGACAGAGGAGTCCGGACATACAAGTTCGGACGCAAGTCCGGACGCGGCAAACAAAGCAGTCCCAGACGCAAAGATTTATCAAAGTTAGAAGATAAAAATTTTATAAATCTATAAATCTTTGGCAACTCTATATATTAACAATGCAAAGGGGCACCAGAGAAGACATGCCCATACAGGGGGCCTTGCGCCTCCGACTAATTCTCATCGTACAACATCACTACCAACACTTCTCATTACGAATTCTTCACGCAAATTTCAACAGGCCACCACCATAGTTAATTCAAACTCACCACCCCACCAGACCACTCCATCACCACCACTACACCACCACCATCACCATTCATATTATCACCACTCTACCACATACCATATACCACCATTGTTACACCGACATGAAGACGGAGGCGGAGCGGGGAGCCGGAGTCAAACTTGCTAACTGGAGTTTCTCTAACTGATAATTGTGAAATTGATATAGTTTTATATGCTCTAAATTCCTATTTTACGTAACTCTTTAGACGTTTTCTCACCTTATCCTATGCTTTCATGATTCTTACTTTGGGCAAGAACTGATGCCAATTTATTTGTTAAAAGCCAGAAATTATTATGGAAATGCATAGACCTCATCACGAGCTTTCCAACGCCGCAAACGGAAAACGGAGCTCAAACGAAGGATCTGGAGCCTGTCAAAGTTTGCAAAGAAAATTGAAACAAAATACACACGTCCGGATCTCTGTCCGACCCAGACAGATCTGGACATATCATGTCCGGATCTCTGTCCGACCCAGATCACCCGGACGTCTCACAGAGAACAACACACGTCCGGATCCGGACGCATGTCTGGACGCGGCAAAGTCGGAAGTCCCTGGGCCGCGACATGAAGAATAAAAGTATGTTAACATATTTTATCACACGATTCGACCACCCCACTCCCAATTCATTCCCTTCCAGCTGCTACTTTAATCACCCACTAATTACTTCCACTTTCCAACACTTCCACGATCAATTCCTTTTCTTCTTTCCAGCTCAAAATCCATCACATCTACCATCATTTTGCAGTCATTTGCACACTCATGAGTTGTATAAATGGAACTCTATTTTTCCATCGAGAGGGGATCGGACACACAGACTATGTAGTACACCACTACTAGTACAGAACCTTCATCCCATACACACACACACACACACAAATTTTCCATTTCTCATATCCATCTCACACAATACACCATACGTACACAATTTTCCATTCTCATTAGACATCACTCCATCCACTTTCCATAAAATCACATACACATATATTTTCATCCACATCCATAAAAACCACATACTACCCATAATTCCACACAACCCTCGTTATCATATTCAACGTCTACGATCGACATATTATCAGCCCAAACAGCAGAGTAAATTCCCGACGTTGAATATAAGATGATTTCTTATCCTATTTTATTCTGTCTGTTTATTTAATATGTCTGGCTAGATTTGTTTTCTCTGGGGGATGGTTTATTTCAGTTTGTTTTAATTGTGTAATTTATATTTCTACTAGTTTAATTTTGAGATTGTTACAATTAATGTTCTTTTAATATGCTGCTATAATTTTCATCGTTTTATTGCATTATCTTTCTAAATCTGTTTTAATCTGATCGGTGATAAACAGATAGGTTAGATTAATTCGTATATCTGTGGAAAACTTGTTTTCATCGGACAAGTTAGTACTCAGCTGCAAAAATATATTATTGCTTTTACTTAGCCGTTTACATGTGTTTCTGCTCGAATCTAATCCAGGTCTTGCATTTTCTGGTAAACGAGTTCTTCTGAG
Organism: Limonium bicolor; assembly: GCA_023374045.1. Classification (NCBI taxonomy): domain Eukaryota; kingdom Viridiplantae; phylum Streptophyta; class Magnoliopsida; order Caryophyllales; family Plumbaginaceae; genus Limonium; species Limonium bicolor. Next base: position 297,802,537 of record CM041777.1, on the reverse strand, counting down.
TCTATGATTAGGTTCTTAAGAATTCAAAGGAATTTTTGCCAATCTATCTTTTATTTACCAGAAGAAATAACACAATTACTCTCAAACTGCAATAACCGGAACCCAGAGTCTCGTTTTGTATATCTTTATATAGTCTTTATTTATCTACATTTTATTAGCCTCATTTACAATTCAACATAAACCTCCCTCTTCCATACTTTTGTGACAACGCTTAGAAATTAGAAATTTCGCTTAAGTCCCACGGTTCGATTACCCGGTTGCTTCTATCTTCCTATACTACACCGACCGGGATTTGTTTGCAGCCCAATAGATGTTTTGATCCAAGCTTTATTTATTATTTTTAACAGGTCAAAATTCATGTTTGCAAAATGACGCCGTTGCCAGGGACTTGACTTTGTCTAGTCCCTAAGCCCTGGATAGTTCCTTCCTATTTTTGTTGTTAATATTTTGTTTTTATTATTCTGTCTGCTATTTCAGATTTTGTTTCATAATTCAGTCTTATTTTTATTCTGATCATTTTCTGTTGCTGTTTATTCTAGTACTACTACTTTTGTTATTTAAATATTCCAGCAATTTACTTTACTATCATTTATTTACCGTTACTTAAATTATCGTCATTTAAATTTCCTTGTCATTTAAATTCCAAGTCATTTAATTTTCAGTCATTTAAATTCCGTCTCTTTATTTAATTGTTATTTAAATTCCAGTTATTTAAGTTCAGTCATTTAAATTACTGTCATTTAAATTCTAGCAATTTAATTCTGTCCTTTTTATTTTTTTATTTTACAATTTCCATTTCCTTTACTATGCATTTATTTTATTCTTTTAAGTTTATTTTGATTTATTCAATTAACCGTTGAGCTGTTTAATTTCTCGTCTCTAGTACTATTTATTTTGTTTATTTTATCACATCGCTTTTATTTTGCTGCTGTGAGTGGTGAATGCCTATTACTAGATCGCAGAGCCTTCCGGACGAAATTAATACAGGTATCTACACTCCAGAAATTGAAAGAACGTTTTTGCGCGCTTTAAGACAAACAATTTCAACAACAGAGTATATCTGCCACGGTGATAGAAACCAACCAGGAAGTAGTTATGACATCCCCAGCTACTGTCAGAAATATCAATAGGCCGTCAATCCAAGGTCAACAACCGGCCATTGTCCTTCCCCACCTCTCTCCAACCAAATATGATGAATGGCAAAAGCTGAAGCCATATCATCAAATTCAATGCGCAAAGGAGTTAGGCATGTTCGACGGCTCAAATCCAGATGAAGCTCTACTACATGTCACCAAGTTTTTGCAGCACGCCAACAGTTTAACCGCGCCCGACACATTACTCCAGTACGCAAGACTGTCCCTGTTCCCTCACAGCCTGACGGGAAGTGCAAACAAATGGTACCACAACCACACCGAGCACCATCTACACCTGGGACAATATGGCGACTAAGTTCTACGACAAGTTCCTGCCCCCTAGCTGAACCTTGGAGATGATCACAGAGATTTATAATTTTAAACAGCTAGGGGTGAAGAATATCTGTGAAACTTGGGACCGCTTTAAAGGACTGCTGCTGACGTGCCCTCATCATGGTCTCACAAAAGAACAATTGTCTCAATTGTTCTACAAAGGTTTAGTAAATCAATGCAAAACTATGGTATTGTCTTCTTTAGGAGCTGACATTTTGATAAAGCCAGGGGAACACTTTCTGAATGGGATAGAATCCCTCTACGAAGAAATCAGAGACTGGGCTATAGGTGGATCAAGAGGAGGCATTCCGGGCTTATACCACATAGGAGAGAGCGACAACAAATTTGAGCAGCTGATGAGAAGCCAGGAGCAACTCATGGAGAGCAATGCCCAGCAGGCGACGAAGATCAGCACCTTGCAGAAAGTTGTCGAGCAGATGGCCATGAACTCCTACCCCAACAAGTGAAGGCAATAATTTCTCGATCGTCTACAACCCCTCTAGGTTATGCTCCTCTATCATTATCTTCTCCTGATATATCTTGTACATAATGTGGTGGACCACATGATTATGAACAATGTCCCCAATTACAAGAACTAAAAGCAGCAGAGGAAGCAAACTTTGTAGGCAATAATTTAGGGTATAGGCAACCTTGGCAGCGTAACGTGCACCCCAATCTTCGGTATTCAAATACTGACAATATCCAAAACCCACATACGCTGCAATGCCTCAAAGCTTTAGACCCCATTCCAATTTTCAAGGAGGCCAAAGGCAGTTTCAGTAACCATCTTATGGTGATGTCGCTACCTCAAGCCGACCGACTCAACCTCCTTCAAACCTTGAATCTGAATTTTCCAAAATGCAAGAAATGTTTAAAGCAATGATGAGTAAGACCTGAGACACGCAGGAAGAAGTCGCGGCCCTTCGTAAAGACCAAAAAGCTCTACAATCCCAGATTCAACAACTTCTCACCCAACAAAGACCTCTTGGTCAACTCCCTTCTCAAACTCACCCCAATCCAAAAGAGCACGGAACTCAATCTGTATAGGAGACGACACCTTTCAAACAGCAAATGTGAGTGGAATCTCTCTAAGGAGTGGCGAGAGCTTACTACCAGAAAAGGGAAGGAAAGCCAAGAGGAGACCAGCATCAATGATGAGAACGCAACCTCATCCAACCTAGAAATCCAAATTCCTATTTCCCCTACTCCCTCTCCATCTCAATAACTATCGACATCCCATATTCTTCTCCTAAACACGTTGAACTCCCTTTTCCAATAGGATGAAGAAGAAGCATCTAGATGAATAGTTTACCAAATTCTTAAGCATTTTCAAGAAACTGACTCTAGATATCCCTCTAATCAACGCTTTGCAAGAGATGCCCAACTACGCCAAATTTTGAAAGATCTCTTAACAAAGAAAAAGAAGAAAGCTGGAAAAGAAACAGTTCACCTCACAGAGGAATGCTTTGCTGCACTTCTTCTAGCACTCCCTCCCAAACAAACGGATCCGGGAAATCCCATTATCCCGTGTCTTATTGGTGGAGTGGACTGTGGAAGCGGCTTATGCGACTTGGGAGCCAGTATAAACATCATGCCCTATGACACCTTCTTGAAAGTAAGAGGAGGGGAGATGCAGCCGGTCTCGTTCAAACTACAGCTAGCCGATAGATCGGAGATCAAGCCAATGGGTATAGTCCTAGATCTGGTGGTCGGAGTGGATCACTTTATCTTTCCATCCGACTTCGTCATTTTAGAGATGAACGACGATGTTGAAGTCCCCCTAATTTTAGGTCAACCTTTTCTGAGTACTGCTAAAGCCGTCATTGATGTCCATGATGGGAAAATCACTTTACGGTATGAGGATGAAAAGATAGAATTTGATATGAAGAAAATGATGAAGAGGACCTCTAGCTTTGTTCATCCCGCGAAAACAGTGGACTTAATAGATGATGATGAGGAGGAATGTGATTTCTTTACAGATGAAGACATATATTACCTATCCTCCTTTCCAAGTGCTGAAACCGAACCGCTGGAGCAAGTATTGGTCACTTCTCTAGAAGAAAAAGTAGAGGATCTAGAAGTTAACGCCATGCTAGCGTATGTGGAGAAAGGAAGAGCAGGTTATCAAGCCTACCTCCCTCCAATTGAATGACTTGACAGAGAGCCACAAAAATCTATTCCCTAGTGGAGCAGCCACCAGAACTCGAGCTTAAGGAACTTCCTTCTAACCTAAGTACACTTAATAACACTTTTTTAAGCTGAAAGATAAAGTTTTTTAGCTGAAAATAACCAATTGCCCGTCATTGTTTCCTTCTCTCTGAATTCCGGACAAGAAAATAGGCTACTTGAGGTGTTGAAGAAGCATAAAACAGCGATCGGGTGGACTCTCTCTGACATCAAAGGAATTAACCCCTCCTACTACACGCATCACATCTACATGGAGGACAGTTACAAATATGTCAGGCAACCCCAGTGTCGGCTTAACCCAAACCTGAAAGAGGTGGTGAAGAAAGAAATTTTGAAGCTCCTGGACGCAGATATCATATACCCCATCTCTGATAGCCCTTGGGTAAGTCCTGTGCAAGGTGTCCCAAAGAAAGGAGGCATCGAGGCTATTATAAATGACAAGGGGGAGGTTGTCCCTCAGAGGAAAATCACTGGTTGACGCATGTGCATCGACTATAGGAGCTTAAACTTGGCAACCAGGAAAGATCATTTCCATCTCCCTTTTATTGATCAAATGTTAGAAAGATTAGCAGGGCAAGAATACTATTGCTTTTTGGATGGTTTCTCAGGGTACTTCCAGATACCGATCACACTAGAGGTGAAATACCCCTAACCTTTAAAACTTAATTAAATGATCTAATAATGATCTAAGATGGTTAATAAACATCTAAATATTATTGGGGAACAATCTAAAAGATCTCAACAAGGCAAAACACGCCTTAAGATCGGTAAAGCCAAAAATGTGCTTTAAAGCACCATAAAGATTGTATGACCTCAAATAGGATCCAAAGTGGATTCCTAAGTATTATAATGAAGTAAGTAACACAACAAAAACCGTTCTCAAAGAAAACTAAGCTCAGAAACAACCGGTGACACAAAAATGTGCACTAAAACATCTTAAAGCACGTTTTTGTGTATGAGCTCAAAGATAATGACTTTTTGTCATTTAAAGACTGGAATATATAATTTAAATCATTAATTTGATATAATAGACTATTTTATAAAGTCTAAATCAAAGTTTGAAAATAAAAATCAAAATATGCCATTTAAGTATGAATAGTAACCCAAATAGTGCATTTTTGGACAAATTGACCAAGTTTGGTCAATGGTCAATTAATTGACCCAATTGACACCATGGCAGTCAGCAGGCAAGGAGGAGGGGAGACAGCTCACAAAACATTGATTGCTAATTAGTTACCTAACACCATTTTACTTTTGAAAAAGTAACTTTTCTAATCATTTTAGCCCATTCCAATCATTCCCTTGCCTCTTGCTCCATTCCATCCAATCCAGCACCCCTTCCAAACTCTCTCACGACTGGTTCTTGAGTTAGGAAGACAATTCAAACTCTTAAGCTCTTAAGGTAAGGTTTTAAGGCCATTTTTAGCTCTTTTTCTTCATCTCTTCACTACCTACACTTATCTCGTGGCTCATCAATTCCTATGGCTCATTCTCAGTGTTCTAAGGTTAGAACAAGCACCAAACTCGGCTGAAGCAAGTCTAGGGGCCAAGGTTGCTCAAATTTGCATTTTAAGGTAAAAACATACCTTAAGCCTCTCTACTCTCCATCCGATTTATTCCTTGATTTTTATGAGTTTATACTCATTAGCTTCATATTTACATGTTCATTCAGTTGGTTAGCCATTTGGAGTAAGGGTGGCGAGATCCAAAGGAAATACCCTTTTTAATGGAAATACCTTTTAAGGCATTTTTCCAAGGTAAAACCTATTACCACAGCAGCTTGTTGTTGTATAGCTATTTCCTATGTCTATATGATGAATTTAACACCTTGTGGTGTGTTTAAATCAGGCCGAGTTCCTCTTGAAGTTCCCTTGCATTTTTAAGGTGATTTTTGCCTTAAATCTTACATTAATTGTTCCTTATGGTTAAGCTCAAGCTTGGAGTATAACCATATCTTATTTTGATGTATTAAACATGTCTAAATAGTGCGGTGAATTTACCTCTAAGCTGCCGAGTTCATACAAGGAGAAATCAAGATATAAACACCTTAAACTTATGATTTTTAAGCACATATATAAATTGTGCCGAGAGTGGAGTTTAACATATGGGTTATATTAACCTAGAAATGGAAAAAAAATGACTAAGATAAATTAAGCTAGTCATTTAAGAGATTTAGTTAACATAATGGTCAAATTATGACATTATGTGGAAAAATATTTAAACTAAAGTGAGGCCGTGAGTTTATGTATATTTTGAGACATTTAAAGTGTAATTTATTTTGCAAGTTCAAGGTTGTAATAAGGCCATGTCATTAGGCCATTTTAATTTAAGTTTATAAGCTTATTTAGTTAAATTTATGCTTATAATTAAGTTTGGGGCCAAACCATAATTACTGTAAAATTAGAAAGCCGTGGGCTTAATTTAGAGGAATTTAGGGTTTTTAAATGAATTTAATAAAAATTATAACCTTTTATAAAGTTTTGTGTCAAAATTGTAAAAATAGAAAAGTATAGGGTATTATTGGTGATTACCGAAAGTTTGGTTCCCATTTGGTATTAGAAGTCAAAGTTGACTATATAGGAGACTTTGACCAAGTTTGGAGAATTTTAGAAATTAAAATACTACCTTATATTAAGATAAGTATTAAATTGTAAAAGATTTATAAGAGATGGGGCTATAATGTATTTTCTGAAACTTTGGGGTACTAAATGGGATTTAGTACAGCCCTTAAGTTATTAGGAATTTTAGAAGTTTATTTGGTTAAATTGGGAGTTTATATGAATTATATAAGTATAATATATGATATTTCATGACATTGTTACAAATGGGTAACATATGGGTCAAAACCGAGATTTATGGAGAGTATAAGGTTAGGAATAATATTTATAACCTTTTGGTATAGTTTGGTAATTTTTGGAATTATATATAAGGTTTTATTAAGATATATGTATAATATATAGTTTTAATGGAATTAGAAAACTATGTATTATAAATTGGGAAGATTTGGAATATATACAAAGTTTGGTGGTGGGAATTTAATTAAAACAGTCCTAGGGGCTGTTCGAAAATTATAGCCTTTAAAAACTATAGGTTATGATTATATCAAGGTTTAAAGATTATAATATAAGGTATATGTTATAAGTGTAACAATAGTATATATTTGAGGTTGATTTGTGATTTATAGAAGTTAGTGGTTTATAGTGAAAGCCGAAAATATTAGGGGCTGTTTGGTATTTTTAACAAGTTACAACTATATGTTATAATTGTTTTAATGACATAAATGTCATAATATATGTTATATAACTATAATGTAACAATATATTAATTATGTGGTGGATTTTGTAAATATTTAAGAACATAGGTGCTGTTCGGAAATATTAACATTTTTTAAATGGAATTTATAATATGGTTTTAATGTTATAAGGGTTATAACATTTATAGTATAAGAGGTGTTCATTAAAAAGAATGAATATATATATTATAAGACTTACCATATAATAAATAGTTCCATAAAACATGTATAAATATAAATATATGTTATGGTGTAGAAAATGTAATGTGGTTCAATAGCTATAAATTATCATAATTAAAATGATAATAGATAAAGAGAAAAGAATTATAAACATTAGATATGGAAATTCTAATGTTAAGAGTATACATGGGATAATAAGGATTTAAATAATTCAAGGTACTTTTACATATGAATTATACTTCATTAAATTTGGAAAAAACAAACCTTAGGAAAATAAATACTAAGGAGAGTTGTATAATACTTGATAAAGAGTCCTACATACGATATAGAAACAAAACTATACGATGTACAGACATACATTAAGTTACATGCGATAACAAAGTTCAACAATGAGTATATTAATATACGAGACAAGACTACGCATGTAATGTAACACTTTTTCCAAATATCGTGTTAAGCCGAAAACCCGACAAACGTTGACAGTTAATAACGGGGGATTAACCGGGAGTTATTAGTGACGGTACGGGGTACCGTAGAGTGTTGTGTTGTTATACGGGATGCTAATCAGTAGCGTTATGTATTGTTTAGACTGTTAGAGAAGACACACGGAGCATAGGATCTTGCTGATTCATACTCCACCGTAATACATCAGGGTGAACGGTATGTTGTTATGTGTCTCTGATTGTCTCTGAGGGCTTCCTCAGTTCAGACTTCTGTGTGATCTGTGATAAGATTGTTTGTCTAAATGTGTTAATTAATATGCATGAATTGTATATTTATAGCTGCTTATTATTTACTGTTGTTGAGTTAACAGTATCGGTTCGTATATATGAACCTATAAAAAAAACGAACTAGCGGCTATGGTGCTATCTTATGTGAAATATAAGGATCGTCAGAAAAACGATGTAGCACTAGGATAATAAGATATAATATATATATATATATATATTATCCGAGACTTTTATACGGAGCATTGGCCTTGCTAAACGCCGCTCTCGTATCTAACACTGGATCCCGAGTTTACAGACTCCGGATTGGACTAATGACCTTAGTCTGCTGTGTTAGAAAATTTGGTAATGCGATGCGATGGTATAATTAATAAGTGAAAGATAGTAAAGCCAAGAGGATGTGGCTCTTGGTGCGCGCTGTGATCACAAAAACGATACCAGGATGTCCGCGTACGGGTCCGTAAGTATCAAGAAAATTTCCCGTGGGCTAGAATGGCTCGTTGGTCGGAGACTCTACCGCTGGAGTGGCTACTGCCGTGGGTGACCCGCCATAATATATGGGTAATTAGAGAGATGTCGTTTTTAACGAGACATTGTCACTAGGTATAACTGAACAATTAATACAGCTGAGACTTATACAGTGGCGAACAATATTGGTTTCTACACCATGGACGAGGACTAATACCTGTTTACTATTCTCGTTGTTTCGCTTTGTTGTTCATTGGTTATACTTGTGGTATATTATGTGTGTTGATGGTTGTGTTATTGTATGGATATTACTGTTAATTGTTTTACAGTTTAAATATTAAAACGGTATTGCATGAAACGAATCCCATGCTCTCGACCAATTAATTGAGGGGTTTGAGGGGGCATGACGGGGCATGTGATGACATACTCAGCAGGGGCTGATTCCATACCACAAACCATTTTTATTTCAGGAGATTAGCTGGTGGGTCGTGGGGCGTGACGGTTGTGATATTACTGTTGGTTAAAACTTGGTACGGGTGATAATAATGTTGTTTGGACTCGGGTTGTGTAACCGAGGTGTAATTTTGTTAGATGCTCACGAGTACGGTCTGTAATAATCGGTTATTGTTGGATTTGTTTTTAGATTGTTTAAATACTACTATCTATCTCTTGTGGTCACTGCGGGAATACGTTTCACAAGTTGATTATCAGGTAATTCGTTATCACCCGTATGGGCGAGTGATAACAGTGACACCATTAGAGCGACAGTCTGTTATTTACCGCTGCGATTTATTTATTTGTGCGATAGTTATATTATAATTAGGAGCCGAATTAGTAGGGGTGTTACAAAAGTGGTATCAGAGCGGAGTACCGCTCTGATTACAAGAGATAGTAGTTTAAGTACCGTGAGATTAGGTTGTTCACACACCAGTACCAAGGAGATAGTTGTAAATGATTTGAGTTAGGTTATGGTAGGGAAAAGTACAGTATTTATACCAAGAGCTGACTTTGGTTCTGAATTCTTCAGATGTCTTCTGGAAGGCGTTCGACTGGAGAGGCAGAGGAGGTGGTGGAAGAGGCGGCGGGCCTGGAGGAGGTCCTCCTGAGGCCCCAGCCGTGGGCGTAGCAGAGACGGTAGCAGCCGTCTTCACTCAGCTGGCCAGATGGGAGGTGTCCATATAGGAGCACCACCTGTAGTCCCACCCGTACCCGCACCTAGAGAGCCGAATTGGCTAAAGAGCGTAGCTGATACGCGAGTACCTACCTATGACGGAGTTGCTGACCCCACCGTCCTGGAGAGATACATTGTTGAGCACGAGAAGGCCTTCGATGCCATTCATGTGCCTGCTGAGCACCGGGTCGGTATAGCAGCCTTCCATCTGAGGGACGCCGCCAGCACTTGGCGGAGGTCCGTGAAGGCACATTACACTCCTATAGAGGGTTTTGGTTGGACAGACTTTGTGGAATTACTGAGAGAGAAGTACTATCCTGCTCATTTGAAGCAGAGGAAGAGAGAAGAGTTTGAGGCCCTGAGGCAGGGTAGTATGACAGTAGATCAGTACTACTCCTTATTCATTGGGCTCTTGACTTTGTCCCAGGAGTTGTTTATTCTGATGCGGTGAAGTGGAGAAATTTAGAGGCGGGTTGCGATATGCTATCAAGGCCGCCATGGGTGCTACCTTGTACCCTACGGTCCAGGTAAAATTAATTGACAGTTTATACCTGTAACTCAGTTTGATTTATTACAAGTTCGGGAAACTCATTGATGCATTACAGGAGTGTTATGACGCTGCTTCTCGGACTGAGATGATGGTGAATAGCCGGAGGACGGCCAGGGACAGAAGCGTAAGGCCCCTGAGAAGGAGGCGGAGGTTGAGGCTGGAAGCGGAGGCAGTAAGGGTTGGAAGTAAGAACCACCTTAAGTTATTTAATCCATTTAAGTTATTTACTTACTGCCTGCTTTTATACCTGCTATTCCTGACACTTTGACGATCACAGGAAGAAAAAGTTTTCCTGGAGGGTGTAACACCCCATCCAACAACCAACACATAACAACAAGCTGCAGCGGAAACTCAACTCATCACATTACTTATTCCAATGGGTTACACGCCGTTAACCACCCACGTGGCTAACAAGGCTAATACATGTACATTTGTATCGGTCTGATGGACTAGATTCCCGAGCAACTACACAATACAATTCACATTCCATCTTCAACATTTATTATATACATACACTTCCCCTGTACCGAGTATTTACAACTACTGCCGATAACAATTTCGGTCTTACTACGCCTATCATATTCATGCCATTTAAATGGCTACCCATGTATAACATCTGCCCGTCCTACTCTCGAACGGCTTCCAGCTCTCCGTACCTGAAATAGGAAAAGAAGAGAAAGGGTGGCCCCCAAGGGGCTCAGCACCTTTGCTGGTATGGTAATCCCGCAGCCCGCATACTACCGGGCCACGCACGACTAATTGTCGTCTTAGCATGCAGTTGTTATATTTAAATCATGCATACAAACCATAAACATACCACTCATAATATTTCGCCTCAATGGGCTCAACCAATGGCCAACACATCCACACTTAACCAACCATCCAATGATTCCTTTAACCCTAGAGTGGCTCTCCCCTAAAACGGAGCTACTTCCTTAATAAACGGCATGTACCCATTAATCGGGTTATCCTCAAATGCCTCTTGTCGCAACTGGGATTCATTCCATGATCCACACATTCCATATCCTACAACATACTCCTTCCACATAACAAAACATAACAAACCTTTCTTGCTTCGATGTACACATGACAACGTTGCATTCATTTAAAACATCCAATATATATATATATCAAAGCATAGCAAGGGAATTTGCATAGCATTATAACATTACATACACCATAAAATCGGTCTCACAAGGAACCTTCCACCATAGTTAGTATACCAGGTGAGCCTAGGGATTTTTGCCAATCCCATGTTAAGCTCGTAACCATCCTCGTTACCGTCCGGTTATATAGAACGGTTAACTTATACCCAAGGTGTGTCGGATATAGTAATCCCAAGCACACCGAAATAACATACGTATGCCCCTGTGGCCCGACGTGAGTCAGTAAACTAGCTTTGGATAAGCTAAGGGAAGGTAGAAACCAAATTGGAATACCACCTATACATACACCAAGAGAGCCGAAACGGATAGATAACGACTCCCGTCCATCACACGCGTGGCCGGAACAACCGGACTCCTCACCCCCGTTAGTACATATACACTCAATAATAAGTAGTTAGAGATCCATTATGGAGCCCTACCACATCCACACACCATACGGTATCATAACCGAGTTAAGCACACAAGGGAGGTTCACACACTTGCATACAAAACCATATCCATCTAACTCACACATAGCCGTGGTTAGAACGTTCCCAAGGTTTGGGCCGTCAACTCCGAATACCGGTCACTCATGTGTTCCTAGTTTTAGTTAGCTAAGGTTTAACACATATTTGAGGTTAAACGGCATCGGATACCAATTCGCCACATAAATGAATTACTATAAACTCATTACATGTTTTAATCTTACAAGGTGGCAAACACTCAAGAAAACATATTGGCATACAAGCCGGTGTAATCCGTTAGGACACAGGTTGCAAGAAAACCATACCTGTCACCGGGTCCACTTTACCACGTCCTCTTATGTTCCTCGAGCAAATTCTCGAACAACTGTTAACATCACATGTTCTTTTATTAACATTGGGGTAACATGTTTGTTTTAAAGTCTAATGCTTATAACTTTCCCCGTTAACTTGGTTAAATAACTTTACATTTTTAACACGTTTTACTCTCGCATCTTAATACAACTTTAGCCCACTTCATTGTCATTAAAACTCACCTAACATGTCCTTAACATCCTTATAACATCATTACCTACCAATCCCCATCATCACATATGATTTCATAACCTTAAACCATGTTTTTGGTCCGACCGACCCACCGTCCGACCCACAACTGGGTCGGTCCATTACAGACCCTTTTACTTCCTTATAATCATGCCCGTCCGACCCACGTCCGACCCACCATTCTGGGTCGGTCCATGTGCGAACATTTTCCTTCCTTTGAAACTTGACCGACCGACCCATGTCCGACCCAACCTTGGGTCGGTCCATTACCTTACCAGAACATTCAACCTACACTTACAGAGGCTCGACCGACCCAAAAACTGGGTCGGCCCCTGGGTCGGTCGCCTTCTATACTTAACCCAAACTTTGCCAACTTCACCAAACTTCTCCTAAGACCTCTTAATGTGTTCTAACATCATTTGGCACTTCAAACACACCCTTAAGATATTCTTAAACCTCACAAAACTATTTTTTCCTAATTCCTTAAACCTTTACTTATATCTCCACAAATTCCTAACACTTACAATGTTTCTCCTTATGATTTCTAGGTGGCATTTCACCTATAATGACCACAATACCAAGGTGTTTCCTCTACACCTTATCATCACCTCTCAATTTCTTTTCTCACTAACTAAATCTCCTTTTTCACATCATACCTAAACATCACTTATTCCTTGAACACCAACTTACCTAAACCTTAAACAACTTCTCCAAGACTTTAATACATTCACAAAACACCCTTGAATTCCTAGAACTTCCAAGACAACACCTAAATCCTTGCATCACTCCAAACCCCTTAATACATGTTTTCTTCTCAAGTAAACATTATTCACTTTAACCCTTCCTAGTTCACCAAACTCACTTACAACACTTAGAACTTCTTACACATTTTCCTAAATTGGCCATAGCTTCTCTAGCAAATACCCACACCCAAACACTTAGGTTTTTACCTTAATTCATTCAAGAACACCTAAAATCCATCAAACACATTTTATACACAAACTTCACACATAAAGCACTACATCACAATATAGTGCATAACTTAAATTGCTTGGCACTTAGGCCCTAAATGCATGGCTCTTAGGCCCTTAAATTGCATAAACCTTAAACACTGAATTCCCACATAAATATGCCTTTGACCTGCAAATACACCCAACAATACATATTCCTTTAATAAACTCCTTGAGAGCATTTTACTAGCTCATTTACCATTTGCTCTTTAGGTAGTTTAAACAAGCATTATAAGCTTATTTCTCCTAAGGCATTAAACCACATTGAGATAGCTTGTTTACCTCCTTTCCTCACAAATTTCTTTCTTGTTTCCTTGTAGAACCGGTAGGGCATTTCCTTCCTTGTCAACAACTAAACAATATACCAACATTGAAATGAGTATATAAGCTTTAAGCTTTATCTCATTGTAAACCCTAGTTACATATATTATCTTAAGGTATTAACATGATTGTTTTACCTTGGAATGGAAAGAGAGCTTGAATAATATCAAGAGAGGACTCCTCCTAGCCCTTGGAAGATTCAAATGAAGCTAAACAAGCAAGGTAAAGACACCATGGTGAGGTTAATTTTCGGACAACACCAAACATGAAGGAAACTTGATTTTCCTTTGAGTTTCCTCACCTTGAAGCAAAGGAGAACAAGAATATGTAGAAATACAAGCTCAAGCTCCATCAATGGTGATTCTCCATGGCACCAAAATTGAGCTCTTGAAGATTTGAAAAGGTGGAAGTGTAGAGCTGGGACAACTAAGACAAATATGGTCTTAGAATTTGATTTGGAGCATGGAGTTGGATTTGGCAAGAAATGAAGATGGAGAAGAGAGGTACTATTGCAAACAGGAGAGAATGAAGAAGAGAGGTAGTGGTGGTGTTTGGAACCGTGGGAAATGAAGGAAAAAGGAAGGAGAATGAAGATAGAACTTACTTTTAAAGATATTTATGTACTAAAGTAACTTCTTTTTTTACTTTCTTTCCTTCCTTCCTTTAATTTATTTACATGGTGATGACTCACCTTACTAAAAACCGGCCACCATTTAGCTAGGAGGGTGTTTGGTCTTTGTTGACCAACTTAATCACTTATAACATTATATGTTACAAACTAGTTATAAAAATCACTATTCACTAATAACAAGGCACATAGAAGTGAAATTTTTGATTTCCCATTGATATAGCCACCCAAATGTGATACTATATAGTACACATGTTAATTAAAGAGTAATGATGGACATTTAGCCATTCAAAACTCATTTACAAGACAATTTTTCAAAAACGTGCTTTAAGACTCCTAAAGCACATTTTTGTTTTAACTTGTTTTCAAGCTTGGTTTTCTTTGGTAATTGATTTAATATGTTCATTAACATATAATAAGGCATAGGTATGACCATTAGGCCTTATACACATTTATCCCAAGCTTAGAGCACATTTTTGCTCATATTGACTTTAAGGTATTACCTTGTGTTTTGTTTGGTTTCATTGTCTACCAAAGTTTCCTAAGGACTTAATTAGCCTTATAAAATCATAATTAAATGTTATCAAGTCTTGGTAGGCTCTTTGGGTCCTAACCAAGTTCACTCATAGCTTAGAGCATGTTTTTGCTCAAATGTGTCTTAGTGCTTTATTGCACTTTACTATGGTTTAAATGGTTCATTCATGGTTCTAAGGCACCTTTTTAGCCTTTAAATACCATAGTTAAACATTTACACAACATACCAAGGTTTGGGGTATTTCAATCTACCCCCCTTAAAAGAACTTCGTCCTCGAAGTTCACATTTCCTCGCATCATTGGATTCGAATACGGGAATTACTTATAGCCAAAACTTCCATTACCAACCACCCTTTACATCCAACCTCGGACTTAATGGTCCGGGCAACATATCCCATTATACATAAAATATCATATTCACATGGTAACCTCGGACTCAATGGTCCGGGTACCTTCACCACACTTGCACCCATACAATATCCCTCAGACTCTTAGGTCTGGGTGACATAACCACATTTAGACTCATAGGTCTATGTAACACAACACATTTAGACTCATAGGTCTTGATAGCACACACTTTAGGAGATCAAAGTCAAATAACCCTTATCACCCATACCAAACAACATGTCATAGCATGTATATCAAACAGAAATACCTTTTCCATCTCTCCATGGGTTCGAATCCCACGTTGAGTACATATACATTGTGATCCCGCAGAACCGGTCGCGATGGACACTTTCTGGTCCCCGTTCCTTTGGGAGATCAAAACATTCACTTAATTTTCAACATATGTACTTCTCATGTCACCGGTCCGAAGACAAAGGCTCATACGTCCTCAGCTCGTGAGCAAGTACTACAAAAATATTCTTTACTAGGTTAAGTATATAAGAAGATCTTTATTCAAAATATTAATCGATTGTTTTTAAAACACCAATTGAAAATTCTTTTTGAAAACACCATACAACTCCAAGTCCAGTTTATGCTCCTTGTATCTTTCTTAACATGGTTATTTGTAATCACTTATAGGGAGCTTCAAGAATCATCCAACACTGATGTGATCAGCATCGGTGTTGAACTATCTTTCCACCCCAATTTGTGTTCGGCTTCCCTTGATCTCATGATAATCAAGTTTCACCTCCCACTTCATTTTCAACCAACAATTAATTCAAGCATATCCCATTTTCTATCTTTGAATCCTCTAGTCATAATCATAACATCTCCAAGGGATAGAACTCCGTCTATCAATCATCACCAAATCCAACTTAATTCAAGTTACCTAGGAAATTTAATTCTCACTAGGTTCTATGTCGGTCTATAACCCTTCATAAATCACCACATTGTATATATATACATATATTTTTTATCAAAATACAAACACAGTTTACATTTATGCACCATCGGGGTTTTAGATCCCCGGGAGTTTCTTTACTCCTTCCACTTGTACTCCACACACCACTGTTAAAAAATAACACACTTCCCACAATGGTATTCGCATCTTCTGTGCGCAATTACCACAATTTACCCACAAATAAATGCGTATGTTTTATAAACACACGCGCCAACCATCATAACAATCATTTTGTGCTATGCACACCTAGTTCGCGTACACTTGTACGGTTAACACACTAAGTGGTTTTGCGCTCTAACCCCCTTAAAAGGGATTACGCCCACGTAATCAATCACTAAACCTTGGCTTAAAATGTTCTGCCGTCGTGAAGTGTTTTAACTTCCACGCGGTCTATTACACAATGAATTCTGATTAGAGGATCTTAACCATATTCGCGGTTTAGTTCCTAAACCAAGAATTCGCATTGGAGTTGTAACTCATAACCGGTTTCGGTCCTGGCCTGTGAGGCTTTTAGGTATTGATAACTAGTCATTCATTCATATTCACCATATATATCCGGTACCTGACGCATGGGCTTACTGGCCTCGTTGCGCAACCCTGATAATTATAGGGCTGGTTTGCCCCATTCGTTACGTTGCAGTATTGTACATCTCCAATGTATTACCCTTATCGAGGTAACAATGGTTTCTCAACCGACGCATGGTATCTTTTACCCTGAGCGAATTCGGTGAGTCTCACGATTTTTCATCACTTCTCCAACAGCTTACAGCTACACTACTATGTAATTCACAATGATTGACTTACTTTTACCGACTTACTGTCGGTTGAGATTGAGCTACTACCTAATGTGTAGTGCTCTCTCAGTTATTTACAATATTTGGGGTATATCTATACCGATATTTGGCAGTTAGTGAGTTTAGTCACTTACTGTTAATCATGTCTCTACATTCGTTTGTACAAGTATCCCTTTTATTGGTGTGGCCTTGCATTTCCTATGCATCGGCCATTATAACATTATTCTTTCACCATCAACATGTTCCCAATTCCTAGCTATCCCACTCGCTCATTACTGCACAAGTGCAATACCAAAACACTCATCATACAGAGTGCAGAGGCGTAAACCCTGACAGCAACTCTCTTATGCGATTGCGATAGGAATTTTCACTGAAATCCTTATCATCTAACACTTGCCACCGGCTTACTGCTCGGTTCATTTGTTATCACTTACTGTTGTATCTCCACTGGGTTAACTCACAACTCTGCTTACTCACCATTTTATCATCTAACCATCCTCATCAACGTCGCTTATTGCGCACCGTGTCCTTACTCATTATATAACATCAACTTATACTGCATCCGCTATTATATAGCTTCTGCCATTATGCTGGGTTTATCCGGCCACTTATTTGGCTGATTTTGATATACTACTATATTTTCCCTTGAGCGTTGTTCGCTACAATTTAGCTTCACACACCTATGGTGATTGCTATCACTTATCACACTTCCTGTCTACACAACTGGTATAAACATTCCTTTCGTATTATTCTTATTCAAATCATCCTGGGGTAATAACAACGTGGTCTGTCCTCCACATATTTCTTGAATTTGATTCACATAACTACCGCTCCTGCGGTCTCACAATATCGAGAGGTATTCCCTCTTAATGCAGTGGTTCGCTTACCACTCTATTCACTTATACCACATAAACTTCTACAATCGACCGAATTCATATAACATATCTTACTTATGGCTTATAAGCCTTATTTGCCTTGAGCTGGCTCATTGTAGCTGTCCACACACATGTACTTCTCTGTACAGTATTACCTGTTAGAGGTTGTATTGGCATCCATGACAAGGTTGTTGCATCACATTTCCTTTCATGGGATGCCCCTTAGGATTGCCAGTCCGTCTCCTGAAACTTATGTCTAATCTGGGTGTTAATTTCAACCCTTGTGCTTCTGTCATGTCATTTTGTTCAACAATTGTGCGCCACACCCTTCAAGGATTTCTCCTGGGTGTTTGTCTTTACATCTGGTTCACCAGTTACTGGTACATCTAGTCAGCCACCCTTTTTGCGTTCTTATCCGTTACTATCTTCTTCTGTGAAGATCAACATTCCTAATAATGTAGGTACTCATTGGGAATTTCATCCGTTCATTGCACATTAATGTGTCCATTAGGCATCTGCCTTGCCCTGCTTTTCAGCTATCATGTTTATCCCTGGGGATCCTTAAGTCACATAAGCTGTCTTTACATAACAGTCAGTGCACTTGCACTTCCTGACTCTTTACATTTCCTTGAAATAGACTCACTAGTTCCTTTAGTCCTTTTTTTAACTTAACTGAGTTCTTTGACTTCAAGCATTCCTTGTATTTTCTAGCTCCTTTTGATTTATACGCTGACCGTAGACGGAGTCGACTACTTCCGTGTTTCGGACTCTACTGGTATACATATATGGGGTATCATACTGATACATTACTACTTACCCAACTAACCTATAAGTAGGTCTGTCAGGCCCACATGCTCCTATCGGAGTGCGGTCGTCCCACACAGTTGGTACACTTGTAGTGTCCGTCACACGCCTAGTGAAGTATTCTATTGTCAACCCCCTTATATTGTCCCGTGACATATTTATTCCTTGCTTCCCGAACTTAATCGAGGGAAAGTTTATCCACTGTTGCATCCTTGTCAGTTGCTCTTGGTTTCACTGGTTTGGTTTAAGAAGGTTGGAAAGAAGTGTTGGTTGAAAGAAAATCTGGTTTGAAAAGAAAAGGGTTTGTGAAAATTAGGTTTGAAAGAAAAATTTCCATGGTTTCACAACATCTTCTTACCTTAGCCAAGTCTAGCTTCTTGCTGACTGTGTACTTCCAATTACAGAGGTTAGGCTACACGGCCCTTCCACTGTTATGACGATCACCCTTAACTCCATGGTACTTTTCCAAGTACCTGTAGTGGTTTTGAATTTCCCGAACAGCCCTGTTATAGCAGCACTTGCTATGGCAAGTGCGCCATGCTAACTGGCTATCGGTTTGACACAAACCGGTTTGGTATTGTTTTTATCCCACTGTCATCAGTGGCCTTGTTGGCCCTCACTGATGTTACTGCCCTGATAATGCTTCTCTAGTAATTTCTTACTGTTTTCACATGATATTCATTAACTAGGGTGTTTCCCATTCTGGGACCCCTTTTCCTTAGTATTGTCTTCTCTTTATAAGCCCGTTCCACGCACTTGTCGTGGTTACTGAGACTTGTCTCGTTTTGGGCACTACGTTGTATTCCTTGTCGTTGGTATACCGTTGGTGTATTATTTATCAACTGTGGTTCCGTAGACATTCGTCTCGGGTTTCTACTAATCCATTTCTTGCCGTTGCACAGTTGGTGCATTGCAAGTTGGTTGTTTTTTCGACTGCTCGTCATGTCGACCCAGGTTTGCCGGAAATTCTATTCCGTCTATACACAAATCCTTCATTTGTCGCTATGGAATGCGGTTAACATTGTTTAGATGGAGGCCGTCTCCGTGATTCCCAGTTTTCGGGATCTACCGTGTGACAGGTTCTCCGTACCTAAGGTACTTAATAACGCCCGATCGGGTATTCCCGAGTAAGAGTGGACTTCCATCTCTCTGGCATTCTTCCCAAGTTATCAACAGGATTGTGGAGGGTGGGATGGATATAGTAGGTTTCCAGTATTCACTGGTAGTTTCCTTACTAACGTATTCTCACGCTATCACTCAACCCTTAACCCAAGCACTTAAATCCTAACTCGGTACTTCCTAAGCTCGGTAATTCAGTCATCAGAGCGATACTTCGCTCTGATACCACTTTTTGTACACCCCATCCAACAACCAACACATAACAACAAGCTGCAGCGGAACTCAACTCATCACATTACTTATTCCATGGTGGTTACAACGCCGTTAACCACCCACTGGCTAACAAGGCTAATACATGTACATTTGTATCGGTCTGATGGACTAGATTCCCGAGCAACTACACAATACAATTCACATTCCATCTTCCAACTTTATTATATACTACACTTCCCCTGTCCGAGTATTTACCTTACTAACCTACTACTGCCGATAACATTTCGGTCTTACTAACGCCTATCATATTCATGCATTTAAATGGCTACCCTGTATAACATCTGCCCCGTCCTACTCTCGAACGGCTTCCAGCTCTCCGTACCTGAAATAGGAAAAGAAGAGAAGGGTGGCCCCCAGGGGCTCCACCTTTGCTGGTATGGTAGCCCCCAGCCCGCATACTAACCGGGCCACGCACGACTAATTGTCGTCTTAGCATGCAGTTGTTTATATTTAAATCATCAACAAACCATAAACATACCACTCATACTATTTCGCCTCATTTTGGGCTCAACCAAGTGCCAACACATCCACACTAACCACCATCCAATGATCTTTAACCCTAGAGTGGCTCTCCCCTAAAACGGAGCTACTTCCTTAATAAACGGCATGTACCCATTAATCGGGTTATCCTCAAATGCCTCTTGTCGCAAACTGGGATTCATTCCATGATCCACACATTCCATATCCTACAACATAACTCCTTCCACATATACAAAACAACAAACCTTTCTTGCTTCGATGTACACATGACAACGTTGCATTCATTTAAAACATCCAATATTATATATATCAAAGCATAGCAAGGGAATTTGCATAGCATTATAACATTACATACACCATAAAATCGGTTCTCACAAGGAACCTTCCACCATAGTTAGTATACCAGGTGAGCCTAGGGATTTTTGCCAATCCCATGTTAAGCTCGTTACCATCCTCGTTACCGTCCGGTTATATAGAACGGTTAACTTACCCAAGGTGTGTCGGATATAGTAATCCCAAGCACACCGAAATAAGATACGTATGCCCCTGTGGCCCGACGTGAGTCAGTAACTAGCTTTGGATAAGCTAAGGGAAGGTAGAAACCAAATTGGAATACCACCTATACATACACCAAAGAGCCGAACCGGATAGATAACGACTCCCGTCCATCACACACGTGGCCGGAACAACCGGACTCCTCACCCCCCGTTAGTACATATACACTCAATAATAAGTAGTTAGAGACCCATTATGGAGCCCTACCACATCCACACACCATACGGTATCATAACCGAGTTAAGCACACAAGGGAGGTTCACACACTTGCATACAACAACCATATCCATCTAACTCACACATAGCCGTGGTTAGAACGTTCCCAAGGTTTGGGCCGTCAACTCCGAATACCGGTCACTCATGTGTTCCTAGTTTTAGTTAGCTAAGGTTTAACACATATTTGAGGTTAAACGGCATCGGATACCAAATTCGCCACATAAATGAATTACTATAAACTCATTACATGTTTTAATCTTACAAGGTGGCAAACACTCAAGAAAACATATTGGCATACAAGCCGGTGTAATCCGTTAGGACACAGGTTGCAAGAAAACCATACCTGTCACCGGGTCCACTTTACCACGTCCTCTTATGTTCCTCGAGCAAATTCTCGAACAACTGTTAACATCACATGTTCTTTTATTAACATTGGGGTAACATGTTTGTTTTAAAGTCTAATGCTTATAACTTTCCCCGTTAACTTGGTTAAATAACTTTACATTTTAACACGTTTACTCTCTCGCATCTTAATACAACCTTTAGCCCACTTTATTGCCATTAAAACTCACCTAACATGTCCTTAACATCCTTATAACATCATTACCTACCAATCCCCATCATCACATATGATTTCATAACCTTAAACCATGTTTTTGGTCCGACCGACCCACCGTCCGACCCACAACTGGGTCGGTCCATTACAGACCCTTTTACTTCCTTATAATCATGCCCGTCCGACCCACGTCCCCCCCATTCTGGGTCGGTCCATGTGCGAACATTTTCCTTCCTTTGAAACTTGACCGACCGACCCATGTCCGACCCAACCTTCTGGGTCGGTCCATTACCGAACATTTCCCAACATCTTACAGAGGCTCGACCGACCCAAAAACTGGGTCGGCCCCTGGGTCGGTCGCCTTCTATACTTACCCAAACTTTGCCAAACTTCACCAAACTTCTCCTAAGACCTCTTAATGTGTTCTAACATCATTTGGCACTTCAAACACAACCCTTAAGATATTCTTAAACACTCACAAAACTATTTTTTTCCTAATTCCTTAAACCTTTACTTATATCTCACAAAATTCCTAACACTTACAATGTTTTCTCCTTATGATTTCTAGGTGGCATTTCACCTATAATGACCACAATACCAAGGTGTTTCCTCTACACCTTATCATCACCTCTCAATTTCTTTTCTCACTAACTAAATCTCCTTTTTCACATCATACCTAAACATCACTTATTCCTTGAACACCAACCTTACCTAAACATTAAACAACTTCTCCAAGACTTTGATACATTCACACAACACCCATTGAATCCCTAGAACTTCCAAGACAACACCTAAATCCTTGCATCACTCCAAACCCCCTTAATACATGTTTTCTTCACAAGTAAACATTCATTCACTTTTGACCCTTCCTAGTTCACCAAAACTCACTTACAACACTTAGAACTTCTCACACATTTTTCCTAAATTTGGCCATAGCTTCTCTAGCATATACCCACATCCAAACACTTAGGTTTTTACCTTAATTCATTCAAGAATACCTAAAATCCATCAAACACATTTTATACACAAACTTCACACATAAAGCACTACATCACAATATAGTGCATAACTTAAATTGCTTGGCACTTAGGCCCTTAAATGCATGGCTCTTAGGCCCTTAAATTGCATAAACCTTAAACACTGAATTTCCCACATAAATATGCCTTTGACCTGCAAATACACCCAACAATACATATTCCTTTAATAAACTCCTTGAGAGCATTTTACTAGCTCATTTACCATTTGCTCTTTAGGTAGTTTTAACAAGCATTATAAGCTTATTTCTCCTAAGGCATTAAACCACATTGAGATAGCTTGTTTACCTCCTTTCCTCACAAATTTCTTTCTTGTTTCCTTGTAGAACCGGTAGGGCATTTCCTTCCTTGTCAACAACTAAGCAATATACCAACATTGAAATGAGTATATAAGCTTTAAGCTTTATCTCATTGTAAACCCTAGTTACATATATTATCTTAAGGTATTAACATGATTGTTTTACCTTGGAATGGAAAGAGAGCTTGAATACATATCAAGAGAGGACTCCTCCTAGCCCTTGGAAGATTCAAATGAAGCTAAACAAGCAAGGTAAAGACACCATGGTGAGGTTAATTTTCGGACAACACCAAACATGAAGGAAACTTGATTTTCCTTTGAGTTTCCTCACCTTGAAGCAAAGGAGAACAAGAATAGTAGAAATACAAGCTCAAGCTCCATCAATGGTGATTCTCCATGGGCACCAAAATTGAGCTCTTGAAGATTTGAAAAGGTGGAAGTGTAGAGCTTGACCTAACTAAGACAAATATGGTCTTAGAATTTGATTTGGAGCATGGAGTTGGATTTGGCAAGGAAATGAAGATGGAGAAGAGAGGTACTATTGCAAACCGTGAGAGAATGAAGAAGAGAGGTTAGTGGTGGTGTTTGGAACCGTGGGAAATGAAGGAAAGGAAGGAGAATGAAGATAGAACTTACTTTTAAAGATATTTATGTACTAAAGTAACTTTTCTTCTTTACTTTCTTTTCCTTCCTTCCTTTAATTTATTTACATGGTGATGACTCACCTTACTAAAAACCGGCCACCATTAGCTAGGAGGGTGTTTTGGTCTTTGTTGACCAACTTAATCACTTATAACATTATATGTTACAAACTAGTTATAAAATCACTATTCACTAATAACAAGGCACATAGAAGTGAAATTTTTGATTTCCCATTGATATAGCCACCCAAATGTGATACTATATAGTACACATGTTAATTAAAGAGTAATGATGGACATTTAGCCATTCAAAACTCATTTACAAGACAATTTTTCAAAAACGTGCTTTAAGACTCCTTAAAGCACATTTTGTGTTTTAACCTTGTTTTCAAGCTTGGTTTTCTTTGGTAATTGATTTAATATGTTCATTAACATATTTATAAGGTATGAGTATGACCACTAGGCCTTATACACATTTATCCCAAGCTTAGAGCACATTTTTGCTCATATTGACTTTAAGGTATTACCTTGTGTTTTGTTTGGTTTCATTGTCTACCAAAGTTTCCTAAGGACTTAATTAGCCTTATAAAATCATAATTAAATGTTATCAAGTCTTGGTAGGCTCTTTGGGTCCTAACCAAGTTCACTCATAGCTTAGAGCATGTTTTTGCTCAAACTGTGTCTTAGTGCTTTATTGCACTTTACTGGTTTAAATGGTTCATTCATGTTTCTAAGGCACCTTTTTAGCCTTTAAATACCATAGTTAAACATTTACACAACATACCAAGGTTTGGGGTATTTCAGAGGAGAAGAAGAAGGAGCAGGCCAGCCAAAAGGGCAAGGACAAGGTCCCGATGCTGACCGGGCCTACCTATGATGTCCAGCCTCTTAGATCTGCACCCCCTAAGGGTAAGTGATCTAACCTTGTGAATGAGTTGTGTACTACACTATCCATTACCATCCTTGTACTAATCAGAATGTGATATGATAATAGGATCTGCACCCCAGCGCCACTTTCACTGCAAGCGCTGTGGTAAAGACCACCCGGGTGTCGACTGCACCGGGCAAGCGGTGGACTGCCACCATTGTGGAAAGAAGGGCCACAGGTCGTACGAGTGCTTTGCTAATCCAGAGAGCCGAGCGTACCGCCCGAAGGGGACTCAGAGCGCACCTACTGGAGGAGGTGGAGCTCGAGGTGGCCAGAGGGGGCAGCAGCATCAGCAGCCACAGCAGCAGAACCAGAACCAGAGGAACCCGCCGGGCAACCGTATGCTGAATGCAGCGGGAGCTTCAGGCGCTGGCACTAGTACCCAGCGCGGTGAAGGTTAGTATTTGAAACCTTAACCATTGTATGAGAGCATGACTAAGTGTTAAACGCTTTACCTTAGCATGAATGTGTGTTTTAGTTACCGCTTTAGATAAACGACTCACCTAGGAAACCTTTTACCTCTTAGGAGACTTCGATATCTGCTATCCCACACTTACAAGACAGAGGTCACCTAGATCCGTGGAAGAAAGACGGGAGTACCCTAGTGAGTTGTGTCATGTGGTCAGACCGGGCATGATACTTCTCAGAGAGTTCCTAACCCTAGATGAGCAAATCGCCATAGTGAATGAGTGTAGAGCTTTGGGTAAGGGCATAGGAGGATTTTATACCCCTGTATTTAATAGTGGTTCTAGAATGAAACTGCACATGATGTGCTTAGGGAAAGATTGGGATCCACAAGCTAGGGTTTATCGAGAGGTGAGGATGTAGGTGGCGTATCAACCTAGGATACCTGAGAGTTTCCTAACCTTGGTGAGAAACGCAATGGATATTGCTCAAGACTGTGAGACTTATTCATTACCCGACATGACACCTGACGTTTGCATTATCAACTACTATGAGCAGGGAGGAAACTTGGGATGCACCAGGACGTGATGAGACGACCGAGTCCATCACCAGAGGAATACCGGTTGTGTCATTCTCCATCGGCGATGATGCTGAGTTCATCTATGGAGACCAGAAGAGGATGGATCTAGCAAGCAAGATCATCCTCAAGTCTGGGGATGTGTTGGTATTTGGTGGAGAGTCGAGGCTTGTATATCATGGTATTAAGAGCATTAAGCTCAATACCGCCCACCAGCCTAGTGAATACCCACATCCGACCTGGCCGTTTAAATTTGACTTTCAGACAGTACTGATGATAATAGTAACTAAGTGTGTAACCTTGTATAATACAGTTGGATGAATGAAATAAGAGTTTTGTATCTTCAAGTATGTGTTCAGTTTGTTGACACCGTTAAATCATAACTTCAGGCTACGAAAATGGAAAGGAGGGTACCATCTATCTTAGATATGGCGCAAGCCAAGGAGTCCGGTAATGTCATCACAGGTATGACAATTACAACCGACAGTAAATTAGTGATTTATTGGGACTCGATGCTAATACGAGAGGTGATCTCAGGTACCTTTCCTGTTGATGGTGTTAGTGCTTCCGTATTGTTCGACTCAGGGGCTTCGCATTCTTTTATTTCCTCGACATTCGCTAAGAAGCTGGGGCCACCCCCGAACAGCTTTCAGACTTTTCAGTCACCCTTCCTTCGAAGGAGAAAGTAGGTTGCACCAGACAGTATACGGGGTTAGAGATCAGCATCATGACTGAGACCTTTCCCATCGATCTGATCGAGTTCAAGAACTTGGGTTTTGACATTATAGTGGGCATGGATTGGCTGCAGAAGCATAGGGGCCGCCTTCATTGTGCAGAGCATCGACTACTACTGAAGGGGCCGAGCGGCAAGACAGTGTCATACCGCAGTGTGAGGAGAGAGCCGACTGTCAAGATCGTGTCAGCATTGTCCCTGATGAAGGATGTTAGGAAGGGCCGACAAGCCTTCCTCTGTTATGTACAGACACGAGACAGACGTGTGACGACGTAGACATTCCAGTCGTGGTAGATTTTCCCGACTTATTTCCTGATGAGCTGCCAGGCATGCCGCCTGTGCGCGAGGTTGAGTTCGCCGTCGACTTGTTGCCAGGTACGGGCCCCATTGCTAAGGCACCCTACCGTATGGCACCGGCTGAGATGAGAGAGCTGAAGCTACAGCTGGAGGACCTCCTCGACAAGGGATTCATTCGACCTAGTGTTTCTCCTTGGGGTGCTCCAGTACTGTTCGTCAAGAAAAAGGACGGCAGTATGCGACTCTGCATCGACTACCGCGAGCTGAATGCGGTTACAGTCAAGAACAAGTACCCATTGCCACGAATAGATGATTTATTTGATCAGCTGAGAGGGGCCAGTGTGTTCTCGAAGATAGATCTCAGATCTGGCTACCATCAGATTAGGATTGCAGAGGGTGACATTGAGAAGACAGCTTTTAGGACACGGTATGGACACTACGAGTTTACCGTTATGCCATTCGGATTGACGAATGCGCCAGCCATATTCATGGATTTGATGAACCGTCTCTTTAGAGAACAGCTTGATAGTTCAGTTGTAGTCTTCATCGACGATATCCTGATCTATTCTAAGACCAAAGAAGATCATGAGTTACATTTGAGACAGGTGTTGAATATTATGAGAGAGAACCAGCTGTATGCCAAACTCTCTAAGTGTGAGTTCTGGTTGGACAGCGTGTCATTTCTAGGACACATTATATCAGCTAGCGGCATATCTGTAGATCCTGCTAAGATTGAGGCAGTAAAGAGTTGGCCAAGGCCGAAGACAGTCACAGACGTCCGTAGCTTTCTGGGTTTGGCCGGTTATTATCGAAGGTTCGTGAAGGACTTCTCCAAGGTGGCCAAACCGATGACGAGTCTAATGAAGAAGGAGTCCCAGTTCTTATGGTCTGCAGAGTGTGAGCAGTCCTTTCAGACGCTGAAGGATCTCCTGACATCGGCGCCCGTTCTTACTATCCCTGAGGGCACCGATGGGTTCGAGGTATATTGTGATGCCTCTGGAACCGGTCTAGGCTGTGTGCTTATGCAGCACGGGAAAGTAGTTGCCTACGCATCCCGACAGCTGAAGAAGCATGAGGTGAATTACCCCACACACGACCTTGAGTTAGGCGCAGTAGTCTTCGCTTTGAAGATCTGGCGACATTATCTATACGGTGTGACAGTCACTATCTACTCTGATCACAAGAGTCTACACAGCATCTCTTCTCTCAGAAGGAGCTGAACATGCGACAGAGAAGATGGGTCGAGTTCTTGAAGGACTACGACATAGACCTGAGGTACAAAGAGGGCAAAGCGAATGTAGTTGCCGACGCCCTGAGCCGCAGAGCTCATTCATTGTTTACACTATTAGCGAGCAGCAGTATGATTGATGAGATACGAGCTGCACAGGAGAGTGATCAGTATATGGAGAGCATCAAACAGAAAATGTCAGAGGGTTGTTTTGAGAGACAGAAGTATGATTTCGAACTGTGTAATGATGGCATACGACTGAATGGCCGATTATGTATTCCGGAGTCTCTCCTGACCTGAAGGAGAAGATACTCCAGGAGGCTCATTGCTCGTCCTTATCCGTCCACCCTGGTTCTTCGAAGATGTATAAGGATTTGAAGGTCATTTCTGGTGGAGCGGGATGAAGAAGGATGTAGCTGAGTACGTGGCTAGATGCTTGACCTGTCAGAAGGTTAAGTTTGAGCATAGGAGACCCGGAGGTTTAGTGCAGTCTATGCCTATTCCTTGCTGGAAGTTCGAGGACATCTCGATGGATTTCGTTGTTGGTCTCCCACCGACTAAGGGAGGACTGAACACGATTTGGGTCATTGTGGACCGTCTGACGAAGGTGGCAAAGTTTGTTGCTATGAAGGATACCTGGAACGTTCCGAAGTTAGCGGACTTGTTCCAGAAGGAGGTGATCCGGCACCATGGTGTGCCAAAGACTATTGTTTCTGATAGGGACCCTCGATTTTTGTCCAGATTCTGGGGACAGGTTCAGGAAGCCTTGGGTACGAAGTTGAAGCTTAGTACGGCGTTCCATCCACAGACCGACGGTCAGAGTGAGAGGACCATCCAGACACTGGAGGACATGCTGAGAGCATGTGCCTTAGATTTTCAGGGGAGCTGGTTAGAGCGTCTACATTTGATAGAGTTCGCCTACAACAACAGCTACCACTCCTCGATACAGATGCCACCGTTCCAGGCACTTTATGGTAGACCGTGTAGGACTCCTTTATGCTGGGATGAGGCCAGCGAGACTACGCTTCTAGGACCAGAGTACCTAGAGCAGATTAAGGAGGATGTCCTACAGATTCGCAAGAACATGAGGGCAGCTCAGGACCGGCAGAAATCATGCAGACACCAGGAAGGGACATTGAGTTCACTACCGACGATATGGTATTCCTTAGAGTGTCACCCATGAAGGGGATATTCCGGTTCGGGCAGAAGGGCAAGTTGAGCCCGAAGTATGTTGGACCTTATGCGATTAGGGAGCGAGTGGGCCCGTTAGCCTACAGACTGGATTACCAGCAGAGCTCGGGAGGGTGCACGACGTCTTTCACGTTTCACAGTTGAAGAGGTATGTGCCCCATCCATCGCACGTTTTACAGCCAGAGACTTTAGAGTTGGACCCCGCTCTACGATATGAGGAAGTACCACTCCGCATTCTCGATACGAAGACGAGACAGACTAGGAACAAGACCGTTAGCATGGTCAAGGTTCTCTGGTCGAACCATGAGGTGGAGGAGGCTACATGGGAGTTAGAGGACTCCATGAGAGCGAAGTACCCAGCACTCTTCGAGTAGTAGCTGTGATACTTGTACGGGTTCGTGGTCAAACCCTTTTTAAGGGGGGTAGACACCACTTGGCTTGCGCATATGTTATGCATTAGGTTTTGTTTTGTGGTGTGTTTTGTTGTATGCTGCGATACATGTTGTTGTTGATACATTTATGTATGTGCCTTAGTGCACCTGGTTGAATATATATAGTACCGCTGAGTACTTTTGTTGATGATTGTATGTGCACCTTGTTTAGTGCTATGAAACGAATGAGTTTATACCATGAGTTTGGCTATTTGATATATGCTGTATGTATAGACTAGGTCTGAACCTAGTGGGAGTTACTCCCTAGCGATGGACTGTTTGGTTACTTAGTGGAACTTGATTCCTTAGGTGAACTGTAGATGATTAAGGACTTCGGGACGAAGCCTTTTTAAGGGGGGTAGACTGAAATACCCCTAACCTTTAAAACTTAATTAAATGATCTATTAATTATCTAAGATGGTTAATAAACATCTAAATATTATTGGGGAACAATCTAAAAGATCTCAACAAGGCAAAACACGCCTTAAGATCGGTAAAGCCAAAAATGTGCTTTAAAGCACCATAAAGATTGTATGACCTCAAATAGGATCCAAAGTGGATTCCTAAGTATTATAATGAAGTAAGGAACACAACAAAACCGTTCTCAAAGAAAACTAAGCTCAAAAACAACCGGTGACACAAAAATGTGCACTAAAACACCTTAAAGCACGTTTTTGTGTATGAGCTCAAAGATAATGACTTTTTGTCATTTAAAGACTGTAATATATTATTTAAATCATTAATTTGATATAATAGACTATTTTATAAAGTCTAAATCAAGTTTGAAAATAAAAATCAAAATATGCCATTTAAGTATGAATAGTAACCCAAATAGTGCATTTTTGGACAAATTGACCAAGTTTGGTCAATGGTCAATTAATTGACCCATTTGACACCATGGAGTCGGCAGGCAAGGAGGAGGGGAGACAGCTCACAAAACATTGATTGCTAATTAGTTACCTAACACCATTTTACTTTTGAAAAAGTAACTTTTCTAATCATTTTAGCCATTCCAATCATTCCCTTGCCTCTTGCTCCCATTCCAGCCGCAGCACCCCTCCAAACTCTCTCAACTGGTTCTTGAGTTAGGAAGACAATTCAAACTCTTAAGCTCTTAAGGTAAGGTTTTAAGGCCATTTTTAGCTCTTTTTCTTCATCTCTTCACTACCTACACTTAGATCTCGTGGCTCATCAATTCCTATGGCTCATTCTCAGTGTTCTAAGGTTAGAACAAGCACCAAACTCGGCTGAAGCAAGTCTAGGGGCCAAGGTTGTCAAATTTGCATTTTAAGGTAAAAACATACCTTAAGCCTCTACTCTTCATCGATTTTCTTCCTTTGATTTTTATGAGTTTATACACTCATAATCTTCATATTTACATGTTCATCAGTTGGTTAGCCATTTGGAGCAAGGGTGGCCGAGATCCAAAGGAAATACCCTCTTTAAGGCATTTTGCCAAGGTAAAACCTATTACCACAGCAGCTTGTTGTTGGCTATTTTCCTATGTCTATATGATGAATTTAACACCTTGTGGTGTGTTTAAATCAGCCGAATTCCTCTTGAAGTTCCCTTGCATTTTTAAGGTGATTTTTGCCTTAAATCTTACATTAATTGTTCCTTATGGTTAAGCTCAAGCTTGGAGTATAACCATATCTTATTTTGGTGTATTAAACATGTCTAAATAGTGTGGTGAATTTTCCTCTAAGCTGCCGAGTCATACAAGGAGAAATCAAGGTATAAACACCTTAAACTTATGATTTTAAGCACATATATATTGTGCCGAGAGTGGAGTTTAACATATGGGTTATATTAACCTAGAAATGGAAAAAATGACTAAGATAAATTAAGCTAGTCATTTAAGAGTTTAATAACATAATGGTCAAATTATGACATTATGTGGAAAAATATTAAACTAAGTGAGGCCGTGAGTTTATACTATATTTTGAGACATTTAAAGTGTAATTTATTTTGCAAGTTCAAGGTTGTAATAAGGCCATGTCATTAGGCCATTTTAATTTAAGTTTATAAGCTTATTTAGTTAGATTTATGCTTATATAATTAAGTTTGGGGCCAAACCGTAATTACTGGAAAATTAAAGCCGTGGGCTTAATTTAGAGGAATTTAGGGTTTTTAAATGAATTTAATAAAAATTATAACTTTTATAAAGTTTTGTGTCAAAATTGTAAAAATAGAAAAGTATAGGGTATTATTGGTGATTACCGAAAGTTTGGTTCCCATTTGGTATTAGAAGTCAAAGTTGACTATATAGGAGACTTTGACCAAGTTTGGAGAATTTAAGAAATTAAAAACTACCTTATATTAAGATAGTATTAAATTGTAAAAGATTTATAAGAGATGGGGTATATTATTTCCGAAAACTTGGGGTACTAAATGGATTTAGTACAGTCCTTAAGTTATTAGGAATTTTTAGAAGTTTATTTGGTTAAATTTGGAGTTTATATGAATTATATAAGTATAATATATGATATTTATACATTGTTACAAATGGGTAACATATGGGTAAAACCGAGATTTATGGAGTATAAGGTTAGGAATAATATTTATAACCTTTTGGTATAGTTTGGTAATTTTTGGAGTTATATATAAGGTTTTATAATATATGTATAATATATAGTTTTAATGGAATTAGAAAACTATGTATTATAAATTGGGAAGATTTGGAATATACAAAGTTTGGTGGTGGGAATTTAATTAAAACAGTCCTAGGGTCTGTTCGAAAATTATAGCCTTTAAAAATATAGGTTATATTATATTAAGGTTTAAGGATTATAATATAAGGTATATGTTATAAGTGTAACAATGAAATATAATTGGGTTGATTTGTGATTTATAGAAGTTTAGTGGTTTATAGTGAAAGCCGAAAATATAAGGGGCTGTTTGGTATTTTAAACAATTACAACTATATGTTATAATTGTTTTAATGACAAATGTCATAATATATGTTATATAACTATAATGTAACATATATTAATTATGTGGTGGATTTTGTAAATATTTAAGAACATAGGTGCTGTTCGGAAATATTAACATTTTTAAATGAATTTATAATATGGTTTTAATGTTATAAGGTTATAACATTTATAGTATAAGAGGTTTCATTAAAAAGAATGAATATATATATATATAAGACTTACCATATAATAAATAGTTCCATAAACATGTATAAAATAAATATATGTTATGGTGTAGAAAATGTAATGTGGTTCAATAGCTATAAATTATCATAATTAAAATGATAATAGATAAGAGAAAAGAATTATAAACATTAGATATGGAAATTCTAATGTTAAGAGTATACATGGGATAATAAGGATTTAAATAATTCAAAGTACTTTTACATATGAATTATACTCCATTAAATTTGGAAAAAACAAACCTTAGGAAAATAAATACTAAGAGTGTATAATACTGATAAAGTTACATACATATAGAAACAAACTATATGATGTACAGACATATTAAGTTACATGCGATAACAAAGTTCAACAATAGTATATTAATATACGAGACAAGACTACACATGTAATGTAACACTTTTTCCAATCTCGAGTTAAGCCGAAAACCCGACAAACGTTGACAGTTAATAACGGGGGATTAACCGGGAGGTATTAGTGACGGTACGGGGTACCGTAGAGTTGTGTTTTATACGGGATGCTAATCAGTAGCATTATGTATTGTTTAGACTGTTAGAGAACACACGGAGCATAGGATCTTGCTGATTCATACTCCACCGTAATACATCAGGGTGAACGGTATGTTGTTATGTGTCTCTGATTGTCTCTGAGGGCTTCCTCAGTTCAGACTTCTGTGTGATCTGTGATAAGATTGTTTGTCTGAATGTGTTAATTAATATGCATGAATTGTATATTTAGCTGCTTATTATTTACTGTTGTTGAGTTAACAGTATCGGTTCGTATATATGAACCTATATAAAAACGAACTAGCGGCTATGGTGCTATCTTATGTGAAATATAAGGATCGTCAGAAAAACGATGTAGCACTAGGATAATAAGATATATATATTATCCGAGACTTTTATACGGAGCATTGGCCTTTCTAAACGCCGCTCTCGTATCTAACACTGGATCCCGAGTTTACAGACTCCGGATTGGACTAATGACCTTAGTCTGCTGTGTTAGAAAATTTGGTAATGCGATGCGATGGTATAATTAATAATGAAAGATAGTAAAGCCAAGAGGATGTGGCTCTTGGTGCGCGCTGTGATCACAAAAACGATACCAGGATGTCCGTACGGGTCCGTAAGTATCAAGAAAATTTCCCGTGGCTAGAATGGCTCGTTGGTCGGAGACTCTACCGCTGGAGTGGCTACTGCCGTGGGTGACCCCATAATATATGGGTAATTAGAGACATGTCGTTTTTAACGAGACATTGTCACTAGGTATAACTGAACAATTAATACAGCTGAGACTTATACAGTGGCGAACAATATTGGTTTCTACACCATGGACGAGGACTAATACCTGTTTACTATTCTCGTTGTTTCGCTTTGTTGTTCATTGGTTATACTTGTGTGAAATACCCCAAACTTAGATATGGTTTTAAATGATAAACTACGATATAAGGAGGCTAAATAACGCCTTAGAAACCTTAAGAAACATTTCTAATCAAAGAAAATATAAGGAAACACCAAAAGAGCAGTTTAAGCAAAAACGTGCTCTAAGCTTGGAGAGACTTGGGAGAGTACCCAAATATTGTTCTAAGACCTTAGTAATATCCTAATGGTCATTTTAAATCAATTACCAAAGAAAACCAAGCTTGAAAACAAGTTAAAACACAAAATGTGCTTTAAGGAGTCTTAAAGCACATTTTTGAAAAATTGTCTTGTAAATGAGTTTTGAATGGCTAAATGTCCATATTACTCTTTAATTAACATGTGTACTATATATCACATTTGGAAGTCTATATCAATGGGAAATCAAAAATTTCACAACAATGTGCCTTGTTTTTGTGAATAGTAACTTAATTAAGCTAGTTTATAACATAAGTCAATTTAGTTTACTTAGTTGGTCAAACAAGACCATGACTAGCCTAATTAATAAAGGGGGCCGGTTTTCTAAGGTTGTGACTCATCATGAGTAGCCAAATGATATTAGAAAAGAAGAGAGAAAAGTAAGGAGTTACTATTTACTTTAAGGAAACAAATATCTCACTTTACTTACCTCTCTCCTCATCTCTTCATTCTCCATCTTCTCCACCGGTTTTCTTTGCTCTCTTTCTTCTCTCTCACGTAAAACTCAACCTCCATGCTAGCTCCATCTAGCTTTGATCACTACTTGCTCATTTTAGCTCCAAAACCAAAACAAATTACATATTCCTCTTAGTTCGCTCAAGCTATCTCTTTCTATCTTTTCAAAACTTCAAGAGCTTTGATTTGGTGCCAAGCCAAACCACCATTAGAGAGGAAATTCAAGTTTGAGACTCCATTGGCTTCTCCATTCTCTTAAGGTAAAGAAAGTGTAAGAAAATCTAGTTTCCATCACTTTTCTTCTTGACCGAAAATGTATGCTCATGAGGCTTCATTTTAATGCCTTGTCTAGCTTGTTTTCTACTCTTCAAAGGATTGAGAGGTCCTTCTTGCTTCATATCCAAGCTTGTCTTAAGAAACCAAGGTAAAACAATCACCTTAATACCTTAAAGCACATTTTAACCCTAGGGTTTGTTCCTTAGGGTTAATGTATTATCTAGTACTCATTGGAGTCATTGGATATTGGTTAGAACATTGGCAAGGAGATATATATTGGTGACCGAGATTGAGCAAGGAAAAACCTAAGGAAGAAAGCTTTTAAAGCTTGTAAAAGAACAAGGTAAATTACTTACCTTAAGGTGTTTTATTGTTTAAGGGAATGGGATTTAGATATGTGATGAGTTTAGTGTAGAGTTTACATTAGAAAAGGGTTATATATGACCTAGGAGAAACAATGATCATGATTGTGAACTTGTGACTAAGGAGCAAATGAGGAAAAAGAGATAGTTTAAGAATATCAAGGTGAATTACAAGAGCATTTTATTTCAATGGGAGCCTTGTTGTGTGTATTCGCAGGTTGAAGGCAAATATATGTGGAAATTCAGTGGTTAAGATTATTGTCATTTAAGGGCCTAAGTGCCAAGCATTTAAGTTTATGCACTATATGATGATGTGGTGTAGTTTTGGTGTAAATTGTGTGCTAAGGTTGTGATGAGAATTTGAGCGATATTGGTTGTTTGATGGAGAAAAACCAAGTTTTAGGATGTGCTATATACTAGAGAACCATGGCAAAATTTAAAGGAGAACTTAAGTGTTTAAGATGTTCTAAGGGAATTTAATGACTAAGGAAGTACTAGGAAATTTTAGAGGTTGTCTTGATGAAAAGGGGTGAAATAAAGTGTTATAATGAGTTATAATGACTTAGGCATTACTATGAAGGATTTAGGAATCAAGAGAATGTATTTGAGTATTTAGGACTTAGGCAAATGTTGTAAACAACTAGGAAGGAAATGATGTGTAGATAGATGGAAGCATAAGCTTGTGAAGAACTATGAGTAGTTGTGTAAAGGGGTTTTAGATGGTGAAAGATGCTTGGGAGATGATGTTATAGTGGTGAGGAAGCATTTGGCATAGTGTTATACTAGTATGAACCACCTCCTAGAAACCTAGTGAAAAACATTACAAGTGTTGGCATTATTACAAGGAAAATGCATAATGACTAAGGTGGATCATGGTGAATGATTTAATGTGTTTAGTGGAGGGCTTAAGGTGTATTTGAGGTGCCCAAATGAGGTTAGAACATGCTAGGATATATGAGGTGAAGTTTGGAGTTGAATGGAATTTGGAAACAAGGTTCTGGAGCCGACCGACCTTAGGGACCGGACCTGCAAGGTCGGTCGAGCTCAAATTACACTACCGGAATGGTCTCTGGAACCGACCGAACTTGAGGACCGGACTTACAAGTTCGGTCGGGCTTGTATTTTGTGAAGGAAATAAGTCTCTGGAATCGACCGAACATGGGACCGGACTTGGCAAGTTCGGTCGAGCTTAATTTCCCACGGGGGAACTCTCGGGAATGGATCGACCTTGGGACCGGACTTGCAAGGTCGGTTGGGGTAGAATTTTCAAACGGTAATGTGTTCTGGAATGGACCGACCTTGGGTAAGGTCGGTCGGAAGTTCGGTCGAGCCTGAAAATATATAAAAATTTTTTTTGAATTCTAAGGATGGTAATAGGTAATAAGGTATACCTTTGGTAGGGTGGT
The DNA here is from genome assembly GCA_023374045.1 of Limonium bicolor. NCBI lineage: Eukaryota > Viridiplantae > Streptophyta > Magnoliopsida > Caryophyllales > Plumbaginaceae > Limonium > Limonium bicolor. Next base: position 297,765,778 of record CM041777.1, on the reverse strand, counting down.
AATGATTAGGACCCTAAGAACTTAAGGGATTAAGTTAAGTTAAGTATAAATTTTAATGTTTAAAGTTAAGTTTGTAAGCTAAGAGGCAAAGACTTGAGAGTTATTGAATGGGAATCTTTAGGAATTAAGTGAGATAAGTAAGGTGCAAATAACTAATGACCTAAAAATGAATCAATGTTTTAGGTTGTGAATTGGGACCCCGGAGAAGGTTAAACAAACGACGATCGACGGTGAACGGTACAATCCTTCTTGTGACATGCTTGCTAACGAGGTGTCCCTCGGCTTGTGTGCTATCTGTTCAATTGCTATGACTAAAACAAGATAAAGCATGCACCCGGTTATTTTGTTCTCGTTGTGTTTGTGTTATATTACACTAACCCGCGAGACTTGAGATTGTTACTAACCAAGTTTAGTACTTACTGAGTTAAGAATAAGAGTTAAGTTTGGTGGTTGTTGGTTAATGCCCGTTTAGGCTTAGCTAGCACATGGTGATTAAGATTTCTACTAACTGGAACTTGAGTGAGGAACCCGGGACCGATCTCCGGTCATGCATGCTAAGGAAAAGGGGGACGATATCTGAATCAGATCCGCCCTCCGCTTAAGGACTTGTCTTCGGACTTGTAGCCTAGGGCGGTTGCCGGCTCAGCTACGCTGGACTCCCGTCCAGAGTAGGTGGCATTAAGATGGTGCGGTGGGATCACCTAAATCCCAGGTTTGAATTAAGCTACAACCATTCCCTTCCAGGAACGGTTTGTAAACTGAGAATAAGTTGAGATTAAGATTAAGGTAAGGTAAGGAACTGAGATTAAGGAAATGAGGACTAAGGAGGGGGTTACTAACCCACTTGATAAGGGAACGCTTGAGTCGTTCATTGTTTGTGAACTATATATGTTCATCTGTGGTTATTGTTATTGCACTTCATATCATGTTTGTGTATGTATCAATTTCCATGCTATCGACAATTAGTCGTCGTAGCCCCGTAGCTTGGGGGCCATGAGAGGGTACCAGCATTCGTGCTGACCCCCTTTGGGGGCTGTTTTTACAATTGCAGGTAAGAGACCCATGAGGACGCACTACGAGAGTAGGAGCGGTTAGACTTAGGATGGGATATTTATTTTGAGTTCAGGTTGTGCCTGTGCACCCGTCTGTTTATATTTAAACTGATTAAGGTTGTGATTATGTCTTAGCTGTTTGTACTCGGTTGGTTGTGGTATTATGGATGGTGATGTTTTGGGTTGGTTAAGTATTTTGGATAAGTGTTGTAAATGTTAAGGCGTTATATTCTAACGATCAGACCGTGGCAAGGTCCAGGTGTTTATTATTTCCGTTGCGACGTATTCGATTAAGGGTTCAGTTTTGCGATAACCACGATTGGCTTTGGATGGGGTGTTACAAAAAGTGGTATCAGAGCGTAGTTACGCTCTGATCAAGAAATACCGGACATGAGTAACCACCGAGTTAGGATATAGTTAAGGAATAAGTGATGTGTTAAGGGTGTGAGAAGTTAGAGTGAGTAGAGTCAGATGACCACTAATAAGTGTGGATCGTCTTTACTGTCTACGGACGTTATAAATTCGTTAACCAAAAGAGTGGGGAATACGAATCTAATGTGAGTTATGCTTGTTCAGATGGCAGGACGTCCTAGGGGAAGCCGAGGTCGCGGCCAAGGTGATGATGCTTCAGGAATACCTGGAGGGCAGACGATCGCAGAGATCGTAGCTGCCGCATTAGGGCACATGCGCTATCAGCCTGGTGTGGGTGCACCACCTCCACCGCCACAACCTAGGGAACCAAATTGGGTGAAGAGTCTTGCAGATCTTCGACCCGCGCACTTTAAGGGGAGACCGATGATAAGTGTCTAAATGAGCATGTTATTTAGGTGTATTTCATGTATAATATTAGCACTTTTCTTCTTGCTCATTTCTCCACTTCGGTTAGTTTTCCTCTAGTTTATGTTTTATTGTTTATCTCACAAAATTATTGGTTTAACATGAGGAAAACCAAGCCGGGAGTGAAGTAGACAAAGAGATGAACGCGTAGACGCAAACGGCTCAGAAAACAGAGTCCAACGAAGAATCTAGAGCCGGTCAAAGTTTGAAGGAAAAAGGCCACAGTCAATGGACTGCAACCGCCTATTAAGTGGCGGTCCTCAGGCGCAACCGCCTGGCGGTCCTCTCAGCCACAACCGCCTATTAAGTGGCGGTCTCCTCACGTGCAACCGCCTGGCGGACACCACCACACCAAACCGCCACCTATCTAGCGGTCTCCCTGGCGGACACCACACCACCAACCGCCTATTAAGTGGCGGTCTTCCACAGGCGGACAAGAAATCGCGCCCAGTCCAGTTTTCTTCCTCGCGCGACTCTGCAACTCGCCTTATCTATCTACCCTGCCGTCGCCTACCTCATTTCGCTCACGCGTATCCAGCTCTTGTCCCCTGCATTAAATGAAGCAATCAATGCTTCAATCAGTGAAGAAATCAACAGAGGCAATCAACTGTAAGTCTTCTACGTAGTCTTCATTTCTTCTATAAATACCCATTCCCTACAGCCTTGTACGAGTGCACGGAGAAAACCAGAAAATCACTCACACTCACCTCATCTCATTCTCTTCCAGTAAATCGCTCCCGTATACCATTTCACTCCATTAATTCTCTAATCCACCCACTTCACTTATAATAGCCTACGTACATGTTTCACTCTTCGACCTCTCCATTTCTCCATTCACTAATCACGTCTCCGTGCTGTTATTACGTCCAACCTCTGTCAGATTTATTACCAGTTAATATGTCTGGCTAAGGAGGATTTGCTCCGGGCAAGGTTTTAATTATGGTTTGTTAGCTGTGTAACATATTTCTACCGGTTAAAATAAATTCAGTTTGTTACGATTAAAATTTTGTTTCTCTCCCTTTTTAATAAATTTCATCGGTTTATTAAAAAGCCTTACTAAGTCTGTTTTTAATTTCATCGGTTAGAAACAGACGGGTTAATTAAGCCGTAAAACTGTAAGAACTTATTTTCATCGTTTAAGTTAATACATGTTGCAAGAATAAAGCCTCATACTCCTCTGCCGTTTACAGGCTTTTGCTCGAGTTTTCATCGGACCTTGCATTACAGGTAAACGAGTTCTTAAGAGTTTTCATCGGACCTTAAGAAAATTACAGGAATCTTGCCAAACTATTTTATTAAACCGGTAGAGATAGCACAGTTAGTTAAATCATATTAACCTGAACCCGGAGTTCCATTTAATTCATCTGCACTCAGTAATTTAATCTGCTCTTTTAATTCTCTAAAAACAAGTCAATTAACTTCCCCCCTTTTTGTGACAAGCTTAGGAACTGTTTTAACTCGCTTTAAGTCCCACGGTTTGACCCCGGCCGCTTCTGTCTTCTATACTACTACGACCGGGTTTTAATTTGCAGCCCGACGGATATTTTTGAGTATTAATTTCTCTCTTTAATAACTACACCTCTTCTAATCACTCACGATAAATCCATTCTGCAAAATGGCGCCGTTGCCGGGGACTTGATTTAATCTAGTCCCTAAGCCCCGGTTAATTCACCTGTTTTAATTACAATAATCTGTTAATCTACAAAAAATAAATATAAAAAAACTGTTAAATCCAATTTTGGACATATAACCTCGGACATCTGACTTGGACAGTGGACATCTAACTTCTGATCTGACTTGACTGACATCTGACTACTAATTTGTTAATATTATTGTTATTTATTTCTGTCATTTCGTTCCATTGTCATTTCGTTCCATTGTCTCTAACTACTAACTTAAAATTTCCAGTCATTTCGTTCCATTGTTATTTCGTTCCATTGTCATTTCTTTCCATTGTATACTAACTACTAACTTATAATTTCTGTCTACTAATTCCTAACATTTTTATTATTCCAACGTATAACCAGTTCTTTTCTCTGTTTTGAGTGGTGTATGCCTTTCACCAGGTCACAGAGCCTCCCAGAGAATATTAATCACACGGTTGGTTACATCCCAGAAATCGAGAGAACCTTTCTGCGCAATCTCAGGCAGAGACGAACTCAACAGAACATAACCACCACAGTGATAGATTCTGACCTGGAAGCTAACATGGCAGCTACACCAGCAACGGTTCGAAATATCAACAGGCCGTCTAACCAAGGACAACAGCCTGCCATCGTCCTTCCTCAACTTAGCCCATCCGAATACGATGAGTGGCAGAAGCTGAAGCCATATCATCAGATTCGATGTGTGAAGGAGTTGGGCATGTTTGATGGCACCAGTCCAGACGAAGCCCTGTTACATGTTACAAAATTCTTACAACATGCCAATAGCCTTACTGCAACCGATGCAGTACTTCAATATGCAAGATTGTCATTATTCCCACACAGCCTGACGGGAAACGCGAGCAAGTGGTATCATAGCTTAACACCGAGTACCATTGGTACCTGGGACGACATGGCCACCAAGTTCTATGACAAATTCCTACCCCCGAGCCGAACTTTGGAGATGATTGCTGAAATTTATAATTTCAAGCAACCAGGGTCGGAGAATATTTGAAACTTGGACCGTTTCAAAGGTCTACTACTCACTTGTCTCACCACGGTCTGACGAAGGAACAAGTATCACAATTGTTTTACAAGGGCTTGATCGGTCCGTGCAGAACAATGGTGTTATCTTCGTTAGGGGCTGACGTTCTGAAAAAGCCGGGAGCACAATTTCTGAACAGCATGGAATCTCTCTGTGAGGAAATTAGAGACTGGGCCTCCGGTGGATCAAGGAGCGCTACTCCAGGATTATATCATGTTGGGGAAAGTGATAACAAGTTCGATCAATTAATGAAAAGCCATGAGCAACTCATGGAAAGCAATGCTCAGCAGGCAACAAAAGTGAGCACTCTACAGAAAGTGGTCGAACAGATGGCTATGAATTCCTTCCCTCAGCAAGCTAAGTCGATGATTTCCCGACCACCTACTACCCCTCCAGGCTATGCTCCTCAATCTCAACCACTCCAACAATTCTTGTACGCAATGTTGCGGGCCTCATGATTACGATCAATGCCCCCAACTACAAGAAATGAAAGCAGCGGAGGAAGCAAACTACATCACCAACAATTCAGGATACAGACAACCATGGCAACGTAACATGCAATCCAACCTTAGCTACTCAAACACCGGAAATATCCAAACCCACATACCCTACAAACATCCCAAAATTACAGACCTCAGTCCAATTTCCAAGGAGGCCAAGGCAATATCAACAACAGCCTTATGGCAATGAAGCTTCATCGAGCCGACCAGCTCCACCTCCTTCGAATCCTGAGTCTGATATGTCTCAGATGCAGGAATGTTTAAGGCGATGATGGGTAAATCACGAGATACGCAAGAAGAGGTCGCAGCTCTGCGCAAAGACCAAAAAGCCTTGCAGTCTCAGATTCAACACTCCTAACTCAACAAAGACCTCCTGGCCAACTCCCCTCACAACCAATCCAAACCCAAAAGAGTATGCAAAAGCAATTTACTAGTGGACCAACCCATCACATTAGCTCAAAGGGAGCAACAACCCGAGAGTGAAATGGTCCCTGAAGTGGAGCAGCAGGCCGAGGAAGAATACCTCGACATGAACCAAATGAAGCTCTATGCCAAATTAGTTGCGATAAACGAAATGATGGAAGGTCCACTAGACCTTACATCACAGCAACCGGAGAGCAAACTGGTTCATGTAGTGGACGATTTACCTGAGGATTTGAGTTACTCAATACCACCACCCCCGTTCGAAAATGAGCAAACGGTATCAAACCTTCTGCTTGAGCTTGAAGACAAGCCATCAGAGGACAACTTCTACCTCAACTTCATGGAGTCTCCTCCCTCTGAAGTCAATTACCGTTATTTTCCCTCCTTCTCTGTGCTATACCCAGACAATGAGGATTGTTACATCCTCGAGAATGAAGAGGAGGAAATGCTCGCTCCCGCCAGAACATCCAAACAAAATACCAATATCACCTTCGAGGAACCACCCCCTCTGAAGTTGAATCAACCAAGGCTCTTCCTTGAGCCTCTCAAAGAAGACGAGGATTATTACATCCTCAAATTCGAAGAGGAAAAGCCATCCAACTTTGATCTTCATCTGGAGGATCACAGCCTTCCCCTCTTGTGCAACAAAGAAGTAGGGTGGAAACTCGCAGTCGGCTCGCTGAGTGAGAAGGCTACCTTTCCATTTGATCCAGGGTCAGAATTTGAAGATACAAATTTCCCAGAAGTTCTCCCTGAACCACTCAACGCAGTTAAGGATGTCTTCATCCTTAAATTTGAAAGGATGATACTCACACTAAGGATCATCCATTGGAAAATTTGGGCCCTTCGACAAAGAAAAATAATGCCCACCCCACCCACCCGTTGAAGCTCACTTCCACCTTCATTTCGTTCCAGAGGAGAAATTTACATCCTCGACTTTGAGCAAGCACCACCACTACCTTCTTGCACCCATACGGCTAAACAACAAAAGGAGAATGTTTACATTCTCCAGTTTGAGGAAGCACTACCACCACACCCGGATTTCAATACAATATTAATGGCAACAAACACCTCCTTCAAAACCAGGTTTTGTGGAGTTTGTCTTTTCCTACTATAATTGTTGCCGTAATTCTGTTTTGATCCAGGTGGTTCGGTCCTACATATTGCCAATTTCCTGTTCCCGGTACTACCATTGTCAACATTCATTTATGATCCGGGATAATAATAAAAAAAACGTCTAGCTAGAGACGTTAAACCCGGGCAGCTCGGTGGGAGGCAACCCACTATCTATCTTTTCTTTCCTTTAATTTAATGTTTTCTTTTTGTACTATATTTCCCTTTTATTTGCTATAATAAAATGCAGGCTTCACTTGAGTTCTTCTCGCTGTGTAGAATATTCTTTACAGGTTAATTCATGACATTCCACAGCAACACTCAAGTGTGGGGGAGCTCTACACACTCTACGAAATCTGGGGAGTACACTCTTTCCTTTACTAATTGCATGCCCTATTAATTTTAGTTCATCTACGCAATGAGGGCATTGCTTAAGCTTAAGTGTGGGGGAAGAGCCTTTTCAGGTCATCTAAATGCTTAAATTGTTAAGTCTCTCTGCTTATCTTCTGCTTACCTCGCATTTGTTCAAAAATTGAATTATGTACCTGCTAATGTAGGTTGTTCTCTTTAAAAACAAATACTATTATGAATTGTGGGATAAAGGGTACAAATTTTTAAAAAATTTTACATTTGATTACTTTTGAGGAGCATTTTTATATGCGGTGTGACCAAATAATCTGCAAATGGTTGGATTTTATTGCTCAGGGTTTCTTTCTGTCTTCTCTCTTAGGGATTGCTAAGGGGTATTTCTCTGTTAAAAAAAAAGAAGAAGAAGTGTACAAAAAATAAGGGACTTTCGAGACACCATTGGTAACCAACAAAAGAGAGTTGAGTGTTCTTGAATACAAAGGCATTATGCCTACATTTTCTCATCCCTCATGCAAAAGTGAAGCAAATGCATAAATCTTTTCTTCCTTTTATTTTCTCCTCAATGCCCATTCTTGAGAGAAGTTGGCCATGGTAAAAGTTCTCGGAGTACCAAAAAAAGAAACATTGAAGTACCTTAGATCATACCCCGAAACTCTATATTTTGTTTTCACCTTGAGCACACCTATGCCACCAGCAGATAATTTTTCACACTCCTCAATAAGTTTTAGAGATCATAAACTATTGACTTTTTTATCCTACCCTTCATAATAATATTTGTTAGTATTGAGCATTTCCTACTTGCTTAGGTACATGGTTTTACTTGAGGACAAGCAAAAAGATAAGTGTGGGGGTGTGATAAGTGTCTAAATGAGCATGTTATTTAGGTGTATTTCATGTATAATATTAGCACTTTTCTTGCTCATTTCTCCACTTCGGTTAGTTTTCCTCTAGTTTATGTTTTATTGTTTATCTCAAAATTATTGGTTTAACATGAGGAAAACCAAGCCGGGAGTGAAGTAGACAAAGAGACGAACGCGTAGACGCAAACGGCTCAGAAAACGGAGTCCAAACGAAGAATCTAGAGCCGGTCAAAGTTTGAAGGAAAACAGGCCACGGTCAATGGACTGCAACCGCCTATTAAGTGGCGGTCCTCTCAGGCGCAACCGCCTGGCGGTCCTCTCAGCCACAACCGCCTATTAAGTGGCGGTCTCCTCACGTGGCACACCGCCTGGCGGACACCACCACACCAAACCGCCACTATCTAGCGGTCTCCCTGGCGGACACCACACCACAACCGTATTAAGTGGCGGTCTTCCACAGGCGGACAAGAAATCGCGTCCAGTCCAGTTTTCTTCCTCGCGCGACTCTGCAACTCGCCTTATCTATCTACCCCGCCGTGCCTACCTTATTTCGCTCACGCGTATCCAGCTCTTGTCCCCTGCATTAATGAAGCAATCAATGCTTCAATCAGTGAAGAAATCAACAGAGGCAATCAACTGCAAGTCTTCTACGTAGTCTTCATTTCTTCTATAAATACCCATTCCCTACAGCCTTGTACGAGTGCACGGAGAAAACCAGAAAATCACTCACACTCACCTCATCTCATTCTCTTCCAGTAAATCGCTCCCGTATACCATTTCACTCCATTAATTCTCTAATCACCCACTTCACTTATAATAGCCTAGTACATGTTTCACTCTTCGACCTCTCCATTTCTCCATTCACTAATCACGTCTCCGTGCTGTTATTACGTCCAACCTCTGTCAGATTTATTACCAGTTAATATGTCTGGCTAAGGAGGATTTGCTCCGGGCAAGGTTTTTAATTATGGTTGTTAGCTGTGTAACATATTCTACCGGTTAAAATAAATTCAGTTTGTTACGATTAAAATTTTGTTTCTCTCCCTTTTTAAAAATTTCATCGGTTTATTAAAAGCCTTACTAAGTCTGTTTTTAATTTCATCGGTTAGAAACAGACGGGTTAATTAAGCCGTAAAACTGTAAGAACTTATTTTCATCGTTTAAGTTAATACATGTTGCAAGAATAAAGCCTCATACCCTCTGCCGTTTACAGGCTTTTGCTCGAGTTTTCATCGGACCTTGCATTACAGGTAAACGAGTTCTTAAGAGTTTTCATCGGACCTTAAGAAAATTACAGGAATCTTGCCAAACTATTTTATTAAACGGTAGAGAAGCACAGTTAGTTAAATCATATTAACCTGAACCCGGAGTTCCATTTAATTCATCTGCACTCAGTAATTTAATCTGCTCTTTTAATTCTCTAAAAACAAGTCAATTAACTCCCCCCTTTTGTGACAAGCTTAGGAACTGTTTTAACTCGCTTAAGTCCCACGGTTTGACCCCGGCCGCTTCTGTCTTCTATACTACTACGACCGGGTTTTAATTTGCAGCCCGACGGATATTTTTGAGTATTAATTTCTCTCTTTAATAACTACACCTCTTCTAATCACTCACGATAAATCCATTCTGCAACCGATCCGCCAAGCTTGAGGCGTACATCTTCGAGCTGGAGACCGCCTTCGAGACCCTTGATGTCCTTGCTGGGATCAAGGTGCATCTAGCTGCTTTCTATCTGAAGGGGGCGGCAGGGAGTGGTGAGGTGGAAGTGGTGAGGGCCGCGAGCATGTGGCCAATCCAGAGTTCGGCTGGGAGCAGTTACACCGCTTGCTACGAGCAAAGTACTACCCCGCCCATGTTCAGACGAAGAAGCGCTTACAGTTGGATGCGCTTAAGCAGACAGACAAGATGACGGTGGACGAGTATTACTCAGAGTTCACGCCTTGCTCCGTCTTCTGCCAGGTCTTGGATATTCTGACCAGATCCTGGGGGACGCTTCTATGGCGGCTTAGCCATCGACTCCGCTACGGCATGGGGCCGACGAGTTACACTACCTTGCAGGTAATAAGAATAATTGAGATTTGAGTAAGTAAATGAGTAAGATTTAGATATGAGAAATAGAGTGACTAATACTGTGGAAAAGCAGGAGTGCTATCATGCCGCGCTAAGGTTGAGATAACCGTCCAGCTGAGGGACGAGGAGAATGCTAGAGAAAGAATGTGGTAAGAGCTCGGAGAGTCAAGGGCAAGGAGGGTACAAGAAACAAAAGTTACCAGCCTCAGCCCAGAAAAATCAGAACCCAAAGGGGAAGGAAGAAAAAGAGAAGGCTCCGGAAGAGCCATGAAGTTGACATATGCTTATGCAGCTACACCCCTGCGCTCTAGGGCACCAAAGGGTAGGAATTGAGGTTGAATGAGTTAAGAAACAATTAGTAACCGTTGAGACATGAGTACTAATATTATGAATCATTAGGATCTGAGACTGAGAAGGGAGCCGGTGGTGGCTACCAGCGACGCTTCATCTGTAGGTGGTGTCACAAGGACCACCCCGGGCTCGATTGTAAAGGGAATAAGGTGGAGTGCAACTTTTGTGAGTGTACGGACACGGGCATATGAGTGTTACCGGAACCTGCTAGCAGCCTATAGGCCGACACAGGGGCAAGGGCAAGACCGATCAGGGAGCTGGATCTGACGGTCAGAGGAAGGTGCACGCGGCAGACAAGAACCCAAGGGTGACCCAGAAGTCGGGGACCCACACTACACATGGTGGACCGGGACGATGAGCCTGAACCCTCATCGAGGCCAGGTACCACTATAACCATTTAGTAATAAAACTACCTGCTTACCGCATTATCATGAATGTTTGGTGAATAACTGAGTTAAGTAAGAATAAGATGAGATTAGAACTTAAGTAAGATATAACCTACTACCACTTAGGAAGATTCAACATCTGTACCCAATACCATCTACCTAACCCGGAGCACGCCGACATCGAAACCATAGACTTTCCAACCGAACAATGTAGGTTATCCGCCCAGGTATGATTTTATTAAGGGGATACCTGACACCCAAAGCACAAATAGCCATCATCAGAAGGTGCAACTAAGAGTGGGACCGGGAGGTTTTTACACACCGGAGTACCCAGGGGAGCAAGGATGAAATTAAAAATGATGAGCTTGGGCAAGGATTAAATCCGTATGCCAAGAATTACCAAACCACGAGGATGCAAGATGGAGTCTCACCACCGGAAATACCCGAAGAGTTCCATCCAGTTATTACACAAGTCGTGGAAATCGCTCAGCAGTTGGAAGCTGAACCGGTTCCAGACATTCAGGCAGACATTGCATTGTAAACTTCTACGAGAAGGATGGGCGACTTGGATACACCAGGATAAGACGAGACAATGGAGTCTCTCGAAAGAGGGATACCCGTAGTGTCTTGGTCCATTGGGGATGATGCAGAGTTCTTATACGGCGAGCAGAAGCGTGCGGACCGTGCGGATAAGTTGGTACTTAAGTCGGGTGATGTGTTAATTATGGGAGGAGAATCAAGGATGTTATACCATGGATTAAGAATCAAGATGAATACAGCACCGTCAGCAGTGATCAATGCGACCACACATGAGACCTGGGAGATTAACCTAACCTTTAGACAATATTAGCCATGTAATGTTAGAATGAGATGTAAGATAGAAGCACATGTTGTAAAAGGATGGTATGAATAAAATAACAGTGTTGTTCATATAAATTGTTACGACTCTGTTATACCATCAATATCATGAAGCTTGTGAAACACAATTAGGTTATGGACTCGGTACGGAAGGTGCACTAAGCATACTTACAGAGGCACAGGCCGACGCCAGCAGTACTATCCTCACCGGCACCTTTCCGATTAATGGGATTGAGGCATCAGTTCTCTTCGACTCAGGGGCTCGATACCTTTGTCTAGGCATCATTCGCGAGCAGGTTGGGGTAGACGCTGATGAGTACCGACTTCACGGTTACGCTCCCGTCTAAGGAGAAGGTTCGTTGCACTCGTTACTACCGAGGAGCCACTGTTAGAATTAAGGGAGAAGACTTTCCAATCAGTTTCATTGGTTCAGTGAGCTAGGATTTGATGTTATCTTCGGGATGAACTGGTTGGAGCGGCACAAGGGACGTATTGTAACACCCCTCTCCAAAATCACGTAATAATCCCTCACGTAGCAATAAATAAAACGTCTCGCAGCGGTAAAATAAATAACTATACAAACTCACTCGGGTGTCACCGGCCATTACTCACCCATGCGAGCAACGAAGCCAAACTACATCCAACTTCCAAATAAATAAACTGCTAACCGCAGTGATAACGAGAACCTCCTATACATCATACTAAGTCCACAAACCATAAACATCGACAAGTGAGCGTCTACCCAATCCTGAAAAATACATAACCTTACCATAAGACCATACACCATCTTCATTTCTATACAACATCTCCAATTACCTGTTCCTGCTCTTCAGCTCCGACAATGATTAACAACCTGAAATGGTGTAGTATCAGCGATAGACGCTGAGTATGCCGGGCCTGGACCCTAATGGTCACTTGTCATTTAACCATCTTATTAATAGATCGGTTTCATGCTTTACCATTTACAGTTATAAACAATTCTGTAATAAACATATACAATACACTTATTCATCCATCCAAATATTCATAGATATTCAGCCATCCATCCAATCTACAATCATTTAATAACACAATCCACAATTATATATCGAACGTATCGAACAATAACAGTATAATGTACATGTACATCGCCGTAGCGTACAGTGTTCATATTTAATTTACCTTAGCCTTGTAAGCTCCATCCAACCATCAACACACAATAAAATAACCACAAGTATAACCAATGAACAACAAAGCGAAACAACGAGAATAATTAACAAGTATTAAGTCTCGTCCATGGTATTGTTCGCCACTGATAAGTCTCAATGTTTTTAGTTGTTCAGTTATACCTAGTGACAATGTCTCGTTAAACGACATGTCTCTAGTTGCCCATATATTATGGCGGGTCACCCATGGCAGTAGCCACTCCAACGGTAGAGTCTCCGACCAACGAGCCATTCTAGCTCACGGGAAATTTCTTGATACTTACGGACCCGTACGCGGACATCCTGGTATCGTTTTTGTGATCACAGCGCGCACCAAGAGCCACATCCTCTTGGCTTTACTTCCATTCCATTAATTAATTATACCATCGCATCGCATTACCAAATTTTCTAACACAACAGACTAAGGTCATTAGTCCAATCCGGAGTCTGTAAACTCGGGATCCAGTGTTAGATACGAGAACGGCGTATAGAAAGGCCAATGCTCCGTATAAAAGTCTCAGATAATATGTATATCTTATTATCTAGCTACAACGTTTTCTGACGTTCCTTATGTTTCATATAAGATATCACCATAGCCGCTAGTTCGTTTTATATATAGGTTCATATATACGAACCAATACTGTTAACTCAACAACAGTAAATAATGAGCAGCTATAAATATACAATTCATGCATATTAATTATCACGTTCAAACAACAATCTTATCACAGATCACACAGAAGTCTGAACTGAGGAAAGCCCTTAGAGGACAATCCGAGACATATAACAACATACAAGTTATATCAACCAAATCCGAGCCCAAGGAGCAACCTTAGGACAACTCGGATCAAACCCCTTTACATACCGTTCACCCTGACTGTATTACGGTGGAGTATGAATCAGCAAGATCCTACGCTCCGTGTAGTCCGTTAGCTCGTCAAGCGTCCTTGTCAGAAGTATACTCTAAACGGTAATAAAACTATAAGTCAGTCTCCATGACTAACTACACGGTATTTCCGAATTATAAGTAACCCCGACAGTTCACCCTTTTTTCTACAGTTGTTTGTTACAGGTTTTTCTAAAACAGCCGGCTTTGTTACTTAAAACGCGTACGTCAAAACTATTTCAACTGTTAAGTTAAATTCCTTATATTTCTTTTAATCTTATCCACATCTAGTTTAGGTACGTAACCTATAGTTGCATGTATGCATGCATTCTTATATTATATATTTTTCCATCATCCATTATAATTCTTTGTATTTCATTACCCATTATCTTAGCAAAATTCATAGCTTATAGTGTAACTATATTTTTTTCCAAATAACACCACCATTAAATCATAAGGTTTTCAACCAAAATATATTTATCCACCTTATAAACATTCTTTTGTGTATGTATATATTTTTACCACGTAGGTAATTCTCATGAGTTTCATAAACTCTTGTATTTACATTACATTTTATCATCTTTTATTGGATGATTTTCCCTTAGTTGTATTGTATTATACAACTTATATTAAGATTATTATCCTAATATCATGTAACATCTTATGTTGTATAATTACAACTCCTAAGGTTTATTCCACAAACACCTTAGTTTATAAATCTCATTTATTTATAGTTTGTCACATTATTTTATGTGAGTACCCTTCCTTATATTAATTCCATCTAAACCATATAATTGTCATAACATTTATAACATTATAGACCTTAGTCTAAAATTCATCTTTCAACTCTATTAATTCGGTATATCCCTTGAATTTATTTAAATTCCCTTTTTGACCACATAACATTATGTAATGTTATACCAAAATACTAATACAATTTGATATGATATTTTTATTTCCTTTAACTCATAACCTATAGTTTTTATACAAAACTATTTATATTGCCTCATAGGCATATATAAACCTTATATTTTTCCTTAAACCATAATTTCCTTATTTACCAAATCACCCCTTTCTTTTTACCATGTTATATATACCATTCAATAAACATTTCTAACTTATAAAAGAGTATAACCTATGGTTATTTTTTGTAAATTTCGAACAGCCCTTGTGCTATTCTATAGTTGCCATTTGGCCCTATTTATAACATATAGTTTTACCATATCATTAAAATCATATTATACACATATCTCAATAGATACTCTTAAATAATTCTAAAAATCTCCAAATTTCACCAAAGGGTTATAATATCCTTATTAACCCATATACTCTTGGTATTTACCATTCCACCATCTATTTTTCTCCAAAGTGTCATAATGACATAATAACTATATATTATACATATATAGTTATTTTAATTCCAAAAACAACCCAATAAATTCCTAAAAATTCTTAATAGCCCATGGGTGTTTAAAATACCATTGTACACCCTTTATTTTTGGTAATAACATATTTACCACATATGTCATAAAAATATTACCATTAAATACATAACTTATTATAAAACCTTAAATAAGTTATCTAACTTATTATTTTGATCAAAACCTAGCATATGGTCAATGTTGACCTCCTTAATATTTCCTTGACCATTAATTCCTAATAATTACGGTTTGCACCCAAACTTTCTAGAAATCACCATTTAACCCCAAAACTTTATAAATCTTATAAATTTATTTTAACTTCTTTTTAACTCTAATTTTCGGCCTTATTATTCTAAAGCCCTTAAATTTAATTTAATTACACCTAATACCCCGTTTATTTTCGGTAATGCATTATACTACTTAAACTTAATTAAAAGCTTGTAAATGCATAAATAAAATGGCCTAAAATACATGGCCTTATTACAAACATTGGCTTGCAAAATAAATTACACATAAATGTCCCAAAAACACTTATAAATTTCGGCCTCACCACACACTTTCCATTTAATTACCAAACTTCCACATAATGTCTTAAATTTGACAATTATGCTTGTTTAATTAGTTATAAAATTTATTAAACCATTCCTTAAACATTTTAAGGTCAAACAAGACCTTGTTTTTCTCCTTCACTCACGGCAATTAACATACACACACTTAAACTTGTGTTAATGTATCAAGTTAAGGTTTTAAGTGATTTATACCTTGATTTAGCTTAGGTAAAGCCTTGTTTGAGTTCGCCACCTTAAGGAGAAATTCTCCACAGCTTGTTTTACATGTTTTCAACAGAAACCAAGGCCTAGTTAGTCTCCAAGAAAGATCTAACCATAAGAAGTAATTTAATGTAAGATTTAAGGCAAAAATCACCTTAAGAATGCAAGGAGAGTTCAAGATGGTTTCGACCTGAATCAAGCACACCACAAGGTGTTAGATCTACCATATTGACATAGGAAATAGCTAGATCTCAACAAGCTACCTTGTTATTAGGTTTTACCTTGGAAAAATGCCTTAAAAGAGGGTATTTCCTTTGGATCTCGGCCACCCTTGCTCCAAATGGCTAACCAACTGATTCCACATGAAAAGGAGAAGGAAATAAGGCTAGGAACAAAGTTTCACAGCCGAACTTGAAGGGAATCAAAAGATATGAGCTTAAAGCACATTTTTACCTTAAAATGAGATTTTGAGCAACCTTGGTCTCTAAACTTGTTTCATTCGAATTTGATTGATGTTCTAACCTTAGAACACTGAGAATAAGCCATAGGAACTGATTAGTCACGAGATCTAAGCATAGGTGGTGAAGAGATGAAGAAAAAGAGCCAAAAACAAGCCTTAAACCATTAATTCGAAGCTTAGAAGTTAGGTTTACCTTCCCAACTGAAGAAGTTCGGTTGAGAGAGCTTGGGAGAGCTTGGAGGAGCTGCTTCACCGAAATGAATGCAGCTAGGAGAGAGAGAGTAACTAGAATGGCTAATATTTGATTGAAATTGCATTATTGATTAGTTTATTGTCTCATTATTGGAGGTGACTCATCAAAGAGATAAGGAGGGGACATGGGGTCGGCTGATTGAAGAGAAAGGAAGGCTCCCACGAATTGAGGCTTGATTGATCAAATAATGGAGCCTAAAGTGAGTGTATAAACTAATAAAAGGCAAAAGTAGCCTTAATTTAAGGAGACTTATTTAAGTCTTGTTTATTGTATTGGAAGTGACGAAATTTGACTCCCCCAGCCTGTGTATGTCGACCTCATGTGGTCCAAGGGGTCAAACTTTGACCTCTTGACCATTCTTAGTCAATGTTGACTCAAGCGGGCCCCCTTTTAGGGTTTATTAATATTTTAATATTAAATTTGTAAAAATTTGTAAATTTCTGGAATTAAATTCCTAATATCATATAATATGATATTTTATTATATTTAAAGGTATTTATAACCTTTTATCCCATTTAAAACCAATTTAGAAGGCGATTACACAAAAACGTGCTTTAAGGAGTTTTAGTGCACATTTTGTGTCGCCAGGTGTTTCTGAGCTTGGTTTTCTTTGACAACGGTTTTGTTGTGTCCCTTACATGATTTAATCATGGTATCCAATTTTAGGTCATTTAGAGGTCATTAGATTTTTAAGGTTTCTTAGAGCACATTTTTGCTCTATTTGACCTTGAAGCATGAAAGTGCTTGTTCTTTGTGTTGGAGTGTTGTCCAACAATTATAATATATTTAATATTATTTTAATAGACTTAGGACAAATTTTTAGGTCCTAAGTTCGTTTGGGTATTTATTTACCCTTAACAGTCAAAGGGTGCAACATCTTGTTTTATGTTGACCACTGTTGTTCTCAGTTGACTTATAAGGCATGTTCAGGCCTTAATTAATGTGATTAAATATTTAATCCATGTTTAATAAGTTTGGGGTATTTCACGTATCCTCTGCGCCGAGCATAGATTGCTGCTCAGGAGTCCGTCTGGGGTAACAATATCATACCGCCAGAGGCCCAGAGAGCCTTCGACTAAGATCATCACCGCCATGGCAATGTATAAGGAATTAAGGAGAAAGGAAGAAGTGTACCTCTGCTATGTACAGGACATAGAGAGAGACCCTGAGTTCGACCCCGACTTACCGGTAGTGTCGGAGTTTCCCCGACTTGTTTCCACGGGAACTGCCCGGCATGCCACCCACTCGGGAGGTAGAGTTCACCATCGAGCTGCTACCTGGTACCGGACCGATAGCCAAGGCACCATACCGTATGGCTCCGGCAGAAATGACTGAATTAAAGGAACAATTGAAAGATTTATTGGATAAGGGATTTATTAGACCAAGTGTGTCACCATGGGGAGCGCCAGTCCTCTTCGTGAAGAAGAAGGATGGTAGTCTCCACCTCTGCATCGACTACAGAGAGCTGAATGCAGTGACAGTGAAGAATAAGTACCCACTACCCCGCATTGACGATCTGTTCGATCAGTTGAAGGGAGCATCTGTGTTCTCCAAGATTGATCTCAGATGGGTATCATCAGATAGCCATTAAAGAGGGAGACATTGAGAAGACGACATTCCGGACACGATACGGCCACTATGAGTTTACAGTGATGCCGTTCGGTTTGTCGAACGCACCGACAAAGTTTATGGATCTGATGAACCGCTTGTTCCGGGAACAGCTGGACAAGTCGGTTGTGGTGTTTATTGATGACATTTTGATATACTCGAAGTCTAAGGTTGAACATGAAAACATCTGAGGAGAGTATTGGAAATATTGAGGGAGAACCAGCTATACGCTAAGTTCTCCAAATGTGAGTTTTGGCTTGACCAGGTCTCCTTCCCAGGTCATGTCATCTCAGATGCTGGGATCTCAGTAGATCCAGCAAAGATTGATGCCGTACGTACTTGGCCAAGACCGAAGACTGTTACCGACATCCGGAGCTTTCTCGGTCTGGCAGGTTACTACAAGAGGTTTGTTAGGGATTTCAGCAAGGTCGCGAAACCGATGACCAGTCTGATGAAGAAGGATGCACCGTTCTTGTGGACAGTTGACTGTGAGAGATCATTTCAGAGCTTGAAGGACTTACTGACCACTGCACCGGTTCTGACCATTCCAGACAGTACAGAGGGCTTTGAGGTTTATTGTGATGCATCCGGCAGAGGGCTGGGTTGCGTGCTTATGCAACATGGCAAGGTGGTGGCATATGCCTCACGCCAGTTGAAGAAACATGGGGAGAACTACCCCACACATAATTTAGAGCTAGGAGTTGTAGTCTTCGCTTTGAAGATATGGCGCCACTACTTATACGGGGTTAGTGTGACAATCTACACCGATCACAAGAGTTTGAGATACATATTCACTCATAAGGAGTTAAATCTTCGACAGAGGAGATGGTTAGAGTTTCTGAAAGACTATGACATTGACCTTCAATACAAAGAGGGAAAGGCCAATGTTGTAGCAGATGCCTTGAGTCGTCGAGCACACTCACTCCATTCGCTAGTTTCTTTCTCCAGCTTGGTTGATGAGGTGTGAGAGGCTCAGAGGACAGATGAGTACATGAGAGAGGTCAGACAGAAACTGACAGATGGTACCTTTGAGAGTCAGAAATACGACTTCAGACTTCATGATGATGATCTGATCAGACTTAAGGGCCGGTTATGCATACCACGGGGCAACACGGATCTGAAAGACCATATACTTAGAGAATCACACTGTTCTTTAGTTTCCATCCATCCGGGAGCCTCTAAAATGTATAAAGACATGAAGAGATACTTCTGGTGGTCGGGGATGAAGACAGATGTTACCGAGTTCGTCTTGAGGTGTCTCACATGCCAGAAGGTGAAATTCGAGCACCGACGACCGGGCGGAATGGTACAGTCGATGCCAGTTCCGGAGTGGAAATTCCATGATATCTCCATTGACTTTGTAGTTGGGCTTCCACCTGCTAGGGGAGGTCTCAACATGATATGGGTGGTAGTGGATCGCCTTACCAAAGTAGCCCGATTCATACCGATGAAGGATACTTGGAAGGTGACCAAATTAGCTGAGTTATTTGAGAAAGAAATCATGAGACATCACGGGATACCAAAGACCATAGTGTCAGATAGAGATACCAGATTCCTTTCGAGGTACTGGAGAGCTACCAGAGAAGCGTTGGTACAGAACTCAAGCTGAGTACCGCGTTCCATCCTCAGACAGATGGTCAGACTGAGCGTACTATTCAGACACTCGAGGACATGCTGAGAGCATGTGCCTTAGACTTCTAGGGCAGTTGGATTGACAGACTACATCTGATCGAGTTTTCATACAACAACAGCTATCACGCTTCGATCAAGATGGCACCTTTTCAAGCGCTGTACGGTAGACCATGTCATACACCGCTCTACTGGGATGAGTCGAGTGAGACGGTCATTATAGGACCAGAGTACTTAGAGCAAGTTAAGGCTGAAGTTCAGCAAATCAGGGAGAACATGAAAGCTGCTCAAGATAAGCAGAAGTCGTATGCTGATGTTCGACGACGGGACCTGGAGTTCGCAGTGGGCGACCAGATATTTCTGCGAGTTTCACCAATGAAGGGTGTATTCAGGTTTGGGCAGAAGGGCAAATTAAGCCCGAAATTTGTTGGTCCCTATGAGATTACGGAGTGGGTGGGCCCGGTTGCTTACAGGTTGAATTTACCTGCTGAACTGGGTAAAGTGCATGATGTTTTTCACGTTTCACAGCTAAAGAAATACATGCACCACCCCTCCCATGTGTTTAGAACCTGATAGGTTGACTTTGGAACCGAATATGAGATCCGTGGAAACTCCTCAGAGAATCTTGGACAGTAAGACTAGGGACACTCGCCACAAGTCAGTGCGACTGGTGAAGGTTCTTTGGTCTAACCAGGATGTCGAAGAGGCCACGTGGGAATTAGATGATAAGATGAGAGCGAAGTACCCTTCTTTGTTTACTGACTAGATCGTCTGTATAGGGTACGGGGCGTACCCTTTTTAAGGGGGTAGAGCTTCCTCGCTTTTGAGTTAGGAAACGATCATTTGTTGTTTGTTTGGTTGTTTAAGATGTGAATTTGTGTAAGTTGCTACACTTTGGTGTAAGTTTGAGTTATGTATAATACTTATGTATTGTATTTGAGATTGACCTTGAGTCTTGAGATGTGTGAATGTGAACATAAGATGTGGTGTTAAGATTAAGGGAATTGAGTACCGTGAATGGTTAAGCACATAGGTGAACTTTGAGGACAAAGTTCTTTTAAGGGGGGTAGATTGAAATACCCCAAACTTAGATATGGTGTTTAAATGATAAACTAAGATATAAGGAGGCTAAATAACGCCTTAGAAACATTAAGAAACATTTCTAATCAAAGAAAATATAAGGAAACACCAAAAGAGCAGTTTAAGCAAAAACGTGCTCTAAGCTTGGAGAGACTTGGGAGAGTACCCAAATATTGTTATAAGACCTTAGTAATATCCTAATGGTCATTTTAAATCAATTACCAAAGAAAACCAAGCTTGAAAACAAGTTAAAACACAAAATGTGCTTTAAGGAGTCTTAAAGCACATTTTAGAAAAAATTGTCTTGTAAATGAGTTTTGAATGGCTAAATGTCCATCATTACTCTTTAATTAACATGTGTACTATATAGTATCACATTTGGAAGTCTATATCAATGGGAAATCAAAATTTCACAACAATGTGCGTTGTTTTTGTGAATAGTAACTTAATTAAGCTAGTTTATAACATAAGTCAATTTAGTTTACTTAGTTGGTCAAACAAGACCATGACTAGCCTAATTAATAAAGGGGGCCGGTTTTCTAAGGTTGTGACTCATCATGAGTAGCCAAATGATATTAGAAAAGAAGAGGAAACAAATATCTCACTTTACTTACCTCTCTCCTCATCTCTTCATTCTCCATCTTCTCCACCGGTTTTCTTTGCTCTCTTTCTTCTCTCTCACGTAAAAACTCAACCTCCATGCTAGCTCCATCTAGCTTTGATCACTACTTGCTCATTTTAGCTCCAAAACCAAAACAAATTACATATTCCTCTTAGTTAGCTCAAGCTCTCTCTTTCTATCTTTTCAAAACTTCAAGAGCTTTGATTTGGTGCCAAGCCAAACCACCATTAGATGAGGAAATTCAAGTTTGGAGACTCCATTGGCTTCTCCATTCTCTTAAGGTAAAGAAAGTGTAAGAAAATCTAGGTTTCCATCACTTTTCTTCTTGACCGAAAATGTATGCTCATGAGGCTTCATTTTAATGCCTTGTTCTAGCTTGTTTTCTACTCTTCAAAGGATTGAGGAGGTCCTTTCTTGCTTTATATCCAAGCTTGTCTTAAGAAACCAAGGTAAACAATCACCTTAATACCTTAAAGCACATTTTTAACCTAGGGTTTGTTCCTTAGGGTTAATGTATTATCTAGTACTCATTGGAGTCATTGGATATTGGTTAGAACATTGGCAAGGAGATATATATTGGTGACCGAGATTGAGCAAGGAAAAACCTAAGGAAGAAAGCTTTTAAAGCTTGTAAAAGAACAAGGTAAATTACTTACCTTAAGGTGTTTTATTGTTTAAGGGAATGGGATTTAGATATGTGATGAGTTTAGTGTAGAGTTTACATTAGAAAAGGGTTATATATGACCTAGGAGAAACAATGATCATGATTGTGAACTTGTGACTAAGGAGCAAATGAGGAAAAAGAGATAGTTTAAGAATATCAAGGTGAATTACAAGAAGCATTTTATTTCAATGGGAGCCTTGTTGTGTGTATTCGCAGGTTGAAGGCAAATATATGTGGAAATTCAGTGGTTAAGATTATTGTCATTTAAGGGCCTAAGTGCCAAGCATTTAAGTTTATGCACTATAATGATGTGTGGTGTAGTTTTGGTGTTTGGTGTAAATTGTGTACAGGTGTTGTGATGAGAATTTGAGCGATATTGGTTGTTTGATGGAGAAAAACCAAGTTTTAGGATGTGCTATATACTAGAGAACCCATGGCAAAATTTAAAGGAGAACTTAAGTGTTTAAGATGTTCTAAGGGAATTTAATGACTAAGGAAGTACTAGGAAATTTTAGAGGCTGTCTTGATGAAAAAGGGGTGAGATAAAGTGTTGTAATGAGTTATAATGACTTAGGCATTACTATGAAGGATTTAGGAATCAAGAGAATGTATTTGAGTATTTAGGACTTAGGCAAATGTTGGTAAACAACTAGGAAGGGAAATGATGTGTAGATAAATGGAAGCATAAGCTTGTGAAGAGAAACTATGAGTAGTTGTGTAAAGGGGTTTTAGATGGTGAAAGATGCTTGGGAGATGATGTTATAGTGGTGAGGAAGCATTTGGCATAGTGGTTATACTAGGTATGAACCACCACCTAGAAACCTAGTGAAAAACATTACAAGTGTTGGCATTATTACAAGGAAAATGCATAATGACTAAGGTGGATCTTGGTGAATGATTTAATGTGTTTAGTGGAGGGTTTAAGGTGTATTTGAGGTGCCCAAATGAGGTTAGAACATGCTAGGATATATTAGGTGAAGTTTGGAGTTGAATGGGAATTTGGAAACAGGTTCTGGAGCCGACCGACCTTAGGGACCGGACCTGCAGGTCGGTAGAGCTCAAATTACACTACCGGAAATGGTCTCTGGAACCGACCGAACTTGAGGACCGGACTTACAAGTTCGGTCGGGCTTGTATTTGTGAAGGAAATAGTCTCGGAATCGACGGAATGGGACCGGACTTGGCAAGTTCGGTCGAGCTTAAATTTCCCACGGGGGAAACTCTTGGAATGGACCGACCTTGGGACCGGACTTGCAAGGTCGGTCGGGGTAGAATTTTCAAACGGTAATGTGTTCTGGAATGGACCGACCTTGGGTAAGGTCGGGTCGGAAGTTCGGTCGAGCGTAAAAATATATAAAGAAAAATTTTGAATTCTAAGGATGGTAATAGGTAATAAGGTATACCTTTGGTAGGGTGGTAATGATTAGGACCCTAAGAACTTAAGGGATTAAGTTAAGTTAAGTATAAATTTTAATGTTTAAAGTTAAGTTTGTAAGCTAAGAGGCAAAGACTTGAGAGGTTATTGAATGGGAATCTTTAGGAATTAAGTGAGATAAGTAAGGTGCAAATAACTAATGACCTAAAAATGAATCTATGTTTTAGGTTTGTGAATTGGGACCCCGGAGAAGGTTAAACAAACGACGATCGACGGTGAACGGTACAATCCTTCTTGTGACCTGCTTGCTAACGAGGTGTCCCTCGGCTTGTGTGCTATCTGTTCAATTGCTATGACTAAAACAAGATAAAGCATGCAACCGGTTATATTTGTTCTTGTTGTGTATGTGTTATATTTACACTAACCCGCGAGACTTGAGATTGTTACTAATCAAGTTTAGTACTTACTGAGTTAAGAATAAGAGTTAAGTTTGGTGGTGTGTTGGTTAATGCCCGTTAAGGCTTAGCTAGCACATGGTGATTAAGATTTCTACTAACTGGAACTTGAGTGAGGAAACCCGGGACCGATCTCCGGTCATGCATGCTAAGGAAAAAGGGGGACGGTATCTGAATCAGATCCGCCCTCCGCTTAAGGACTTGTCTTCGGACTTGTAGCCTAGGGCCGGTTGCCGGCTCAGCTACGCTGGACTCCCGTCCAGAGTAGGTGGCATTAAGATGTGGGCGGTGGGATCACCTAAATCCCAGGTTTGAATTAAGCTACAACCATTCCCTTCCAGGAACGGTTTGTAAACTGAGAATAAGTTGAGATTAAGATTAAGGTAAGGTAAGGAACTGAGATTAAGGAAATGAGGACTAAGGAGGGGGTTACTAACCCACTTGATAAGGGAACACTTGAGTCGTTCATTGTTTGTGAACTATATATGTTCATCTGTGGTTATTGTTATTGCACTTCATATCATGCTTGTGTATGTAATCAATTTCCATGCTATCGACAATTAGTCGGCGTAGCCCCGTTAGCTTGGGGGCCATGAGAGGGTGTACCAGCATTCGTGTTGACCCCCTTTGGGGGCTGTTTTTACACTTGCAGGTAAGAGACCCATGAGGACGCACTACGAGAGTAGGAGCGGTTAGACTTAGGATGGGATATTTATTTTGAGTTCGGGTTGCGCCTGTGCACCCGTCTGTTTATATTTAAACTGATGTAAGGTTGTGATTATGTCTTAGCTGTTTGTACTAGGTTGGTTGTGGTATTATGGATGGTGATGTTTTGGGTTGGTTAAGTATTTTGGATAAGTGTTGTAAATGTTAAGGCCGGTATATTCTAACGATCAGACCGTGGCAAGGTCCAGGTGTTTATTATTTTCGCTGCGACGTATTCGATTAAGGGTTCAGTTTTGCGATAACCACGATTGGCTTTGGATGGGGTGTTACAGTATATGTGTGTTGATGGTTGTGTTATTGTATGGATATTACTGTTAATTGTTTTACAGTTTAAATATTAAAACGGTATTGCATGAAACAAATCCCATGCTCTCGACCAATTAATTGAGGGTTTGAGGGGCATGACGGGGCATGTGATGACATACTCAGCAGGGGCTGATTCCATACCACAAACCATTTTTATTTCAGGATATTAGCTGGTGGGTCGACGCGGGGCGCGACGGTTGTGATATTACTGTTGGTTAAAACTTGGTACAGGTGATAATAATGTTGTTTGGACTCGGGTTGTGTAACCGAGGTGTAATTTTGTTAGATGCTCACGAGTACGGTCTGTAATAATCGGTTATTGTTGGATTTGTTTTTAGATTGTTTAAATACTACTATCTATCTCTTGTGGTCACTGCGGGAAACGTTTCGCAAGTTGATTATCAGGTAATTCGTTATCACCCGTATGGGCGAGTGATAACAGTGACACCATTAGAGCGACAGTCTGTTATTTACCGCTGTGATTTATTTATTTTGTGCGATAGTTAATTATAATTAGGAGCCGAATTAGTAGGGGTGTTACAAGAGGACCAGGACAAGACCACTTTCACTTGTCCATATGGCACCTTTGCATACCGACGAATGCCCTTTGGACTGTGTAATGCCCCTACCACCTTCCAGCGATGCATGCAAGCTATCTTCGTTGATTTCATTGAACAGAGCATAGAAGTGTTTATGGATGACTTTCTGTCTATGGCTCTAGTTTTGACAAGTGTTTCGCACAACTTGATTTGATCCTAGGCCGGTGTGAGGAAACAAATCTCGTTCTAAACTGGGAAAAATGTCACTTTAGGGTCAAGGATGGGATTGTCCTTGGACATAAAGTGTCGGCTGAAGGTATTGAGGTTGATAAGGCCAAGGTGGAGGTCATAGAAAAATTACCGGCACCAACCTCTATAAAAGATATTCGAGCCTTTCTCGGGCATGCAGGATTCTATCGACGATTCATACAAAACTTTTCAAAAATAACCAAACTGTTGACCGACCTACTTCTGAAAGATGCCCCATTTCATTTTAATGATAGTTGTTTTTCTGCTTGCAATACAATAAAACAAAAATTGGTATCTGCACCTGTTGTCATATCACCCGACTGGTCTCTCCCGTTTGAGATCATGTGTGATGCTAGTGACTATGTAGTGGGGGCAGCGTTATGCCAGAAAGAAGAAAAGATTCTGAGAGTAATTGCTTATGCAAGAAAGACGCTAAACGATGCCCAAAAGAACTACACTACCACAGAAAAAGAGCATCTGGCTGTAGTATTTTCCCTTGATAAGTTCAGGTCGTATTTATGGGGAAGCAAAGTAATAGTGCACACCGACCACTCTTGAAATACCCCAAACCTTAGTATATTGTTTAAACACCTAAATATGGTATATTAAGACTAAAAAGAGTCTTAGAAACATTAGTAAACAAATTTAAACAAAAGAAAAAAAAGAAATGTGTTTTAAGGCCAAAATGTGCTCTAAGCTTGGGTGAGCTTGGTTAAGACCTAATGAACTTACCAAGACCTCATTTATATACTAATGAACATATTAAACCAATTACCAAAGAAAAACAAGCTTGAAAACAAGTTAAAACACAAAATGTGCTTTAAGGAGTCTTAAAGCACATTTTCGAAAAATTGTCTTGTAAATGGGTTTTGAATGGCTAATGTCCATCATTACTCTTTAATTATCATGTGTACTATATAGTATCACATTTGGAGGTCTATATCAATGGGAAATCAAAAATTTCACTTCTAAGTGCCTTGTTTTATGAATAGTGATTTTAATAAGCTATTTTGTAACATATGTTTGTATAAGTAATTAAATTGACAAATAAAGACTATATTACCCCTAAGTACTATTGGGGGCCGGTTTTCTTAAGTGTGGTGACTCACCACTCTCTTGTAACATATTAAGTAAATAAATGTGACTAACTAAAGTGCTTTTTACTTTATAACTACAAATATCTCCTAAAAGCAAGTCTACCTTCACTTCTCTTCTTCCTTGCATTCACACGGTTCCATTCTCTCTTCAACCTCTCTTCTTCATTCTCTTCCACGGTAATACCACACCACCACCATTAAACCTCATCTTTGATCTCTTGTAAAATCTAGCTCACTTAACCAAATCAAAAACAAACACCACCATTCTCTTAGTCTCATCAAGCTCTTCATTCCTATCTTCTCAAAACCTCAAGACCACCATTTCGGTCCATGGAGTTCCACCATTGAAGGAGCTTGAGCTTGTATTTTTACATATTATTACTCTCCTTTGCTTCTAGGTAAGGAATCTCAAATAAAAACTTCATTTCCTCCATGTTTTGTTGTGACCGAAAATACCCATTGAAGGTAGTCTTTATATGGCTTTGTTTTAGCTTCATTCCAACCTTTCAAGGACTAGGTGGAGTCCTCTCTTGATAGATATCCAAACTCTCTTCAAAGACCAAGGTAAAACAACTACATTGATGTTTTTGAAATAATGTAAACCTAGGGTTTACAATGTGATGAAGCATTAAGCTTGTATACTCATTTCAATGCTTGTATATTGTTTAGTAGTTGACAAGGAACCAAGTACCTAGCCGATTTTAAACAAGAAAGGAGTTTGTGTGAAAAGAGGTAAATATGCTAACCTAATGTGTTTAATGCCTTAGGAGAAATGAGCTTATAATGCTTGTTAGAACTACCTAAAGAGCAAATGATAAATGACCTAGTGAAATGTTCTCAAGGAGACTAGTAAAAGAACATATGTCTTGTTGTATGTATTTGCAGGTCAAAGGCATATATATTGTGGAAATTCAGTGTTTAAAAGTTATGCACTTTAAGGGCCTAAGTGCCATGCAATTTAATTTATGCACTATATTGTAATGTAGTGTGATTTGGGTGAAACTTTGTGTGTGAGAGTGTTCTTGGTGAATTAAGGTGTTCTTGTGTACTTGATGGAGAAAACAATGTGTTTTGGCTTAGTAATGTTCTAGGAAAATCCATGTCAAAATTTAGGAAAGAAGTAAGAAGTTCTAAGTGTTTATATAAGGTTTGGTGAACTAGAAATGTTGGAAATGCTTAAGTATTTTTACAAGAGGAGAAATAATGTATAAAGGTGTTCTAGGTAAACAAAGGGCCTTAGACATCAACTAGGGTTTAGATGGTATGAAATGATGCTTGGGAGATGATGTTGAAAGGAGGAGAAAGCATTTTGGGATAGTAGCTATCATAGGTAAGAAACACCACTTGGAAAACTAAGGAGGAAACAACATAGGTGTTAGGAATTTCGGTATGAAATGAGTAAGTGTTTAAGGTGATAGTAATGAGTTTCATGGATGTTGTATGTGGAGATAAGTGTACCAAATGTTGTTAGGAAACATTAAGAGGCTTTAGGAGAAGTTTGGTGAAGATTTGACAAAGTTTGGGCAAGTTTAGATGGCGTCCGACCCAGGGGTCCGACCCAAGTTTGGGTCGGACAGCCTCTGTTAGACGTCAGGAAATTGTTCTGGAACGGTCCGACCCAGAGGACTTGGGTCGACATGGGTCGGACGGTCATGTTATGAAGGATGGAAAATGTTCTGAATGGTCCGACCCAGTCGAGTGAGTCGGACGTGGGTCGGACGGTCGTGTTTTGTAAGGCGGTAAGGTTCTGTAATGGTCCGACCCAGTCGAGTGAGTCGGACATGGGTCGGACATGTATGTTTTAAGGTCGATAAAGTTCTCTGGAATGGTCTGACCCAGAAGGTGGGTCGGACATGGGTCGGACAAGTTAAGTTTTTCAAACCCGAAAATTACTGGAAGGGTCCGACCCAGTGTGGGTCGGACGGTGGGTCGGACAGGCCAAAACTTAACAAAAAACAATAGAAAAGAATGTGACATATGTAGTTAACCCTAGGGGGTATAATGAAGGTAACCTAGGGTAAGTTAGACATTAAAACATGTCATACAATCATGTTAAACATATAGTAAGTTTGAAGTTAAATAAATAATTAACCGACGTTATTAATCGTGTATAGGAGTGACCTACGGAGGAAATCAATCAAGGCAAGGACCAAGGTATGGTTTTCTTGCAGTCTGTTGCCTACCGGTTTACACCGGCTTGTGTGTTGCTTGTTTTCTGTGTGTTTATGACCTTATAAGATTAAACCATGTAAAGAGTTTACAGTTGTTAAATATTATTATGTTGTTAAGTATGACTCTCTCTTTCCTTGTGTGTGTCTAACAAGACTTGACCTATTATTGTGATTTGTGTACCGAGTTCAATAAAGAACTGCTGACACGTGCTAACGGGGGAAGTGAGGAGTCCGGTCTGTTCCGGCCACGCGTGTGAGTATGGGAGTCGATGTCATAACCGGTTCGATTCTCTTTGTATGTTATGGTTGTTTTCCAATTTGGTTTTCAACCTTCCCTTTAGCTTAACCATGGCTATTTTACTGACTCACGTCGGGCCACAGGGGCATACTATGTGTTATTTCGGTGTGCTTGGATCACTATATCCGAGGCACCTTGTGTTAAGTTATTCGTTCAATCTAACAGGACGGTAACGAGTTATGTAACGAGCTTAGCATGAGCATGGCAACATTCTCTAGGCTCTCTGTGGGGACTAACTGTGTTGGTTCTCTTCCTAAAAGGAATTGTTCTTGTGTGTGTGTGTGTGATGTTGTGTACAATACCCATGTTATGATATATGTATAAGTTGTGTGTTTTAGGCACCGTTCGTTTGTCATGATTGATACGTAAAGCTACTTTTTTTTCAAAATCAGTGACATGTGTCAGGTGTGTATTGGACAATATTTTAACTCAGTACATTTGTCAAACTCTGATAAGTTAACCAGGGTCACATTAATATAAACACGGCAATGGCTGCGTTTCAACGTGATTATCGAACACACTCTTAAAATGAATGCCATGTCATCATGACAAATAGTTTGCGCGCATCCCGGTAGCCGATGGGTTGCGCGTTAACCATACCAGCCAAGGGTTGCTGACCCCCTCGGGGGCTCCATATTTCTTTTACTGCAGGATGAGGATCGAAGAAGCGAGTGTGCTTTAGATTCTAGGTTGCAAGCTACTTTTGATTACTTTTGGATGTTGGCCCGGGATGCGCCTGTGCTCCCGTGGCGTTATGCATTTGGTTATGAACGGTTACAGTGATGGTTTACAGTGATGGTTTACAGTGATGGTTTACAGTGATGTTTTATAGTGAAGGATGTATGTAAACACTCGGTATTTTGTTAATGTATATATATGGTTATTAGTTCTATGCTCGGGAGTCTGATCATCAGACTGGTACACTTGTATTTATTCAGCCTTGTTAACCACGTGGGTGGTTGGCGGCGTTGTAGCACCATTCGTTTAGTTACTGTTTAGTTGTTTAAATTCCGCTGCGATTTCAAGTAGTGTTATGTGCGTAGTAGGGGTGTTACAAAAAGTGGTATCAGAGCGAAGTATCGCTCTGATGACTAGAATACCGAGCTTAGGGATATACCGAGTTAGGAAACCTGACTACAGTTACCTAAGTGAACAGTTATGGAAAGGTTAACCACTAACTAAGTGTGGGAATACCTTATGGTCGGGAGAAACGTTACAACCGTTGGACCGATAAGTGTGCAAGAATATTGCTAATGAATATTCATGTGAATTCAGATGTCAGGTCGACCGAGAGGTAGAGGCCGCGGAAGCGGTACTGGAGATATGGGTGACCAGGGCGAGAACACTACGGCTTAGATTATGGCTGAGGCAGTAGCAGCCGCCGTAGCCTAGATGGTACCCCAACTTGTAGCTGCGATTCAGCAGGGGCAAGTGCCCGGAGTTCAACCACCACCACCAGCCACCGCCACGAGAGACCAACTGGGTCAAGGCGTTGGCTGATTTGAGGCCACCCTCATTCAGTGGGGAGACCGATCCCCGTAAGCTGGAGGCGTACATCTCCGAAATGGAGACCGCCTTCGAAACCTTAGCAGTACCTGAGGAGGTAAAAGTTCGACTTGCCGCATATTACCTGAAGGGTTCGGCACAAAGCTGGTGGAAGCTAGTACGGGAGGGTAGAGTTGCTGACCTGACTTTTCAGTGGAGGGAGTACACGGCTCTGCTGCGAGCCAAGTACTACCCAATACACGTGCAAGAGGCCAATCGCCTGGAGCTGGACAATCTGAGGCAAGGGGATAAGATGACGGTAGATGAGTACTACTCAGCCTTCATCGGACTTATCCACCTGCTACCGGATCTGGGTTACTCAGACCGGATTCTTGTGAACCGTTTCTACAACGGACTGAACTATTGCCTACGCTATGGCATGGGGCCAACTGGATATACTACTTTGCAGGTAATGAGACTACAGTGTGATGTGAATAAGTGTGTACAATATGTTAGTGTGATGTGAATTGTTTGGCGGGGCATAACTGACACCCTAAATATAGGAGTGCTATCATGCCGCTGTAATTGTGGAGATCACCGTCCGTCTGAGGGACGAGGAGAGTGCGCTCAAGCGCAAGGCTATGAACGAGGGCCAAGGCACGCAAGGGCAGTGGGGAGGAAAGAAGAAGAAGTCATACCCCCTGTCCCAGAAAGGACAACAACAGGGTGGCAAGGGCCAGACCCAGACCACCACTGCTGAGGAGCCTCTGCAGCTCACCTATGCGTATGCGGCCAAGCCCCTACGTTCTTACCCACCTAAGGGTAATTACCTAATCCTATGTGATAAGTTGAAGTGCATGTTGATAAGTTGTAAAATAAGTATTGATTTTGTGTTGTGATAGCAGCTAGCACGGGCTCTGGACCGGAGCGCCACTATTACTGCAAGTGGTATAACGGAGACCACCCCGGCAAGGACTGCAAGGGTAATGATGTGCAGTGCCGATACTGCAAGAAGATGGGTCACCGCGATTATGAATGTTGGCAGAACCCGAACAGTAGGAACTACAGGCCCAAGGGGCAATGGAAGGGTAAGGCCCCTGCGACCACCGATGGCTAGAAGACGGCGAATCAGCCACCCCCAGATCAGAGGTACACAGATTCCCAGAAGGGGAAAGGGTCGGGACCTAGCAAGGCCGCCCTGAATGTGGTGGACCGGTCTGAGGCGCCAGGGCCTCTTCTAGACCAGGTACCGCCTAAACTGTTGAATGTAATAAGTGTTTGCATACCGCACTCCATGCATGTGTGTTAGTGAGTTTAAGTGAACAACCATGTGAATAAATAATTAAAGTATAGTGTGAAAGTCACCTAACTAGAGTACTCTAAACTTAAAGGAACCTTAAATATATGTTATCCAATCCCACCCACACCAAACCCTGAAGAAACCACCATCAACATCACCGACTTTCCAATGGAGCAATGTCAGGTCATCCAACCAGGTATGGTACTCTTAAATGGATACCTGAACCGGAAGCACAAATCCATATCATCAGACGATGCGACGAACTTGGAGCAAAACCAGGAGGTTTCTACACACCCGAATACCCGAACGGATCAAGAATGCAATTGAAGATGATGTGCATGGGTAAGGACTGGAACCCTTACACCAAGACATATCAAGAAGTGCGAGCTGAAGATGGGAGCAACAATACCAAGTATACCCGAGGAGTTCCATGCGGTCGTTAATCGCGCCGTAGGAATTGCTCAACAAGTTGAAACGGATTCAATTCCAAGTGTGAAACCAGATTTATGCATTGTGAACTTCTACCAGAAAGGTGGACGGTTAGGTTTACACCAAGATAAGGACGAGTCACCCGAGTCTCTAAGTAAGGGAGTACCCGTGGTGTCTTGGTCCATTGGTGATACCGCAGTATTTGTGTATGGCGAGCAGAAGCGTGCTGATCTCGTAAAGAAGCTACTGTTGAAATCGGGAGATGTGTTAATCATGGGTGGGCAGTCAAGGATGCTATATCATGGCATCAGAAAGATCAAACTGAATACCGCACCGTCGGCAGTGATCAATGCCACACACATGAAACCCGGACGTTTGAATTTGACCTTCAGACAGTTTTAAAGCCTTGTATAATTATGTGATGTGATAAACCAGTGTATGTTGAGAATGTTGTAAGTGTTAATCATGGCGACAATATAAGCCAACGAATGTTGTAAAAAGAGTGTGTTAATGAATAAAGTGGAGTTGTTTGAAGCATAAAACCGTGTTGTCACCCAATACTTATTAGTTTGCCAATGAATTAGGCTGTGCACTCGGAATGGGAGGTATACTGAGTGTTTGCAATGAGGCAGAAGCCGGCAAGAGCGGCACAATCCTCACCGGTACCTTTCCAGTTAATGGCGTGGACGCTTCGATCTTGTTCGACTCCGGAGCCTCACACACATTTATTTCGCTATCTTTTGCGAAGAGGCTGGGGTTAGACGGTGATGAGATGCCAGACTTCCTAGTCACTCTCCCGTCGAAAGAGCGGATCAAGTGTACCCGCTACCACCGAGATGTTGTTGTGAGAATCAGAGGTGAAGCGTTTCCGATCGACTTGATAGAGTTCGACGGACTTGGATTTGATGTGATTGTCGGGATGAACTGGTTGGAGCGGTACAAGGGCAGAATCCTATGTGTCGAGCATCGACTGCTTCTTCGGAGTCCATCTGGGGTTACTATATCTTACCGCCAGAGGCCTAGGGAGCCTTCGACTCAGATCATCACCGCCATGGCTATGCGTCGTGAGTTACGACGAGGGAGTGATGTATACCTCTGCTATGCCGACAGGACATAGAGAGAGATCCAGAGTTTAGCCCAGATGTGCCGGTAGTGTCGGAGTTTCCTGATGTATTTCCTAAGGAACTGCCGGGCATGCCGCCAGCACGGGAAGTGGAGTTTGAGATTGAATTGGTTCCGGGCACCGGACCAATTGCGAAGGCGCCCTATTGTATGGCTCCAGCAGAAATGACTGAGCTCAAGGAGCAGCTGAGAGACCTACTCGACAAGGGGTTCATCCGCCCTAGCGTTTCACCATGGGGAGCGCCGGTCCTCTTCGTGAAGAAGAAGGACGGTAGCCTCCGCCTGTGTATTGACTATCGAGAGCTGAATGCAGTTACGGTGAAGAACCGTTACCCTTTACCACGCATCGACGATCTATTTGATCAGTTGAGGGGAGCATCAGTATTCTCCAAGATAGACCTACGATCTGGATACCACCAGATTGCCATCCGTGACAGTGATATCGAAAAGACAGCATTCAGAACTAGGTATGGGCATTATGAGTTCACAGTTATGCCGTTTGGCTTATCAAATGCACCAGCAAAGTTCATGGACTTAATGAACCGCTTGTTCCAAGATCAGTTGGACAAGTCTGTGGTAGTCTTCATCGACGATATACTTGTATACTCGAAATCGAGAGGTGAGCATGAAAGCCACCTGAGAAGTGTGTTACAAACATTGAGAAAGAATCAGTTGTATGCGAAATTTTCAAAGTGTGAATTTTGGTTGAACCAAGTATCCTTTCTTGGTCATGTGATTTCTGAGGCCGGGATCACTGTTGATCCGGCAAAGATTGATGCTGTGCGCACCTGGCCTAGGAAGAAGACAGTTACCGACATCAGGAGCTTCCTCGGTCTGGCAGGTTATTATAGGAGGTTTGTGAAGGACTTCTCCAGTGTCTCGAAGCCGATGACTTCCTTGATGAAGAAGGATGCACCATTCGAGTGGACAGTCGACTGTGAGAGTTCTTTTAAGAGTCTCAAGGATGCTCTGACATCTGCACCGGTCCTGACATTACCAGACGGTCCAGATGGTTTTGAGGTCTATTGCGACGCATCAGGCAGAGATATGGGTTGTGTGTTGATGCAACACGGGAAGGTCATAGCTTACGCCTCCCGACAGCTGAAGAAGCATGAAGAGAACTACCCAACCCACGACTTAGAATTGGGGGCCATTGTCTTCGCACTGAAGATATGGCGACATCACTTGTATGGGGTAAGTGTGACGATTTATTCTGACCACAAGAGTTTAAAGTACTTGTTCACTCAGAAGGAGTTGAACATGAGACAAAGAAGGTGGGTTGAATTTCTGAATGATTATGACATTAATCTGCAATATAAGGAGGGTAAGGCAAATGTGGTAGCTGACACACTGAGTCGCCGAGCACACTCTCTCCATTCGCTAGTCTCTCATTCTAGCTTGGTTGAAGAGGTGCGGAGTGCTCAGATGACAGATCAGTACATGATGGAGATTAGACAGAAGCTTATTGATGGCACATTCGAGGGTCAGAAGTAAGTACAACTTCAGACTCCACGATGATGACCTGATTAGGCTTAATGGCCGATTATGTATACCGAGGAGTAGTGCTGAGTTGAAGGAGCGCATATTGAGTGAATCCCATTGTTCTACTACTTCGATTCACCCCGGAGCTTCCAAGATGTATAAGGGTATGAAAAGATATTTTTGGTGGACTGGAATGAAAAAAGATGTGAATGACTATGTGTTGAGGTGTCTCACTTGTCAGAAGGTCAAGTTTGAGCACCGAAGGCCTGGTGGTATGGTACAGCCAATGCCAGTGCCTGAGTGGAAGTTCCATGACATTTCTATGGACTTCGTAGTAGGGCTTCCGCCTGCAAGGGGAGGTCTGAATATGATATGGGTTGTGTTGACCGACTGACCAAGGTGGCCCGATTCATTCCGATGAAGGACACCTGGAAAGTGGCAAAACTGGCAGAACTCTTTGATAGAGAAATTGTAAGACACCATGGGGTACCGAAAACAATAGTATCTGACAGAGATACCAGATTCTTATCGAGATATTGGAAGTCTACACGAGAAGCATTGGGTACCGAACTGAAATTGAGTACAGCGTTTCACCCACAGACCGATGGTCAGAGTGAGCGCACCATTCAGACACTTGAGGATATGCTACGTGCATGTGCACTTGACTTTCAGACCAGCTGGATTGACAAGTTACATCTGATCGAGTTTAGCTACAACAACAGTTACCATGCTTCGATCAAGATGTCTCCCTTCCAGGCCTTGTACGGTAGACCATGCCGCACGCCGTTATGCTGGGATGAGTCGAGTGAGACGGTCATTATAGGACCAGAGTATCTGGAGCAAGTTCAGGCAGAAGTTCGCCAGATCCGGGCTAACATGAAAACAGCTCAGGATAGACAGAAGTCGTACGCAGATGTGCGCAGACGTGACCTGGAGTTCACCGTGGGCGATCAGGTATTTTTGAGAGTATTCCCCATGAAGGGAGTGTTTCGTTTTGGCCAAAGGCAAGTTGAGCCCAAAATATGTGGGGCCTTATGTTATGACAGAGCGGATCGGCCCGGTAGCTTACAGACTGGATTTACCCGCCGAGCTGGGCAAGGTACATGATGTATTCCATGTGTCCCAGTTGAAGAAATATATGTCTCATCCGTCTCATGTACTTCAGCCTGAAAGGCTAACCTTAGAGCCGACCATGCGATCAGTGGAGACTCCGGTACGGATTCTGGATGCTAAGACTCGAGACACTCGCCATAAGTCTGTGAGACTGGTGTGAAGGTTCTCTGGTCTAACCAGGACGTTGAGGAGGCCACTTGGGAGCTGGAAGATAAGATGAAGGCGAAGTACCCGTCATTGTTTACTTCTTAGTGTTTGTATGTATAGGGTACGGGGCGTACCCCTATTTAAGGGGGGTAGAGCCGTTTCGGTTATGTGTATGACATGTATTTGGATACACTGTCTGTGTTGTGTTGTTATGTTGTTACCCTGTTAGTGTTACAGACCGCTGAGTCTGAATGATGTTGTGATGTTTTGTTGTTTGGACCTTATGTCCGATGTGATGTAAAGATGTTGTTAATGTTGATATGGAAGTGTTGTTGATATGTGTTCCCATGTTCTAATATTTAGGATATGTGGAAGTATGAACTTTGGGGACAAAGTTCTTTTAAGGGGGGGTAGATTGAAATACCCCAAACCTTAGTATATTGTTTAAACACCTAAATATGGTATATTAAGACTAAAAAGAGTCTTAGAAACATTAGTAAACAAATTTAAACAAAAGAAAACAAGAAATGTTTTTAAGGCCAAAATGTGCTCTAAGCTTGGGTTGAGCTTGGTTAAGACCTAATGAACTTACCAAGACCTCATTTATATACTAATGAACATATTAAACCAATTACCAAAGAAAACCAAGCTTGAAAAAAAGTTAAAACACAAATGTGCTTTAAGGAGTCTTAAAGCACATTTTCGAAAAATTGTCTTGTAAATGGGTTTGAATGGCTAATGTCCATCATTACTCTTTAATTATCATGTGTACTATATAGTATCACATTTGGAGGTCTATATCAATGGGAAATCAAAAATTTCACTTCTATGTGCCTTGTTTTATGAATAGTGATTTTAATAAGCTATTTTGTAACATATGTTTGTATAAGTAATTAAATTGACAAATAAAGACTATATTACCCCTAAGTACTATTGGGGGCCGGTTTTCTTAAGTGTGGTGACTCACCACTCTCTTGTTAACATATTAAGTAAATAAATGTGACTAACTAAAGTGCTTTTTACTTTATAACTACAAATATCTCCTAAAAGCAAGTCTACCTTCACTTTTTCTTTCTTCCTTGCATTCACACGGTTCCATGCTCTCTTCAACCTCTCTTCTTCATTCTCTTCCACGGTAATATCACACCACCACCATTAAACCTCTTCTTTGATCTCTTGTAAAATCTAGCTCACTTAACCAAATCAAAAACAAACACCACCATTTCTTAGTCTCATCAAGCTC
The DNA here is from genome assembly GCA_023374045.1 of Limonium bicolor. Classification (NCBI taxonomy): domain Eukaryota; kingdom Viridiplantae; phylum Streptophyta; class Magnoliopsida; order Caryophyllales; family Plumbaginaceae; genus Limonium; species Limonium bicolor. The sequence goes on along the minus strand of CM041777.1, from coordinate 297,728,157 downwards.
TTCATTCCTATCTTCTCAAAACCTCAAGACCACCATTTCGGTGCCATGGAGTTCCACCATTGAAGTAGCTTGAGCTTGTATTTTTACATATTATTACTCTCCTTTGCTTCTAGGTAAGGAATCTCAAATAAAAACTTCATTTCCTCCATGTTTTGTTGTGACCGAAAATACCCATTGAAGGTACTCTTTATATGGCTTTGTTTTAGCTTCATTCCAACCTTTCAAGGACTAGGTGGAGTCCTCTCTTGATAGATATCCAAACTCTCTTCAAAGACCAAGGTAAAACAACTACATTGATGTTTTTGAAATAATGTAAACCTAGGGTTTACAATGAGAAGAGGCATTAAGCTTGTATACTCATTTCAATGCTTGTATATTGTTTAGTAGTTGACAAGGAACCAAGTACCTAGCCGATTTTAAACAAGAAAGGAGTTTGTGTGAAAAGAGGTAAATATGCTAACCTAATGTGTTTAATGCCTTAGGAGAAATGAGCTTATAATGCTTGTTAGAACTACCTAAAGAGCAAATGATAAATGACCTAGTGAAATGTTCTCAAGGAGACTAGTAAAAGAATATGTCTTGTTGTATGTATTTGCAGGTCAAAGGCATATATATTGTGGAAATTCAGTGTTTAAAAGTTTTACATTTTAAGGGCCTAAGTGCCATGCAATTTAATTTATGCACTATATTGTAATGTAGTGTGATTTGGGTGAAACTTTGTGTGTGAGAGTGTTCTTGGTGAATTAAGGTGTTCTTGTGTACTTTATGGAGAAAACAATGTGTTTTGGCTTAGTAATGTTCTAGGAAAATCCATGTCAAAATTTAGGAAAGAAGTAAGAAGTTCTAAGTGTTTACATAAGGTTTGGTGAACTAGAAATGTTAGGAATGCTTAAGTACTTTACAAGAGGAGAAATAATGTCTTAAGGTGTTCTAGGTAAACAAAGGGGCTTAGACATCAACTAGGGTTTAGATGGTAATAAATGATGCTTGGGAGATGATGTTGAAAGGAGGAGAAAGCATTTTGGGATAGTAGCTATCATAGGTATGAAACACCACTTGGAAAACTAAGGAGGAAACAACATAGGTGTTAGGAATTTCGGTATGAAATGAGTAAGTGTTTAAGGTGATAGATAATGAGTTTCATGGATGTTGTATGTGGAGATAAGTGTACCAAATGTTGTTAGGAAACATTAAGAGGCTTTAGGAGAAGTTTGGTGAAGATTTGACAAAGTTTGGGCAAGTTTAGATGGCGTCCGACCCAGGGGTCCGACCCAAGTTTGGGTCGGACAGCCTCTGTTAGACGTCAGGAAATTGTTCTGGAATGGTCCGACCCAGAGGACTTGGGTCGGACATGGGTCGGACGGTCATGTTATGAAGGATGGAAAATGTTCTGGAATGGTCCGACCCAGTCAAGTGAGTCGGACGTGGGTCGGACGGTCGTGTTTTGTAATTGTAAGGTGTAAGGTTCTGTAATGGTCCGACCCAGTCGAGTGAGTCGGACATGGGTCGGACATGTATGTTTTAAGGTCGATAAAATTCTCTGGAATGGTCCGACCCAAAGGTTGGGTCGGACATGGGTCGGACAAGTTAAGTTTTCAAACCTGAAAATTACTGGAAGGGTCCGACCCAGTTGTGGGTCGGACGATGGGTCGGACAGGCCAAAACTTAACAAAAAAAAAACAGAAAAGAATGTGACATATGTAGTTAACCCTAGGGGGTATAATGAAGGTAACCTAGGGTAAGTTAGACATTAAAAACATGTCATACAATCATGTTAAACATATAGTAAGTTTGAAGTTAAATAAATAATTAACCGACGTTATTAATCGTGTATAGGAGTGACCTACGGAGGAAATCAATCAAGGCAAGGACCAAGGTATGGTTTTCTTGCAGTCTGTTGCCTACCGGTTTACACCGGCTTGTGTGTTGCTTGTTTTCTGTGTGTTTATGACCTTATAAGATTAAACCACGTAAAGAGTTTACAGTTGTTAAATATTATTATGTTGTTAAGTATGACTCTCTCTTTCCTTGTGTGTGTCTAACAAGACTTGACCTATTATTGTGATTTGTGTACTGAGTTCAATAAAGAACTGCTGACAAGTGCTAACGGGGGAAGTGAGGAGTCCGGTCTGTTTCGGCCACGCGTGTGAGTATGGGAATCGATGTCATAACCGGTTCGATTCTCTTTGTATGTTATGGTTGTTTTCCAATTTGGTTTTCAACCTTCCCTTTAGCTTAACCAAGGCTATTTTACTGACTCACGTCGGGCCACAGGGGCATACTATGTGTTATTTCGGTGTGCTTGGATCACTATATCCGAGGCACCTTGTGTTAAGTTATTCGTTCAATCTAACAGGACGGTAACGATTTATGTAACGAGCTTAGCATGAGCATGGCAACATTCTCTAGGCTCTCTGTGGGGACTAACTGTGTTGGTTCTCTTCCTAAAAGGAATTGTTCTTGTGTGTTTTGTGATGTTGTGTACAATACCCATGTTATGATATATATGTATAAGTTGTGTGTTTTAAAATGAATGTCATGTCATCATGACAAATAGTTTGCGCGCATCCCGGTAGCTGATGGGCTGCGCGTTAACCATACCAGCCAAGGGTTGCTGACCCCCTCGGGGGCTCCATATTTCTTTTACTGCAGGATGAGGATCGAAGAAGCGGAGTGGCTTTAGATTCTAGGTTGCAGGCTACTTTTGATTACTTTTGGATGTTGGCCCAGGATGCGCCTGTGCTCCCGTGGCGTTATGCATTTGGTTATGAACGGTTACAGTGGTGGTTATAGTGATGGTTTACAGTGATGTTTACAGTGAAGGATGTATGTAAACACTCGGTATTTTGTTAATGTATATATATGGTTATTAGTTCTATGCTCGGGAGTCTGATCATCAGACTGGTACACTTGTATTTATTCAGCCTTGTTAATCACGTGGGTGGTTGACGGCGTTGTAGCACCATTCGTTTAGTTACTGTTTAGTTGTTTAAATTCCACTGCGATTTCAAGTAGTGTTATGTGCGTAGTAGGGGTGTTACAACTCTGCTCTCAAGTACCTATTTGCCAAAAAGGAAGCCAAGCCCCGCTTGTTGCGCTGGCTTCTTTTATTACAAGAGTTTGACATAGAAGTCAAAGACAAGAGTGGAAAATTAAATGTCGTTGCTGACCATCTCCCGGTTAGTAGTTCCTACGGATAAGGTGCCTATTAACGAATTTTTCCTTGATGAGACTGCCTGTTCCATCACCAAGGTACATGAGCCATGGTATGCAGACCTGGCCAACTATCTCATCTCTAGAACAATACCGCACGATCTATCTTACTCCCAGAAGAAGAAGTTCCTCTCTGATTTAAAACATTATTTCTGGGAAGATCCATATCTGTTCCGAGTCTGTGTGGATGGGTTGATTCGCCGGTGTCTCCCTGAAGACGAGGTTCTCAGCGTCATCAATTTTTGTCATTCACGGGAAGCCGGTGGCCATCATGAACCCACAAGGACCGCTGCCAAGATCCTAGCATCAGGATTCTACTGGCCGACCCTTCACAAGGATGTTTAACAATTCTACACCCGATGTGATAATTGTCAGAGAATGGGTAACACATCTAAGAGGCACGAAATGCCACAGCAGGGAATACTAGAAGTCGAACTCTTTGATTGTTAGAGAATTGATTTTATGGGGCCCTTTCCTTCCTCACAGGGCCACCAATATTTTTAGTGGCAGTGGATTACATGTCAAAATGGGTAGAAGCTATACCCTGCCATCATGCTGATTCAAAGACCGTAACCAAATTCCTTAAAAAGCACATCTTCACACGCTTTGGTGTCCCCAGAATCATTATCAGTGACGGAGGATCCCACTTCTGTAACCGTTCGTTTGACGCACTTATGGTTAAATACGGGGTGCGTCACAAGGTAGTGTTACCTTATCACCCCTAGACGAACGAGCAAGAGGAAGTTTCAAATCGGGAGTTAAAATGGATTCTCCAGAAAACTGTTAACTCCTCACGAAAAGATTGGGCATTAAAGTTAAATGATGCGCTATGGGCTTACCGCACCGCATTCAAGACTCCCATCGAGATGTCTCCTTTTAAGCTCGTATATGGGAAATCATGCCACCTGCCTGTCGAACTCGAACATAAGGCATATTGGGCGCTCAAGGCCCTGAACTTTGATATAGAAGCCGTAGGGGAAAAGCGTAAGTTTCAGCTTTCTGAACTCGAGGAGCTAAGAGATCAAGCATATCACAGTGCGACAATTTACAAGGAGCACACCAAGAAACGCCATGATCAAATGATCCAAAAATGTGAATTTTAGGCTGGCGACTAGGTGTTGCTTTATAATTCCAGATTGAAAATATTTCCTGGGAAGCTCAAATACCACTGGACTGGACCATTCCAAGTAGTTGGGACTACTCCTTTTGGTGTTTATGAACTCCAGAGCAAGAAAGGAGAATGTTTCAAAGTCAATGGGTCCTACTTAAAAAGGTATGTTGGTATTCTTGATGATAATATTGTAGACACCAAAAATTCTCACCCCATAAAGCAAATTCCGAAATAATAAGAGGGGTCGTCGCCTTTCTTTTTTTCAAAACATATTAACGTGCGTGCCAACACGAAACCATCATTTCATGACAAAATTCTTAAATCATTTTTCAAAGCATTTCAGAAAACACACAATTCTTCGAAAATGAATTTTCAACTTTCATCCATTTTGAAACCCGTTCTCTTTCGTCATTTACTTACTTATTTGCCTATTAGTTTTTATTTGGTTTTTTCTATTTTGTTACTTGTTTTTTCTATCTTATTTACCGCTATTCGTACATATTTGATTCAATTTCTATTTTTAGAATATTCACTCATATTTTACTTCCATTGTACTCTTACTATTTTATTATTTTTTGTACTCATTATTGTGTTATTTCGTATCTCACCTTTTATTGTGTTTAGTATTTCATTATTTACATCATGGCCCATCTTCATGAAATCAGATCCACCTATCCCACTTCTATACTCAAATGAAGCCCATAATCAATTTAATAAGCCCACTCATGAAATCAGCTAACTTTTCCTACTAAAAACCCCAGTTTTTTTTTTATAAAGGGAACAGTAGCGGCTCTTTCTTCCTCCTCGATTCCCCGGGTCCGACTTGGAACGAAGAACTCCTCCACCCTCATGCATTCCAAGAAATCAAACCCAGCAGCCGATCTCCTAGCTCCATCGCCTCCTTCGTCCTTGCTTTGAATTTTGAAACGAAAAACCCTAGACTGGGGATTCATTCCCGTTTTCGTCACACGGTGGCCGACTCTTCTTCCCAGCACCTTCCTCTTCTTCCTCAGTTGAAACAAGGAACCCGGACCTTAATCTTCTTCATCTTCTTTCTCGGTTTTATACCCGCCTCCATCCTTCTCGAGACTAACCTAGAAAAAACCATGAGCCTCCGGCGACCATCTTCTTCATCTCCTTTCACCCATCGATCTTCTTCAATTGGAAAAAGCTTAGGAGCAATATCCGAACCCACACCAGAAAAGTCTTCGGCCCTCACTCAACATTCATCTACACCCTTCATCCTTCTCGCTGGAAATTTTGTCCAAATGCTCATCTAGATAAATCTTCACCGAGACTCCTTTTCATCTCTGAAAATTCAAAGAAAACCCAGAATCGTTGCTCCATCAATCGCCCCCCACCTCTCCTCTCTTCACTCGGCTAGTGAATGAATACTCAACCTCCCTCATTTTTTTGCTTCGTTGATTTTGCAAGTCATTCCACATCCCTCATCCTCCTCTCAATGAAGCTTCAGTCCGCATGTATACACGACTATTTCGCGGGCACAATCTCTCGAAGCCCCTTCAAACCTCCTCTACAAGATGTTTGCCATCGCTGTTTGTGACTCTTGACAAGAGGAGACTCAAATTCCCATGGAACCGAAACATTGCTATTTGTCAAGAGCGGACTCGGAGTTAGAATTGGGTTCACATTCTAAAATCTGTTTACTAGCATCTTCGTATCTTGGTTTATTTCTGAACATTCTTGTTGGCCCTTAAATTTTGCTTCACTGATTATTTTGCTTCTGATGGATATGGCCGGAGCTTCTCTCTGTTTATGAATTTCATTGTCGGATGGGTAGGAGAAAATCAGTTTACCTTGTTTCCACTATCCTTATTAGGCACGGCTGTGAAAACTCACATTTTCTCTGTTGTTGGTGTCGGTTTTGGAGTTTGGGTTCTCAATCTGACATACATGGTGGCGTGAAGTCTGAGATGGAATGGTTTAGATCGATAATACGTGACGGTCCGTATTTTATCTGACAGTCTTGGACCTCGATTAGAGAATTTGACACTAATTATTTCAGTTTCCTTTGATTTGTGTTTTGACGAGGTACTCTCTACTGCTGGCTCTGCGTTTCGAATGATATAGTGCCTTCGGGCTTGACACTGGACTCATCGGCTTGACCAAAGTGATGGAGGCTTTGAAATCAGTATATTCGCATTGATTGAAGAGTTTGAGATATCCGTTCTTCTTTGATTGGTATCTATTTCTAAACTTTTGGGTCCAAAGCTCTTATTTGAAGCATGCTTAGATGCTTATCTGAGAAATGGGTGATAATCCCGTTGGCTATGTTCGTGCCCTGCTTGGTTTCTGTTTGTTATGGGCGTTAAATTGGTTCACCTTCGCGTTTCCATATTTCTTATACTCTCAATTGTTGAAATTGGTTTGGGTTTATGTTATCTGGCTCATCTATTCAAGAGGTTGGTGTTTGCGATTAAACAAGGAAATAACATCTGGTTAATCGCAGCAGCTTTGATTTAGAATATCCTGGTTGGCTTATTTGGGTAGTGTTAATCAGTCATGTGAAGAGGCTTGTCCTCGACTCAGAAGATGCTCTCTAATTTTATCTTTTGCTTTTGAGACGGAGAATGAAACGGGTCTGTTAAAAATTTGGTTTGCTTTCTCGATTGTTTTAACCTGTTATCCATCTTGTGGTTTACTCTCTGATTATCTTTTTTTACTATACATATGTCACAACTTCGTTTAGTTTATTGCTCTTTATTTAAACCCTAGATGGCCCCTTAGGTCACCCCTTTTCCTTTTGATCAAAGTCTTGGAAGGTACCCCACAGCTTGCTCATTTCTGATTTGCTTTGTGGGGAGCAATACCTTCCAAAACTTTGAAAATCTTTTAAGCCTTTGAAGGTACCCCACAGCTTGCTCATTACTATTTGCTTTGTGGGGAACAATACCTTCCACACTTGTAAAGCCTATCCCAAACCACCCCTTAATTTCATTTAAAAACTTTACCCAAAAAAAAAAGAAAAAAGAATAAATTCAAATTCAAATCCAAATACACATACGAATTCAATTCCAATCCGGCCCAAACCTTAATTGGTTCAAATAAAAAGGGCACTCCAAGGCCCAATGTCCAATTCAACCCACTAGGTCTAATCAGACCCAAATTCCAAATAAGCCTCAAAATTTGAATTAGGCCCCAAAACCAAATCGGGCCCAAAAATCAATTCATCACAAACCCATTTTGAGGCCCAAGCCCATTTCAATTCAAAGCCCATTTCAAGGCCCAATTCGAAGCAAAAATCAATAAGGCCCAATCGGACCTAAATTAGAAATCTAGTCAAGCCCAACACTTGAATTCAAATCCCACTTCAGCCCAAATCAAAAGGTCACTCTGAGGCCCAATTCAAAACCCACTTCAGCCCACAGTTCATAAATCCCATTTCAAGGCCCAAACCCATTTCGAGGCCAAAGCCCATACAAGGCCATCAAGCCCATTCGGCCCACTAAGCCCATTCGGCCATCAGGCCCATTCGGTCCAACTTTGACCAATTCAAACTTTGACTTGGTCTAACTTTGACCAACCTGAACTTTGACTCGGCCCAACTTTGACTAACCTGACCTTTGACTTTGACTCAGTCCAACCTTGATTGACCCCACTTTGACCTTGACCCAACTTTGACTTGGTCCAACTTTGACCGATCTGAACTTCAACTTTGACCTAATCCAACTTTGACCCAGTCTAACTTTGACCCGATTCGTTTTTCAACCCCAACCCGAATTCAAATCAACCCAATTCAAACCCAACTCATTTCAATTCAGTCCAATTCGATTCAACTCGAATTCAATTCATCCAATTCAAACTCAACTTGTAAATCCTGTTCAAATTTCAAACTCAAAAATCTCTCTCCTCAGATTTCAACAATCATTTTATTCAAACTTCATCAAGTTTTCAAAAGAAACCATTTTGTAGAATTTTAAAGGAAAAACTCTTCTCACATCACAGAAAACTCTTCTCAAACGCAGAAAGTTCTTCTCACATATACAGAAAGTTTTCTCCTAAAATCATTTCTCATAATCAGTGTTTCTTCATCGAGAATTCCGAACAACTTCACAAGTTTCCTAACTTAGTTTTCAAACCCAAAATAAATTGTTTTCAGGGAACATAGGATGTCTAACACCTTCAAAGAACGTTTTCTTCCTAGTTAGACATTACTTGTTTCTCCGCCAAATAAAAATCCGAGGCGGGGCACTGGGGTCGTAACATCCCTTGTCGCAGTCTGGATCTCTTTAGGCGGGGCATTAGGGTGACAAACTCCCCTAATTGCAGCCTAGATTTTTACAAGGCGGGGTGCTAGGGATGTAACTGCCTTCCTAGTTGCAGCCGGGATTTTAGAATCGTCTAACTCCCTTCCGCTCGATTTCAAGATTTTCGGTTTTTAACGTTTTAAAACCCGGAGTTAGAGACGTTATTAGGGTCTGATCGAGAACATCTCATTCATGGTGTTTCTCTCTAAATCCTATTTTTCGACATAAATTCATTGCCCCATCTTTCGAGCCTCGGCACTTACCATTAATTAAGTGTCGTGTTCGAGGGGGGTACATAGGGTAATCCCTCGGGATTATCCGCCCTTTTACAACAAAAATGACTTTTCAGCTTTAAACTTTAAGAGAGACGATTTTGACAATCATTCCTCCAAACAACTCAACCCATCATCATCTCATTTCAAATCCCGAATATCCCAAAACCTCAACTTTTCGAACCTCGAACCCAAAAACCCAGGATCTCTCCCAATTCCAATTGCCTCACATACTCAAGTCATCATTCAAACTCCAATTCACCTTAAACTCAAATCATCTTGCAAATTCTAGCTTCTCTCAAGCTTCCAAAGTCTCATAGGCCCAAGCGCCTCACAGACTCGAACACTTCAATCTCTCCACCATTTTAAGATTCAAACGTCTCACAGGCCCGAGCGCCTCATAGACTTCGATATCTCTTTTCACCAAACGTCTCACAGACCCGAGCGTCTCACAGACTAGCATCCAAACCCGAAACTTTTCGAAACTTCGAACCTTCTAAAGCTCAGAACACCTCAAAAATCTTCAAGCTCCACAAACATCAAAACTTCCAAATCTCCAAAAAACAGTGAACTACGTAAGGTCTGATCTCAAAAGGGAGCTGAGTACGTAGGCAACCCACACAGGGTGCGACCCCACATCAATCAAAATGCCATTTTCACTCGGCCATCTCACCTCCAAACAACCCTGTATTGTCTCACAGACCCGAGCGTCTCACAGACTTTGTTATCTCAATGATTCGAATATCTCACAGACCAGAGCATCTCACAGACCCGAGAGTCTCATAGATCCGAATGTCTCACAGACTTCGACATCTCAAGGTTTCAAACGTCTCACAGACCCGAGCGTCTCACAGACTTCAACATTTCAAGAATCTAAATGTCTCATAGAGTTGAGCATCTCACAGACTCTCACACCTCAAACTCCAAAACGAACCAGACAATCTGTCAAATCTCACAAAAATGACCACAAAACCTCTTTAACCCTTCAAAGACCCAAAAGGTCAAAAGCCCAATTCCTTCAAAACCCCAAAACCCACAAATCTCCAAAAAACAGTGAACTACGTAAGGTCTGATCTCAACAGGGAGTTGTACGTAGGCAACCCACACAGGGTGCGACCCCACACCAATCAAAATACCCTTTTGCACTCAGTTGTCTCCCTCCAAACAACCACTTCTAACCCTCGACCACCTCAAAAAGTTCAGCCATCCTAAAGGTCCCTGAACTACGTAAGGTCTGATCTCAACAGGGAGTTGAGTACGTAGGCAGCCCATCTAGGGTGCGACCCCATTCCAAACAAAAATCCTTTTCTCCCTCTAAGGTGTTCTTCATACCTCTCAAAACACTCAAACCTTCTTCGGCTCTCACCAACTTCAAACCATCAGACTCCTAGTCTTCCATTCTATACTCATCCGAATTCATCAATTCTTCTTCTTGGCGCTAGCTTGGTAGAAAAGCTCGCCTCATCCACTCGTTTTCTCCTCCTGTCCTAATCCTATTCCTTGGCTTTAACTGAATCTCTCTAATATGGTTTTGAAAGAAGGCAATCCTGACAATTGGAGACCGAGGTTTCCTCGGGCACCAATCCGAAGTCGTGGTCGTTGCCACTTCTAAGGGGTGTAACCCAGTGCGAGCCCACACAGAATCTTTGGTATAACCAGATAAGTCCTATCCATGCTCAACAATCAGAGTCAATCGACGGTTCTTAGAGCCCTTCTCCTCCCTTCCTAGTTCCTTAGGTCAAACTAGGTGGCGACTTTAATCAATTTCCGCCCTTATGGCATAAGTCCACGTGGAGCCCATTGAGAGCGGGTGTAGTGCACACTTGCACTTCCCTTTATGCTTTCTGGGAAAGACGGACGATTTAGTAGGTATTTGAGGGATGCTAGAATAACGGGTTTTCACCCTCCACAGAATGGCATTTTAGGATCTAGGCTTTTCAGTCAAGAACCATATTTAGATAGACCCCCCCTCATACCGAAAAATCACCCTCCACAGAATGGACTCTGCTGGGGAAAACTTGAGTAAGTTTTTCTCAAACTCAAGGAAGACTGAACTCCATTCAAAATTGTCGGGACTTCCCCACTTCTTTCAAAACCTTCAAGAGATTCATTTCAAGCCTTTAGGATTATTCTACTCCACACTTTGAGTGTATCTGGTGAGGACAGATAGATTTGTTAGATCCTCAACAAACATTACAACAATTGGGTTAATAATTAGCTCACGATTAGAAAGAGACACTTAGATGTGAATGAAGCTAACTTCCCTTTAGGCTAATAAAAACAATTTGGAATCACTAATCTCAAGATAAAACACTTAGCAAATAGGTTGGTGCTAACTTCATCTGCTTTATTTACTGCTTTCATATCTATATTGCGATTGTGGGTGCATGGGGTGGGTAGCTTAGGACATGCATTCCTCTGTGTCACCCGATTTACCCATGATCATGGGATCCCCAACCGGTCCACGGTTGATTCCCCATGAGCTAGGGTCACTCTCTCAGTGAACAACCCACGAGGCGGTACGGTCTCCGACCAACGCTTTGAGCTCATCCAAAATATCCTCCATTATCCGAGTCAAAGCCAGCATATAGTGAACTCTGAGCCTTCAGTGTCCAGCTACCTGGTCCGGTGTCTAAGATGGGTTTATGGAAGTCACCCCCTTGTATGCCGCCTGTCTGACCACCCCTCTGCCTTACCCTGAAGATTGCATGGGCTCAGTTCTCCATTGTTCCTCTGCACCACGGGTGTCTCTAAAGCCCGATGTCACGCTACACGTCCATAGAGGATCCTGTATTTACCGGATACCCATACATGGCACAACGTAGTCAGTGAATAATTTGGACTTTAGACACACCTGACCGTGCAGGTGACGAGAGACCCGTTCCTATGCAGTACTTCCCCGAGTTCCCCGAAAAGTGGGGTGTTATCGGATCATCACTGGCCGTGGCGTATGTTTCCTTATCATCTCGGGTGTCCTGACCTTTCGAACTTAAGCACTCCGGACTTTCTTGATAACGTGCCCCGCAAAGGCATAACAGAGAAAAAACCCGAGAGATGAACAGTGAAGGGACGATGGTTCCCCCGGTGAAACGGAATCATAATTGACCTGGAAAGTGATTATCCCAACGACATCAATTAACACTTACAGCTCCACATCAAATATAGCCACGATTTACTTTATGCTATACATGTGTGCAAACCACTTTTTCAAACCAGTCTGTTTTAGAACGTTCGAATTCTCTTTCACATATCTTTTAAAGAGGTTTTACAAGCTCGTTCAATTTAAAGTCTCACCTTAGTTTTGCTCCCAAACATTTGGGGTTTTAAAACCCGTCACTTCATCCTTTAAAACCTTGTTATTTCCAAAACGATTTTCAGAAATAGATTTCGAAAAACCTACTTTCTACAAACGAATTTCAAACAACATTCTTCACCAACATTATTTCTTAATGGTTTTCGAAAACAGTTTTCAAAGTGGATTTTCACAAATGTATTTCAAAATAAATGATTTAGTCCCCATGTCATGACCCGCTATTTTTGAAGTTCAGCCCACCTTCAAGAGCAGCGGTCATTACCGTGGAGCGTACTAGTCATTTCGTGTTTTCACAAAAGTGGTGGATTTTCACATAAAATTTTGTGTTCAATCATTCATCTTTCCTTTCTCAAAAACATCCCCCATTCCTCTAGTCGGAGCAAGTGAAGCAGCATGAAGATCGACTACGCGGATCGAGCTGAAGGTCAGAGGCGCACCAACCCGTGGAGCTAACCGAGCGACATGAAGACTAACACCAACCATTTAAATACAAAATCAGAGGTGTACCAACCCGAGTCAAGCGACATGAAGGTCAGCAACACTGATTCGAGTTCAAACTGTTGAAAATCAGAAGAACACCAACCCGTTTTGCTTGATCACAGTACCGCTCCGCTGCAAGAGCCTTAAAACGAACAAGCAGCCGGTCAAGAGCCGAAGATGAGCGAGCAGCCGGTCAAGAACCCGAAGACGAGCGAGCCCAACCAGGAGCCCGAGCGCGAGCAGTCTTCCAGAATCCCAAAGACGGACCAGAAGAGTTCAGTAGAAGTCCAGCTCAACACTTCCCCATTTTAATGGCTTTTTTAGGATTGATGATGTATAGGTCTTCTTCCCCTATTATTCTTTTCTCTCTCGTCCATTTCTGAATAGATTACATGTATAGGTTTATACATCCCTTTGATTTTTTTAGATCAATGTTATAGGGTTCCCCACTCCCTATTTCATTTGCGAATGACCGAGCGTCAAAGTTTATATTGAGAAAATCCACCACTTTGAAAACACGCGTTTTCAAAAGTTGTTTTCTAAAACTTGGTTTCTTTTGGCATGCACATATAGTAAAAAGAACGAATAAGGGACGACCCCTCACATCTATATATCATTCGTCAACTTTGCTTTATGGGGTGAAAATTCACGGTATCTACAGGAGGCATCCCCTAAGTAAACAACGCCAACAAATGCAGCCGAGCAAAAAGCAAAACACATGCATTTCATTCATGACACAAAAGTCATTTGCACTTCCAGTCATTTCAAGTCCATCAATCATTCACGAGTCTTGTCCACCTCAAAGTCTTTACAATCATGTGTTTCATTGTCACCACGCTATACACCAGCTTTCATCCCAAATACCCAGACCGCCAAAGCCCAATCTCAGAGGGATAGGAAAAGAAAACTGGGAAGTTCAAACCTCTCCCAATCAGAATCACCATGCACGCCAGTGACGAAAAAGGAAAGAGTGTGTCATATCATGGGGCCACCATGCGGGAGTTGTCACTCCCTAAAAAGTCCTAAATTCCAGGAGCTAGTCACCAACCCGACAGCAACCCCGACAGCTACACCTTCTTCAAGGCCGACATTGAAAGGATGAGCTTCATGGACCATCAACTAGAACCGACTCAAGCGAGACCAGGTGTAGCCTTACCACGCATGCGTTGCATCCAAAAAGAAAAAAAAAACACAAAAAAAAAACAAACATTCAGTCAAAACTTGAAATCAACCATCTCCATTCATCATTTTCAGCATTTCATGCATCCTATACATAGTAATTCCATATTATCACGACACATTGCATGGTAGATCGTTGCACTTGCATACTCCCGTATCGAAACGACGTCTTTGGCGAAAACCTTGATTGATTGTTTGAATAAAGCACGTGAACCGCTAAACTCTCGACCCGTCAACGAACACAAGGGTCTCATCAAAATCAGCACCACAAACCAAGTGAGTAGTGTGCGAAGAGCGGTATTTTCTCTTGAATTCCAAAAGAGGGTATTGGACCATCCATCGAGCGATGAGGGAAGATAGAGCGAGTCCATAGAGGTAAAACCATGAGCGACTTGTGCATTCCTTCAGCACATGGAGAGGCACAATTCATAGCGAGATCAATGTTGATAACAAGACACGAACTATGATTCATGCAAAGATTCGAGAAGTAGTAAGAAAACAATCATTGACTAATGAGAATGACGAGGCACTTAGGAATAAAAACCTCCACAAAACCAAAAAAGCTTTGACTGCCCTGTACATAATCCCTTAGTGAGCCCCTCTGAGCCTTTCGTAAAAACTCTTTCTTACAAAAAAAAAAACTCCACAACATGCCACCCCACATATACTTACTCGCCCTTGCAATAGAGGATCTCAAAGGAGCCGGAGCCATGGTCCCTCCCCACCATCTTTCACAAAAAACAATAAAAATGTTCGAAGAAATCAGTGAGTCAATGCAACTCCAAAGCCAAACACCGAACAAAACACCAAATGGTCAAAGAAATCAATGAGTCAAGGCAACTCCGAAGCTGAAAGCCAAAATAAAAGCACATAAAAAATGCTTGAGAAGGTCAATGAGCCAAATGCAATTCCAAAAACACAAAAATGAGAAGAAAGTCCAAACCGTACACCAGAAGAGACAAGAAGGAGAAATCCAGATCAAAAAGACCAATGATGTCTCGCAGAAACTAACAAAAGGTTATCAAAAACCCGTCTAATCATTCCACCCATGGCAAAGGCGAAACATATCCTCTATTGCACAAAAGCTCCATAACTCCCAAACAAATCCTCCATTCCCATGTGACATACATCATACCCCTCAGCCCCGTTACAACCCAATAAAGACCTTTGACTCATAAGTTAATGAGCGTTAACTGAAAGTATCGGATCTGAAACATGAATCATAAGCTTCGTACTTGTTATCAACATGTCCCGTCTTTCCAAAGGGACCATGAGCGAATGAGTGTGACCTTATCTCACAAGGTCTTCAGAGTGCGAGTGACTCATTGATTAAAGCACCACACATAAACAGCCTACCCCGTTGTAGGTGAGGAATTTGTAAGGATCGAAAAGTCCAAAACCTCGAAAGAAATTCTTAGGGAAATACTGCTCCGACCATCGAGAGCATCATCACGGCATTAGCACACACAAACATACTCACGAGAGATTAATCCGCATCCCTCCATGAGAGGAAAGTGATTCACACATTCCAGTTCAACAATCACTCAAGATCGAACCGAAGATGTCTTATATTCGTAAACCTCATAGTAATAGAGATAGAATCATACCTTCTTTTCAAAAAACGCATATGCGTTTTGCATCTCTTCTAGCAGTTAGCATTTGCATGCATCATAACCACTTCATTTTCAACATCCGACTGGTAAGAACCATGCCTAGTCACGTGGAAGGTCGACTTTAGTTTCCTACTATCGAAGCTCAACTCAAAATCAAAAGAAATCAAAACCGAGGCCGTCCGGAGCCATACGACGATCTTCCCGGAGCCATCCAGCATCATCGGGCCTCATCAACACCATATACAGAACCAAACTGAAGCCATATGAGAGCCATCCTCATACATTGACACCATCCCTAAGGCTACACAGGGGTCATCCCAACAGTCCGAGAACAATACAGGAGCCACCTCAAATCCATATCAGATCCATTTCGTCATTAGGGTCTTGCCTACAGGGTTTCGAACTACGTATGGTCTGATCTCAATACGAAATTGAGTACGTAGGCAGCCCGCTTAGGGTGCGACCACCTCACAGGCGAAAGTTCCCCTTTTTCCTCGTCATCACCAATGGAGCCATCCCGTAGCCTCCCAAGAGCCATCCCGAGCTATTTCGGAGCCATCAATCTGAAGCCTTAACTGACCATACCAAAGCCATTCATCTACAAAAAAAGAAGACTGTCAACCACATCAAAATACGTCAAACACAACACAATCCACCAATCACATCAACCCACCATTCGACTCAAAATCCAAAACAAATCGAAACCCACCAACCATCCCGAAAATCTCAATCCAAACCGAAACCTATCAACCATCATAGAGTCGTTGCTCACAAGGGAGTCACATATCAAACCGGAGCCATCTGATCGCACTGGAGCCATCCAATCACATCGGAGTCATCTGAATATACCAAAGTCATCCAGTCATATCAAGACCATCCAGTCCCCAAAGTCACTCCTTCACAAAACCATCCTTTCGAAAACGACCACAAAATCACAAAAACAAAACAAAAACTCAGGAGCCATACCGGAGCCATCTCGAAACTCCGGAGCCAAGAGTCCTACCAAATCCCGAAACTATAATGCACATCGGGCGAGACTGTCAAAACAAAACCGAAACACAAGTCCCACACTGACAAAGTCAAGGGCCACATCAACAGAAGACATTTGTCTATCACATCCCTCGCAAAACAACCGAAAAACATCCAATCCCGGATCATTCCACAATCAAGGTCATCCTCAAATCAATCTACCACCACAAATAACTTCAGATCAAACTTTCACCACAGCAAGTTTCGTACAACTCAATCAAAGTATTATAGGCCCGTCATAAGTCCTATAGCTAGATGTCAAAAGGTCTAGTTGAGGCCCGTCATAAGTCCTCGTACTTTCAATTGCATTCTAGGCCCGTCATAAGTCCTAGAGCTAGACACCGAGTTCTAGTTGAGGCCCGTCATTAGTCCTCATGCATAACCCTTATTCCGATTGTATTCTAGGCCCGTCATTAGTCCTAGAGCTAGACACCGAGATCTAGTTGAGGCCCATCATTAGTCCTCATACATTTGAAGATGCATTCTAGGCCCGTCATAAGTCCTAGAGCTAGACACCGAGTTCTAGTTGAGGCCCGTCATTAGTCCTCATGCATAACCCTTATTCCGATTGTATTCTAGGCCCGTCATTAGTCCTAGAGCTAGACACCGAGATCTAGTTGAGGCCCGTCATTAGCCCTCGTACATTTTGAAGATGCATTCTAGGCCCGTCATAAGTCCTAGAGCTAGACACCGAGTTCTAGTTGAGGCCCGTCATTAGTCCTCATGCATAACCAATATACCGATTGTATTCTAGGCCCGTCGTTAGTCCTAGAGCTAGACACCGAGATCTAGTTGAGGCCCGTCATTAGTCCTCATACATTTCGAAGATGCATTCTAGGCCCGTCATAAGTCCTAGAGCTAGACATCGAGTTCTAGTTGAGGCCCGTCATTAGTCCTCATGCATAGGTTGTTTGATCGTATTCTAGGCCCGTCATTAGTCCTAAAGCTAGACACCGAGATCTAGTTGAGGCCCGTCATTAGTCCTCATACCATCAATCACCGCAATTTGGGGCCCGTCATAAGTCCCCGTGCACTCGCACCCATAAAAACAAATCATAAACCGCAGTGAGAATTTTTGGCGCCCCGTCAACCTTGATCCAATTCTGCAAGGGTTTGCATAATTGAATCAAGGGGAGCCATCTGTAGACACCAAAAATTCTCACCCCATAAAGCAAATCCCAAAAATAAGAGGGGTCGTCGCCTTTATTTTTCAAAAATGAATTAGCGTGTGTGCTAAAACGAAACCATCATTTTCAAAGCATTTCATAAAAACACCATTCTTTGAAAATGAATTTCCAACGACAATCCAGTTTTAAACCCGTCCTTTTTGTTTTATTCACTTATTTGATTGTTTATTCTACCTTTATTCTTGTCCATTTATTCACTAATTTTTCAGCTTTATTTTGTTTACTCATTTATTTTATCGCATTTATCGCTACTTATTTGTCTTCTAGCATTTACTTTCATAATTATTATTTTAGTGTTATTTCTATCATTTTATGTGTCTTTTACTACTATTATTTTCCATTCACGTTAGTGTGTTTTGCCACTTGTACATATTTGATTTGTTCACAGTCACCAGTGTTTTATCTCCTTTACACGGGTATTAGTTTTATTATTTCATGTACATATGCTATTCTATTTATTTATAACTAATTATGTTTTGAACCTTATTTTTAGTTATATTCCATAATTTCATGCCATTAGATTTATTCTTTTATTGTTCACTTTCCCTTAAAGATAATAACATTTTAGAGAGGGTATCGAGGTTCAATTAGGGCTTTTATACTATTTCGGGCATTTGTATATTGAATTATGACATAGCTTAACTGGTTACAGTGCTCGCTTGTGAGTTCACAGATCCTGGTTTGAGTCTTGCAAAGAACGAAGGTGATTTTTTATAGTTTCTCCATTCAGCTCGCGATAGGCCTTTATATTTAATTCTCGTGGTTATGAACTAAATATTATCCTAGCTTGGCTGGTTGCTAGAACTTGTGAGGACGCAGAGGCCCAAGTTCGAATCTGGGGGAGATCAAGGAGGGTTTTATTTTTTGGGACGCTCCACCCAGCCGAACGGGCCATACCCTGGTCCTGACCCAGCGGTCTTTCTTTTCAAATCTGGATCCGATTTTTGCAGCCCAATGTTTTTAAATCAGAGAATAAAACAGCAAGCCCAAATTAAACCCTAAATTAACATCTGTCCCAAAAGAAACCCTGATTCTCCTCTTATAAAATACTACAGTTAAACAGATCCCAAGGAACGAGCCACCAACTCCCGGTCTTTATTCCAAAAAACATTCCCACGTCCCAGCCTTTCAACTTCCCGCATGCAACACCGCTCCATCACCACTTTCTTCCCCTCCGCCGGAATTCCCACCATTTTCACCTCTTCACCCGAAGTTCATCATCACACCACCTTCGCATTTTCTTCTCCTTCTCCACCTCGAGCCACCACCTTCTTTGTGCCTGCCCGCCAGAAAAAAAACCGCTCGAACACCTCACTGTCTCTAACACCCCACTCATCCGAGACTTCGAATTCACACTAAAAACCGGTTCCCTTTGAAACTTTTCGACAGCGTAGGTGGTTCCTGATTGTCTCTTTAGCTCTGAATCTCTCTGTTTTTTCGAATACTCTCCGTTTTCTCCTCCCGTTCTTCTATTTTGAGCATATTTTGGCTAAAAAGCTCAAACCAAAGAAAGCGAAACTTTGGTTCAGTCGAGAAATCGATTCCGACGTAAGAACCAGTTCCATTCCCTTCATTTTTTCCTTCGATTTCAATAAAATCCAGTGTCAGGGACTCGAATGATTGATTTCGCAGAATCCTGGCTTCAGGAACATGAGTATTTGATTCTCGTTTCAAGTTTGCACATTCTTCTGATCTTCGTGTTTCTCTTTACATGTTTAATCGACAAGAGTTGATGTAGTTTCGGAATATTTTTCCTCCGTCTATAGCTACCATCTTCTCTTTTGAGTTACCATTTCTCCCGGATATCTGATTTTGTTCTATTTCTGCAAACTATGTGACTATTACTGCTGTTGGGCCATTATCTAACCTGGTATGGACATAGAAGTCCACGAACAGGACGCGAGAGAACATTCTCCCAGCCCTAATATTTATGTGTTTGAGTTGTTGTTATACATACCATCGCCTGTTTACATACCGTCCTAATACTGCTAGAACTGGTCCATCTCCAGTTCTGAACGTTGTTTCCCTTATTTCTAACCCACCGGGTGATTGTTATAACCCTGCATATTTACCATGTTATTGTGTTCGTACCCGAGCCTCAATGAGCCTGAAACATTATTTAAGGTTATTTGTCTGTATTACGAGCTAACTAATCGAATGCTCCCTCTTCTGATGAGAAGTTTGAACTCATATCGTTGGCAATCTGTGGGATATCTACAAAAGATTATGTGTGCCCTCTCCTTGGTACCGAATCCTGACCCTTCTATCCCATTAAGTTCTTAAGGATGCTGTAACCCATTTTCTATCTGCCCTTGCTCCTTCATTACGCCATATTTTGATGGGTGCTTACAGTCCGGATTTGTTCTGTTTCTGGGGCATATGGCCATTTGAGTTTATTTTTCTGTGTACATGTTACTTTGTCTCTTTTTTTTTTTTGGTGTCTCAACAGGAAAACCTTGAGCCTGTCCCCTGGTATTTTCCCTTTGACTCAATTTAATACTCCACTTCTCTGTTTGTGATGTAATCGGTTTAGTACCCATGCCTGTTTTCTGTGTGATTCCTCTGTCTGCAATGAAAATGTGATTATCTGCCCTTATATCTGTACTCTTACATTCAGTTAATTAGCAATCAGGTTGTTATCCATCTCGATTCATGTATGCTTATGGTTGTAACTGAACTGGCGAGAGTAAGCAAATCGAATGAATATGACCTCAGTTTGGTCCTCTTAGTTAGGAAACCTTTACTCACCCGTTTTTCTTAGCAAGCGTCTGTGGATCACTCTACTAATTTGTTTCTGATGAATAAATTGAAAGTGCCCTGTTGGAATCTGCCTAATATCACAGAAGGCATACTTTTTCTAAGCCATAACTCATCTTGTAACGTTTTTCTTGGTAATTTGCTCATTCCTGATCACCTAAATACTATCTAATGTCTTGCTTGAGTAAAGATTCATCGACTTTATGAAATGCAGTGCAAAACCACGTATACAATCTGATATGCCCTTTTGATTAACTCAACTTTGGCGTTTAAAGAGCAGTGAGCAGTAATGAAATAAATATTGGATTAGCAATTTAGGTTTAGGTTTGATCATCTCTCGGGCTGTTATTAGTTTTCTTCTCTGTTCAAATCCCATTTGCATGTCTTACTACTAAAATGAAACTGATTCTGATTTCAGTTTGTTTTCCCAGTGTGTGGTTCACTCTTGTTGTCTGATTTGCGCTATACTTGCACATGTTTTACGCTTTAACTCACTACAGTGTTTTATTGGTGTGTACTAACTCGGTCATTTAAGCCTTAGTTACCACCCTTAGGACCTTTAAACTGACAGAAAAGTTTTGGATGCATTATCGCTTCACATCTAACGGGTCTCTCATTCGTTTCGTGGGGCAATAATCTCCTATAACTTCAGAAAACACTCAAACCACCTTTATGTATATAAGAACAAAAACTTCAAAAAACAAGCCCTTAAGGCTATTTTAGGAGGGCTTAGGATGCGAAACCACCCCATGCCTTGCGGATCTCTCATCCGTTTTATGTGGGTGGAATCCTCCTTTGCCTTTGACACATCCCTAATCAAGAGTTAATAAACAAACCAATAAATCAATTCCTCTCACTTGTTAATATCTCACAAATCAGCCCAACAACTTTTTTCAGCCCAATCACAAATAAAGCCCACATAAAAAAGGGGCCACTTCAGCCAATCCAAACAAGGCCCAATTGCGGCCCAACTTCAAGCAAGGCCCTTTTTTCCGCCCAACTCTAGATAAGGTCCAAATTTCAACCCAATTTCCAACAAAGCCCAACGGGCCCAATTTAATTCCAAGGCCCAATTCAAATCCCACTTCAGCCCAAATCAAAAGGCCACTCTGAGGCCCAATTCAAAACCCACTTCAGCCCACAGTTCATAAATCCCATTTCAAGGCCCAAGCCCATTTCGAGGCCAAAGCCCAAACAAGGCCATCAAGCCCATTCGGCCCACTAAGCCCATTCGGCCCATCAAGCCCATTCGGTCCAACTTTGACCAATCCAAACTTTGACTTGGTCTAACTTTGACCAACCTGAACTTTGACTCGGTCCAACTTTGACCAACCTGACCTTTGACTTTGACTCGGTCCAACTTTGATTGACCCCACTTTGACCTTGACCCAACTTTGACTTGGTCCAACTTTGACCAATCTGAACTTTGACTTTGACCAATCTCAACTTTGACCTAATCCAACTTTGACCCGGTCTAACTTTGACCCGATTCGTTTTTCAACCCCAACCCGAATTCAAATCAACCCAATTCAAACCTAACTCATTTCAATTCAGTCCAATTCCATTCAACTCGAATTCAATTCATCCAATTCAAACTCAACTTGTAAATCCTGTTCAAATTTCAAACTCAAAAATCTCTCTCCTCAGATTTCAACAATCATTTTATTCAAACTTCATTAAGTTTTCAAAAGAAACCATTTTGTGGAATTTTAAAGGAAAAACTCTTCTCACATCACAGAAAACTCTTCTCAAACGCAGAAAGTTCTTCTCACATATACAAAAGTTTTCTCCTAAAATCATTTCTCAAAATCAGTGTTTCTTCATCGAGAATTCCGAACAACTTCACAAGTTTCCTAACTTAGTTTTCAAACCCAAAATAAATTGTTTTCGGGGAACATAGGATGTCTAACACCTTCAAAGAACGTTTTCTTCCTGGTTAGACATTACTTGTTTCTCCTCCAAATAAAAATCCGAGGCGGGGCACTGGGGTCGTAACATCCCTTGTCGCAGTCTGGATCTCTTTAGGCGGGGCATTAGGGTGACAAATCTCCCCTAATTGCAGCCTAGATTTTTACAAGGCGGGGTGCTAGGGATGTAACTGCCTTCCTAGTTGCAGCCGGATTTTAGAATCGTCTAACTCCCTTCCGCTCGATTTCAAGGTTTTCGGTTTTTAACGTTTTAAAACCCGGGAGTTAGAGACGTTATTAGGGTCTGACCGAGAACATCTCATTCATGGTGTTTCTCTCTAAATCCTATTTTTCGACATAAATTCATTGCCCCATCTTTCGAGCCTCGCACTTACCATTAATTAAGTGTCGTGTTCGAGGGGGTACATAGGGTAATCCCTCGGGATTATCCGCCCTTTTACAACAAAAATGACTTTTCGGTTTTAAACTTTAAGAGAGACGATTTTGACAATCATTCCTCCAAACAACTCAACCCATCATCATCTCATTTCAAATCCCAAATATCCCAAAACCTCAACTCTTTTCGAACCTCGAACCCAAAAAACCCAGGATCTCTCCTAAATTCCAATTGCCTCACATACTCAAGTCATCATTCAAACTCCAATTCACTTAAACTCAAATCATCTTGCAAATTCTAGCTTCTCTCAAGCTTCCAAAATCTCATAGGCCCAAGCGCCTCACAGACTCGAACACTTCGATCTCTCCACCATTTTAAGATTCAAACGTCTCACAGGCCCGAGCGCCTCATAGACTTCGATATCTCTTTCACCAAACGTCTCACAGACCCGAGCGTCTCACAGACTAGCATCCAAACTCGAAACTTTTCGAAACTTCGAACCTTTCTAAATCTCGAACACCTCAAGTATCTTCAAGCTCCACAAACATCAAAACTTCCAAATCTCCAAAAAACAGTGAACTACGTAAGGTCTGATCTCAAAAGGGAGCTGAGTACGTAGGCAACCCACACAGGGTGCGACCCCACATCAATCAAAATGCCATTTTCACTCGGCCATCTCACCTCCAAACAACCCTGTATTGTCTCACAGACCCGAGCGTCTCACAGACTTTGTTATCTCAATGATTCGAATATCTCACAGACCAGAGCATCTCACAGACCCGAGAGTCTCACAGATCCGAATGTCTCACAGACTTCGACATCTCAAGGTTTCAAACGTCTCACAGACCCGAGCGTCTCACAGACTTCAACATTTCAAGAATCTAAATGTCTCATAGAGTTGAGCATCTCACAGACTCTCACACCTCAAACTTCAAAACGAACCAGACAATCTGTCAAACCTCACAAAAATGACCACAAAACCTCTTTAACCCTTCAAAGACCCAAAAGGTCAAAAGCCCAATTCCTTCAAAACCCCAAAACCCCAAATCTCCAAAAAACAGTGAACTACGTAAGGTCTGATCTCAACAGGGAGTTGAGTACGTAGGCAACCCACACAGGGTGCGACCCCACACCAATCAAAATACCCTTTTGCACTCAGCTGTCTCCCTTCCAAACAACCACTTCTAACCCTCGACCACCTCAAAAAGTTCAGCCATCCTAAAGGTCCCTGAACTACGTAAGGTCTGATCTCAACAGGGAGTTGAGTACGTAGGCAGCCCATCTAGGGTGCGACCCCATTCCAAACAAAAAATCCTTTTCTCCCTCTAAGGTGTTCTTCATACCTCTCAAAACACTCAAACCTTCTTCGGCTCTCACCAACTTCAAACCATCAGACTCCTAGTCTTCCATTCTATACTCATCCGAATTCATCAATTCTTCTTCTTGGCGCTAGCTTGGTAGAAAAGCTCGCCTCATCCACTCGTTTTCTCTCCTCCTGTCCTAATCCTATTCCTTGGCTTTAACTGAATCTCTCTAATATGGTTTTGAAAGAAGGCAATCCTGACAATTGGAGACCGAGGTTTCCTCGGGCACCAATCCGAAGTCGTGGTCGTTGCCACTTCTAAGGGGTGTAACCCAGTGCGAGCCCACACAGAATCTTTGGTATAACCAGATAAGTCCTATCCATGCTCAACAATCAGAGTCAATCGACGGTTCTTAGAGCCCTTCTCCTCCCTTCCTAGTTCCTTAGGTCAAACTAGGTGGCGACTCTAATCAATTTCCGCCCTTATGGCATAAGTCCGCGTGGAGCCCATTGAGAGCGGGTGTAGTGCACACTTGCACTTCCCTTTATGCTTTCTGGGAAAGACGGACGATTTAGTAGGTATTTGAGGGATGCTAGAATAACGGGTTTTCACCCTCCACAGAATGGCATTTTAGGATCTAGGCTTTTCAGTCAAGAACCATATTTAGATAGACCCCCCTCATACCGAAAAATCACCCTCCACACTAACAAAGAAAAGTTAAGATTAATTGTTATACACAAACAACAAATAATGTTAATTTTTTTGATAAGTAGGGGTTATAGCCAATTTATCAAAAATGTGAGTGGCAAATATCGGGCCTCATTAAAACCTCCCTAGGCAAAACCCAATGGGAAAAAGCCCAGGAAGGAAAAAGAGTACCCGCCAACTCAGAAAGACAACAAAGAGAACGCCCCAAGAAGAGCCCAGTACAAGCACCACCACACTAAAGAAACGTACCAAGCACCCTCCCAGAAGCACCACAACAAGACCTCGCACGCCCCTTCAGATACAATAAACCTCTAGCACCTAATGGGCTAAAAACAACCACCCTAGAGAACATAACCACCTCATCCTCGAACAACCAATCGTGACCGAACCCCCCTCTTAAGCTAATCTCTCAAAATTATGCCCATATTCTAGGCCCCACGTTGTCACATCTGCTCTTGGATTTGGCTGATAATATTGGCTTTGGCCTGGGTTGGATTCGGCACATGACAGCCTAATTGTCTCAATAGTTTGATGCATTCATCCGCTTCTGCATCGGGGTTTATGATTTTACCTTGTTCATTTCTTGCCGGACACTATCCCTTGCCTGAGTAAGCAACATCTGGTCCTCATACTTCTGACGTGACTCCACTGCAGCACCCGGGTGAGGCGGCTCCTCATCAAATAATGTGTCCAACTATTATCAGCTTCTCATTCTACTCGTACCCCATCAATACCAGCATCAATTTTGTCTGGGGAATATACATGCCTCTTTTCGAATGCACTACCTAGGAAGGCATCGCAACAACTGAGTTCCTTAGCTTTTCCAGACTGATCTTGTTCAACATTTTTTGGATGTTATTGATTTATTGTATCTTGGCCCTCATCCCTTGGTAACTAAATTATACTGTTATAAAGTTAATTAATAAGACTAATACAATTGTAGAAAAAATTCGGCATGGCCTTTGTGTAATCATGTTAATCCCAGCTTATCATTAAGCATTCACCAATATCTTATTTACCACGACAAACAAATTCAACAATTGGCAACATCCATCCTTAATCGCAAACAACATAATTTTCCACTCAGGCATTTTATCGAACACTGTATGCACAACTAATTAACTAATTGAACAATATAACTATATGCAATTATCCACACACTAAATTAGCAATCAATAACTACATTATAATATTTTTTTACTAATAAATCATATAATATGCCAATTACAAGTTACAAATTCGGAATAAATATGCTAGCCTTTTTTGCAGCTCGTGTGCGGCCTGGTTCAAATCTTGCAACGATCGGCAGCTTGTGCGGTACGTCACACAAAGCAGCCAGCTCCGATCAGTGGCTTAATAAAATTGCCTAACCAGGTGAGCAACTGGAACAAGCAAACCCAGAGGAGCAAATGAGCCACAAAGCATAACAAAAATACATATTTCGTAAGGAATGATTTCACCAATTGCTATACACAAACAACAAAAATAAGTTAAGTAATAGACTAATACAATTCTAGAAAAAAATTCGGCATGACCTTTGCGTAATCATGCTAATCCCATGCTTGTCATTAAGCATTCACCAATATCTTATTTACCACGACAAACAAATTCAACAATTGGCAACATCCATCCTTAATTGCAAACAACACAATTTTCCACTCAGGCATTTTGTTGAACACTGTATGCACAACTAATTAACTAATTGAACAATATAACTATGTACAATTATCCACACACAACTAAATTAGAAATCTACAACTACATTACAACATTTTTTACTAATAAATCATACCATAATTATGTCAATTACAAGTTACAAATTCGAATAAATATGCTAACCTTTTTTGCAGCTCGTGTGCGGCCTGGTTTGAATCTTGCGACGACCGGCAGCTCGCGCGGTACGTCACACTAAGCACCAGCTCCGATCAGTGGCTTAATGAAATGGCCTAACCAGAGCAACTAGAACAAGAGCAAACCCAAATGAGAAAATGAACCACAAAGCATAACAAAATTTCAGATTTCGTAAGAAATGATTTCTCCAATTGCATTTCGGTCACAATTTTATCACAAACACCATTTTACCCCAATTTTCCAGAAACCTTAATTTTATCAATTCAAATTTTTTTCCACTTCAATTAAACTTTAATTCCAAACCTAAATCTGTAATTCAAGCTCACATTTAATCCCTTGTTATTTTCGGAATCATAAAAATAAACAAATTAATCTTAATTTTGCAATAATCTAAAACCCTAAATTTCTAGTCGTAACCCTAAACTACACAGATTCACCCCCAATTCATAAATTAGTAACCCTAAACTACACAGATTTCTCCCACAATTTCTTATCGCATCCCTAAAAATTTTACTCATACCAAAGACTAACACACCCTAAATTCGCACTAATCCAACTATTAGAACAAATCAGTTTCGAATCTACTACAATACAACTAATTTTTCAATTCATCAAACAATAATTCGAAGTTAGAATTCGAAAATCTAACCTCGTTTTTCTGCAGGTCCCATAGGCGACGCCTGCGAACTGTCGACGGTCTGCTGACGACGGAGGCGGCGAAGCTGGTGGCGCACGTAGAAGGAGGAGATAGCGGTGGCGGTAGGAGTCGCAGGCGTCGCTCGAATTACCATCATCTTCTTCGCACACATCAGAGAGGGTTAGCAGGTTGAGGAGGAAGAAAGAGGGAGCCACGCGACTGGGTTTATTTAACAGGCCTATCGCGGCGGTTCCTCTTAAAAACCGCTGAGATAGGTTAGTTTAATTGACCTATCTTAGCGGTTTTTAAGAGGAACCACCGCGATAGATTAGTTTTGTTTTTAAACGGACCCTATCTCAGCGGTTGAAAGTTAGAACCACTGAGATAAGTTTATGAGATTTTTAAAGCGGCCTATCTCAGTGGTTCTTCATACAACCGCTACACTAGGTGCGCTGAGATAGGCCTGTTTTCTACTAGTGAGCATTTTGCACGAGAAAACATGTTTATTAGACTTGTGACATGAATAACTAATTAAGGGATAAATCAAGCTCATTTAAGCATGGATATTACCTTGATATATTAGAGTACTAGGAGGTTGCTCATGCTTGAATTTTAAAGGCAAAATAAGGTGTTAAAACACCACTCAAGGCAAGGAATGAAACCGGTATTTACAAGGTAGAAGATGGATGGAATTTTCTTACCGAAATAACCAAAATGGAGTCCTTTGGCTTAGATCCATCTACCTCTTCAAGGTATGGGTTTATTAACTGAATAATCATGAAGAGAACAAGAGAATAAGCTAGGGAAACTAAAGAATATAACCGGAAATTAAGAAGGAGAGTTAAGGTAGCTTAAGGCATGATTTTATACCTTAAGGAGTTTCTTAGGCTTGCTTCCCTTTCTCTTCTAAATTTCAACCAAGGAACCCCTCTTCTTTAAGCATCAACTCACACTAGATGGCTGGATGGAAATGGGAATGAGTTACACCATTGGAAAGAGGAAGAAAGGATGAAGAAAATGGTTATAAGGATGACGTGAGAGCTTACCTAGTACCAAGTCTGTTGCTCTTTGAAGATGCTGCTTGCTCACAATAATGGAGGGAGCAAAGAGAGGGTCTGAAGATGTTCTTATGGCTGGGAGAAAAATAATGTCATAATTAAATGAATAGTCTTGGATGAGTAGTAGATATTTTAGAGGTTTCTTCATGCTGGGGGAACCTCCTTAGGCTGGCAGAAATGAGTAGTCAAGGTAGAAGACTTTGTCTTGAGTCTCTTGACTAGATTAAGTTTGTAAAGTAAAGTAAATCTTACTTTAAGGAATAGTTAACCATGAGTCATAGGAAGATATTTTAAGGCTGGCTAATGGATAAGGAGAATGCCTTAAGCTGACAGCAATGAATGGTCAAGGTCAAAGAATTAGTGTTGACCATTGACTAGATTAGGAGATTAAGTGTTATTTTTGCACTATTTGAGTACTATTCACATTTCAATGCCTATATTTTTTTTTTAGAAAAACTTTGAATTAGGCATTCTAATGTGGTACATTATATCACATTAGTATAATTAATGGTAATCAAGACCCTAAAGTTCATCGAAAATCAATTGGAAGATATTTCTCAAAAATGTGCTTTAAGGAGTTTCAAAGCACATTTTGTGTTCCAAGGTGTTTTCGATCTTGGTTTCCTTTAAGAATGGTTTTATTATGTTAATTTATGAGTCACAATGCTTATGAATAAAATTTGGGTCCTAATGAGTTCATTAAGGCACCTATTTGCCCAAAATGGTCACAAGGTGTAATTTTTGCTTTATAATGACCATTGTTGTCTTCCATTGATTTTTAAGGCATTTTTAGGCATTGATTTACTTTATTTATTGTTTAATCAATATTTAATTAGTTAGGGGTATTTCATCCTGTCTCCTCTGTGAAATCTCCATCGATTTAGAGGGCTTAAAACGAAGTGTCAACCACGCTCAAATATTGAAATACCCCAAACCTTGATATGTTGTTTAAATGTTAAAACTATGGTATATAAAGGCTAAAAATTGCCTTAGAAACATCAGTGAACAATTTAAACCATAGTAAAACACAATAAAACACAATAAAACACTAAGACACAGTTTGAGCAAAAACATGCTCTAAGCTTGGAAGTGAACTTGGTTAGGACCCAAAGAGCCTACCAAGACTTAATAATATTCAATTATGATTATATAAGGCTAATTAAGTCCTTAGGAAACCTTGGTAGACAATTAAACCAAACAAAACACAAATAAATGCCTTAAAGTCAATATGGGCAAAAATGTGCTCTAAGCTTTGGATAAATTTGTATAAGACCTAAAGGTCATACCTATACCTTATTTACATGTTAATGAACATATTAAAAATTACCAAAGAAAACCAAGCTTGAAAACAAGTTAAAACACAAATGTGCTTTAAGGAGTCTTAAAGCACATTTTTGAAAATTGTCTTGTAAATGAGGTTTGAATGGCTAAATGTCCATCATTACTCTTTAATTAACATGTGTACTACTTAGTATCACATTAGGAAGTCTAAATCTATGGGAAATCAAAAATTTCACAAGTATGTGCCTTGTTTTTGGTGAATAGTAACTAAATATACTAGTTTATGACATAAGTCAATATAAGTAAGTTAATTGGTCAACAAAGACCAAAACACCCCTAGGTGAATAATGGGGGCCGGTTTTTGACAAGGGATGAGTCATCCCCCTTGTTAGCTTAATAAGAAAGAAAGAAAGTGATAAAGCTAGTTACTATTTGCTTTAACTTACAAATATCTCCAAAAGCAAGTTTCTTCTCATTCTCTTCTTTCCTTCTTCATTTCCCACGGTCATCTATCTTCTTCTTCCTTCTCCATCGGTTATGCTACAGCAACTTCACCATTTCTCAACTTCCATGGCTTGTATCTCATAGCTCCATGGTCCAAATTCAATTTCAAGACCACCATTCTTCTAGTTGGAGCAAGCTCTACAACCTTGTCTTTTCAAATCTTCAAAAGCTCCATTTCGGTGCCATGGAGATTCACCATTGAAGGAGCTTGAGCTCATATTTCATGCCTTGTTATTCTCCTTTGCTTCAAGGTAAGGAAAACCAAAGAAATCAATGTTCCTCTTGTTTTTATGTGAAACCGAGAATCACCCTTTGATGGTGTGTTCTTTTGATCTTTCATAGTTCCATTTCAATCTTCAAAGGACAAGGAGGAGTCCTCTCTTGTTACTTATTCAAGCTCTCTTGTTATTCCAAGGTAAAACAACTATCCTAATGTGTAAAGACAATATATATAACCTAGGGTTTACAATGAGTTTAAGCATGAAGCTTGAATACTCATTACCTTGCTTGTACATTGATTAGAAGTTTGACAAGCAATCAAAGCCTTGCCGGTTTTCTTAAAGAAGGAGCAAGGGGTGACAATGAAAAGCTTGTGAAGGAAAAGAGGTAAACAAACTATCTAAATGTAGTTCAAATGCCTAGGAAAAATGAGCTTGATTTGCTTAATAAAATACCTAAGGAGCCAATGGCAAATGAGCTAGTAAAATGCTCTCAAGGAGTTTATTAAGGGCATATGTATTGCTGGGTGTATTTGCAGGTCAAAGGCAATATATATGTGGGAAATTCAGTGTTTAAGGTTTATGTTATTTAAGGGCCTAAGAGCCATGTTACTTAAGGGCCTAAGTGCCAAGCAATTTAAGTTTATGCACTATATTGTGATGTAGTGTAAATTGGTGAAGTTTGGTGTGTGAGAATATTCTTGATGGATTTAGGTGTTCTTGAATGTTTATGGTGAAAAACAATGTGTTTGGTATGACATTGTGCTAGGAGAACCCATGGCAAAATTTGGGTAATGTACAAGAAGTTTTAAGTGCTTAAATGAGTTTTAGTGAACTAGGAAGTGTTAGGAATGAATAAATGTTTTACTAGGGAAGAAAGCATGTATTAAGGTGTTTAGAGTGCTACAAGGATTTAGACATTATCTTGGAAGTTCTAGAAATCCAATGGGTGTTTGTGGGATGTACTAAAGTCTTGGAGAAGTTTGTTTAAGGTTTAGGAATGTTGATGTACAAGGAGGGAATAATGTTTAGGTAAGGTTGTGAGAAAGGAAATTTTAAGAAGGGTGAACAAGGAAATTTAGTTAGTAAGAAAAGATGCTTGGGAGATGATGTTAAGGTGTAGAGGAAACATCTTGGTATAGTGGTCATTATAGGTGAAATACCACTTAGAAAACCAAAAGAGAAATGTTACAAGTGTTAAGAGATTTGTAAGAAAAATGAGTGACAAGTTGGACAATGTTTTAAGGTGAATCAAAGTGAGATTTTGGTATTAGAATATGCCTAAGATCATTTGGGAAGTTTATACATTTAATGGATGTGGAGAACCATTGCAACAAGACTTAGAAAATGTCAAAATGCAAGATCTGTAGCAGTGGTCCGAGACTTAGGTTTGGATTAATGTCCCGGACCATGCATTAAAAGGGGCCGAGAGTTTTTACATTACCTTGGTCCGAGACTTAGGTTTTGTATGAAGTCCCGGACCACCCCCTGATTTACCCCCGAGAGAATTTGCCTAGGTTGGTCTGGGACCTAGGACTTGTATGAAGTCCCGGACCACCCCATGAAAACAGCCCGAGGATTTTACAATGACAAGGTCCGGGACCTTAGTTGGGGGCCAAGTCCCGGACCACTTTAAAAGTTGAGTTTAAGGTTAAATAATGGTGTTTAATGATGGGGATATATAAGTGATGGTGTTATAAAGTTGTTAAGGACATGTTAGGTGGGTTATAATGACAATTAAGTGGGTGAAAAGTGTGTAGTAAAATGTGGAAGTAAAACAAGTTAAAAATGTTAAGTTACTTAACTAGTTAACGGCGTTAACCATAGTCGTTCAACGTTACGCAAACATGTTACCCCCAATGTTAATGAAAGCAACTTTAATGTTACCAGTTGTTCGTGAATTGTTCGAGGAACATAAGTGGACATGATAGAGTGGACTCCGGTGACAGGTATGGTTTTCTTGCAACCTGTGTCCTACCGGATTACACCGGCTTGTATGCCAATGTGTTTTTCTGTATGTTTGCCACGTTGTAAGATAAAACATGTAATGAGTTTACAGCAATTCATATATGTGGCGGTGTCTAGTTCCGATACCATTTAACCTCGAAAGTGTTAAACTTAGCTAACTGAGTCTAGGATCACATGAGAGATCGGTATTCGGATTTAACGACCCAAACCATGGGAACGTTCTAACCACGACTATGCGTGTGTTAATTGTGTGATATTTGTGTGTATGTAAGGACCTCCCTCGTATGTTTAACCCAGTTGTAATACTGTATGGTGTGTGGATGTGATAGACTCCATAGTGGGGCTCTAACTAATATCTAAAAGTAAGTATGTACTAACAGGGGTGAGGAATCCGGTTGGGCCGGTCGCGCGTTGTTTGGGAGTGGGTATCCTTTTTAGCCTTACTCTCCTCTCTGTTATGGTTGTTCCCTCACGGGTTATGATCTCCCATTAGCTTACTCCAAAGCTTAACTATTCTGACTTATGATCGGTTTAGGGGGAACATGTGTTTGTGTGGTGTGTTCGGGTCGCTAAACCGAACCATCTTAACTTAAGTTACTCGTCCGACTATTAGGACGGTAATGAGTGTTGTATAACGAGTTTATCATGAGGGTGACATCAGTTTATCATGAGGGTGACATCATTCTCTACCACCAGTGAATTAACTATGTTTGGGTCGGTTCCTAAGAGAACCGTTCCCGTTATGTTATGTGTGTGTTGTATTGTACTGCAATTCCCATTGCGATGTTGTTATGTGCACTTTGAAACGTGAAAAGTGTTGTTATGTGGTGTATGTTATATGTTGTGAAATGTGGAGTATGTGGATCATGGATATGAATCCCAGTTTATGATAAGAGGCGTTTAAGGATAACCCGATTAATGGTGTAAGTATCGTCTATTAAGGAAGTAGCTTCATTAGAGGAGAAACACTCTAGGGTTAATGAACGCAATGAGTGACTTATCAAGTAAGGATGTGTTATCTGTTTGTTGAGCCCATTGAGGTGGAATGTTATGTGTTGTGTGTTTATTGTTTACATGCATGATTCAAATATAATCAACCGCATGCTAAGACGAAAATTAGTTGTGCGTGGCCCGGTAGCATGCGGGCTGCGGGATTACCATACCAGCAAAGGTGCTGAGCCCCTGGGGGGCCACCCTTTCTCTTCTTTTTCCTATTTCAGGTACAAGGAGCTGGGAGCCGTGAGAGAGTAGGACGGGGTAGTCGTTTGTACCTGGGTAATCATTTAAGTTGTATATGTACAGTAGGTGTAGTAAGACCGAAATTATTATCGACATTAGTTTGTGAATACTCGGTACAGTTGGAAGGTATGTGTATGTTTTGTTGTTAATGGAAAAGGGATAGCAACGTGTAGACGCTCGGGAATCTAGTCCATCAGACCGATACATTGTATATGTAATAGCCTTGTTAGCCACGTGGGTGGTAACGGCGTGTAACACCAACGAGTTAAGTAATGTGATGAAGCTTGTTTTCCGCTGCAGTTTGTTATTAAGTGTGTAAGTGTTGGATGGGGTGTTACAAAAAGTGGTATCAGAGCGAAGTATCGCTCTGATGACTGAATTACGAGCTTAGGAAGTACCGAGCGGTTAGGATTTAAGTACTCTTGGGTTAAGGGTTGAGTGATAGCGTGATAGATACGGCTAGTTTAGTTAGGTATTACCAGTGTGTGGAAACCTACAATATCCTTCCCGCCCTCCACAATCCTGTTTATAGCTTGGGAAACAACGCCAGAGAGATGAAAGTCCTCTCATACTCGGGAATACCCGATCTGGCTGTTATTAAGTACTTCTGTGGGAACGGAGAACCAGTCATACGGTAGATCCCGAAGAGTGGGAATCCCGGAGACGGTTTCTACCTGAACAATGTTAACCGCATTAATAGCGAAGAATGAAGAATTTTGTGTATAAGAGAATAGAATTTCCGGTAACCTGGGTCGACATGCCGAGCAGTCGAGAACAACCAACTTGCAACGCACCAATCGTGCAACAGGCAAGAAGTGAAGTAATGGAACCCGAGACGCGTGTCTATGGGACCATGATTATTAAATAATGTCGCCAATGGTATACCAACCGACTAAGGAACTACAACGTAGTACCTAAACAAGAGACAAGTCTCAGTAACCACGACAAATGCGTGGAACGGGTTACGAAGAGGAAACAATACAAAAGAAAAGGGGTCTCCAGAATAGGAAACACCCTAGCTAATGATTATCGCATGAGTACAGTGAGGAGTCGTCTAGAAGGTCAATTGTCAAGACTGTAAGATCAAGTGAGGGCCAACAAGGCCACTGATGCCAGTGCGGGTAAAGAACAATACCACAACCGGTATGTGTTGAACCGATAGCCAGTTAGCATGGCGCACTTGCTATAGCAAGTGCTGCTATAACAGGGCTGTTCGGGAAGTTTAACAAATACGAAGTACTTAGTAAAGTACCATAAAGTTAAGTGAGACCATCATAACTGTGGAAGGGCTTGATAGCCTAACCTCTGTAATTGGAAGTACACCAGTCAGCAAGAAGCTAGATTTGGATAAGGGAAGAAGCCATTGTAAAACCATGAGAATTTTTCTTTCAACTCAGATTTATTTCAAACTCCTTTCTCTCAAAACCAGATTTTCTTTCAAACCAATACTTCTTTCTAACCTTCTTCTAAACCAAACCAGTAAAACCAAGGGCAGTTGACAAGGATACAACAGTGGATAAACTTTCCCTCGATTAAGTTCGGAAGCACGGAATGTATATTGTCACGGGACAATATAAGGGAGTTGACAACAGAATACTTCACCTAGGCGTGTGACGAACACTACGAGTGTACCAACTGTAATGTGGGACGTCCACACTCCGATAGGAGCTTGTGGCCCTGACAGACCTACTTATGGGTTAGTTGGGTAAGTAGCAATGTATCAACATGGTACCCCACATATGTATACAAGTAGAGTCCGGAACACGGGAAGTAGTCGACTCCATACTACGGTCACAAGAGCAAGAGCAACAGATTACCAGAATGGTTACAGTAAAGGAACTCAGTTAAGTTAACGAGACTAAAGGAATTAGTGAATTCATTTCAAGGAAATGTTTAAGAGTCAGGAGGTGCGAAGTGCACTAACTGTTATGTAAAGACATCACATATGTCTTAAGAATTTCGAGGGGTAAACATGATAGCTGGAATGGTGACCCAGCCTGTGTATGGCAAGCAGATGCCTAATGTGGACACATTAATGTGCAATGAACGGGATGAAACTCCCAGAATGAGTAACTACACTACCAGGAAATGTTGATCTTCACAGAAGAAGATAATAAGCCAGTCAAGAACGCAAAACGGCGTGGCTAACTGAATATACCAATAAGTGCAAGCCAGATGTGATGGCATAACATAGCAACACCCAGGAGCAATCCTTGAAGGGTGTTCGCATCAACAATTGTTGCACGAAATAACGTGATAGAAACACGAGGGTTGAAACTAACACCCAGTTTAGACATAAGTTGTCAGGAGACGGACTAACAATCCTAAGGGGCATCCCATGAAAGGAAACAAAATGCAACGACTTTGTCATGGAGCTCAATATGATATCCCAACTATGTAATGTTGTACAGAGAAATAAATGTGTGTGAACCGTCCACAATGGACAGAGCTCGAAGCAGTAAGGCTCATAAGCCACAAATAAAATGTGTTATGTAAATTTGATTGATTGCAGAAGTTTATGTTGTATAAGTGAATAGAGTGGGGAACGAACCACTGCTTTATGAGTGGGGATACCTCTCGATATTATAAACCGTGCAAGCAGTAGTGAAATACCCCTAAATTAATTTAAATTAATTTAGGGGATTTCTTTTATTAAACCTTTAATAATACTATTAAGTATTAAATTATTATATGGAATTATGAATATTAAATTATTATATGGAATTATGAATATTAAATTATTATATGGAATTGTGAAATTTATTTAGGGGTTTTCTCCTATTTAACCCTAATTATTATATATTATTATATAGTATTATGAATTTAATAATAAGATTTATAAGTCCATAAATCTTGGGAAAATTTCTAAACACTCCGACTATATTATAAAGATTTTAGGAAGTGTTGGAACATTGTTTTGCAACATAAAAGTCAATATAAAATTCTAGAAACCTTAAAGCTTATTAAACCTTGCTAGAGTTGACTTTTTGAGAATGGTCAAACCAGGCCATGAAACCTATACCAATAAATAGGTTATGGAAAACCATGAAGATCGATAAAAAGAACGTCAAAACGGATCATCCTTGCCAAAGTTATGCTAGATTGAAGTTTTGAATCAAAAATTGAAAGTTGCCACGTGTCAAGCTCACAGGCGCCAGGACTTAAACGATTCTGGATTCCCTGAATTTCGATAACAGAATTCAATACTTTGCCCTAACTTTAGACGGCTATATCTTTTTCATCTCTTCATATTTTTCAATGCCGTCTTCTTTGTTGCCTTCTCCTACATTCCCTCTAAACAACTATAACTCATACAAACCCTAACTCATTCTGAATCAACCGGAAAATCGAGTCAAAGTAGCCACCCTGCAAAAACCGAAACTGCAATTCCAGTTTTCTCTTCGAATCAGGTAAATTCGATCAGCCATAACTTCTTCGTTACTCATCCAAATTCCATGTTCTTTAGCTCGTTTTGAAGAGCTCTAATTCCTCTAAAACTTTCGTGTTTATGGTCTAAGCTAATTCTCAACGGATTGGAAGAGTAAGGCGTCTAAAGTTTTGGTTTCACCAGCACATAAAATCATACCGAAACAGAGAGGTAAACTCGTGTTTTGCGACTTCAATTTCTTTCTGTGTGGTTCGAGTTAGGTTTAGTTCTTGCTATCAATACGTAGATCTAAGTTTGTTCTTTCCAATGAGCCCTTACTCATAACCTAACTCGATTTGTACTGCTAGTTATAGATCCTCAAAGTTGGCACCACGAACTGCTCAAAGTTCGAGTTTTTTCCAGTTTTCCGAATTTGAATTCACACAATTTGCACAATCCGGTGAGTCTCCGATCAAATTACTCCGATATTGCTGTTCGTAGTCATGTTTTCGACCTAACCCATGTTCCAATTTAGTCAATTATGTGTTAGGTTAGGAGAATTTGTGAGAATTGTGATCGAATTGAATTCGGTACCGAAATAAACCCTAACCTTTGAATCGAATTCGAAACTTGATGTATACTGCATTATAATTGGGGAAACCGGTATCAATGGAACCGAAATTTGATTACGAAACTATAGAAACAAGAATCACTCGATTTCGTTCTGTAGATTAGGAGATATACGTGATTTAGTACTCGATCTGCTTATTATCTTCGCTGATGAACTCGGAGTACAGGGGCCGTCCGATCTCGTTTTAAAAGATTGGACGGCCGAGATTAAAACATTCCAGAATAAGTTTATAAAGGTTTTTATAAATTCCAGTAAATAGTCCTAACTTGTTGGGTTAATTTAAATATCTTCCCGAATGTATTTTGACTTGAAATTTTAACCATAGATTCCTTATTTAATCTAGTTTATTTTGATGTAAATTATTATGGTTTTGGAGTTTTTAAACATAAGTTTTGAGTTTTGCAAGTTACGGGTTTTCTGGAATTATTTGGCTAAATTAAAAAGATATTTTTATGAAATAAAAATTTTATAATATGTCTAAAATGTTATAGTTACTTTATATTAAATTTGGGAATTTTTGGGCAATGGTAAAAGGTTTTAAAAATTGTGTTTATGAGTTTTTCATAAGAATAACCTATAATATAAGGTTTTTAATGTAACCAAAAATTAAAGTATGGTTTGTTAATAAACTTTTTAAGTTGGGAAAAATATGGAACACTAAATTAACATTTTATAACAGTAAGTTTATAAATGTTTGGGTATTAGTTTTTATGAGAAGTGAAATTATTTACATATATGTATATATACTTATATGGTAGATTTAAAAATAGGAACTTATGTTAAAACAAGGAATTTAATTATTTTTATGTTTTATTTATTATATATATGGGAGTTAATATTTTTAATTTAAACTAAGGAAAATATATATATTATTTTCTATACATATATATATAAGGAATAAAATAGCAACTTAGGTTAAATCAAGGAACTAAATTAATCTACATTTATATTAGTTATATAATATGGTAGTTAATATACTTAATTGAAACTAAGGAAAATTCTTTATTTTATAAACCATATTTCGGATGTAGATATGTGTAAAAGTTAATAAAATAATTAAATGCAATAAAACTACATAAAGAATGTCTTGAGTAAATCCTAGTATACATATACGATAAATAGATAAATAAATAAAAGACATAAAAATACCTTATAGCAAATAGAATATGAAGGAATTAATAAGTTAAACTAAACCTATACATAATACTATTAAAAGAATATTATATGAGCTAGTATTGAATTGTGGTTATGAAATTGAGCTTAAAGAGTTATCTTGGATTTCTAAGATTTATATAAACCATATTAGAATACATGCGTAATATTATTTGTCAAAGACCATAATGTAAATCTATAATTTGGCTAGGTAATGAATAAGTTGGGACTTAGGAATATTTGTAATTAGATTTTACACAAATAGAACTTACTATATAATTAATGAATAAATGTAATACTTTTACATCTAAATGTTCTTAATATATAAACAATAATAAATAAATAAAATACTTTTACATCTAAATGTGAGGTGGATTAGTAAGTCTAGATTTAATCATTTCTTAACATTTATGGTATTGGAATATAACTTAATGTTTTAGGATAAAATCATTAAAAGGGTTATGATATAATCTATATTAAACGATGATTTGGGAATTTATCTAAATAATTATCCTTAAGTTTCTTAGAATTAGATAAGCCATATAAAATACATTTATTACCAATATTCAGGATGTGAGTTTACAGTTAAGTGAGGTATTTAGTGGTGAGAATTTATAGGAGGTTTATAGATAGGAATTTGATACTTTAAACCTTTGAACCTTTTTATTAGATAAAACTAAGTTACATAAGATATTATATTGATATACTTTACAGTAATGGGAAGTTATGAAATGTTATTTTGAATATAAAATATGAGAATTTTCATAATAGATTATCTTATGAAATAATTACAATTTCACTTACGAACCAGAATTTGATTCTTTGATAATTCTACTCTATGTAGATATATTGTCCATCCTAAATATAATAAAGGAAATTTATTTATTAGGTTATTCCTTTGAAACCTTGGGTTTTGTAAAACAATTTAAAACGTATTTAAGGCTTAAGTTTTTTGGGTTAGTACAAAGGATTATGCATTGTCTATAGAGAGAATGTGTGTAAAAATAAAACATTTAGGAAATTAAATGTAAGTAAGGATACATAAAAGGTTATACTAAACACCTTATTATATAGGTAATAATTAAGCAAATATGTACCTTGTGAATACTAATGTAAGAGTTCGAAAGTCTAAGTCAAGTCAATAATATAGTTGTTTCAAGATGAAAAGTAATTTAACATCTTATGTCAAGATTATTAGCTGGATGTATAAAAAGTCTTTCTGGACTAAAGATAAGATAAATGAGTTAGTAACTCAATTAGGTTATGATATAATGCGTCTACAACACTATGGTTCCAATATACAAGATGTAGATCTTAATTAAGTTAAGGGGAAAACTTAATCACAATGGATTATCTAGTAGATATTGATAAAATACATAATCATTACATTGTGAAATAATAGTATAGTGTTATGGGATGAATCCATCATAGGTCATAATACAATGTTTATTCTAAATTGAGAATAAAGGTATTCAGCTTAAGATTACTATTAGAATTCTTAGATTTAGTTATCTAATGTAAACACATTTGTGTTATAAAGGTCTCAAAAGTCTTGAATGTGAGGATTGTGGTTAAATATGAATAAAGTGGATAGGAGTGGTCAGTTAGCAGGTGTTAATAAGATACATTCCTTGGTCTTACCACCTTGGGCTATACAACGTTCTCAAATAACTCAAAGATTATACATAACACATAAGTGAGGGCTTAAAAGACAATTGAGACTTTGGAATAAGAGTAAGAGTTTATTTAAGCTTAACTTAGGCTACAAGTGATTGATGATAGACTACCTTTAATATTCTTTAGAGTACTGTTGATTGTTTGTGCAAGTTGACTAGAACTGCTACAGCGTTACCAAGGTACGATTTCTCGTACTCAGCTTGTTGTGTTTTGGACTTTATGGAATGTTTTATACGATTTCTCGTACTCAGCTTGTTGTGTTTGGACTTTATGGAATGTTTTGTATGATTTCTCGTACTCAGCTTGTTGTGTTTTGGACTTTATGGAATGTTTTGTACGATTTCTCGTACTCAGCTTGTTGTGTTTTGGACTTTATGGAATGTTTTGTACGATTTCTCGTACTCCGATATTTTTGCTGATTGACTTGTGGAATGTTTTGGAAAACGCTAACTGACTTTAAGAGGAATTTCTAAAAAGGAAATGGTTGTGTGACTAACTCAGCCTGTATGACTAACTGAGCCTTGGATGTGAAACTCACTTGGGTATTGG
Organism: Limonium bicolor; assembly: GCA_023374045.1. Taxonomy (NCBI): domain Eukaryota; kingdom Viridiplantae; phylum Streptophyta; class Magnoliopsida; order Caryophyllales; family Plumbaginaceae; genus Limonium; species Limonium bicolor. Next base: position 297,687,287 of record CM041777.1, on the reverse strand, counting down.
TTCCTCTATTTGGTGCCCCGTTAGACATTGACTGCTTAGGGTTTACGCTTCTGCACTCTGTAGGACTGAGTGTTTTGGTATTGCTCTAGGTAGTTGGTGATCTAGTGGGAATTTCGAAAAAGGTCAATCTTGGAAATCTTTCTTTTGACTCTGGATATTGTTTCATCCATGAGCTGGTTCTTGAGGTTTCGACGTGCGCGCGTCTTCAATGGTAACAGTGAGGGGCTGTATATCCCCTGTCCCAGAAAGGGACGTGATAGACAGTGAGGGGCTGTATATCCCCTGTCCCAAGAAGGGACGTGATAGACAGTGAAGGGCTGTATATCCCCTGTCCTTAGTGGACGTGATAGACAGTGAGGGGCTGTATATCCCCTGTCCTTAGTGGACGTGGTAGACAGAGAGGGGCTGTATATCCCCTGTCCTTAGTGGACGTGGTTAACAGAGAGGGGCTGTATATCCCCTGTCCTCAGTGGACGTAGTTAACAGAGAGGGGCTGTATATCCCCTGTCCTAAAAGGACGTACTTGGCATTGGGGTTTATTCTACTCTTGGGTTTTTGGATTCTCGTTATCTATCACATTCTCCTGACTACTTGGTCTTTCTGACTCTAACTCCTAAGGAACTTAATCTAACTAAGGCTTTGGACACTCACTAACTTATGGTGTGGTTTTTCTAACTGACTAACTTTACCTTTTCTATCATTTATCTTTATCCTTAACTTGTTATCTTTGGCTTGGTGATTTTAAAGTGCCTTGTTTCCCTGCTTTACTTTCAAGAGTCTAATTTCAAGTTACTGTTTATTTTGAAGAGTTATGTTTAAAAGATTGTTTTGGAGAATTGTACCAGTTCCATTCCAGGGAACTGACTCACCCCTCCGGGGGTGGGCTGCTTGGTTTCATCTTGCAGGTACAAATTGATTTACAGGTGGCCACGAAGAGCATGAGTGATTGGGATGGGATTAGGTTTATGGAGAGTGAATGTACTTTATTATTGTTATGTTAATGTTAAGTTTTCTCGAAGTTCAGACCGTAACTTAGTTAATTGTAATGGTTGTAATTGGTGAGGTTGGTACCAGGTGATTGGAGCCCGATGGTCTGTAGCACCTTTAGTTTATTTTCCGCTGTTGTTTTATTATTATAGGGGTGTTACAAGTAGTAATGTAAACCAAGTTCAAGAAATATGTTAGGGATTGATCATGTTGATATTGCGAGAGAACAGTTAGTTTAGTAGCATGTGAAGCACCCGGCTGATTAATGGCGGCTTGTAACTCGAGTGAGCTACGCTCAAGGAGCATTCAGTAGTCATCCAAATGAGTGGCGAACCATAATACGAAGGATGTAAGTATATGTGTGGAAGTTAATGTGACAGTAAATACACCATGTAAGTTAGTGTTATGCAATGAGTAGGAGCACGGTGCACAGCAAGCGACCGTTGTATAAGTATTGTTAACCGATAAGTGATAGCAAATAACTAGGCAGTAAGCCAGTAGCCAGTATTACGAGATCAGAATCTCAATGAAACACAGTGTGAATTCCGTTGCGAATCGCATGAGAGATTTACTGTCAAGAGTTTACGCCTCTGCACTCTGTATGACTGAGTGTTTTGGTATTGCACTTATGCAGTAATGATCGAGTGAGATAGCTAGGATTCGGGAAATGTTAATTGTGGAGGAAATAGAAAGCGGCTTATAACGACATAGTGATCGATGCATAAGAAATGCAAGGTCGAACCAGTGAAAGAATACTTGTACAAAACCAAATGTGGAGGCGGGATTAGCAACAAGTGACTGCAGTAACACGGAATACTAGATATCGGTATGGAATATACCTCAAGTGTGGGAAATAACTGAGAGAGCACTACACATTGGGTAGTAGCTCAACCTCAACCGATAGTAAGTTGGAAGAAACAAGTCAATCATTGTGAAATACGTAGCGGTTTACATAGTAAATTATTAGAGAAGTGGATGGAAAGTTTTGTAACTCACCGAGTTCGCTCACGGTAAGAGATACCACGCGTCAGTTGAGAAACCATTATTACCAAGATAAAGGTGATAAATGGGAGATGTACAATACAGTAAGAATCACGAATGGGGCAAACTGAGCCCTACAGTTATTAGAGTTTCGCAGCAGAAACTAGTGAGCCAGTAATTCAAGTGTTGAATGTGCATGGTGAACATGAGTGAATGGCTAGTTATTAATGCCTAGAAGTCTCACAGGCCAGAATCGAAACTAGTTAAGAGTTAAAGCAAACTCCAATGAGAATTCTTGGTTTAGGGACTAAACCGCCAATATGGTCAAGATCCTCTAACCAGAACACATTGTATAACAGACCGCGTGGAAGTTGAAACACTTCACGACGGTAGAACTTTTTAAACCAATGATTAAGTGACTGATTACGTGGGCGTAATCCCTTTTAAGGGGGTAGAGCGCAAAACCACTTAGTGTGTATTACCGTACAAGTGTACGTGACTTATGTTGTGCATAGCACAAAATAATTTGTTTTGATGATTGGTGTGTGTGTTACATAAACATACGCATTCATTCATGGTTTAATTGTGGTAATTGCGCACAGAAGATGCGAATACCATTGTGATAAGTGTGTTTATTTGTTAACAGTTGTGTGTGATAGTTCAAGTGTGGGGAGTAGAGAAACTCCCGGGGAACTAAAACCCCGACAGTATATAAATGTAAAACTGTGTGTTGTATTTTGATAAAATATATGTATATATGTAATATAGTGATTCATGAAAGGGTATGAAACCGACATAGAACCTAGTGAGAATAAGATTCCCTAGGTAACAACATTAAAGTGAATGGAAATAACTGATAGACGAAGTTCTATCCCTTGGAGATGTTATGATCATGATTAGAATGATGAAAAAGATAGAAAATTGGAAATGAGTGTATTAATTGATGCTTGAAAATGAAGTGGGAAGTGGAACTTGATTTGCATGCGATCAAGGGAAGCCAAACACAAAATGGGGTGGAAGGATAGTTCGACACTGATGCTGATCACATCAGGGTTGGATGATTCTTGAAGCTCCCCTTAAGTGGTCACAACTAACCACGCTAAGAAAAGAAGCAAAGAGCATAAGTTGGACTTGGAGTTGTGTTGCGTTTTCAAAAAGGATTTTCAATTGGTATTTCCAAAACAATCGATTAATATTTGAAATAAAGGATTCTCTTATACTTAACCTAGTAAAGAATATTTTTGTAGTACTTGCTCACGAGCCGAGGACGCATGAGCCTTTGTCTTCGGACCGGTGACATGAGAAGTATATATGTTAAAGATTAAGTGATTGTTTTGATCTCCCAAAGGGACGGGGACCAGAAGGTGTCCATCGCGCCCGGGTTCTGCGGGATCACAGTGTATGTAAAAGATATTTTTGGTTGCCATACATGCTAAGACATGTTGTGTGGTATGTGTAATAAAGATTATTTTGACATTGAGTTCCAAAAGTGTATGTTATTAAGACCTATGAGTCTAAATGTGTTGTGTTACATAGACCTATGTGTCTAAGGCTGTTATGTTATCAAGACCTATGGGTCTGAATGTTGTTATGTTACCCAGACCCAAGAGTCTAAGGGTTGTTATGTATGTGCAAATGTTGTTAAGATACCCGGACCGTTAAGTCCGAGGTTATCATGTAAGTATGTTATGTTATGTTATGTTATGTATGGATGTGAATATGTTACCCGGACCATTAAGTCCGAGGGTGTGATGTAAAGTATGTTTGGTTATGGAAGTTTATTTCCAAGTGATTCCTGCGTTCTAATCCAAATGATGTGTGGGAAGTGTGAACTTCGAGGACGAAGTTCTTTTAAGGGGGGTAGATTGAAATACCCTAAACCTTGATATGTTGTTTAAATGTTAAACTATGATATATAAAGGCTAAAAAGTGCCTTAGAAACATCAGTGAACAATTTAAACCATAGTAAAACACAATAAAACACTAAGACACAGTTTGAGCAAAAACATGCTCTAAGCTTGGAAGTGAACTTGGTTAGGACCCAAAGAGCCTACCAAGACTTAATAATATTCAATTATGATTATATAAGGCTAATTAAGTCCTTTGGAAACCTTGGTAGACAATTAAACCAAACAAAACACAAATAAATGCCTTAAAGTCAATATGGGCAAAAATGTGCTCTAAGCTTTGGATAAATTTGTATAAGACCTAAAGGTCATACCTATACCTTATTTACATGTTAATGAACATATTAAACCAATTACAAAGAAAACCAAGCTTGAAAACAAGTTAAAACACAAAATGTGCTTTAAGGAGTCTTCAAGCACATTTTTGAAAATTGTCTTGTAAATGAGTTTTGAATGGCTAAATGTCCATCATTACTCTTTAATTAACATGTGTACTACTTAGTATCACATTAGGAGTCTAAATCTATGGGAAATCAAAAATTTCACAAGTATGTGCCTTGTTTTTGGTGAATAGTAACTAAAATAAGCTAGTTTATGACATAAGTCAATATAAGTAAGTTAATTGGTCAACAAAGACCAAAACACCCCTAGGTGAATAATGGGGGCCGGTTTTTGACAAGGGATGAGTCATCCCCCTTGTTAGCTTAATAAGAAAGAAAGAAAGTGATAAAGCTAGTTACTATTTGCTTTAACTTACAAATATCTCCAAAGCAAGTTTCTTCTCATTCTCTTCTTTCCTTCTTCATTTCCCACGGTCATCTATCTTCTTCTTCCTTCTCCATCGGTTATGCTACAGCAACTTCACCATTTCTCAACTTCCATGGCTTGTATCTCATAGCTCCATGGTCCAAATTCAATTTCAAGACCACCATTCTTTAGTTGGAGCAAGCTCTACAACCTTGTCTTTTCAAATCTTCAAAAGCTCCATTTCGGTGCCATGGAGATTCACCATTGAAGGAGCTTGAGCTCATATTTCATGCCTTGGTATTCTCTTTTCTTCAAGGTAAGGAAAACCAAAGAAAATCAATGTTTCCTCTTGTTTTTGTGTGAAACGAGAATCACCCTTTGATGGTGTGTCTTTTGATCTTTCATAGTTCCATTTCAATCTTCAAAGGACAAGGAGGAGTCCTCTCTTGCTACTTATTCAAGCTCTCTTGTTATTCCAAGGTAAAACAACTATCCTAATGTGTAAAGACAATATATATAACCTAGGGTTTACAATGAGTTTAAGCATGAAGCTTGAATACTCATTACCTTGCTTGTACATTGATTAGAAGTTTGACAAGCAATCAAAGCCTTGCCGGTTTTCTATTAAAGAAGGAGCAAGGGGTGACAATGAAAAGCTTGTGAAAGAAAAGAGGTAAACAAACTATCTAAATGTAGTTCAAATGCCTAGGAAAAATGAGCTTGATTTGCTTAATAAAATACCTAAGGAGCCAATGGCAAATGAGCTAGTAAAATGCTCTCAAGGAGTTTATTAAGGGCATATGTATTGCTGGGTGTATTTGCAGGTCAAAGGCAATATATATGTGGGAAATTCAGTGTTTAAGGTTTATGTTATTTAAGGGCCTAAGAGCCATGTTACTTAAGGGCCTAAGTGCCAAGCAATTTAAGTTTATGCACTATATTGTGATGTAGTGTAAATTGGTGAAGTTTTGTGTGTGAGAATATTCTTGATGGATTTAGGTGTTCTTGAATGTTTTATGGTGAAAAACAATGTGTTTTGGTATGACATTGTGCTAGGAGAACCCATGGCAAAATTTGGGTAATGTACAAGAAGTTTTAAGTGCTTAAATGAGTTTTAGTGAACTAGGAAGTGTTAGGAATGAATAAATGTTTACTAGGGAAGAAAGCATGTATTAAGGTGTTTAGAGTGCTACAAGGATTTAGACATTATCTTGGAAGTTCTAGAAATCCAATGGGTGTTTGTGGGATGTACTAAAGTCTTGGAGAAGTTTGTTTAAGGTTTAGGAATGTTGATGTACAAGGAGGGAATAATGTTTAGGTAAGGTTGTGAGAAAGGAATTTTAAGAAGGTGTGAACAAGGAAATTTAGTTAGTAAGAAAAGATGCTTGGGAGATGATGTTAAGTGTAGAGGAAACATCTTGGTATAGTGGTCATTATAGGTGAAATACCACTTAGAAAACCAAAAGAGAAATGTTACAAGTGTTAAGAGATTTGTAAGAAAATGAGTGACAAGTTGGACAATGTTTTAAGGTGAATCAAAGTGAGATTTTGGTATTAGAATATGCCTAAGATCATTTGGGAAGTTTTACATTTAATGGATGTGGAGAACCATTGCAACAAGACTTAGAAAATGTCAAAATGCAAGATCTGTAGCAGTGGTCCGAGACTTAGGTTTGGATTAATGTCCCGGACCATGCATTAAAAAGGGCCGAGAGTTTTTACATTACCTTGGTCCGGGACTTAGGTTTTGTATGAAGTCCCGGACCACCCCCTGATTTACCCCCGAGAGAATTTGCCTAGGTTGGTCTGGGACCTAGGACTTGTATGAAGTCCCGGACCACCCCATGAAAACAGCCCGAGGATTTTACAATGACAAGGTCCGGGACCTTAGTTGGGGGCAAGTCCCGGACCACTTTAAAAGTTGAGTTTAAGGTTAAATAATGGTGTTTAATGATGGGGATAGATAAGTGATGGTGTTATAAAGTTGTTAAGGACATGTTAGGTGGGTTATAATGACAATTAAGTGGGTGAAAAGTTGTAGTAAAATGTGGAAGAAAACAAGTTAAAAATGTTAAGTTACTTAACTAGTTAACGGCGTTAACCATAGTCGTTCAACGTTACGCAAACATGTACCCCCAATGTTAATGAAAGCAACTTTAATGTTTACCAGTTGTTCGTGAATTGTTCGAGGAACATAAGTGGACATGATAGAGTGGACTCCGGTGATAGGTATGGTTTTCTTGCAACCTGTGTCCTACCGGATTACACCGGCTTGTATGCCAATGTGTTTTTCTGTATGTTTGCCACGTTCTAAGATAAAACATGTAATGAGTTTACAGCAATTCATATATGTGGCGTGTCTAGTTCCGATACCATTTAACCTCGAAAGTGTTAAACTTGGCTAACTGAGTCTAGGATCACATGAGAGATCGGTATTCGGATTTAATGACCCAAACCATGGGAACGTTCTAACCACAGCTATGCGTGTGTTAATTGTGTGATATTTGTGTGTGTATGTAAGGACCTCCCTCGTATGTTAACCCAGTTGTAATACTGTATGGTGTGTGGATGTGATAGACTCCATAGTGGGGCTCTAACTAATATCTAAAAGTAAGTATGTACTAACAGGGGTGAGGAATCCGGTTGGGCCGGTCGCGCTTTGTTTGGGAGTGGGTATCCTTTTAGCCTTACCCTCCTCTCTGTTATGGTTGTTTCCCTCACGGGTAATGATCTCCCATTAGCTTACTCCAAAGCTTAACTATTCTGACTTATGATCGGTTTAGGGGGAACATGTGTTTGTGTGGTGTGTTCGGGTCACTAAACCCGAACCATCTTAACTTAAGTTACTCGTCCGACTATTAGGACGGTAATGAGTGTTGTATAACGAGTTTATCATGAGGGTGACATCATTCTCTAGGCTCACCAGTGAATTAACTATGTTTGGGTCGGTTCTTAAGAGAACCGTTCCCGTTATGTTATGTGTTGTTGTTGTACATTGCGATGTTGTTATGTGCACGTTGAAACGTGAAAAGTGTTGTTATGTGGTGTATGTTATATGTTGTGAAATGTGGAGTATGTGGATCATGGATATGAATCCCAGTTTATGATAAGAGGCGTTTAAGGTTAACCCGATTAATGGGTAAGTATCATCTATTAAGGAAGTAGCTCCATTAGAGGAGAAACACTCTAGGGTTAATGAACGCAATGAGTGACTTATCAAGTAAGGATGTGTTATCTGTTTGTTGAGCCCATTGAGGTGGAATGTTATGTGTTGTGTGTTTATAGTTTACATGCATGATTCAAATATAATCAACCGCATGCTAAGACGACAATTAGTTGTGCCTGGCCCGGTAGCATGCGGGCTGCGAGATTACCATACAGCAAAGGTGCTGAGCCCCTGCGGGGCCACCCTTTCTCTTCTTTTTCCTATTTCAGGTACAAGGAGCTTGGAGCCGTTCGAGAGTAGGACGGGGTAGTCGTTTGTACCTGGGTAATCATTTAAGTTGTATATGTACAGTAGGTGTAGTAAGACCGAAATTGTTATCGGCATTAGTTTGTGAATACTCGGTACAGTTGGAAGGTATGTGTATGTTTTGTTGTTAATGGAAAAGGGATAGCAACGTGTAGACGCTCGGGAATCTAGTCCATCAGACCAATACATTGTATATGTAATAGCCTTGTTAGCCACGTGGGTGGTTAACGGCGTGTAACACCAACGAGTTAAGTAATGTGATGAAGCTTGTTTTCCGCTGCAGTTTGTTATTAAGTGTGTAAGTGTTGGATGGGTGTTACAAATATAGACAAGGGTTTCAGTTACACGCATAGTGTTTAAACATGCATACTTATTCCAGTACATGTATACCAGTTCTTTAAGCATGTAGTATTAGAAACATAAAGATTTACATTTCACAAAAATGGGATGACAAAATAATAAATTAACAAATGCATCCAAAGTTTTTATTTCTATGTATCCTTGTGAAACAAGAGAAAGGATGTACTTACACTGCAACGAGGGTACATTTTTGAACTTGTTTTATACCAAAGGTGACGATCTACACATTAAAAAGTTTGTTTTAGAACGAAATAGGGAGCAGTAAATAGGAGGTATGAGAAGCAAAGTACAAGAAATTATTTTAATGACTAACCATGTGCCTACAGGCGGGGGAGGGGGACAACAAAAACGAGAAGCAACAAAAAGGAAGGAGAAAAGATGAGGAAACTTACAAAGTCGGGTTGAAGCAGAGAGTTTGCAGTACTCGACTATGGTATGGCCGGGATTAAAGTGAAGATTTTTATAACAGAGATAAAAGATGAAGAGGCATGCACGGGAAGTTGTGTAGACATCCAATCGAGAGGGGTATTATCGGCAATTACTAATACATTAGAGTATCAAAAATTAAAAGATCGCCAAAGACTAAACGATGTCGTACTGACTTTAGATTATGGTTCTTTAATAACCGTGATCCAAAGTCCTCTAAAAAAATATTCTCACAAAAAATATGGTCTATGTTGAGTTTTGAACTTATGGTAATGGGTAATGACTCATGAGCCCCGACCATTGGACCATAAGCCTCGTCCTTGTTGAGTAAGATCACTAAATGTAATTAAAAATGCTAACTCTATACTAAAGTTTACAAACCATTAATTAACTTGTTTAGTTTTTTATGTCATTCAACATTATATTATAGGGTTGTTTAATAATATATGGGTATAATCTTGATTTATTATTTCAGATTTTTGATAACACATAAATTTATTATGGTGAATATTATAAAGTACATTTATGGTGAAATAAAATTATTTTTATAAATTTTAAATCAACTTTTTTTTTTTTTATGTGTATATATTGATATTATATGCTACAAATATATGTGTTGGGCTCAATTTTACTTTATTTAAATTGGGGATCAATTTTAATCGTAACAAAAAAAACATGTAAAATGACGACGTTTTACATATGCGCGTGTGGGGTTATTACAGACTTTAAATTACGGTTTTTTCACAACCTTAATCTAAAGTCAGTAAGAAAATATCGTCTTCACCTCCGGACACTAATAAATTACAGTTACATAACAAACCAAACTAAATAACTCCAACCTAGTAATTTAATTACGGTTTGCTTAATTCGTGAATTGTTAAGTGTAATTTATTGTTTTTTTCACTAATGACAAAAGATGGTCTCTCAGAGTCGTAAGAATCGGGGCACCCAAGGGAGAATGATAAAAAGCACGACGAGAGGCCTTCCTCAACAAATCATAAACAGTATCACGCATAAGGATGGGACTATGACGAGCAAGAAAAACATCCATGGGACAACCATATACATCCTCATCAGGAGAGACCATTAGGGCAGATATCTGAAGCATGAGTGAATAAACCGCACTGTAGATCATCTAGCGAATATATAGCCACAAATAGAGCTTCACATGGTGATCAATGTGAAGTTGTTGTTAAGTCGTGTTTAAAGACGTTGCAAGAACTGGATCAGGACGGAAGAGATCACTATTGTCTTTGGTATATAGTTGTTTTATGTGTTGCTACTCACTTAGTGTTTGGCGAGTCCATGACGATATGGACCAAATGAGTCTTTGAGGGTCAGTGAGGACTGGTTAATTACCAAAGTTGGAATGCAAACATTCCATATGAAGATATGCGATTTAGTCCTTGTGGGGGTTGTATTTAGGATTATCTTCAAGAGGAAATTTACATTTGATGGGGTATGTGATTGACCGGATTGAGCATTAAGAGGAAGAATTATTAGAATTATGCTAAATCTGATGAGTTGCTCTTGTGAAGTAAATCTGTTTTGTCTTCCAATTAATGTCTTATTCACGAAGAGATTCATAGAAGGTAATATGCATTGTGGGAGCGTTATTTGTGGTGCAGTTAGTGGCGTTTGAATCATTTGGTTTTATAATATTATGAGAAGAGTTATGAGGAAATTCAATACTTGAAAGAAGAATTTAGGACTTTAGGCTTTCAAGATACTCAAGTATTTAGATGTTTCTAGGTGTTAATTGATGGTGTTAATGAGGTAGTGACCATTGTAACTTGTAAGTCATTTTGCATCATTAGTTACTGGGTTAATGTTGGGATAGGTGAAGCGTTAAGATCGATGCATTACTATAAATAGATCTACTAACCCGTATTCCAGGATCATCCCAACTTGTGGGATCACATCCAAGAGAGTCAATAGTGGTTCTATGGGAACTCAAATAGACTCGGGTAAAAATACCAAGAGAAACAAGAGAAACACGGGCTGACGGGTTGGTTGGGTAATCCTCATGTAAACTTGTAATCATCATCCTCTTAATGAATCCTCCCGTGGATGTAGGTCATCTTTGGACCGAACCACATATATTTTTATGTCACTAATTTTATCATTACATTATCTTATGACTTTTCTATTGAGCGAGCAAGGAAAACATCCACGGACAACCACATACCATCCTCATCAGGAGAGACCATTAGTGGGCAGATGTCGAAAGCATGAGTGAATAAGCCGCACTTATTCGATGGAGCACTGTAGATCATATAGCAAGTGAGTGGACCTAGGGTTGTGGTAGAGAATATATAACCACAAATGGAGCTTCACGAGGTGATCAATGTGAAGTTGTTGTTAGGTCATGTTTGAAGACTTTGCAAGAACCGGATTAGGACAAACGAGATCACTATTGTCTTTAGTATAAATGTTTTCTGTGTTGCTACTCATTTAGTGTTTGTGGGGGGTCCATGACGATATGGATCAAATGAGTCTTTGAGGGTTCAGTGAGGACTGGTCAATTTACCGAAGTTGGAATGCAAACAGTCAATATGAAGTTATCCGATTTAGTCCCTGTGTTGGTTGTTTTTAGGATTATCTTCAAGAGGAAGTTTACAGTGATAGTGGTATGTGATTAACCGGATTGAGCATTAAGAGGAATAATTGTTAGAATTAATGCTAAATCTGATGAGGTGCTCTTGTGAAGTCAATCTGTTTTGTCTTCCAATTAATGTCTTATTCACGAAGAATTTCATGGAAGTTGAATATGCATTAGTGGGAGCGTTAATGTGGTGCAAATTAATGGTGTCTGAAGCATTTAGTTTTCTAATATTATGAGAAGAGTTATGAGGAAATTCAATACTTGAAAGAAGATGTTAATACTTTTGGCTTTCAAGATACCCAAGTATTTAGATGTTTCTAGGTGTTAATAGACAGTGTTAATGAGGTTGTGACCATTGTAACTTGTAAGTCACTGTGCGTCAGTAGTTACTGGGTTAATGTTGAGATATGTGAAGCGTTAAGATCAATCTATTGCTATAAATAGATCTAGTAACCCGTATTCCTGGATCATCCCAACTTGTGGGATCACATCTAAGAGAGTCAATAGTGTTCTATGGGTACTCAAATGGACTTGGGTAAAAATACCAAGAGAATCACGGGAAACACGGGTTGACGGGTTGGTTGGGTAATCCTCATGTAAACTTGTAATCATCATCCTCTTAATGAATCCTCCTGTGGATGTAAGTTATCTTTGGACCGAACCACATATATCTTTATGTAATTAATTTTATCATTGCATTATCTTATGATTTTTCTATTGAGCGAGCAAGGAAAACATCCATGGATAACCACATACCATCCTCATCAGGAGTGACCGTTAGTGGGCAGATATCGAAAGCCTGAGTGAATAAGCCATACTTATTTGATGGAGCACTATATATCATCTAGCAAGTGGGTGGACCTAGGGTTGTGGTAGAGAATATATAACCACAAATGGAGCTTCACGAGGTGATCAATGTGAAGTTGTTGTTACAGAATGAGTCTTTGAGGGTTCAGTGAGGACTGGTCATGACTCTTTGAGGTGTTCACTGTTGTCTTTGGTATAGTTGTTTTCTGTGTTGATACTCACTTAGTGTTTGTGATGGGTCCATGACGATATGGACCAAATGAGTCTTTAAGGGTTCAGTGAGGACTGGTCAATTTACCGAAGTTGGAATGCAAACAGTCCATATGAAGTTATCTGATTTAGTCCTTGTGAGGGTTGTTTTTAGGATTATCTTCAAGTGGAAGTTTACATTGATGGTGGTATATGATTGACCGGATTGAGCATTAAGAGGAAGAATTGTTAGAATTAATGCTAAATATGATGAGTTGCTCTTGTGAATTCAATATATTTTGTCTTCCAATTATTGTCTTATTCATGAAGAGATTCATGGAAGTTAAATATGCATTAGTGGGAGCGTTAATGTGGTGCAAATTAATGGTGTCTGAAGCATTTAGTTTTCTAATATTATGAGGAAATTCAATACTTGAAAGAAGAGGTTAAGACTTTTGGCTTTCAAGATACCCAAGTATTTAGATGTTTCTAGGTGTTAATGGACGGTGTTAATGAGGTTATGACCATTGTAACTTGTAATTCATTTTGCGTCATTAGTTACTGGGTTAATGTTGGGATAGATGAAGCGCTAAGATCGATCTATTGCTATAAATAGATCTACTAACCTATATTCCAGGATCATCCCAACTTGTGGGTTCACATCCAAGAGAGTGAATGGTGGTTCTATAAGAACTCAAATAGACTCGGGTGAAAATACTAAGAGAAACACGAGTTGACTGGGTTGTTTGGTAATCCACATGTAAACTTGTAATCATCATCCTTTTAATGAATCCTCCTGTGGATGTAGGTCATCTTTGGACCGAGCCACATATATCTTTGTATTATTAATTTTATCATTACATTATCTTATGATTTTTCTACCACTACAAGAAAAGGCTAGTTTGCTAGTGACACAATCGGTGACAAAATAGCAATTTTACTATGGTAGCTTTACTTAGTTTGCTACCAATAAATTTAGTAGCATAAATATTTTTTAGATACCAACTTTAGTGGTTGCATTTTAAAGTTTTGCCATCAATAGTAGTGATAGTATTATATTCACATCAGGAATTGATCCTGCAAAGTGTGGGTTGGATAGATATTGTCTTAACCATTGGGCTAGATAGTTATTCGCGACATATATATATATATATATATATATATACTACATGTACTTATTAAATGTTTGATAGTCTAAATATAAATGAAAAATTTTACCGAGATATGATCGAACATTGGATATGTAAAAATTAATAACATAGATGTAGGTCTGACTAAGCCACATTGATATTTTAATTTACATTATATTACAACATTAATTTTGTATGGTCAAAATAATAAAAATAAAAGAATATGTTGGCTTAAAATTGTATAAATTAAAAAAATAAACATATATATATCATTTATAAAAACTTTAAACATTTATAAATTATATATATATATAGTTTATATTTATTTTGCAAATTGTAACCAACACGTCAACTAATTTAAATTGTTATTATCTATTGTATTTATATACATATATATCATTTACAAATTTAAATTATTTTGACAACTAATTTATATTAATTTTGTAAATTTTAACCAACATATGTTCTAGTTTAAATTATTATTACATGTACTCTATTTTATAATTTATTAATATGATTGAAACTTTGAAAATTTAAAATATTATAAGTATCAAAAATATATGTTACGTATATCTTATATGATAAATAGATTCTTGTAGTTGTATGCAGTTATTTTAAAAGGTAAGAAGTAAAGTATACTAAAGGTACTATATTGAAGAAAACTATAAAAAATAAAATATTTATATAAGAAGACAATATATCCACTATGGCAACAGTAATATAGGTTAGTATTCTGAATTATGTATTTTTCACACGTTTAAGTTATAAGATAGTAGCAATTTAGCTACTTGTTAAAAATATTTGCTATCATAGCCAACGTAGTAGCACAATAGCAACTGTACTCAAGTGTTAGTAGCAATTTCATAATTTCGCTTATCTACATGGTCGTAGCAACTTTTAAGAAAGTAGCTAGTTAGCTATTGATTTGAATCTTTTTGCTACCGTTGCTCAACTAGTAGCATAATAGCTAACATGATTGAATTAACATCAACCAGGTAGTAGCAATTCATTAATTTTGCTACCGATATTGGTATCAAAATTACTTTTACCAAAACTACCAGAATGAAAGATAAAATAGCCACTATTGATGGTAGCAATCTTGTAAGGAAATAGACATTTTGCTACTGGCTAAAAGTCGTTGTGGTAGCACAAAAGCAACCACTTTGTTAATAACATCAAAAATCAGTAGCAATTTTCCAATTTAGATACCAATATATGTGTAGCAATTTATCGGTAGCCATAACATGGCAGCAACCATAACATGGTAACACAATTGCAAATAAGAATTTATTAGCATACAAAATTAGTAGCCTTTTGATTAAATAATTACCGATTTAAGTACAGTAGAGTTTTGCTTACAGGTTGATAGTAGTGCAATGACAACCACGCTTGGATTAGCATCAGCTAAAGAAATTCAACGTGGAAGGCTTTCTCTTCTATTAACAAACTAAACGTGGAAAGCTTACAAGAATCAGAGAGCTCGAAGCTCAACAATGACGAGAAGAAGATAATCAATCGTCTAACCCACTACTAACCCTAAGTATCCTACTTAACTAAGACTGCGAAGCTGCTTGTTATCTAACGGGAAAATAACTAAGCAAAACGATAACTCTGTCGTTTTGATCAAAACAGAGAGAGAGCATAAATACACAACTAAGAATAAGAATAGGAGAATAAGTGTATTCTAACAGCCCTCCTCAAATCTGAGAAGGGCAAGACTCTCAGATTTGACACTGCAGAATAGAACACCAGATTAATCTTCATCTAGCCTCAGCCCTATCTTCTTAACCTGAACCGGATAAGCCTTTCCTGCCAATGGTTTTGTCAAAACGTCAGCCACTTGATCCTTGGAACCCACAAACTCAACGGCAATTAGTCCCTCTTGTAGCTTCTGTCTAACAAAATGCACATCTAATTCGATGTGTTTGGTCCTCTCATGCAAGACTGGATTCCTTGCGATGTAAATGGCAGATTGGGAATATGATCTGACTGGGACTGGAAGAATGTCTTTCACACCCAATTCATACAAAAGCCTGGTTATCCAGCTTAACTCAGCGGTCACACTCCTCATGGCACGGTACTCTGCCTCTGCCGATGACAGTGCCACGGTGGTCTGTTTCTTCGACTTCCAGGATAGAGGACTGCCTCCTAACTGCACAAAATAACCACTGATGGATCTCCTAGTGTTGGGACAACCTGCCCAGTCAGAATCACAGTAAGCAATCAATCTGAAATCTTCTTTAACATTAAACAACAGTCCATAGTTTAGAGTACTACGAATATAATTAAGTTTGTGCAAAGCTGCCTTGTAATGTTCATCAGTAGGAAAACTCAGAAACTGGCTAAGAAACTGTATAGAAAAACATAAGTCTGGTCTACTGTGGGACAAATATCCTATTTTTTCTACTAATCTTCTATATTCAGAAGGATTTTTCACAGGTTTTCCACTTTCTTTTCTAAGTTTGATATTGGTGTCTAAGGGACTGACCGAGATCCTTGTTCCTCCTTGTAACACCCCATCCAAAGCCTATCGTGGTTATCGCAATCTGAACACTTAATCGAAAACGTCGCAGCGGAAACAAACAACACCTGGACCTTGCCACGGTCTGATCGTTAGAATATACCGGCTTAATATTTAAAATAACCAAAAAACTTATCCACCTCAAAACATCAACATCCACGATCCCACAACCAACCGAGTACTAGTATCTCAAACGTAATCTCAAACTTACAACAATTTAATATCAACAGTCGGGTGCACAGGCGCAACCGAACTCAAAATAAAAGTCCCCACCTAAGTCTAACCGCTCCTACTCTCGTAGTGCGTCCTCATGGGCCTCTTACCTGCAAGTGTAAAATAGCCCCGAGGGGGTCAGCACGAATGCTGGTACACCCTCTCATGGCCCCCAAGCTAACGGGGCTACGACGACTAATTGTCGATAGCATGGAAATTGATTACATACACAAACATAATATGAAGTGCAATAACAATAACCACAGATGAACATATATAGTTCACAAGCAATGAACGACTCAAGCGTTCCCTTAACAAGTGGGTTAGTAACCCCCTCCTTAGTTCTCATTTCCTTAATCTCAGTTCCTTACCTTACCTTAATCTTAATCTCAATCTTAATCTTAATCTCAGTATACAACCTTTCCTGGAAGGGATTGGTTGTAGCTTAATTCAAACCTGGGATTTAGGTGATCCCACCGCACCATCTTAATGCCACCTACTCTGGAGGGAGTCCAGCGTAGCTGAGCCGGCAACCGGCTAGGCTACAAGTCCGAAGACAAGTCCTTAAGCGGAGGGCGGATCTGATTCAGATACCGTCCCCCTTTCCACTTAGCATGCATGACGGAGATCGGTCCCGGGTTTCCTCACTCAAGTTCCAGTTAGTAGACATCTTAAACACCATGTGCTAGCTAAGCCTCAACGGGCATTAACCAACAGCCATCAACTTAACTCTTATTCTTAACTCAGTATGTACTAAACTTGGTTAGTAACAATCTCAATTCTCGCGGGTTAGTGTAAATATAACACAATCACAACGAGAACAATATAACCGGTTGCATGCTTAATCTTGTTTTAGTCATAGCAAATAAACAGATAGCACACAAGCCGAGGGACACCTCGTTAGCAAGCAGGTCACGAAAAGGATTGTACCGTTCACCGTCGACGATCGTTTGGTTTATCTCCTTCCAAGTCCCAATTCACAAAGCCTAGAACATTGATTCAGTTTTAGGTTATTATCGATCCAACTCAATAGAATTACTTAACTTTCCTGGACATCAACTTTTACCCATTGCCTTTCACTAAGCCTTATGGTTTTTTTTTTTTTAACTTGACTCTTAAGTACATCATCTCCTCATTATTTATTACACTTACTCTCCCACTTAATGACCATCACACCCACCAAACAAGTCCTTAACAATCTCATAACATCTATACTTAATTATTCCCATCATTTCTTAACCTTAAACAAGGTTTTTGGTCCATACAGTGGCCTGTCCGAACTTGTGTCCGGACTTCCAAGTTCGGACACAAGCCGTGACTTTAGACAGAAATCAGACACATGTCCGAACTTGTGTCCGGACTTCGGAAGTTCGGACATGAGTCGAGGAAAATCCTAACCAGAAATCCATACGTCCGAACATGTGTCCGGACTTCCCAAGTTCGGACACAGTTCGAGGATAATCCCTAAGAAATAACAGGTGCGTCCGAACTTCCAAATTCGGACGGTAGTTCGGACACTACCTAAAATCCAGAAAACTGTAAGCGTAACAGGGCATGTCCGAGCTTCCAAGTTCGGACGGAAGTTCGGACGTGCCATTATACTCAATTTCTAAGCCTTTAAACACTTAACCAAATTCCTCCAAAGCCTCCAACCCTTATAGTATCTTCTCCTAAAGCCTCTTTCTCCTTCTAAAACTTTTTATGCATTTATTTAAAGTTCCTTCACAACCTAACTTCCTTCCTAGTTGTTTACCAACTTCTACCTAAGTTCTAAATACTCAAATACATCCTCTTGATTCATAAATCCTCCATGGTGATACCTAAGTCATTATAAGTCATTAAAAACCTTAACTTCACCCCTTTTTCACCAAGACATATCTAGAACATCCTAGTACCTTCTTAGTCATTAAATCCCCTTAGAATATCTTAAACACTTAAACTCTCCTTTAAATTTTTGCCATAGGTTCTCTAGTATATAATACCTCCTAACACATGGTTTTTCTCCATCAAACAACCAATACCACACAAATTCTTATCACAACACTTTAACACAATTTTCACTAAAACTTCACCACATCATCAAATAGTGCTCAAACTTAAAATGCTTGGCACTTAGGCCCTTAAATGACAATAATCTTAACCACTGAATTTCCACATATAGATGCCTTCAACCTGCAAATACACTAAAAGGCTCCCATTGAAATAGAATGCTTCTTGTACTCACCTTAACATTCTTAAACTATCTCTTTTCCTCATGTGCTCCTTAGTCACAAGTTCACAAGAATAGTCATTGTTTCTCCTAAGTTTTATAGCACCTTCCCAATATAAGCTCTACACTAAACTCATCACATACCCATATCTCATTCCTTAAACAACAAGACAACTTAAGGTAAGTAATTTACCTTGTTTTCTCACAAGCTTAAAGCTTTCTCCTTAGGTTGTTTCTTTGTCAATCTCGGTCACCAATGTGATTCTCCTTGCCAATGTTCTAACCAATATCCAATGACTCCAATGAGTACTAGATAACACATTAACCCTAAGGACAAACCCTAGGTTTAAAAATATGTTTTAAGGTATTAATGTGATTGTTTTACCTTGGTTTCTCAAGACAAACTTGGATGTGAAGCAGAAGGACCTCCTCTCTCCTTTGAAGAGTAGAAACAAGCTAGAACAAGGCATAAACATGGAGTCCCATGAGCTATATTTTCGGTCAAGTGAAGAAAATGGTGGAAACCTAGATTTTCTTACACTTTCTTTACCTTAAGAGAGTGGAGATGCCAATGGAGTCTCCAAACTTGAATTTCCTCCTCTAATGGTGGTTTGACTTGGCACCAAAATGAAGCTCTTGAAGTTTTGAAAAGATAGGAAGAAGGAGCTTGAGCTAACTAAGAGGAATATGTATTTTGTTTTGGATTTTGGAGCTTAAATGAGCAAGATGTGGCCAAGAGAAGGTGGAGCTTTCATGGAGGTCAAGCTCTACGTGAATGGAGAAGGAAAGAGAGCAACAAACCGTGGGAAGCAAAAGAAGATGAAGAAGTGAGGAGAGAGGTAAGTAAATGTGGTAATTTATCTTAAAGGTGAATAGTACGTTCTTTATAACTTTACTTATGTGCTTTCTCTTACTCTAGCTAGATACGTGTGTGAGTCCACACTTAAAGAAACGGCCCCCTTTTGTGAATAAGGGTAGTTTAGTCTTTGTTGACCAAATGTCTCACTTATATAGACTTATGTTATAAACTAGCTAATAAATTCACTATTCATCAAAAACAAGGCACATTGTTGTGAAATTTTTGATTTCCCATTGATATAGACCTCCAAATGTGATACTATATAGTACACATATTAATTAAAGAGTAATGATGGACATTTAGCCATTCAAAACTCATTTACAAGACAATTTTTCAAAAACGTGCTTTAAGACTCCTTAAAGCACATTTTGTGTTTTAACTTGTTTTCAAGCTTGGTTTTCTTTGGTATTTGACTTAAAGACCATTAGGATATTACTAAGGTCTAGAACAACATTTGGGTACTCTCCAGTCTCTCCAAGCTTGAGCACGTTTTTGCTTAAACTGCTCTTTTGGTGTTTCCTTATATTTTCTTTGATAGCCCTCCTTACATCTTAGTTTATCATTTAAACACCATATCTAAGTTTGGGGTATTTCAATCTACCCCCCTTAAAAGAACTTGTCCTCAAAGTTCACACATGTGCTTAACCATTCACGGTACAGTTCTCTTAATCTTAATACCACATCTTTATTCACATTCATACATCACAAGACTCAAAGGTCAATCTCAAATACAATACATAAGTATTATACATAACTCAAACTTACACCAAGGTGTAGCAACTTACACAAATCCACATCTTAACACCAAACAAACGACAAACATGATCGTTTCCTAACTCAAAAGCGAGGAAGCTCTACCCCCCTTAAAAAGGGTACGCCCGTACCCTATACAGACAATCTAGTCGGTAAATAAAGAAGGGTACTTCGCCCTCATCTTATCCTCTAACTCCCACGTGGCCTCTTCGACATCTGGTTAGACCAGAGAACCTTCACCGTCTCACTGACTTGTGGCGAGTGTCCCTAGTCTTACTGTCCAAGATTCTCTGAGGAGTCTCCACGGATCTCATATTTGGTTCCAAAGTCAACCTCTCAGGTTCTACTAACACATGGGAGGGGTGGTGCATGTATTTCTTCAGCTGTGAAATGAAAAACATCATGCACTTTACCCAGCTCAGCAGGTAAATTCAACCTGTAAGCAACCGGGCCCACCCGCCCGTAATCTCATAAGGACCAACAAATTTCGGGCTTAGTTTGCCTTCTGCCCAAACCTGAATACACCCTTCATCGGTGATACTCGCAGAAATACCCGGTCGCCCACTGCGAACTCCAGGTCTCGTCGTCGAACATCAGCATACGACTTCTGCCTATCTTGAGCAGCTTTCATGTTCTCCCCCTGATTTGCTGAACTTCAGCCTGAACTTGTTCTAAGTACTCTGGTCCTATAATGACCGTCTCACTCGACTCATCCCAGCAGAGCGTGTACGACATGGTCTACCGTACAACGCTTGAAAAGGTGCCATCTTGATCGAAGCGTGATAGCTGTTGTTGTATGAAAACTCGATCAGCAATCTGTCAATCCAACTGCCCTGGAAGTCTAAGGCACATGCTCTCAGCATGTCCTCGAGTGTCTGAATAGTACGCTCAGTCTGACCATCTGTCTGAGGATGGAACGCGGTACTCAGCTTGAGTTCTGTACCCAACGCTTCTCTGGTAGCTCTCCAGTACCTCGAAAGGAATCTGGTATCTCTATCTGACACTATGGTCTTTGGTATGCCGTGGTGCCTCATGATTTCTTTCTCAAATAACTCAGCTAATTTGGTCACCTTCCAAGTATCCTTCATCGGTATGAATCGGGCTACTTTGGTAAGGCGATCCACCACCACCCATATATGTTGAGACCTCCCCTAGCAGGTGGAAGCCCAACTACGAAGTCCATGGAGATATCATGGAACTTCCACTCCGGAACTGGCATCGACTGCACCATTCCGCCCGGTCGTCTGTGCTCGAATTTCACCTTCTGGCATGTGAGACACCTCAAACGAACTCAGTAACATCTGTCTCATCCCCGACCACCAGAAGTATCTCTTCATGTCTTTATACATTTTAGAGGCTCCCGGATGGATGGAAACTGAAGAACAGTGTGATTCTCTAAGTATAACGGTCTTTCAGATCCGTTTACCTCGTGGTATGCATAATCGGCCCCCTTAAGTCTGATCAGATCATCATCATGAAGTCTGAAGTCATATTTCTGACTCTCAAAGGTACCATCTGTCCTTCTGTCTGACTCTCTCATATACTCATCAGTCCTCTGAGCCTCTCGCACCTCATCAACCAAGCTGGAGAAAGAAACTAGCTGGAGTGAGTGTGCTCGACGGCTCAGGGCATCTGCTACAACATTGGCCTTCCTTCTTTGTATTGGAGGTCAATGTCATAGTCTTTCAGAAATTCTAACCATCTCCTCTGTCGAAGATTTAACTCCTTCTGAGTGAATATGTATTTCAAACTCTTGTGATCGGTAGATCGTAACACTAACCCCCATATAAGTAGTGGCGCCATATCTTCAAAGCGAAGACTACAGCTCCCAGCTCTAAATCATGTGTGGGGTAGTTCTCCTCATGTTTCTTCAACTGGCGTGAGGCATATGCCACCACCTTGCCATGTTGCATGAGCACGCAACCCAGCCTCTGCCGGATGCATCACAATAAACCTCAAAGCCCTCTGACCGTCTGGAATGGTCAGTACCGGTGCAGTGGTCAGTGAGTCCTTCAAGTGCTGAAATGATCTCTCACAGTCGACTGTCCATAGAAATGGTGCATCTTTTTTCATCAGACTGGTCATCGGCTTCGCGACCTTGCTGAAATCTCTAACAACCTCCTGTAGTAGCCTGCCAGACCGAGAAAGCTCCTGATGTCGGTAACAGTCTTCGGCCTTGGCCAAGTACGTACGGCATCAATCTTTGATGGATCCACTGCGATCCCAGCATCTGAGATGACATGACCTAGGAAAGAGACCTGGTCAAGCCAAAACTCACACTTGGAGAACTTAGCATATAGCTGGTTCTCCCTTAATATTTCCAACACCCTTCTCAAATGTTCCTCATGCTCAACCTTAGACTTTGAATATATCAATATATCATCAATAAAACACCACCGACTTGTCCAGCTGCTCCCGGAACAAGCGGTTCATCAGATCCATAAACTTCGCTGGCGCGTTCGACAACCGAACGGCATCACTGTAAACTCGTAGTGGCCGTATCGTGTCCGGAATGCCGTCTTCTCAATGTCTCCCTCCTAATGGCTATCTGATGATACCCCGATCTGAGATCAATCTTGGAAACACAGATGCTCCCTTCAACTGATCGAAAGATCGTCAATGCGGGGTAGTGGGTACTTATTCTTCACTGTCACTGCATTCAGCTCTCTGTAGTCGATGCAGAGGCGGAGACTACCATCCTTCTTCTTCACGAAGAGGACTGGCGCTCCCCATGGCGACACACTTGGTCTAATGAATCCTTTATCCAACAAATCTTTCAGTTGTTCTTTTAACTCAGTCATTTCTGCCGGAGCCATACGGTATGGTGCTTTGGCTATCGGTCTGGTACCAGGTAGTAGCTCAATGGTGAACTCTACCTCCCGAGTGGGTGGCATGCCGGGCAGTTCCCGTGGGAATAGATCGGGGAACTCCGACACTACCGGTAAGTCGGGGTCGAACTCAGGGTCTCTCTCTATGTCCTGTACATAGCAGAGGTATACTTCTTCCTTCCTCCTTAATTCTTTGTACATTGCCATGGCGGTGATGATCTTAGTCGAAGGCTCTCTGGGCCTCTGGCGGTATGATATTGTCACCCCAGACGGACTCCTGAGCAGCAATCTATCTCTGCGCGTGCAGAGGATACGTCCCTTGTGCCGCTCCAAACCAGTTAATCCCGAATAACATCAAATCCTAGCTTACTGAACTCAATGAAACTGAAGGGGAAGTCTTCCCCTTAATTCTGATGGTGGCTCCTCGGTAATACGAGTGCAACGAACCTTCTCCTTAGACGGGAGCGTAACCGTGAAGTCGGTAGCTCATCAGCGTCTAGCCCCAACCTGCTCGCAAATGATGCAGAGACAAAGGTATGCGAGGCCCCTGAGTCGAAGAGAACTGATGCCTCAATTCCATTGATCGGAAAGGTGCCGGTGAGGATAGTACCGCTAGCGTCGGCCTGAGCCTCTGTGAGTATGCTTAGCGCACCTTCCGTACCGAGTCCATAACCTAATTGTGTTCACAAGCTTCATGAGTATTGATGGTATAACAAGAGTCGTAACAATTTATGAACAACACTGTTATTTTATTCATGACCATCCTGTTTACAACATGTGCTTCAATCTTACTCTCATTCTCACCTCATTCTAACATTACATGGCTAATATTGTCTAAAGGTTAGGTTTAATCTTCCTGGTCTCATATGCGTCGCATTGATTACTGCTGACGGTGCTGTATTCAGCTTGATTCTCTTAATCCCATGGTACAACATCCTTGATTCTCCTCCCCAAAATTAATACATCACCTGACTTATACTATCTTATCTGCACGGTCCGCACGCTTCCTCGCCGTATAAAAACTCCGCATCATCTCCAATGGACCAAGACACTACGGGTATCCCTCTTTCGAGAGACTCCGTTGTCTCGTCCTTATCCTGGTGTATCCAGTTTCCCATCTTTTCGTAGAAGTTTACAATGCAAATGTCTGGCTGGATGTCTGGAATCGGTTCAGCTTCCAACTGCTGAGCGATTTCCACGACTTGTGTAATAACTGGATGGAACTCTTCGGGTATTCCCGGTGGTGAGACTCCATCTTGCTCCCTTGGTTTGGTAATTCTTGGCATACGGATTCCAATCCTTGCCCAGGCTCATCATCTTTAATTTCATCCTTGCTCCCCCTGGGTACTCCGGTGTGTAAAAACCTCCCGGTCCCATTCCTAGTTGGTTGCATCTCCTGATGATGGCTATTGTGGCTTCGGGTGTCAGGTATCCCCTTAAAATCATACCTGGGCGGATAACCTGACACTGTTCGGTTGGAAAATGTGTGGTTTCGATGTCGGTGTGCTCCGGGTCAGATGTAGATGGTATGGGGTAGCAGATGTTGAATCTTCCTAAAGTGGTAGTAGGTTATATCTTACTTAGGTTAATCTCATCTTATTTTACTTAACTCATATATTTACCAAACATGCATGATAATGCGGTAAGCAGGTAGTTTTATTACTAAATGGTATAGTGGTACCTAGCCTCGATGAGGGCTCAGGCTCATCGTCCCATCCACCATGTGTAGAGTGGGCCCCGTCTTCTGGGTCGCCCGTGGGTTTTTGTCTGCCGGCTGCTGCACTTTCCTCTGACCGTCAGATCCAGCTCCCTGATCGGTCTTGCCCTTGCCCCTGGTGTCGGGCCTATAGGCTCTGCTAGCAGGTTCCGGTAACACTCGTACGCCCGGTGTCCCATACACTCCGCAGAAGTTGCCTCCACTTTGTTTCCCTTACAGTCGAGCCCGGGGTGGTCCTTGTGACACCATCTACAGATGAAGCGTCGCTGGTAGCCACCACCGCTCCTCTCTCAGTCTCAGATCCTGATGATTCATATGTCAATTCTTATATCTCAAACGGTACAATTTATTTCTTAACTCATTCAATATCAATTTTTCTCACCCTTTGCGCCTTAGAGCGCCGTGGTGTAGCTGCAAGCATAGGTCAGCTTCAATGGCTCTTCCGAAGCCTTCTCCTTTTCCTCCTTCCCTTTCGGGTTCTGATTCTTCTGGGCCTGAGGCTGGTACTTCTGTTTCTTGTACCCTCCTTGCCCTTGACTCTCTGAGCTCTTCCAGCACTCTTCCGCTTTGCATTCTCCTCGTCCCTCAGCTGGACGGTAATCTCACCTTAGCAGCGGCATGATAGCACTCCTGCTTTTCCATAGTATTAGTCTCACTTATTTCTCATAATCTAATCTTATTCACCACTTACTCAAATTTCAATCATTCTTATTACCTGCAAGGTAGTGTAACTCGTCGCCCCATGCCGTAGCGGAGTCGATGGCTAAGCCCGCCATAGAAGCGGTCTACCAAGATCTGGTCAGAATACCCTAGACCTGGCAGACACGGAGCAAGGCGGTGAACTCTGATAATACTCGTCCACCGTCATCTTGTCCGACTACATCTAAGCCCAAGCTAACAGCTGCCTTCTTCGTCTGGACATGGGCGGGTAGTACTTTGCCCGTACAGGCGGTGTACTGCTCCCAGCCGAACTCTGGGTTGGCCACATGCTCGCCCTCACCAGCTTCCACCAATCGCCCGCCGCCCCTTCAGGTAGAAAGCAGCTAAGCGCACCTTGATCCCAGCAGGGACATCAAGGGTCTCGAAGGCGGTCTCCAGCTCGGAGATGTACGCCTCAAGCTTGGCGGGATCGGTCTCCCCCTTGAAGTGAGCGGGTCGAAGATCTGCAACTCTTCACCCAGTTTGGTTCCCTAGGTTGTGGCGGTGGAGGTGGTGCACCCACACCAGGCTGATAGCCCATGTGCCCTAAAGCGGCAGCTACGATCTCTGCGATCGTCTGCCCTCCAGGTATCCCTGGAATGTCCTCACCCCGGCCGCGACCTCGGCCTCCTCTAGGGCGTCCTGCCATCTGGACAAGCATAACTTACATTAGATTCACATTCACCACTGTTTGGTTAGTAAATTTATAACGTCCGTAGACGGTAAAGACAATCCACACTTATTAGTGGTCATCTGACTCTACTCACTCTAACTTCTCACACCCTTAACCCAATACTTATTCCTTAACTTATATCCTAACTCGGTGGTTACTCATGTCCGGTATTTCTTGATCAGAGCGTAACTACGCTCTGATACCACTTTTTGTAACACCCCATCCAAAGCCTATCGTGGTTATCGCAATCTGAACACTTAATCGAAAACGTCGCAGCGGAAATAAACAACACCTGGACCTTGCCACGGTCTGATCGTTAGAATATACCGGCTTAATATTACAATACTTAACCAAAATACTTATCCCTCAAAACATCAACATCCACAATCCCACAACCAACCGAGTACTAGTATCTCAAACGTAATCTCAAACTTACAACAATTTAATATAAACAGTCGGGTGCACAGGCGCAACCCGAACTCAAAATAAAAGTCCCCACCTAAGTCTAACCGCTCCTACTCTCGTAGTGCGTCCTCATGGGCCTCTTACCTGCAAGTGTAAAAATAGCCCCCGAGGGGGTCAGCACGAATGCTGGTACACCCTCTCATGGCCCCCAAGCTAACGGGGCTACGACGACTAATTGTCGATAGCATGGAAATTGATTACATACACAAACATAATATGAAGTGCAATAACAATAACCACAGATGAACATATAGTTCACAAGCAATGAACGACTCAAGCGTTCCCTTAACAAGTGGGTTAGTAACCCCCTCCTTAGTCCTCATTTCCTTAATCTCAGTTCCTTACCTTACCTTAATCTTAATCTCAATCTTAATCTTAATCTCAGTATACAAACCTTTCCTGGAAGGGATTGGTTGTAGCTTAATTCGAACCTGGGATTTAGGTGATCCCACCGCACCATCTTAATGCCACCTACTCTGGACGGGAGTCCAGCGTAGCTGAGCCGGCAACCGGCCCTAGGCTACAAGTCCGAAGACAAGTCCTTAAGCGGAGGGCGGATCTGATTCAGATACCGTCCCCCTTTCACTTAGCATGCATGACCGGAGATCGGTCCCGGGTTTCCTCACTCAAGTTCCAGTTAGTAGACATCTTAAACACCATGTGCTAGCTAAGCCTTAACGGGCATTAACCAACACCATCAACTTAACTCTTATTCTTAACTCAGTAAGTACTAAACTTGGTTAGTAACAATCTCAAGCCTCGCGGGTTAGTGTAAATATAACACAAACACAACGAGAACAATATAACCGGTTGCATGCTTTATCTTGTTTTAGTCATAGCAAATAAACAGATAGCACACAAGCCGAGGGACACCTCGTTAGCAAGCAGGTCACGAAAAGGATTGTACCGTTCACCGTCGACGATCGTTTGGTTTATCTCCTTCCAAGTCCCAATTCACAAAGCCTAGAACATTGATTCAGTTTTAGGTTATTATCAATCCAACTCAATAGAATTACTTAACTTTCCTAGACATCAACTTTTACCCATTGCTTTCACTAAGCCTTATGGTTTTTAACTTGACTCTTAAGTACATCATCTCCTCATTATTTATTACACTTACTCTCCCACTTAATGACCATCACACCCACCAAACAAGTCCTTAACAATCTCATAACATCTACTTAATTATCCCCATCATTTCCTAACCTTAAACAAGGTTTTTGGTCCATACAGTGGCCTGTCCGAACTTGTGTCCGGACTTCCAAGTTCGGACACAAGCCGTGACTTTAGACAGAAATCAGACACATGTCCGAACTTGTGTCCGGACTTCGGAAGTTCGGACATGAGTCGAGGAAAATCCTAACCAGAAATCCATACGTCCGAACATGTGTCCGGACTTCCCAAGTTCGGACACAGTTCGAGGATAATCCCTAAGAAATAACAGGTGCGTCCGAACTTCCAAATTCGGACGGTAGTTCGGACACTACCTAAAATCCAGAAAACTGTAAGCGTAACAGGGCATGTCCGAGCTTCCAAGTTCGGACGGAAGTTCGGACGTGCCATTATACTCAATTTCTAAGCCTTTAAACACTTAACCAAATTCCTCCAAAGCCTCCAACCCTTATAGTATCTTCTCCTAAAGCCTCTTTCTCCTTCTAAAACTCTTTTATGCATTTATTTAAAGTTCCTTCACAACCTAAACTTCCTTCCTAGTTGTTTACCAACTTCTACCTAAGTTCTAAATACTCAAATACATCCTCTTGATTCATAAATCCTCCATGGTGATACCTAAGTCATTATAAGTCATTAAAACACCTTAACTTCACCCCTTTTTCACCAAGACAATATCTAGAACATCCTAGTACCTTCTTAGTCATTAAATCCCCTTAGAATATCTTAAACACTTAAACTCTCCTTTAAATTTTTGCCATAGGTTCTCTAGTATATAATACCTCCTAACACATGGTTTTTCTCCATCAAACAACCAATACCACACAAATTCTTATCACAACACTTATAACACAATTTTCACTAAAACTTCACCACATCATCAAATAGTGCTCAAACTTAAAATGCTTGGCACTTAGGCCCTTAAATGACAATAATCTTAACCACTGAATTTCCACATATATATGCCTTCAACCTGCAAATACACTCAACAAGGCTCCCATTGAAATAGAATGCTTCTTGTACTTCACCTTAACATTCTTAAACTATCTCTTTTCCTCATGTGCTCCTTAGTCACAAGTTCACAAGAATAGTCATTGTTTCTCCTAAGTTTTATAGCACCTTCCCAATATAAGCTCTACACTAAACTCATCACATACCCATATCTCATTCCCTTAAACAACAAGACAACTTAAGGTAAGTAATTTACCTTGTTTTCTCACAAGCTTAAAAGCTTTTCTCCTTAGGTTTTCTTTGTTCAATCTCGGTCACCAATGTGATTCTCCTTGCCAATGTTCTAACCAATATCCAATGACTCCAATGAGTACTAGATAACACATTAACCCTAAGGAACAAACCCTAGGTTTAAAAATATGTTTTAAGGTATTAATGTGATTGTTTTACCTTGGTTTCTCAAGACAAACTTGGATGTGAAGCAAGAAGGACCTCCTCTCTCCTTTGAAGAGTAGAAACAAGCTAGAACAAGGCATAAACATGGAGTCCCTGAGCATATATTTTCGGTCAAGTGAAGAAAATGGTGGAAACCTAGATTTTCTTACACTTTCTTTACCTTAAGAGAATGGAGATGCCAATGGAGTCTCCAAACTTGAATTTCCTCCTCTAATGGTGGTTTGACTTGGCACCAAAATGAAGCTCTTGAAGTTTTGAAAAGATAGGAAGAAGGAGCTTGAGCTAACTAAGAGGAATATGTATTTGTTTTGGATTTGGAGCTTAAATGAGCAAGATGTGGCCAAGAGAAGGTGGAGCTTTCATGGAGGTCAAGCTCTACGTGAATGGAGAAGGAAAGAGAGCAACAAACCGTGGGAAAGCAAAGAAGAATGAAGAAGTGAGGAGAGAGGTAAGTAAATGTGTGATATTTATCTTAAAGGTGAATAGTACTTTTACTTTATAACTTACTTATTTGCTTTCTCTTTACTTAGCTAGATAAGTGTGGTGAGTCACACTTAAAGAAACCGGCCCCCTTTTGTGAATAAGGGTAGTTTAGTCTTTGTTGACCAAATGTCTCACTTATATAGACTTATGTTATAAACTAGCTTAATAAATTCACTATTCATCAAAAACAAGGCACATTGTTGTGAAATTTTGATTTCCCATTGATATAGACCTCCAAATGTGATACTATATAGTACACATATTAATTAAAGAGTAATGATGGACATTTAGCCATTCAAAACTCATTTACAAGACAATTTTTCAAAAACGTGCTTTAAGACTCCTTAAAGCACATTTTGTGTTTTAACTTGTTTTCAAGCTTGGTTTTCTTTGGTATTTGACTTAAAATGACCATTAGGATATTACTAAGGTCTTAGAACAACATTTGGGTACTCTCCCATGTCTCTCCAAGCTTAGAGCACGTTTTTGCTTAAACTGCTCTTTTGGTGTTTCCTTATATTTTCTTTGATAGCCTCCTTACATCTTAGTTTATCATTTAAACACCATATCTAAGTTTGGGGTATTTCACTCCTGAGTCAAATTCATTAAGAAGATCCTCACAATATTTCTTTTGTAGCAGGATTACTCCTTCTGTGGTATGAAAGAATTGCATACCCAAGAAAAAATTTAAACAGCCCAGATCTTTAATCTTGAATCTTTTATCCAAACTATTTTATATTGCTGTAACAAATTCACAATCATCTCCAGTAATAACAATATCATCCACGTAAACAGCCAGAAAACAAGACTTATTAGCTTTGACTCTAACAAACAATGAATAATCATTAAGAGATTGCTTGAAACCAAAGGATTGTAAGAATTCATTAAGTTTATAGTGCCACTGCCGAGAAGCTTGCTTCAAACCATATAATGATTTCCTCAGCTTACACAGTTTTCCAGATCCTTCCTCACTGTGACCTTGAGGGATTTCCATATAAACATCTTCCTCAAGATCCGCATGGAGGAAGGCATTGTTAATATCCAATTGGTTTATTGTCCACCCTCTCTTTGTGGCTACTATAATTAAGGCTTTAATTGTAGTAAATCTGACAACTGGAGAAAAGGTCTCTAGATAGTCAATTCCCCACTTTTGTGTGTATCCCTTAGCAACTAGTCTAGCCTTAAACCTCTCCACAGTCCCATCAGCCTTATACTTTACTTTGTAAACCCACTTACATTTTACTGGTCTCACCCCTCTGGGTGGACTAACTAAATCCCATGTCTGATTTTTCTCCAAGGCTACAAACTCTTCACTCATGGCCCTTTGCCATTTAACATCCCTAACTGCTTCTTCATAGCAACTAGGTTCAGCATGTTTGTCAAGGTTAGAGTAGAAACAGTTAAAGCTATTCTTCTCATCTAGAATGACTCCTACTGTGTGCAACAATTTGTCTGCTCTAATAATACTATCACAATCATCAAAAACAGAAGCAACAGTAGAATCATTAATAGCAGATGAATAAGTATACACAGTAGCTGATAAGATTCTTTCACCTAGAATTTCAGAAAAACAATCAGGCAGGGATTTAAGGATTGACTTATCTGTCTTTATGAATGATGATCCAACTTCATAGTCTTGTAGATAACTGGGTGGTTGTTTGCTTCTTACTGATCTCTCGAGCTGTTCCCCTTGTTGACTACCAGTCTGGGTTTCTGTCTCCGCCACTTCTGGCTCTGCAGCATTTCTTATTGTTTCTTCCTCCTCTGATGTTGCAACAGTCCTGGGCTGACTGGTCTCTGTGCTCCTTGCCTTATTATGATGAGCCTGCTGTCTTAAACTTATCTCATCCATGTCAGTATCATCATGTATTGCATATTCATTATTATCAAAGGGGTCTTCCTTGCTATCAGCAGGGATAACAGTCTCAGGATTTTCACAAAAGGGATAGACATTCTCATAGAAGATCACATCTCTATTATAGATAACCTTATTGTTGTCTAGATCATAAAGTTTATATCCCTTCTTGTTCTGTCCATACCCAAGCAATATGCATTTGACTGATTTTGACATAAACTTATCATGTTGTTCTCTGTTTATGTGAGCAAAACATAAACACCCAAAGTTCCTCAAGATTGAATAGTATGGTTTTTCTCCATGAATTATTTCATACAGTGTCTGAAAATTGATACTAGAGAGAGGCATTCTGTTTATTAAAAATGTGGCAGTAAGGACACTTTCCCCCAGAATTTTCTTGACAGATAGGAATGGAACATGAGAGCTCGAGCAGTTTCTAGGATGTGTCTGTGTTTTCTCTCAGCAACCCCATTCTGCTGGGGTGTGTATGGGCAAGATGTTTGATGTTTGATTCCTTTTAGCCTAAAGTATTACCCCAGCTCTAGAGGTTCCAAGTTCATGAGCATTGTCACTTCTAACACATTTTACTTTCTTATTAAACTGCCTCTCAACCATATCAATAAAGCCTATTATGAACCCAAAGCTATCTGATTTTGAGCTAATTAATTGTGTCCATGTGGCCCTACTTTTATCATCCACAATAGTAAGGAAATAAGAGAAACCGTCATGAGTGTTTGTGCTGTAGGGACCCCACAAGTCAATATGTATTAGTTCAAATATACTTTGGGTTTTTATGGAGCTAGAGGGAAAGGCTGGCCTATGACTCTTGGCTCTATTGCAGGGTTCGAAAATTAGGGTTTTCTGTGTGCTATTTACCTTTAAGAATCCTAATTTTAACATCCTCTCTTTTGACAGATGGCCAAGTCTAGTGTGCCATAACTCAGAAGAAATATGATTAGCATTAGCAATAATTCTATCTCTGCAGACAATATCACTCATAGCAGAAGTAGTTTTTCCAGCCTTGCATTTAGGAGAAATGTTCATAGAAGCAGTTTTATCTACAGTTGTTCCAGAAAAATCACTTACAGAAGTAGTTTCAGCAGGAACAAGCCCAGATTCAGAATTCACAGACACAGTTCTATTGGCAATTGTTTCAGGAACTACATTCATAGGAACAGAAACACTAGGTACATCATTCATAGGAAGAGAGTTTCTAACAGGCAGATTTTTATTCAATGCTTCTCCCACTATTACAGATTCATTTACATCATGCAGGGAGCAACCTTTCTCTGAAACAGAATCATCAGCAATTGCATTAGAATATTTCCTTCCCTTCTTATCAAAATACTTGTCTAGAACATATAGGCCTCTATGCACATGCCCAATCTTCAAATCTTGATTGTGATTATAAGCCTGGTAAAAACAGCAGATTGAGTTGAAGCTTAAGTTAACTCTCATTTGACTAGTCAATTTGCTAACAAAAATCAAGTCAAACCTAAAACTTGGTACATAAAGCACATCTCTCAAATTCATCAAACTATTAATTCTGACATTACCAATCAAATTAACAGACTGTGGATGCCCATCAGGCATCCCAACAGTGTGAGGCACATCAAGGAAAGAAACATTATTAAAAATAGCAAGATTTCCACACATGTGGTATGAAGCCCCACTGTCAATGATCCACTATATTTCATTAGATGCCAGATTATTAGATATGTTAAATATCCTATGCATGCTGTTATTTAAATTACCAAAGGATTGGGAGAAGGATGTACCTACGAACCCACAGTTTGATTCTAATGGTTGTGGTTTCTTGCTCACTACTCATGATTTGCTGATATAGTTCAAGAGACCATTCACTTGATCCGTGGTGAGAACTCCACTGAATGGATCCTTCTCCCCTTCGTTCTTCTGATCAGCCGCATCATTGGCTTGGGGTTTCTTGTCCTTTCCCATGAGCCAATTCGGAGGGTACCCATGTTTCTGATAACATCGTTCCTCCGTGTGCCCAGTCTTGTGACAGTGGCTGCATTGCAGATTGTTTCGCCTTGCATTTTCTCCTTGACCACGTCCGTAGCTGAAATACCCCGAACTTAAATATAGTGATTAAAACTATTCTAATCCGTATTTAAGAGCCTAGTAATGTTTAAGTAATATTGGTGAGGAAAAATAAATCCAAAAGAAATAAAGAAACGTTTAAAAAGCGAAAAACGCTAAATAAGCGTTAAATAACCATAGGAGGTATGAGACCTCAGTTAGCATATTATATGGATTCTAAAGGCTTAATAAGGCCTAAATAATATATGGGAACAACTCCCGAAGAAAACGGATCCAAATAATGTATTAAAACGCTAATAGAGCTTTAGCGCACGTTTTTCGAGAAAACCCGGAAACGTGATTTATAGTGGTCAAACGAACCCGTAAAAATTGTAAATCATTAAATAACAATAATTAAGCAATAATGGAAGCTTAATAACCAATAAAATTAAAGAAACGAGAAAATTCTGGAAAACGAGCCCGGTTAGTGAATAGTACCGAAACTGGGTAAAATAACGAGCATTTTCTATAAAAGACGAAAAACGCTCCAACTGGTAATAAGAGAGGGGCCGGTTTTAATGGGTTAAATAACCCCTCACACACACACATGTAACTAGCTAATTAAATAAGGAGAGTCAAAAGCAAAAAGTAGAAAAAGTAGAAAAGTACTTTAAACTTTTCTCTCACCTCACCTCACTTTCTCATTTCTCTTTTCTCTTTCTTCTTCCTCCCTT
Source organism: Limonium bicolor (assembly GCA_023374045.1). NCBI lineage: Eukaryota > Viridiplantae > Streptophyta > Magnoliopsida > Caryophyllales > Plumbaginaceae > Limonium > Limonium bicolor. Next base: position 297,653,050 of record CM041777.1, on the reverse strand, counting down.
CCCAGCCGATTCTCTCTCCTTCTCCCCTTGTGGCTGGCGATTTTTGAAGCTCTCAACAACAACAATGGCAACCTCACTTTACCTCCATGCTCTACCTCCATGTGAGCTCCAAATGTAAAAATAATTACATATTCTTACTCCCCTCATCATCCTCTACACTTCTCTCTTTTCAAAATCCAAAAATGAGGAAGTTCATCTCCATGGGTTTTCCCCATTCAAAGAGAAAATAGCATCAATGGGTAGCTTGGAGACTCCTCTCTTCATTAAGGTAAAAATCTTCATGTAAAACTCATGTTTTCTCCACCTTCCTTTGTAACTGATTTTTACCCCTTTGTAATACTCCATTTTATCTCTCTCTTTTGAGCATCAATTCAACCTTGCAATGGTGGTGGAATCACCTTCTTGAACCAAGGGCTAAAACCCCTCTTAAAAGCTTAAAAAGGTAAACCCTAGAAATTTTGTTTTAAGCATTTTAATGAACTAGCATTAATCAAAGGGTTAGTATGTTAATTGCACTTGTTTTGTGTGCATTGGGTGATGGGAATGGAGTTTGGAAACTCCATTCCCCATATGGCCGATTTGTGCAAGAAAGAGAGAAGGAGGAGAATTGGAAAAGAATGAAGGAATTATAAGCTCAAGGTAAGAGCTCCTTCTTAATGCTAAATTTTAATGCATTAGAGTAATGGGAATGGGTAAATCAATTTAAAGAACCCAAAACATTGTATTAGTGTTGTAGTTATAGAAGTTTAAGTATTTGTGAGCAAGTATATGGATTGTAGGCCTTAGAGCCAAATAAATTGTGTATGTGTATTAGTATTGTTGTTTGATGGAGTATTGATGTATTGAGATTTCTTTGACTGCTGGTAGGACCCTTGTAAGGGTGTGGCTAGATTAGGAACGAATTTGATGAGGAAGTATGTGTATGGCTAAGTAAGAAAAGTAGGTGAACTATGGCAAAATTTTGGTAGAAAATGTACATTTAAGGATGACTTGGTGAATGGGAGAACCAAGGTATGTATTGGGTTGAGTAGAGATGTTTGGTAACCATGGAATGGTAGTTGTAGTATGAGTATATACAGGTGTAAAATCTGTAGCAAAGAGTGTTGAAACACAATGGAGAAACTAGGAAGAACTAGTGTGCAAGAACTAGTGAAATGAATGTTGGACTTGGGTATAGATAGTGTAGTTGCTTGTAAATGAAATTGAATGGTAAAATGAAGTTAGGACAAGATGCAAAATGCAAAGAGAAGTGTAGGAATGCACAAGTGTGCAAAGTGTGAAAATGAGAATGGAAAACTTGTAGAAATTGAGCAAGAAGTTGAGTAAGCATTGGACCATGGATTTAAGGAGTTTTAGGGAGTGATTAAGTGTGTTTAAATATGTACAAAACATGTGGAAAGATTATGGAATGATTGGAGGTGGATTAAGGGTTGATTAGGGGTTGAAAAATCCTCCTAGTAGTAGTTTTAGCAGGGTCCGGGACCTAGGATAGGCACCAAGTCCCGGACCGCACTTAAAAACACCCCAAGAGCAATTCCAGCATGCGGTCCGGGACCTAGGTCCAGGACCAAGTCCCGGACCAATAACAAAATTTAGCCGAGAGTTACTTCAGTGCATGGTCCTGGACCTTGGGTCCGGACCAAGTCCTGGACCACCCATAAAAACTTGCAAGATGTGATTTTTAGGGTTCTAAACATGGGGGATAGATTGGTAATGGTTTTAGAAGTTGTTAAGGCCTTGTTTGGTGACCTTTAAAGGCCCTAAGAATTGTAAACAAGTATGAGAAGTGATTAGGAAAGTTGTAAGTTTAAGAACATTAAGTTAAACTGAAACAATGGGATAACGGGGTAAGTATGGGAGTAGTAATTATATGTATTGTAATGCTTAGTATTAATTGAACCATTTGGCATGTAGTCATTGGTTCGAGACTAGGACTCGAGGAACAAGTAAGGACTAAGAAACAAGGAGACACCCGGTAAAGTAAATTCCGGTAAAAGGTATGATTTCTTCATGCTCTGTATCCTAACCTGGTTACCCCGATTTGTGTGCTTATTTGATCACCTAAATAAGATAAATGCATGAATCGGACTATATTGCACTTACTTGTGCTTGTTTATGTTGTTCTTGATATATATTGTCTTGAACACAAGTTTGTATAATTCATGAAATATATGGATGAAGATGAAGTGTGTAAGTACCTTGTAGTGTAATTGTGTATTGTATTGTACCTTGTATGTATGTGTATGGGAGTATTGAATTGTTGTGTGGCTTGGATGCGTGACTTCTACTAATTCCTAACAACCTAACTCCTAACGTAAGTATTGAGTAAATTGGAATGAGTAGAAGTCCGATATAGTTTCAGCCACGCGTGAGGATGAGGAGACACAAGAGGTTGGATCCGATTCCTGGTTCTTAAGCTTGTCCACGGCCCAAACCCCTTAAATGGGTAGCATCCTGGATTAGTGAACCAAGTAAATCCCAGTGGTGGGACAGAGTAGTCCCCGGGCCGGAGGTCCCAACGACTTGACTTGAGTAAGTAGTAAGTAAAGTAAAGTATTATATGAGTAATGGTCTTGGCTGGTGTAAGTCATTGACCCCGAGTAAAAGAGTAATCTCCACCCGATTAACCCGGTGGACAAATGAAGCTAACAAAGTATTGGGCATTGTATATGTATTGTGTAAGAATTGTGTATGTATCGAGTATGCGTATTTTGAGTAATGGTAAGTATGTAATGGGTGACTTGTATTGCATTCCTTGTATGTATTGCAGTGTATGAATGTATTCCTTGTGTAGTACTTTGGTATTGAGAATGAAGCATGTATGTATGTATGAAGCATGTATGTATGTATTTGTAAAATGAATTGCATGTATCCGGCCAAGTGGTCGGCGTACCCTCGCTAGTACGCGGGGTATGCGGAAGTCATATGCAGCGAAAGCTGAGCCCCTAGGGGCAACGTTTTTAGTGTGCAGGTACCCGGAGCGGATACGGTCAAGGTAAGAGACCGGTGGCTACGCTTAGATAGTTAGAAACAGAATGTAGAAGTGTACCAAGTGGTACACCCCTTGTACTTAGAAAGTAAATAGTTTGTGAGGAATGGGTAGATGTTAGACTCTTAATGAGTATGTATGAAATGGAAAGATGTATTGTATTCGTATAAGGATCTTAGTAAACTCGGTATGTTATATTGTATTGTATGGCATTGCAATGGAGTATTGTATTGAATGGGAAGTTGTAGTACCCGGTTGTAATTGTAGTAAGGATTGTATTTGTGTAGCACTCGGATATTCCGGTCCATTAGACTGATGCTGTATGTAGTAGTAAGCCTTGTTGGTCACGTGGGTGGCTAACGGCAATGTATCACCCCCCATTGTGTAAGTATGTATCCGCTGCGTGAATCTGGAAGTACGAGGAGATTGGACGGTAAAGACAGTATTAGCGGTAGTGGTGTTACAAAAATTGGTATCAGAGCGATACTTCGCTCTGATGACTGGAAATACCGAGCTTAGGAAATACCGAGTTAGGAATTAGAAGCTTAGGGCTAAGGGCTGAGTGTTAGCATTAGAGATATGCTAGTTAGGAACTCCCGGTGTGTACCGGATACCTACAATATCAGACCCGCCCTCCTCAAACCAACTGTATAACTTGGGAAAGAACGCCAGAGAGAAGGAAAGTCCTCTCAGACTCAGGAAAACCCGATATGACAGTTGTGAAGTAATCATACAAGTAAACAAGAACCTGACATACAACAGACTCCAAGAATTGGAAGTCCCGAAGATGGATCTCGGGTGAACAACAATACCCGCACTTAATAGCGGTAGGATGAGCACTCCAACCATGAGGAGGCTACAACTTACAACAGCATGGGGCGACGTGCTTAGCAGGCACGAGAACCTGGCTAGTCAACCAGCAGCAGGAAAAGAAGCACTAAGCGCGCAATAGAGCGGAAAAAGGAACTATAACAAAACCCGAGACACAAGTCCACGAGACAATAATAGCTAAACGGTACCATCAACGGTATGCTAGCTGACTAAGGACATAGTCGGGAGTGGTTAACTCCAAAACTACAACGCCAAAAGGGCTACAAAACCTGGCCAACACAGCTCAGACAGCTACAAGAATATCCACGAGATATAATCTGACAGGACTACAGGAGTAGTGCCTAAACAATTTCAGGCTCAATAACCACAACAAACGTGTGGGAACGAGCAACAAGGAAGAACACAACCAAATCAAAAGGGAATCTCCAAGGATTGGAGAAGTACCCAGATCTACGATAGCCATGTCCAGATCACTGAGAAGCTACCTAAAGGATTGAGTATTCTAAAACATAAATCAACACTTCAAAGGAAGAGTCGACAAGACTGCCAAATACGAGTGGAAACCATGCCGTGACCGGTATAGGTTTACCCAAAAACCACCAGTACCACGCACTTGCCACGACAAGTGCAGTAATAATAGGATCATTCAGGAGGACTTTTAACACACCACAGGTACATAGTAATGTACCGTGACAACAATGAAGCAACTACAGGAATAAACATCCTAAAGCTGGATGAATGAAACCTTGGAAAGGCCTGACGGCCCGACCATTGTACGAAGGACATACCAGACAGCAAGAAGCTGGACTTGGTCAAGACCTCAAACATGGCTACGCCATGAAGAACTTCTTTTAACACCGAACCATTGTTTCAAAACCCAAAATTTTTCTTTCAAAACCACAACCTTTCTTTTAAACTTTGGATTTTAAAACCAAACCAATAGAATTACGGTGAGTATCATAGAATGATACAAGAGGAGTTGACAACAGAATATGTAACACCCCTACCGTTAATACACTGCTTACCGTCCAATCTCCTTACACATCAGATACACGCAGCGGATACATCCTTACATACAATGGGTGATACAATGTCGTTAGTCACCCACGTGACTAACAAGGCTACTTCTTCTACATACAGCATCGGTCTGATGGACCGGAATCCCGAGTACTACACATCTACATTTCATACTCCATTTACCAATCAAATACAACAGAACGTCATTCAATACTTTACTCCTTCATATTCCATACAATTCAATATGCTTAACCGAGTTTACTAAGTTCCAAATACAAATACAATGACTCTTCCAAGTTCCTATGTACTCATTAGTGTCTACATCTACCCATTCCTCACAACTACTTACTTTCTAAGTACAAGAGTGTGCCGCCGGTCTCTTACCTTGACCACATTCGCTTCGGGTACCTGCACACTAAAAACGTTCCCCCTAGGGGGTCAGCTTTCGCTGCGCATGATAACCGCATACCCCGCGTACTAGTGAGGGTACGCCGACCACTTGGTCGAATACATGCAGTTCATTTTCATTCAAACATACATGCATACATGCTCTTGTACACAGTACAATAATACTTACGCAAGCATACATACATTCATACACTTCATTACATACAAGGAATACAATACAAGTCAACCATCCATACTTACCTTCACCGGAATGCGCATACACAATACTTACACTGTACACCATACTTGTTAGCTCCATTTGTCCACCCGGGTTAATCGGGTGGAGATTACTCTTTTACTCGATCCACAGTACTTACGCATACATACTCATACTCATACATACTTACTGATCCATACTTACTTACATACTTACTCTTACTCATGTTAAGCTGGTATGGCCTCTGGGCAGGGACTACGCCGTCCCACCACCAGGCTTTACTTGGTTCACCAATCCAGGATGCTACCCATTTAAGGGGTTTGGGCCGTGGACCAGTTTAAGAACCAGGAATCGGATCCAACCTCTTGTGTCTCCTCATCCTCACGTGTGGCCGAAACTATATCGGACTTCTACTCATTCCAATTTACTCACTTTCAAGTTAGGAGTTAGGTAGTTAGGAATTAGTAGAAGTCAACATCCAAGCCACAATGATACAATACACATATACACATACATACGAGGTACGATACATTACACAAGTACAATACGAGGTACATACACACTTCATTCTCATTTATTCATTTCATGAATTATACAAACTATTGTTCAAGACAAATGCATCAAGAACAATATAAACAAGCACAAGTAAGTGCAAGATAATCCGATTCATGCATTTATCTTATATAGGTGATCAAATAAGCACACAAATCGGGGTAACCAGATTAGGATACAGGGCATGAAGAAATCATACCTTTCACCGTTGTACTTGTATCCCAACGTTCCTCCGGTGTTCACAATTCAAATCCTATGATATACATACAACCGGATAATTAATCTAACTATCATTAATTTAATTCGGTTACCCTTACGCTTCCTAACTCATACTTACTAAGTCATTACATTCTCATACTTACGTTTTATTTACTTACTTTTCATTGCTTAACAACGGTATACTTACGTATATATGCACATAAGTATAGGTGGGTATACATATACATATATATATATATATATATATATATATATATATACTAACCATACTCTTATAGTTTTTTTTTGTAAGTTTTGACCCGACCGACCCACCCTGGGTCGGACCCATGGGTCGGTCGGCTGCAGAGACTTCGATTACAAAAAAATTCCAATCCGACCGACCCAGACAGGGTCGGTCCATTACAGAAGCAATCCACCTAACAATTTTCACTCGACCGACCCAGGCAGGGTCGGTCCCCTGGGTCGGTCGGATGCAGAAGCATTTCCGACTAAGAATTTCTACTCGACCGACCCAGTCAGGGTCGGTCCCCTGGGTCGGTCGGATGCAGAAGCTTCCGAGATTGCAAATTTTTCGGGTCGACCGACCCTACTAGGATCGGTCCTAGGGTCGGTCCAGCCCAGTACCCATTTTAATTACTTATTTTGAATCCCAAACTCTACTCAATTCACACCCAATCTTTTCCTACTCATTTCCACATGTTTCCTACATGTTTAAACAACATTTAAATCCTCTAATTCACCTTAGTTCATCCATCAAATTTATTGCTAAATCCATCAATCCACTTACACAATTTTCCTCACTTCATTCCAGCCCTTATACCTATTTTCTTTCTTCATTGCTACAGATTTTTAAACCAACTTCTACCATCCAATACTTCCTCTACCAATGTCACTCCTAGCATCCCAAATACCTCCTCTTACCATGCCAATTCATTTCCACGCAATTGTACCATCTATACCCAAGTCCAACATTCATTTTACCAATTCCTACACACTAATTTTTCCTAACTTCCCCAAGGCATTTTTACACACTTTGCTACAGATTTTTACACTTCTTGTTTCTCATACTACAACTACCTCTTCATCACTACTAAACATATCTACCCAATCCAATATACACCTTGGTTTTCCCATTCACCGAGTCATTCTTAGATACATAATTCCTACCAAAATTTCGCCATAGTTCACCTACTTTCCTTACTTCTTCACACTCACATTTTTCATCAAATTCATTCCTAATCTAGCCACACCCATACAAGGGTCCTACCAGCACACAAAGCTATACAAACCATCACAATACATCAATACTCCATCATGCATCAATACCAATACTCATACACAATATACTTGGCTCTAAGGCCTACAATTTACTTACTAGTTCCCTAATACTCAAAACTTCATAAACTCCAATACTAATACCATAGTTTAGATTCTTTTAAATTGGTTACCCATTCCCATTACTCTAATACATTAAATCTTAACCTTAGGAGAGAGCCCTTACCTTGAGCTTACAATTCCTTCATTCCTTTTCCACTTCTCCTTTTATCTTCCTTGTACAATTCGATTTTGTGGGGAATGGAGTTGCCAAACTCCATTCCCATCACCCAAAGCATACCAAACAAGTATAATTAATATACTAACCCTTAGATTTATACTAACTCATTGAGATGTTTTAAACAAATTTCTAGGGTTTACCTTTTGAACCTTTTAGGAGGGGTTTTAGCCCTTGGTTCAAGAAGATGTTCTCACCACCATTGGAGGGTTGAAACAAAGCTTTAAAACGAGAGGAAAAACAAGGTGAGAGAGAGAGGAAAAATTGGTTATACCCAAGAGATGGAGAAAAGTGAGGTCTTTCATGGAGATTCTTACCTTGTTGGAAAGAGGAGACTCCAAGCTCCATAATGGTGTGCTTTTCTCTTCAAATGGGGAAAACCCATGGAGATGAGATGAAACTCATCCTTTTCAAATTTTGAAAAGAGGGAATGATAGAGGATGATGAGGGAGTTCAAATATGTATTTTATTTTACATTTGGAGCTCAAATGGAGCTAGAGCTTGAGGTAGAAGGTGGAGTTGCCATGGGAGCTATTTGGAGAGCTCAAAATCGGTTCCCACCAGAGGAGGAAGAAGAGAGGTTCAGGAGGGGGAGTCCACCGTGAGAGAGAGGGAAAGGAATTGGAGAGAGAATAGAAAAGTGAGGTGAGAGAGTATCTTTTCTACTTTTTGTACTTTTGCTTTTGCTTTTTGATTTACTTATTTGTTACTTGTGTGTGTGTGAGAGAGAGCTGTTTATACCCATTAAAACCGGCCCCCACTGTTACACTAGCTGGAGCGTTTTTCGTCTTTTACAGAAAACGCTCGTTATTTTACACGGTTTAGGTACGGTTCACTAACTGGGCCCGTTTTCCGGAATTTCCTCGTTTAATTATTTTTATTGACTATTAAGCTCCCATAAATGCTTAATAATTATTATTTAATGACTTATAAGTTTTACGGGTCCGTTTGACCACTTAAAGTCACGTTTTCGGGTTTTCTCGAAAAACGTGCTCTAAAGCTCTATTAGCGTATTAATTCATTATTTGGATCCGTTTTCTTCGGGAGTTGTTCCCACATATTATTTAGGTTTTATTAAACCTTTAGAATCCATATGATACTCTAACCGAGGTCTCACACCTCCTATGGTTATTTAACGCTTATTTAGCGTTTTCTGCTTTTTAAGCGTTTATTTATTTATTTTGGATTTATTTTTCCTTACTAGTATTAATTAGGTACCATTAGGCCCTTAAATACGTATTAGGTTAATTTTAATCCCTATATTTAAGTTCGGGGTATTTCAATCTACCCCCCTTAAGAACTTTGTCCTCAAAGTTGTTCGAGGTTATGGGATTACTATACTTACTCACTCATACCCGTCTGTGCCAAAGGTTATACGTTCCTCCTCCTTACAATTCTAAAATCCATCCCTCAAGGTTCCTACATACCATACCATACCAATATACAGTGGTTACTCCAATCCGCACTACTACTGACCATCCGGTTCCTCATTACAAAGTTCATACATACATACAGTGCAAAGCTATCCCCAAAGCGATGCAATACACATGCAATCCCGCAGGCACTCCGGTCATCTCGACACAGGACTCCTCTATGTCCCACTGCCTTTGGAATAATACAACATACTACATTACTATCTTCTTCGGTACCCACTTCTAGCAGATCCTCATTTCTCCATACTAACGGAAATTCTTTCACCACTACCAATTAAAAATTTTCTAAAACACACAACTTCAAATTCCAATTTATATTCATTACTTCTATCCTATGTGACTCTTGTGACCACTTAAGGGGAGCTTCAAGAATCGTTCGACCCTGATGTGATCAGCATTAGTGCTGAACTATCTTTCCACCCCAATTTGTGTTCGGTTTCCCTCGATCTGATCAGGATCAAGTTCGACTTCCCACATCAGTTTCAAACAAACAGATAGTTTGATTATTTCAATTTTCTATCTTTTTACTCTTCCTAGTCATGATTACAAATTCACACATCTCCAAAGGATGGAATTCAGTCCATCGATCATCCTCGCTCTACTTCCAAATATTTGCTTCAAGATTCAATACCTAAATACTCATTTCATCGACTGTTACTACTTCCATTCACTACTCTCCTTCATCTCACATATTCTAGCTAAGGACTACAGTACTTATGAAATTCAATTGTCCTCGATTTGCTTCCAATCACATACTTACGAATACGCTACTCATGGCCACATTCCTCTACTACTCTTAATCCATTCGTACTACTTCTTTAAGGGTTACAATACTTGTGGAGCTCCGTCCACTACTCATTACTCTTCTTTTCTAATACTCTTCCACTGGGTTACAAGATGGGTATATTCGCCCTATGGTATTTGCATGTCTAATGCTTAGTTACCACAATTTCACTATGAATGAATACGTATGTTTATATAACGTAAGTACCACTCATCGAATAAATTCTTGTTTGTGCTATGCACATTATAGTTTTATGTGTTTTATTTATAAAACTTGCATTAAGCGGTTTTCGCTCTACCCCCCTTAAAAGGGATTACGCCCACGTAATCTCCCATATGTTAATATTGAACATCGGTTTACTAAGTTCGGGCGTTTTGAAGCATTTTAGCTTCATCACGGTTCATTATCTAATGTACTTTGGTCCAAGGGTCTTAACCATACCAATGGTTCAGTCCTTGTACCAATGATTCCTATATGAGTTTATTTAACTCACAATCAATTTGGTTCTAGCCTATTAGGCTTTAAGGCGTTAATAGCCAATCTCGCATACTTACTGGGTGTATTACATTCCTTAGCTAGGGCCCACTAGCTTCTGCTGCGCGACCCTGATAACCTTAGTGTTTAATCCTCTTTGGTTATTATAGATGTGTTACTCATCGCCTTTCTATCCCTTTATTGTGGGAATAAGGTTTACAAACAAGTGTGGTATTCTTTTACCGCCTTTGAACTCAACGAGTTTAGACTATAACCAGCTTCCTGGTAATCTATTATACATACTATCCGTACTCTCTCGATTATTCGCTATGTTCTTCCAACTTATTGTTGGCGAGGCTAAGCCACTATTTAGTTATAGTGCTTCCTCTGTTGTCAATAGCTTCTGGATTACACCAGTTCTTCTGGTTCAGTACAAGTGTTCTTTACTTGTATGACCTTGCATTGATATGCGTCGGTCCTAGTGACTTCCTTCAGTCTCCTTTCACCTTTATTCCATTAGAATTCACATCTTGTGATTGCTAGTGTGTTTTACACTCTTCGTGCTTCTTTGGCCTTAGGCCGCACGGCTTGTTGCTAAGAGTGCTTAACTGGCTTATGCCATATTCATTGGTGAAAAGAAGGGTTTACTACGGTTTACATTTTCCATATCCCTAGCCATCCCATTAGATCATTAGCTGCACAAGTGCAATACTAAAACACTCAGTCATACAGAGTGCAGAGGCGTAAACGCTTGACAGTAAGTCACTTATGTGATAGGAAGAAATATTTCTGCCTGTCATCTCGTACTTATACTCCGTGTCATTATCTGCTACTTCCTCATATCGGTCGCTTGTTGCGCACCGTATTCTTACTCATTATACAACACCGTTTTTACTGTTTCTGTTACTGTGATAGTTTCTCTTTACTCATTGCCATTGTCATTGGCACCATTCCCTTATGGTATGAATACCCTGGGGTTTCCAATGTTCGTGTGTATGGCGGTTGTCGTAGCATACCACAATATTAATATCTTCCCAATGTGGAGATGTTCTTCCATTTTAGGTTTCGTGTGTAGGTTAGCTTACCTCACATTCCATCATCATTTATGATACAACTCACCAAGTATCTTGGTTGACCGAGGATGAAGTGGTTTATCGGGTTACAAGCTCTCTTGAGCGTTGGTCATTCATGGTGTGCAATGTGCACATACATTGATTGCTCTTGACAACTATTATCTTCCCAGTGCCGAGCATCGGTTATAGGCTCCCGCTGTGTAGTTTTACTTTTGCATGTACATCACCGGGACATCCCAAGAAACTTCAAGGGTTTTCTGGTCCCGTTCTCCAATTGAGAGTATTCTATCATTGATAAATGAAAGTTCTTGTTGAGGGGTTTGTCTCCACTCATAGGTCTAATGACAAGGTTTGCTATGTTGGTGTTTACACAATGGTCCACTATATGTTTGGGTGCATATGGAGTATGCTTACTCCTTTAAGTCGTAATGGTTTGGAAATCTCATTTCCTTATTCCATCACCCCTTGGCAATATCTATTGCGTGGTTTTATTGTTATAGTAGATGGAAGCTTTTTCTAAGGGTTCACATCATCACCGCATTGGTGGTCTTCGGTTAACGAGGGGTACCTTCCCTTGGGTTTCTCGTAGTGTCCAAATGTGGACTAGGCCAATTTGGCGTTATCCTGATTCTTATGCCTCCGTGTTATTGTTGCTACAGTAGGCATGCAGGGTAATTAAAAGCTTGTCAACTGTATACTAGGCTGGTGCTCTAGTGACAGTGACACTGAGATGGCCATTACTCTAAGCCGCTCAGGATGTCGGGTTGAACTGATGGTCCAGTTGTTGATTTCTTGTCGTATGAGACAATATCTCTTGCAAGTCTTGTTATCAATGGTGTGGGTTCTACAACCGTTAAGGTTTACATAACATAGTTGGTTGATGGCTTTTAAGCCTTATTGTTGCAAGCTATGCTCTTTGCAAGCTGCTTATACATGTCTCCACTCCCTGTATACCCCATAGGTTGGAGGTATTACTGGGCTCCATGGTAAGTCGTGACATCACGCTTCCGTTCATAGGAGGCCCCTTTAGGCATTCTGATGTCAATCAGTGCCTTTCGGTGACGGAGGGTATTCCTTGTTAAGTGGAATCCCTTCGGTATCCTAACCGAGTGTTCATCTTAGTTCCCGTGCTCTTATCATGACGCTTTGTTCATCTATTGTTAACTCAGACACCCTTAAAGGATCGCTCCTGGGTGTTGTTAGGTTAAGCCGTTACATCCGGCTAATGTTCATGATATGTCGTGTCTACTATACCGCCTTGTGGTATTGTATTAGAGCTATCTCCTTTAGGGTTATCACGTCTCCCGTTCTTGGGTAGACTGTTTATACTTGTTCCTAGTGCTTAAGACTAGGTTTGGTATCCCCTTCAATGATGGAGTATACTTGTGGTACTCCTGGGGTTGCTCTTGGGAACTCCGCCCCGTTTATTGAGCGTTGTTAGGTTCGCGTTAGGCATTCGCCTTACTGTGTTTAGGCTGGGTATTCCATCCAGCTGTCAGGTAGTTGCTTGGGTTATTTGAGACATATCCAATGTCTATACTTACTAGTATGTGCTCTTTGCACTTCTAGTTCCTATTCCTCATCTTCAGATGGATTCTCTGAGTTCCTTGATACTTGATCGTCTGAGGTGTCCAGCTGTTCTGGTTTGAACTCACTCATGGTCCGTAGGACGGAGTCGACTACTTCCCGTGTGTCGCACACTACATGTATACATACGTGGGGTACCATGTTGATATGTTACCACTTACCCAACTATATGTCAGGCCTGCAAGCTCCTTCGGAGTACGGTTGTCCCATATCCTGTAATTGGGTACACTCGTAGTGTTCGTCACACGCCTAGGTGAAGTATTCTATTGTCAACTCCTCTTGTATCATTCCATGATACTCACCGTAATTCTATTGGTTTGGTTTTAAAATCCAAGGTTTTAAAGAAATTGTGGTTTAAAAGAAGAGTTTGGTTTTGAAAACAATGGTTCAGTGTTAAAAGAAATCTCTCATGGCATAGCCATGCTTGAGGTCTTGACCAAGTCTAGCTTCTCGCTGACTGGTATGTACTGGTACAGTGGTTGGGTCGTTAAGCCCTCCCAAGGTTCCATACGTCTGGTTGTTAGGATATGTGATCCTGTAGTTGCTTCCTTGCAGCCACGGTACATTACTATGTACCTGTGGTGTGTTAGAGTTCCTTTACATATTTCTGTACTTACTGCACTTGCCGTGGCAAGTGCGTATACTGGTGGTTTTTGGGTAATCCTATACCGATAGTGGTATGGTGTCCACTCGTATTTGATGGTCTTGTTCATTCTTCCCTCGATCTTGTTGATCCATGATTGGGATACTCAATATTTTAGATAGCTTCTTGGTGGTCTAGACATGGCTGTCGTGGATCTGGGTACTTCTCCAATCCTTGGAGATTCCCACTCTACTTGGTTTAGTGTCGTTCCTTGTGGCTCGTTCCCACACACTTGTGGTGGTTACTGAGCCTACCTTGTTTAGGCACTACTCTTGTAGTCCTATTGGATTATATCTCATGGTTGTTCTTGTAGTTGTCTGAGCTATATTGGCCAGGTATTGCAACCTTAATGGCGTTGTAGTTTTGGAGTTGACCGCTTCCGACTATGTCCTTAGTCAGCTAGCATACCGTTGGTGTATTATTCAAGCATTACTATCCCGTAGACTTGTGTCTTGGGTTCTGTTATTACTCCTTTTTCCCATTTTGTTGCATAGTTAGTGCTTCTTTCCTGCTGCTGGTTGACTAGCTAGGTCTCGCGACTGCTAAGCACGTCGCCCCATGCTGTTGTAAGTTGTAGCCTCCTCGTGGTTGGAGTGCTCATCCTACCGCTATTAGGTGCGGATATTGTGATTCAACCGGGATCCATCTCCGGGACTTCCATTCCTTGGAATTTACTATCTGTCGGTTCTTGTTTACTGTGTGATTGTTTCACAGCTGCCAGATCGGGTTTTCCCGAGTATGAGAGGACTTTCCTTCTCTCTGGCGTCCTTTCCCAAGTTATACAATGGGGTTTGCGGTGGGCGGGACTGGTATTGTAGGTATCCGGTACACACCGGGAATTCCTAACTTGCATATCTCTAATGCTAACACTCAGCCCTTAGCCCTAAGCTTCTAATTCCTAACTCAGTATTTCCAGTCATCAGAGCGATACTTTGCTCTGATACCACTTTTTGTAACACCCCTACCGTTAATACACTGCTTACCGTCCAATCTCCTTACACATCAGATACACGCAGCGGATACATCCTTACATACAATGGGTGATACAATGCCGTTAGTCACCCACGTGACTAACAAGGCTACTTCTTCTACATACAGCATCGGTCTGATGGACCGGAATCCCGAGTACTACACATCTACATTTCATACTCCATTTACCAATCAAATACAACAGAACGTCATTCAATACTTTACTCCTTCATATTCCATACAATTCAATTGCTTGACCGAGTTTACTAAGTTCTAAATACAAATACAATGACTCTTCCAAGTTCCTATGTACTCATTAGTGTCTACATCTACCCATTCCTCACAACTACTTACTTTCTAAGTACAAGAGTGTGCCGCCGGTCTCTTACCTTGACCACATTCGCTTCGGGTACCTGCACACTAAAAACGTTCCCCCTAGGGGGTCAGCTTTCGCTGCGCATGATAACCGCATACCCCGCGTACTAGTGAGGGTACGCCGACCACTTGGTCGAATACATGCAGTTCATTTTCATTCAAACATACATGCATACATGCTCTTGTACAGTACAATAATACTTACGCAAGCATACATACATTCATACACTTCATTACATACAAGGAATACAATACAAGTCAACCATCCATACTTACCTTCACCGGAATGCGCATACACAATACTTACACAGTACACCATACTTGTTAGCTCCATTTGTCCACCCGGGTTAATCGGGTGGAGATTACTCTTTTACTCGATCCACAGTACTTATGCATACATACTCATACTCATACATACTTACTGATCCATACTTACTTACATACTTACTCTTACTCATGTTAAGTCGGTATGGCCTCTGGGCAGGGACTACGCCGTCCCACCACCAGGCTTTACTTGGTTCACCAATCCAGGATGCTACCCATTTAAGGGGTTTGGGCCGCGGACCAGTTTAAGAACCAGGAATCGGATCCAACCTCTTGTGTCTCCTCATCCTCACGCGTGGCCGAAACTATATCGGACTTCTACTCATTCCAATTTACTCACTTTCAAGTTAGGAGTTAGGTAGTTAGGAATTAGTAGAAGTCAACATCCAAGCCACAATGATACAATACACATATACACATACATACGAGGTACGATACATTACACAAGTACAATACGAGGTACATACACACTTCATTTATTCATTTCATGAATTATACAAACTATTGTTCAAGACAAATGCATCAAGAACAATATAAACAAGCACAGTAAGTGCAAGATAATCCGATTCATGCATTTATCTTATTTAGGTGATCAAATAAGCACACAAATCGGGGTAACCAGAATAGGATACAGGGCATGAAGAAATCATACCTTTCACCGTTGTACTTGTATCCCAACGTTCCTCCGGTGTTCACAATTCAAATCCTATGATATACATACAACCGGATAATTAATCTAACTATCATTAATTTAATTCGGTTACCCTTACGCTTCCTAACTCATACTTACTAAGTCTTTACATTCTCATACTTACGTTTTATTTACTTACTTTTCATTGCTTAACAACGGTATACTTACGTATAATGCACATATGTATAGGTGGGTATACATATATATATATATATATACTAACCATATCTTATAGTTTTTTTTTTGTAAGTTTTGACCCGACCGACCCACCCTGGGTCGGACCCATGGGTCGGTCGGCTGCAGAGACTTCGATTACAAAAAAAATCTAATCCGACCGACCAGACAGGGTCGGTCCATTGGGTCGGTCCATTACAGAAGCAATCCACCTAACAATTTTCACTCGACCGACCCAGGCAGGGTCGGTCCCCTGGGTCGGTCGGATGCAGAAGCATTTCCGACTAAGAATTTCTACTCGACCGACCCAGTCAGGGTCGGTCCCTGGGTCGGTCGGATGCAGAAGCTTCCGAGATTGCAAATTTTTCGGGTCGACCGACCCTGCTAGGATCGGTCCTAGAGTCGGTCCAGCCCAGTACCCATTTTAATTACTTATTTTGAATCCCAAACTCTACTCAATTCACACCCAATCTTTTCCTACTCATTTCCACATTTCCTACATGTTTAAACAACATTTAAATCCTCTAATTCACCTTAGTTCATCCATCAAATTTATTGCTAAATCCATCAATCCACTTACACAATTTTCCTCACTTCATTCCAGCCCTTATACCTATTTTCTTTCTTCATTGCTACAAATTTTTAAACCAACTTCTACCATCCAATACTTCCTCTACCAATGTCACTCCTAGCATCCCAAATACCTCCTCTTACCATGCCAATTCATTTCCACGCAATTGTACCATCTATACCCAAGTCCAACATTCATTTTACCAATTCCTACACACTAATTTTTCCTAACTTCCCCCAAGGCATTTTTACACTTTGCTACAGATTTTTACACTTCTTGTTTCTCATACTACAACTACCTCTTCATCACTACTAAACATATCTACCCAATCCAATATACACCTTGGTTCTCCCATTCACCGAGTCATTCTTAGATACATAATTCCTACCAAAATTTCGCCATAGTTCACCTACTTCCTTACTTCTCCACACTCACATTTTTCATCAAATTCATTCCTAATCTAGCCACACCCATACAAGGGTCCTACCAGCACACAAAGCTATACAAACCATCACAATACATCAATACTCCATCATGCATCAATACCAATACTCATACACAATATACTTGGCTCTAAGGCCTACAATTTACTTACTAGTTCCCTAATACTCAAAACTTCATAAACTCCAATACTAATACCATAGTTTAGATTCTTTTAAATTGGTTACCCATTCCCATTACTCTAATACATTAAATCTTAACCTTAGGAGAGAGCCCTTACCTTGAGCTTACAATTCTTCATTCCTTTTCCACTTCCCTCTTCTTTCCTTGTACAATTCGATTTTGTGGGGAATGGAGTTGCCAAACTCCATTCCCATCACCCAAAGCATACCAAACAAGTATAATTAATATACTAACCCTTAGATTTATACTAACTCATTGAGATGTTTTAAAACAAATTTCTAGGGTTTACCTTTTGAAGCTTTTAGGAGGGTTTTAGCCCTTGGTTCAAGAAGTGTTTCTCACCACCATTGGAGGGTTGAAACAAAGCTCCAAAACGAGAGGAAAAACAAGGTGAGAGAGAGAGGAAAAATCGGTTATACCCAAGAGATGGAGAAAAGTGAGGTCTTTCATGGAGATTCTTACCTTGTTGGAAAGAGGAGACTCCAAGCTCCATAATGGTGTGCTTTTCTCTTCAAATGGGGAAAACCCATGGAGATGAAACTCATCCTTTTCAAATTTTGAAAAGAGGGAATGATAGAGGATGATGAGGGGAGTTCAAATATGTATTTTATTTTACATTTGGAGCTCAAATGGAGCTAGAGCTTGAGGTAGAAGGTGGAGTTGCCATGGGAGCTATTTGGAGAGCTCAAAAATCGGTTCCCACCAGAGGAGGAAGAAGAGAGGTTCAGGAGGGGGAGTCCACCGTGAGAGAGAGGGAAAGGAATTGGAGAGAGAATAGAAAAGTGAGGTGAGAGAGTATCTTTTCTACTTTTTGTACTTTTGCTTTTGCTTTTTGATTTACTTATTTGTTACTTGTGTGTGTGTGAGAGAGAGCTGTTTATACCCATTAAAACCGGCCCCCACTGTTACACTAGCTGGAGCGTTTTTCGTCTTTTACAGAAAACGCTCGTTATTTTACACGGTTTAGGTACGGTTCACTAACTGGGCCCGTTTTCCGGAATTTCCTCGTTTAATTATTTTTATTGACTATTAAGCTCCCATAAATGCTTAATAATTATTATTTAATGACTTATAATTTTTACGGGTCCGTTTGACCACTTAAAGTCACGTTTTCGGGTTTTCTCGAAAAACGTGCTCTAAAGCTCTATTAGCGTTTAATTCATTATTTGGATCCGTTTTCTTCGGGAGTTGTTCCCACATATTATTTAGGTTTTATTAAACCTTTAGAATCCATATGATACTCTAACCGAGGTCTCACACCTCCTATGGTTATTTAACGCTTATTTAGCGTTTTCTGCTTTTAAGCGTTTATTTATTTCTTTTGGATTTATTTTTCCTTACTAGTATTAATTAGGTACCATTAGGCCCTTAAATACGTATTAGGTTAATTTTAATCCCTATATTTAAGTTCGGGGTATTTCAATCTACCCCCCTTAAGAACTTTGTCCTCAAAGTTGTTCGAGGTTATGGGATTACTAACTTACTACTCACTCATACCCGTCTGTGCCAAAGGTTATACGTTCCTCCTCCTTACAATTCTAAAATCCATCCCTCAAGGTTCCTACATACCATACCATACCAATATACAGTGGTTACTCCAATCCGCACTACTACTGACCATCCGGTTCCTCATTACAAAGTTCATACATACATACAGTGCAAAGCTATCCCCAAAGCGATGCAATACACATGCAATCCCGCAGGCACTCCGGTCATCTCGACACAGGACTCCTCTATGTCCCACTGCCTTTGGAATAATACAACATACTACATTACTATCTTCTTCGGTACCCACTTCTAGCAGATCCTCATTCTCCATACTAAAGGAAATTCTTTCACCACTACCAATTAAAAATTTTCTAAAACACACAACTTCAAATTCCAATTTATATTCATTACTTCTATCCTATGTGACTCTTGTGACCACTTAAGGGGAGCTTCAAGAATCGTTCGACCCTGATGTGATCAGCATTAGTGCTGAACTATCTTTCCACCCCAATTTGTGTTCGGTTTCCCTCGATCTGATCAGGATCAAGTTCGACTTCCCACATCAGTTTCAAACAAACAGATAGTTTGATTATTTCAATTTTCTATCTTTTTACTCTTCCTAGTCATGATTACAAATTCACACATCTCCAAAGGATGGAATTCAGTCCATCGATCATCCTCGCTCTACTTCCAAATCTTTGCTTCAAGATTCAATACCTAAATACTCATTTCATCGACTGTTACTACTTCCATTCACTACTCTCCTTCATCTCACATATTCTAGCTAAGGACTACAGTACTTATGAAATTCAATTGTCCTCGATTTGCTTCCAATCACATACTTACGAATACGCTACTCATGGCCACATTCCTCTACTACTCTTAATCCATTCGTACTACTTCTTTAAGGGTTACAATACTTGTGGAGCTCCGTCCACTACTCATTACTCTTCTTTTCTAATACTCTTCCACTGGGTTACAAGATGGGTATATTCGCCCTATGGTATTTGCATGTCTAATGCTTAGTTACCACAATTTCACTATGAATGAATACGTATGTTTATATAACGTAAGTACCACTCATCGAATAAATTCTTGTTTGTGCTATGCACATTATAGTTTTATGTGTTTTATTTATAAAACTTGCATTAAGCGGTTTTCGCTCTACCCCCCTTAAAAGGGATTACGCCCACGTAATCTCCCATATGTTAATATTGAACATCGGTTTACTAAGTTCGGGCGTTTTGAAGCATTTTAGCTTCATCACGGTTCATTATCTAATGTACTTTGGTCCAAGGGTCTTAACCATACCAATGGTTCAGTCCTTGTACCAATGATTCCTATATGAGTTTATTTAACTCACAATCAATTTGGTTCTAGCCTATTAGGCTTTAAGGCGTTAATAGCCAATCTCGCATACTTACTGGGTGTATTACATTCCTTAGCTAGGGCCCACTAGCTTCTGCTGCGCGACCCTGATAACCTTAGTGTTTAATCCACTCTTTGGTTATTATAGATGTGTTACTCATCGCCTTTATATCCCTTTATTGTGGGAATAAGGTTTACAAACAAGTGTGGTATTCTTTTACCGCCTTTGAACTCAACGAGTTTAGACTATAACCAGCTTCCTGGTAATCTATTATACATACTATCCGTACTCTCTCGATTATTCGCTATGTTCTTCCAACTTATTGTTGGCGAGGCTAAGCCACTATTTAGTTATAGTGCTTCCTCTGTTGTCAATAGCTTCTGGATTACACCAGTTCTTCTGGTTCAGTACAAGTGTTCTTTACTTGTATGACCTTGCATTGATATGCGTCGGTCCTAGTGACTTCCTTCAGTCTCCTTTCACCTTTATTCCATTAGAATTCACATCTTGTGATTGCTAGTGTGTTTACACTCTTCGTGCTTCTTTGGCCTTAGGCCGCACGGCTTGTTGCTAAGAGTGCTTAACTGGCTTATGCCATATTCATTGGTGAAAAGAAGGGTTTACTACGGTTTACATTTTCCATATCCCTAGCCATCCCATTAGATCATTAGCTGCACAAGTGCAATACTAAAACACTCAGTCATACAGAGTGCAGAGGCGTAAACGCTTGACAGTAAGTCACTTATGTGATAGGAAGAAATATTTCTGCCTGTCATCTCGTACTTATACTCCGTGTCATTATCTGCTACTTCCTCATATCGGTCGCTTGTTGCGCACCGTATTCTTACTCATTATACAACACCGTTTTTACTGTTTCTGTTACTGTGATAGTTTCTCTTTACTCATTGCCATTGTCATTGGCACCATTCCCTTATGGTATGAATACCCTGGGGTTTCCAATGTTCGTGTGTATGGTGGTTGTCGTAGCATACCACAATATTAATATCTTCCCAATGTGGAGGTGTTCTTCCATTTTAGGTTTCGTGTGTAGGTTAGCTTACCTCACATTCCATCATCATTTATGATACAACTCACCAAGTATCTTGGTTGACCGAGGATGAAGTGGCTTATCGGGTTACAAGCTCTCTTGAGCGTTGGTCATTCATGGTGTGCAATGTGCACATACATTGATTGCTCTTGACAACTATTATCTTCCCAGTGCCGAGCATCGGTTATAGGCTCCCGCTGTGTAGTTTTACTTTTGCATGTACATCACCGGGACATCCCAAGAAACTTCAAGGGTTTTCTGGTCCCGTTCTCCAATTGAGAGTATTCTATCATTGATAAATGAAAGTTCTTGTTGAGGGGTTTGTCTCCACTCATAGGTCTAATGACAAGGTTTGCTATGTTGGTGTTTACACAATGGTCCACTATATGTTTGGGTGCATATGGAGTATGCTTACTCCTTTAAGTCGTAATGGTTTGGAAATCTCATTTCCTTATTCCATCACCCCTTGGCAATATCTATTGCGTGGTTTTATTGTTATAGTAGATGGAAGCTTTTTCTAAGGGTTCACATCATCACCGCATTGGTGGTCTTCGGTTAACGAGGGGTACCTTCCCTTGGGTTTCTCGTAGTGTCCAAATGTGGACTAGGCCAATTTGGCGTTATCCTGATTCTTATGCCTCCGTGTTATTGTTGCTACAGTAGGCATGCAGGGTAATTAAAAGCTTGTCAACTGTATACTAGGCTGGTGCTCTAGTGACAGTGACACTGAGATGGCCATTACTCTAAGCCGCTCAGGATGTCGGGTTGAACTGATGGTCCAGTTGTTGATTTCTTGTCGTATGAGACAATATCTCTTGCAAGTCTTGTTATCAATGGTGTGGGTTCTACAACCGTTAAGGTTTACATAACATAGTTGGTTGATGGCTTTTAAGCCTTATTGTTGCAAGCTATGCTCTTTGCAAGCTGCTTATACATGTCTCCACTCCCTGTATACCCCATAGGTTGGAGGTATTACTGGGCTCCATGGTAAGTCGTGACATCACGCTTCCGTTCATAGGAGGCCCCTTTAGGCATTCTGATGTCAATCAGTGCCTTTCGGTGACGGAGGGTATTCCTTGTTAAGTGGAATCCCTTCGGTATCCTAACCGAGTGTTCATCTTAGTTCCCGTGCTCTTATCATGACGCTTTGTTCATCTATTGTTAACTCAGACACCCTTAAAGGATCGCTCCTGGGTGTTGTTAGGTTAAGCCGTTACATCCGGCTAATGTTCATGATATGTCGTGTCTACTATACCGCCTTGTGGTATTGTATTAGAGCTATCTCCTTTAGGGTTATCACGTCTCCCGTTCTTGGGTAGACTGTTTATACTTGTTCCTAGTGCTTAAGACTAGGTTTGGTATCCCCTTCAATGATGGAGTATACTTGTGGTACTCCTGGGGTTGCTCTTGGGAACTCCGCCCCGTTTATTGAGCGTTGTTAGGTTCGCGTTAGGCATTCGCCTTACTGTGTTTAGGCTGGGTATTCCATCCAGCTGTCAGGTAGTTGCTTGGGTTATTTGAGACATATCCAATGTCTATACTTACTAGTATGTGCTCTTTGCACTTCTAGTTCCTATTCCTCATCTTCAGATGGATTCTCTGAGTTCCTTGATACTTGATCGTCTGAGGTGTCCAGCTGTTCTGGTTTGAACTCACTCATGGTCCGTAGGACGGAGTCGACTACTTCCCGTGTGTCGCACACTACATGTATACATACGTGGGGTACCATGTTGATATGTTACCACTTACCCAACTATATGTCAGGCCTGCAAGCTCCTTCGGAGTACGGTTGTCCCATATCCTGTAATTGGGTACACTCGTAGTGTTCGTCACACGCCTAGGTGAAGTATTCTATTGTCAACTCCTCTTGTATCATTCCATGATACTCACCGTAATTCTATTGGTTTGGTTTTAAAATCCAAGGTTTTAAAGAAAGTTGTGGTTTAAAAGAAGAGTTTGGTTTTGAAAACAATGGTTCAGTGTTAAAAGAAATCTCTCATGGCATAGCCATGCTTGAGGTCTTGACCAAGTCTAGCTCCTCGCTGACTGGTATGTACTAGGTACAGTGGTTGGGTCGTTAAGCCCTCCCAAGGTTCCATACGTCTGGTTGTTAGGATATGTGATCCTGTAGTTGCTTCCTTGCAGCCACGGTACATTACTATGTACCTGTGGTGTGTTAGAGTTCCTTTACATATTTCTGTACTTACTGCACTTGCCGTGGCAAGTGCGTGGTACTGGTGGTTTTTGGGTAATCCTATACCGATAGTGGTATGGTGTCCACTCGTATTTGATGGTCTTGTTCATTCTTCCCTCGATCTTGTTGATCCATGATTGGGATACTCAATATTTTAGATAGCTTCTTGGTGGTCTAGACATGGCTGTCGTGGATCTGGGTACTTCTCCAATCCTTGGAGATTCCCACTCTACTTGGTTTAGTGTCGTTCCTTGTGGCTCGTTCCCACACACTTGTGGTGGTTACTGAGCCTACCTTGTTTAGGCACTACTCTTGTAGTCCTATTGGATTATATCTCATGGTTGTTCTTGTAGTTGTCTGAGCTATATTGGCCAGGTATTGCAACCTTAATGGCGTTGTAGTTTTGGAGTTGACCGCTTCCGACTATGTCCTTAGTCAGCTAGCATACCGTTGGTGGTATTATTCAAGCATTACTATCCCGTAGACTTGTGTCTCGGGTTCTGTTATTACTCCTTTTTCCCATTTTGTTGCATAGTTAGTGCTTCTTTCCTGCTGCTGGTTGACTAGCTAGGTCTCGCGACTGCTAAGCACGTCGCCCCATGCTGTTGTAAGTTGTAGCCTCCTCGTGGTTGGAGTGCTCATCCTACCGCTATTAGGTGCGGATATTGTGATTCAACCGGGATCCATCTCCGGGACTTCCATTCCTTGGAATTTACTATCTGTCGGTTCTTGTTTACTGTGTGATTGTTTCACAGCTGCCAGATCGGGTTTTCCCGAGTATGAGAGGACTTTCCTTCTCTCTGGCGTCCTTTCCCAAGTTATACAATGGGGTTTGCGGTGGGCGGGACTGGTATTGTAGGTATCCGGTACACACCGGGAATTCCTAACTTGCATATCTCTAATGCTAACACTCAGCCCTTAGCCCTAAGCTTCTAATTCCTAACTCAGTATTTCCAGTCATCAGAGCGATACTTTGCTCTGATACCACTTTTTGTAACACCCCTACCGTTAATACACTGCTTACCGTCCAATCTCCTTACACATCAGATACACGCAGCGGATACATCCTTACATACAATGGGTGATACAATGCCGTTAGTCACCCACGTGACTAACAAGGCTACTTCTTCTACATACAGCATCGGTCTGATGGACCGGAATCCCGAGTACTACACATCTACATTTCATACTCCATTTACCAATCAAATACAACAGAACGTCATTCAATACTTTACTCCTTCATATTCCATACAATTCAATTGCTTGACCGAGTTTACTAAGTTCTAAATACAAATACAATGACTCTTCCAAGTTCCTATGTACTCATTAGTGTCTACATCTACCCATTCCTCACAACTACTTACTTTCTAAGTACAAGAGTGTGCCGCCGGTCTCTTACCTTGACCACATTCGCTTCGGGTACCTGCACACTAAAAACGTTCCCCCTAGGGGGTCAGCTTTCGCTGCGCATGATAACCGCATACCCCGCGTACTAGTGAGGGTACGCCGACCACTTGGTCGAATACATGCAGTTCATTTTCATTCAAACATACATGCATACATGCTCTTGTACACAGTACAATAATACTTACGCAAGCATACATACATTCATACACTTCATTACATACAAGGAATACAATACAAGTCAACCATCCATACTTACCTTCACCGGAATGCGCATACACAATACTTACACAGTACACCATACTTGTTAGCTCCATTTGTCCACCCGGGTTAATCGGGTGGAGATTACTCTTTTACTCGATCCACAGTACTTATGCATACATACTCATACTCATACATACTTACTGATCCATACTTACTTACATACTTACTCTTACTCATGTTAAGTCGGTATGGCCTCTGGGCAGGGACTACGCCGTCCCACCACCAGGCTTTACTTGGTTCACCAATCCAGGATGCTACCCATTTAAGGGGTTTGGGCCGCGGACCAGTTTAAGAACCAGGAATCGGATCCAACCTCTTGTGTCTCCTCATCCTCACGCGTGGCCGAAACTATATCGGACTTCTACTCATTCCAATTTACTCACTTTCAAGTTAGGAGTTAGGTAGTTAGGAATTAGTAGAAGTCAACATCCAAGCCACAATGATACAATACACATATACACATACATACGAGGTACGATACATTACACAAGTACAATACGAGGTACATACACACTTCATTCTCATTTATTCATTTCATGAATTATACAAACTATTGTTCAAGACAAATGCATCAAGAACAATATAAACAAGCACAAGTAAGTGCAAGATAATCCGATTCATGCATTTATCTTATTTAGGTGATCAAATAAGCACACAAATCGGGGTAACCAGAATAGGATACAGGGCATGAAGAAATCATACCTTTCACCGTTGTACTTGTATCCCAACGTTCCTCCGGTGTTCACAATTCAAATCCTATGATATACATACAACCGGATAATTAATCTAACTATCATTAATTTAATTCGGTTACCCTTACGCTTCCTAACTCATACTTACTAAGTCTTTACATTCTCATACTTACGTTTTATTTACTTACTTTTCATTGCTTAACAACGGTATACTTACGTATATATGCACATATGTATAGGTGGGTATACATATACATATATATATATACTAACCATAATCTTATAGTTTTTTTTTTGTAAGTTTTGACCCGACCGACCCACCCTGGGTCGGACCCATGGGTCGGTCGGCTGCAGAGACTTCGATTACAAAAAAATTCCAATCCGACCGACCCAGACAGGGTCGGTCCATTGGGTCGGTCCATTACAGAAGCAATCCACCTAACAATTTTCACTCGACCGACCCAGGCAGGGTCGGTCCCCTGGGTCGGTCGGATGCAGAAGCATTTCCGACTAAGAATTTCTACTCGACCGACCCAGTCAGGGTCGGTCCCCTGGGTCGGTCGGATGCAGAAGCTTCCGAGATTGCAAATTTTTCGGGTCGACCGACCCTGCTAGGATCGGTCCTAGAGTCGGTCCAGCCCAGTACCCATTTTAATTACTTATTTTGAATCCCAAACTCTACTCAATTCACACCCAATCTTTTCCTACTCATTTCCACATGTTTCCTACATGTTTAAACAACATTTAAATCCTCTAATTCACCTTAGTTCATCCATCAAATTTATTGCTAAATCCATCAATCCACTTACACAATTTTCCTCACTTCATTCCAGCCCTTATACCTATTTTCTTTCTTCATTGCTACAAATTTTTAAACCAACTTCTACCATCCAATACTTCCTCTACCAATGTCACTCCTAGCATCCCAAATACCTCCTCTTACCATGCCAATTCATTTCCACGCAATTGTACCATCTATACCCAAGTCCAACATTCATTTTACCAATTCCTACACACTAATTTTTCCTAACTTCCCCAAGGCATTTTTACACATTTTGCTACAGATTTTTACACTTCTTGTTTCTCATACTACAACTACCTCTTCATCACTACTAAACATATCTACCCAATCCAATATACACCTTGGTTCTCCCATTCACCGAGTCATTCTTAGATACATAATTCCTACCAAAATTTCGCCATAGTTCACCTACTTTCCTTACTTCTCCACACTCACATTTTTCATCAAATTCATTCCTAATCTAGCCACACCCATACAAGGGTCCTACCAGCACACAAAGCTATACAAACCATCACAATACATCAATACTCCATCATGCATCAATACCAATACTCATACACAATATACTTGGCTCTAAGGCCTACAATTTACTTACTAGTTCCCTAATACTCAAAACTTCATAAACTCCAATACTAATACCATAGTTTAGATTCTTTTAAATTGGTTACCCATTCCCATTACTCTAATACATTAAATCTTAACCTTAGGAGAGAGCCCTTACCTTGAGCTTACAATTTCTTCATTCCTTTTCCACTTCTCCTCTTCTCTTCCTTGTACAATTCGATTTTGTGGGGAATGGAGTTGCCAAACTCCATTCCCATCACCCAAAGCATACCAAACAAGTATAATTAATATACTAACCCTTAGATTTATACTAACTCATTGAGATGTTTTAAACAAATTTCTAGGGTTTACCTTTTGAAGCTTTTAGGAGTGGTTTTAGCCCTTGGTTCAAGAAGGTGTTCTCACCACCATTGGAGGGTTGAAACAAAGCTCCAAAACGAGAGGAAAAACAAGGTGAGAGAGAGAGGAAAAATCGGTTATACCCAAGAGATGGAGAAAAGTGAGGTCTTTCATGGAGATTCTTACCTTGTTGGAAAGAGGAGACTCCAAGCTCCATAATGGTGTGCTTTTCTCTTCAAATGGGGAAAACCCATGGAGATGAAACTCATCCTTTTCGAATTTTGAAAAGAGGGAATGATAGAGGATGATGAGGGGAGTTCAAATATGTATTTATTTTACATTTGGAGCTCAAATGGAGCTAGAGCTTGAGGTAGAAGGTGGAGTTGCCATGGGAGCTATTTGGAGAGCTCAAAAATCGGTTCCCACCAGAGGAGGAAGAAGAGAGGTTCAGGAGGGGAGTCCACCGTGAGAGAGAGAGGGAAAGGAATTGAGAGGAGGAAAGAGTGATGAGAGAGAGAATAGAAAAGTGAGGTGAGAGAGTATCTTTTCTACTTTTTGTACTTTTGCTTTTGCTTTTTTATTTACTTATTTGTTACTTGTGTGTGTGTGAGAGAGAGAGCTGTTTATACCCATTAAAACCGGCCCCCACTGTTACACTAGCTGGAGCGTTTTTCGTCTTTTACAGAAAACACTCGTTATTTTACCCGTTTAGGTACGGTTCACTAACCGGGCCCGTTTTCCGGAATTTCCTCGTTTAATTATTTTTATTGACTATTAAGCTCCCATAAATGCTTAATAATTATTATTTAATGACTTATAATTTTTACGGGTCCGTTTGACCACTTAAAGTCACGTTTTCGGGTTTTCTCGAAAAACGTGCTCTAAAGCTCTATTAGCGTTTTAATTCATTATTTGGATCCGTTTTCTTCGGGAGTTGTTCCCACATATTATTTAGGTTTTATTAAACCTTTAGAATCCATATGATACTCTAACCGAGGTCTCATACCTCCTATGGTTATTTAACGCTTATTTAGCGTTTTCCGCTTTTTAAGCGTTTATTTATTTCTTTTGGATTTATTTTTCCTTACTAGTATTAATTAGGTACCATTAGGCCCTTAAATACGTATTAGGTTAATTTTAATCCCTATATTTAAGTTCGGGGTATTTCAGAATACTTCACCTAGCCGTGTGACGAACACTACGAGTGTACCCAATTACAGGATGTGGGATGACCGCACTCCGAAGGAGCTTGTGGGCCTGACAGATAGTCGGGTAAGTGGTAACGTATCAACAAGGTACCCCACATATGTATACATGTAGTGTACGAAACACGGGAAGTAGTCAACTCCGTTCTACGGACTATGAGTAAGTTCAAAGAAGAACAGCTGGACACCACAGTCGATCAAGGAGAGGGAACTCAGCTAAGTAACAAGCATGAAGGAATTCAGAAAATCCATCTGAAGACAAGGAATAAGGATTAAGAAGTGCAAAGAGTACAGACTAGTAGTATAGACATTGGATATGTCTCAAGGACTTCAAGCAAATACATGACAGCTGGAAGGGATACCCAGCCTAAACACAGTAAGGCAAATGCCTAGTGTGAACGCCATAATGCTTAACAAACGGGACGGAGTTCCCAAGAGCAACCACAAGATTACCACGAAGTATAATCCATCATTGGAAAGGATCTTGAACCTAGTCAAGAACACTAGGAGGAAGTATAAATAGTCTACCCAAGAACGGGAGACGTTATACCCCAAAAAGGGATAATTCAAACTACGATACCACAAGGCGGTATAGTAGACACAACGTATCATAAACATTAGCCAGATGTAACGGCGTAATCAACAACACCTAGGAGCAATCCTTGAAGGGTGTCTGAGTTAACAACAGTTGAACAAACGTCATGATAAGAACACGGGAGCTAGAACGAACACTCGGTTAGGACACCAAAGGGATTTCACTTAACAGGAAATACCCTAAATTACAAGAAGGCACTGATTAGCACCAGACTGCCTAAAAGGCCTCCTATGAATGGAAGCGTGATGCCACGACTTGCCATGGAGCCCAGTAATACCTCCAACCTATGGGGTATACAAGGAGTGGAAACATGTATAAGCAGCTTGCAAAGAGGATAGCTTGCAGCAATAAGGCTCAGAAGCCATGACCTGGCTACGTTACGCAAACTTAAACGGTTGCAAAACCCACACTATTTACTAACAAGACTTACAAGAGATATTGCTCCATACGACAAATAGATCGACAATTGAACCACCTAATTTGCACTCAACTTAATGAGTGGCTTGGAGTAACGGCTACCTCAATGTCACTGTCACTAGAGCATTAGTCTATATACAGTCGACGAAGCTTTTAATTACCCTACATGCCTTCTGTTGCAATGGTAGCACAGAAGCATAGTACATTGTTCCAGTCCACACTTGGACACTACGGGAAACTCGAGGAAAGGTACCTCTCATTAACCAAAGACCCTCAAATGCGGTAATGATGTGAACCCTTGGGAAAGGCTTCCATCAATAATAACAACAAAGCTTGTGCATGTAGATATTGCCAAGAGGCGATCGAACAAGGAATAGAGATTTCTAAACCACTACGCCTACAAGAGGCTATGGACTGTAGAAGCACATCGCTTAAGAGCATCGAAGCTCGAAGGAGTAAGCATACTCCATATGCACCCAAGCATGTGGTGAACCATTGTATAAATACTGACATAGTAAACTTTGTCATGAGACCCATGAGTGGAGACAAACCTCTCAACAAGAACCTTTACTTACCAGTGATGAAATACCCTCCAATTGGAGAACGGAACCAGAAAACCCTTGGAGTTTCTTAGGATGTTCCGGTGATCTATACAGAAGTAAAACTACGCAGCTAGAGCCTATAACCAATGCTCAGCACTGGGAAGACAATAATTGTCAAAAACAATCAATGTGAATGCACATTGCACGTCACGAATGACCAACGCTCAAGAGAGCTTGTAACCCGATAAGTTACTTCATCCATTGTCAACCAAGATACTTGGTAAATCATATCATAAATGATGTAATAATGTGAGGTAAGTTAACCAACACATGAAATCTAAATTGAATAAAACATCTCCACAGCGGGAAGATGATAGCGTTGCGGTATGCTACGACAACCGTCATACACACGAACATTGGAAAACCTCAGTATTCACATCATAGGGAAATGGTGCTAACGATAGTGGCAATGAGTAAAGATAAACTACCACAGTAACGGAATCAGTAAAAACAATGTTGTACACCGAGTAAGAGTACGGTGCGCAACAAGCGACCGCTATGAGGAAGTAAGTAGACAATGACACAGAATTGTAAGTACGAGATGACAGACAGAAATATTCATTCCTATCACATAAGTGACTTACTGCCAAGCGTTTACGCCTCTGCACTCTGTATGACTGAGTGTTTTGGTATTGCACTTGCGCAGTGATGATCTAGTGGGATAGTTAGGAATATGGAGAATGTAAACCGTAGTAAACCTTTCTTTCACCAACGAACATGGCATAAGCCAGTTAAGCAAGCTTAGCAACAAACCGTGCGGCCTAAGGCCAAAGAACCACGAAAAGTGTAAAACATACCAACAATCACAAGATGTGAATTCCATTGGAATAAAAGGTGAAAGGAGATGTAAGAAAGTCACTAGGACCGACGCATAAAAATGCAAGGTCATACAAGTAAAGAACATTGACTGAACTAGAAGAACTGGTATAATTCAGAAGCTATTGACAACAGAGGAAGCACTACAACTAAGTAGTGACTTAACCTCACCCGACAATAAGTCAGAGGAACTTAGCGGATAATCGTGGGAGTACGAATAGTATGTATAATAGATTGCCAGAGAGTTGGTTATAAATCTAAAACTCATTAAGTTCCAGCACGGTAAAAGAATACCACACTTGCTAGTAAACCTTATTTCCATAATAGAGGGATAAAAAGGTGATGTGTAGCACATTAAAGATAACATGAAGGGTGAATAACCCAAGTTATCAGGGTCGCGCAGCAGAAGCTAGTGGGCCCTAGCTAAGAGGTTAATGCACCTAGTGAGTATAATAAAATAGCTATTAATGTCTTGAAGCCTGATAAGCTAGAATCGAATTAAGTATGAGTTAAACAACCTCATATAGGAATTCTTGGTGCAAAGACTAAACCATTGGTATGGTTAGGACCCTTTGACCAGAGTATA
Source organism: Limonium bicolor (assembly GCA_023374045.1). Lineage (NCBI taxonomy): Eukaryota > Viridiplantae > Streptophyta > Magnoliopsida > Caryophyllales > Plumbaginaceae > Limonium > Limonium bicolor. Next base: position 297,621,179 of record CM041777.1, on the reverse strand, counting down.
TTATGTAATAGACCGTAGTGAAGCTAAATGCTTCAAATTGCCCGAACTGAGTAAACCAATGTATAATAATAACATATGGTAGATTACGTGGGCGTAATCCCTTTTAAGGGGGGTAGAGCGAAAACCGCTTAATGTAAGTTTCATTAATAAAACAATAAAACTATAATGTGCATAGCACAAATGAGAATTGATTCGATGATTGGTACTTATGTTATATAAACATACGTATTCATTCATATTGTAATTGTGGTAATTAGGCACGAGAGATGCAAATACCATAGGACGAATATACCCATCTTGTAACCCCGGTGTAAGAGTATTGGTAAAGAAGAGTAATGAGTAGTGGACGGAGTTCCACAAGTATTGTAGCCCTTAAAGAAGTAGTACGAATTGTTTGAGAGTAGTTGATGAATGAAGTCCATGAGTAGTATATTCATAGGTAAATCATTGGAAGCATATTGAAGACGATTGAATTTTATAGGTATTGTATCCCTTAGCTAAACAGTTGAGATGATGGAGAGTAGTAATGGAGGAAGGTAGCGAAGGTTGATGGAATGAGCACTTAGGTATTGAATCTTGGAGTAAAGTATTTGGGAAGTAGAGTGAGGATGATTGATGGACTAAATTCCATCCTTTGGAGATGTATGAAATTGTAATTATGACTAAAAAGAGTAAAAAGATAGGAAATGGAAATAATTGAATTATCTGTTTGTTTGAAACTGATGTGGGAAGTCGAACTTGATCCTGATCAGATCAAGGGAAACCAAACACAAATTAGGGTGGAAAGATAGTTCAACACTGATGCTGATCACATCAGGGTCGAATGATTCTTGAAGCTCCCCTCAAGCGGTCACAAGAATCACGCTTAGGATATAAGTAATGAATATAAATTGGAATTTGGATTTGTATGCTTTAGAAAGATTTCTAATTAGCTGTTGGGAAGGATTTTCCTTAGACTGAGAATAAAGATTTGGTTAGAAGCTTATACCGGAGAAGATAGTAGTGTAGCATGTGGTATTATTCCAAGGGCAGCGGGACATAGAGGAGTCCTGTGTCGAGATGACCTGAGTGCCTGCGGGATTGTAATGTGTATTGCATTGCTTTGGGGATAGCTTTGCACTGTATGTATGCATACATTTTGTAATGAGGAACTGGATGGTTGGTAGTAATACGGATTGGAGTAATTATTGTACATTGGTATGGTATGGTATGTAGCAACATTGAGTAACGGATTTGGGAATGTGTAAGGAGGAGGAATGTATGACTTTGGCATTAGACATGTATGAATGAGTAAGTATTGAAATCCTATGACCTTGAGCAACTTTGGGGACAAAGTTCTTAAGGGGGGTAGATTGAAATACCCCGAACTTAAATATAGTGATTAAAACTATTCTAATCCATATTTAAGAGCCCAATAATGCTTAAGTAATATTGGTGAGGAAAAATAAATCCAAAAGAAATAAAGAAACGCTTAAAAACCGAAAAACGCTAAATAAGCGTTAAATAACCATAGGAGGTATGAGACCTCGGTTAGCGTATTATGTGGATTCTAAAGGCTTAATAAGGCCTAAATAATATATGGGAACAACTCTCGAAGAAAACGGATCCAAATAATGTATTAAAACGCTAATAGAGCTTTAGCGCACGTTTTTCGAGAAAACCCAGAAACGTGATTTCTAGTGGTCAAACGAACCCGTAAAAATTGTAAATCATTAAATAACAATAATTAAGCATTAATGGAAGCTTAATAACCAATAAAATTAAAGAAACGAGAAAATTCCGAAAAACGGGCCCGGTTAGTGAATAGTACCGAAACCGGGTAAAATAACGTGTTTTCTATAAAAGACGAAAAACGCTCCAACTGGTAATATTAGAGGGGGCTGGTTTTAATGGGTTAAATAACCCCTCACACACACACATGTAACTAGCTAATTAAATAAGGAGAGTCAAAAGCAAAAAGTAAAAAAAGTAGAAAAGTACTTTAACCTTTTCTCTCACCTCACTCTCTCATTTCTCTTTTCTCTTTCTTCTTCCTCCCTTCCCAGCCGATTCTCTCTCCTTCTCCCCTTGTGGCTGGTGATTTTTGAAGCTCTCAACAACAATAATGGCAACCTCACTTTACCTCCATGCTCTACCTCCATGTGAGCTCCAAATGTAAAAATAATTACATATTCTTACTCCCCTCATCATCCTCTACACTTCCCTCTTTTCAAAATTCAAAATGAGGAATTTCATCTCCATGGGTTTTCCCCATTCAAAGAGAAAATAGCATCAATGGGTAGCTTGGAGACGCCTCTCTCCATTAAGGTAAAAATCTTCATGAAAAACTCATGTTTTCTCCACCTTCCTTTGTAACCGATTTTTACCCCTTTGTAATACTCCATTTTCTCTCTCTCTTTTGAGCATCAATTCAACCTTGCAATGGTGGTGGAATCACCTTCTTGAACCAAGGGCTAAAACCCCTCTTAAAAGCTTAAAAAGGTAAACCCTAGAAATTTTGTTTTAAGCATTTCAATGAACTAGCATTAGTCAAAGGGTTAGTATGTTAATTGCACTTGTTTTGTGTGCATTTGGTGATGAGAATGGAGTTTGGCAACTCCATTCCCCATATGACCGATTTGTGCAAGAAAGAGAGAAGGAGGAGAATTGGAAAAGAATGAAGGAATTATAAGCTCAAGGTAAGAGCTCCTTCTTAATGCTAAATTTTAATGCATTAGAGTAATGGGATTGGGTAAATCAATTTAAAGAACCCAAAACATTGTATTAGTGTTGTAGTTATAGAAGTTTAAGTATTTGTGAGCAAGTATGTGGATTGTAGGCCTTAGAGCCAAATAAATTGTGTATGTGTATTAGTATTGTTGTTTGATGGAGTATTGATGTATTGAGATTTCTTTGATTGCTGGTAGGACCCTTGTAAGGGTGTGGCTAGATTAGGAATGAATTTGATGAGGAAGTATGTGTATGGCTAAGTAAGAAAAGTAGGTGAACTATGGCAAAATTTTGGTAGAAAATGTACATTTAAGGATGACTTGGTGAATGGGAGAACCAAGGTATGTATTGGGTTGAGTAGAGATGTTTGGTAACCATGGAATGGTAGTTGTAGTATGAGTATATAAAGGTGTAAAATCTGTAGCAAAGAGTGTTGAAACACAATGGAGAAACTAGGAAGAACTAGTGTGCAAGAACTAGTGAAATGAATGTTGGACTTGGGTATAGATAGTGTAGTTGCTTGTAAGTGAATTGGAATGGTAAAATGAAGTTAGGACAAGATGCAAAATGCAAAGAGAAGTGTAGGAATGCACAAGTGTGCAAAGTGTGAAAATGAGAATGGAAAAATTGTAGAAATTGAGCAAGAAGTTGAGTAAGCATTGGACCATGGATTTAAGAAATTTTAGGGAGTGATTAAGTGTGTTTAAATATGTACAAAACATGTGGAAAGATTATGGAATGATTGGAGGTGGATTAAGGGTTGATTAGGGGTTGAAAAATCCTCCTAGTAGCAGTTTTTAGCAGGGTCCGGGACCTAGGATAGGCACCAAGTCCCGGATCGCACTTAAAAACACCCCGAGAGCAATTCTAGCATGTGGTCCGGGACCTAGGTCCAGGACCAAGTCCCGGACCAATAACAAAATTTAGCCGAGAGTTACTTCAGTGCATGGTCCGGGACCTTGGGTCCGGACCAAGTCCCGGACCACCCATAAAAACTTGCAAGATGTGATTTTAAGGGTTCTAAACATGGGGGAATGATTGGTAATGGTTTTAGAAGTTGTTAAGGCCTTTTTTGGTGACCTTTAAAGGCCCTAAGAAGTGTAAACAAGTATGAGAAGTGATTAGGAAAGTTGTAAGTTTAAGAACATTAAGTTAAACCGAAACAATGGGATAACGAGGTAAGTATGGGAGTGGTAATTATGTATGTATTGTAATGCTTAGTATTAATTGAACCATTTGGCGTGTAATCATTGGTTCGAGACTAGGACTCGAGGAACAAGTAAGGACTAAGAAACAAGGAGACACCAGGTAAAGTAAATTCCGGTAAAAGGTCTGATTTCTTCATGCTCTGTATTCTAACCTGGTTACCCCGATTTGTGTGCTTATTTGATCACCTAAATAAGATAAATGCATGAATCGGACTATATTGCACTTACTTGTGCTTGTTTATGTTGTTCTTGATATATATTGTCCTGAACACTAGTTTGTATAATTCATGAAATATATGGTTGAAGATGAAGTGTGTAAGTACCTTGTAGTGTAATTGTGTATTGTATTGTACCTTGTATGTATGTGTATGGGAGTATTGAATTGTTGTGTGGCTTGGATGTGTGACTTCTACTAATTCCTAACAACCTAACTCCTAACGTAAGTATTGAGTAAATTGGAATGAGTAGAAGTCCGATTTAGTTTCGGCCACGCGTGAGGATGAGGAGACACAAGAGGTTGGATCCGATTCCTGGTTCTTAAGCTGGTCCACGGCCCAAACCCCTTAAATGGGTAGCATCCTGGATTAGTGAACCAAGTAAATCCCGGTGGTAGGACAGAGTAGTCCCCGGGCCGGAGGTCCCGACGACTTGACTTGAGTAAGTAGTAAGTAAAGTAATGTATTGTATGAGTAATGGTCTTGGCTGGTGTAAGTCATTGACCCCGAGTAAAAGAGTAATCTCCACCCGATTAACCCGGGTGAACAAATGAAGCTAACAGAGTATTGGGCATTGTATATGTATTGTGTAAGAATTGTGTATGTATCGAGTATGCGTATTTTGAGTAACGGTAAGTATGTAATGGGTGACTTTTATTGCATCCCTTGTATGTATTGCAGTGTATGAATTTATTCCTTGTGTAGTACTTTGGTATTGAGAATGAAGCATGTATGTATGTATCTGTAAAATGAATTGCATGTATTCGACCAAGTGGTCGGCGTACCCTTGCTAGTACGCGCGGTATGCGGAAGTCATATGCAGCGAAAGCTGAGCCCCTAGGGGCAACGTTTTTAGTGTGCAGGTACCCGGAGCGGATACGGTCAAGGTAAGAGACCGGTGGCTACGCTTAGATAGTTAGAAACAGAATGTAGAAGTGTACCAAGTGGTACACTCCTTGTACTTAGAAAGTAAGTAGTTTGTGAGGAATGGGTAGATGTTAGACTCTTAATGAGTATGTATGAAATGGAAAGAGGTATTGTATTCGTATAAGGATCTTAGTAAACTCGGTATGTTATATTGTATTGTATGGCATTGCAATGGTGTATTGTATTGAATGGGAAGTTGTAGTACCCGGTTGTAATTGTAGTAAGGATTGTATTTGTGTAGCACTCGGATATTCCGGTCCAACAGACTGATGTTGTATATAGTAGTAAGCCTTGTTGGTCACGTGGGTGGCTAACGACAATGTATCACCCACCGTTGTGTAAGTATGTATCCGCTGTGTGAATCTGGAAGTACGAGGAGATTGGACGGTAAAGACAGTATTAGCGGTAGGGGTGTTACAGTAGGGGTTTCTCCATTGGTTGACAGAAAAAGCGGATGAGTTTTCTCCCTCAACTGTAGTAGTACTCGTTAATCCTTTCTGTCTCTCTTGATGTATGAGGATTGAGAAAACCTGCTCTATTGAAGGTAAAGGGGCGATCATCAGAATATTTTCCCTTGCGGCTGCAAATCTTTCGTTCAAGCCCATCAGGAACTTGATCAGTCTCTGTGTTTCGATATAATCCTTGAAAGCCTTGTCTGTGGAGCATTCACAACTGGGTAATGATGTCGTCGCATCGATCTCATCCCATATTGTTTGAGATTGGTGAAATACTCTCCGACTGAGTCGCTCCCCTGAGTGGTTTCAACCAATCTTCTTTCTAGCTCATACATGCGGGTAGCATCAACCTGACCATATTGCTTACACAAGTCTTCCTAAATCTTTGCCGCTGACCCACGGAAAAGAACAGAATCCGCTACCCGTTTTTCGAGACTCATCAGCAACCAGGCCTGAATCATATTATCGCATCTGCACTATGCTTCTGCTCGTTGTTCCGAGTCTGTGGGTTTCTTTAGGGTTCCTAAGACAAACCCTAATTTGTTCTTGGAGGCAAGAGCGATTTGTACCTGATGCTTCCACCGTGGAAATCCCGGTCCACCATTATTTGGCTGCGAGAGAAAGACCAAGATGTTCGGAGCTAGCAAGATAGAGTGCGTCTCCGATCTGAATACTTCCGATGTCGCCCGTGTCGTCCTTTGTCTGCGCCGTCTCAACCTCATCTTTCTTTTCCGGCGTCTCGTTGTGGATTTCGTCACTCATCGTAATGGAAAGGGGTTTTCACCGAAGATGAAGAGAATAGAAGAAAACCACCGAAGCCGAAGAAGAACTTAATGTTGGGATCAAGGAGCATGGGTTGTGGAAGGAATCAAAAGCCGAAGAAGAAAGCCATCCCAGAGAAACAGCAGCAAGATCGCTCGATCGTTTGCTCTGATACCATAAAGAAATTCAACGTGGAAGGCTTGCTCTTCTATTAACAAACTAAACGTGGAAAGCTTACAAGAATCAGAGAGCTCGAAGCTCAACAATGACGAGAAGAAGATAATCAATCGTCTAACCCACTACTAACCCTAACTATCCTACTTAACTAAGACTACGAAGCTGCTTGTTATCTAACGGGAAAATAACTAAGCAAACAACAACAACTCTGTCGTTTTGATCAAAACAGAGAGAGCAGAAATACACAACTAAGAATAAGAATAGGAGAATAGGTGTATTCTAACATCAACTGCCAATAGCAGTTTTAGACTTTAGCTACCGATGTTGGTAGCAAAATTATTTTTACACCGACAACGAAAATGAAGGAATGTATAGCTACTATTGATGGTATTAATTTTATGTAACAGTAATAATATAGCTACCACATGATTGTTTTTATAACCTGCTGTAACATGATAGCACAATTACCAACAATAATTTATTAGCATACAAAATCAGTAACCTTTAAAATAAATAAGTACGATGACAATTTCAGATAGCAAAATTCCCTATTTCTTTCTTGTAGTGTACTCGGATGGAAACGAAATCCTAATAAAAGTATATAGACAGACAGGTGAGCTAATTATATTTGTGTTTATTAAACAAATATTCTTTCCATTTTCAAGTAAACGGACAAAAAAGTAAAGACTACAAGTGTTATATTCTAAGATTAGAAAAGTCGGCAAAGAAAAACAAATTAACTAAGAAACTTACTTTACCGCTCCCTCACGCAAAGCATCAATGTAGCAAGCTTCTTCTTCAGGTAGCAATTGTCGACTGTTATTAAGTCATCATCACTCGGTTTACCGGCTTCTTCATCCTCTCTGTAGTATTAACCTACCTGGTGATCGATGGTGGCCATGAACTACTACTCTCTTACAGAGAGGTGGGGTATATTACTTCTCCTACTAGTTTTTGTAGTCCCAGATCATTGTCATGCTTACACTAATGATAACGAGAAGATACCCAGCTGCAGAACATATTGCGGCAACATCACCGTAAATTACCCATTCGCGACAAAGCACGGCTGTGGTGATCCAAATTTCAAGGACCTCCTCTACTGCATCAACAATGTCCTCATGCTCCATATACCTTCCGGCACCTACCGAGTTCTTGAGATCGACTACGCTTATCAAACCCTCACTTTGCACGACCCTCACCTCTCTACTTGCGACAACATCGTCCTTGGCGGCAAGGGTAACGGCTTTGTTATCGACAACGACTCCTACCAATCCCCTCAGCTAACCCCAGATCCGGACAACGTCTTCCTGCTCATAGGTGGGTGCATGGTGGGGTACCAAACTTACTCTACTAATCTAATATGGAGAGACTACAAATCTGACAATATCATACAGGTTGCTCTGCACAGTCTCCACTCTTCCAAGGGTTCCCAGACAAGCACTTAACTTGCCGAAACGTTTCCGGCATGAGCTGCGAGGACTACTACAGATGTCCAGCTTGGGGCTTCGTTAGGCCCAAGGAAATGGGCTCTGTTTATGGATCAGGCCCACCGGAATGCTGCGCGGTGTCGTATCAGTCCATCAAGGCTGTTAACTTGACTAAGTTAGGATGTCAGGGCTACAGTAGCGCTTATTCCCTCGCCCCCTTGCAGCTCGACGGGCCTCGCAGCTGGTCATACGGTATACGTGTCAGATACTCCCTACGAAACGACGCGTTTTGTAAAGTTTGTGAGGCTACTGGCGGAACATGCGGGTTTGATGGTGGTGGTGGCGGCGGCGTCAACTATAACGACAAAGTATTGTGTCTGTGTGGGACCTGGAATTCTACAACCAACTGTGACGGTGGTACAGTATTTAAACATATGACGTAAATTTATATATATGATTGGTTTTACTGCTTTCTTTTCTAAAGATAGAGATATCTTCTAATCGTACTCAAATGATAAACTACGTCGTTACATATATGCAGACGCAGCTAACATGTATTCCGGCACGACGAGCTCATTATCGATGCTTAAATTCGAGTGTGAGTGTATATAATCATTACTGCATTAGATATACGATTAAATATCTCAGTAAAAAGAATTTTCGAGCCAGATTTGTGATGTATCTATCTTTTGCTCGTTTTAATTTGCAGGGTTGCTTGTCGTCGCTCTTTGGACAATGATCTACGGCCACCCCCGTCTAACTATTTTCGTGTAACTGGTTCCAAGCTGAACCATATGTAAAAATCTTGATACGCAGCTCTATACTTATACATGTAGAAATGGAAACATAGATAAACAATTGATTCAGAAGCACCTTGAATTTTAGTTTATTATTTCATGAATTAGTATCTGAATTTACTTGATTTGATTACATTTTATGAAAAATGCATCTTCCTTAATGTTATACTAAAGTCTCGCCTAGTATTTTGGGAACTAGTTAACTAGCTTATGAACTCTACTATAGATAATATCATTGACCATTACACGCAAAATAGATCAAAATGGGGCTGTCATTTAGGAGAATAATGTGAGTGCGAGTTAAGAGTGCAACTTATCAAATGTATAGTGACTATCCATTTAGAGTAAGATTTGACACTCGAAAGCATAAAACTTGGCCCTCAAGTGAGTGAAAAATTACATTAAATGAATTCCCGTGTAAGAGATCTACAATGCAAGGATATGAACAAGAGAACACACACATTTTTGGAAAATTGTGCAAGACTAGAAGCAAGTTCCATAGCTAGACAAATGGAGGCACTAGTAGAAAAATGGTCTATCTCAGCCCCCCTAGTGCAGCGGCTGTAAAAAGAACCGCTGAGATAGACCGTTTTTAAAAATCTCGCTAATCTATCTCAGCGGTTCTTACTTGTAACCGCTGACGTAGGCCCGTTTTAAAAATTTCAGGAACCTATCGCGGCGGCTCCAACTAAAAACCGCTGAGAAAGGTTAGTTTTTTACTAATCTATCTCAGCGGTTTTTAGTTGGAACCGCCGCTATAGGTTCCTTAAATATACCAGCCCGCGCTGAACTCTCTCAAATCCCTAGCTAATTCCTCTATCTCTGTTCCCATCGACGAAGCTGAGGGCGATAATCCTGTGACGACCACCGCCCCACCGCCCCTTCTCTAGCCGTTCCACAACTTTGTCGCGCTTCGCCGAAGCCTTCCGTGCCACCATGCCACCGCGCCACCGCCGGTCGTCGCAGGATCCGAACCAGGCGACGCGAGCTGCAGAGAAAGGTTAGCAAATATAATCCGAATTTATAACTTGTAATTGACATAATTATGGTATGATTTGTTAGTAAAAAATGTTGTAATGTAGTTGTTGATTGCTGGTTTAGTTGTGTGTGCATAATTTGATTATAGATATATTATTGAATAAGTACAAATAGTTGTGCATACAAGGTGTTCGATAAAATGCCTAAGTTGATAATTTTGCAGTTTGTGCCCTGTGCTGACAATGCTATACGTTTGAGAAAATTTTATTTTGTATTTTTATATGATAGGTTTCAGATTTCTTCATATATGAACCCAATTATTAAACATTCCAACTTGACCCACCATATATATGTTTACTCGATCACAACCAACATTGATTAATTTTTGTAAGTATTGGAAATCTTCACCCAACAAAAGGGGAAGAACAGGAAGAAGATATATGTAGTCATTAATTAGATGTTGGAAATGGCAAGTAGTGACAATGTTTGTTTGTTTAATTAATTATTGTGAAAAAGTGGTTGTGACATTATTGAGTGATTGTGAATGGTTGCTGCCAATTGTTGATTTTTTTGTCGTTGTGAATAAGAGATTGGTGAATGCTTAATGATAAGCATGGGATTAGCATGATTACGCAAAGGTCATGCCGAATTTTTTCTAGAATTGTATTAGTCTTATTAATTAACTTTATTTGTTGTTTGTGTATAAAAATTAATCTTAACTTTTCTTTGTCAGGTCTTCTGCATATTCAATCGACGTCATACCAGTATTTCCTTGCCCATCATCAAAGCAGTCTCCTACCTTTCCCCTCTGCTCAACTTAAAACAAGTAAGTAATTAAACTTTAGTTTTTTGTTTTAATAAAACTGTCATGAGTTGTTAATGTTATATAAATAACTACTATCTTAATTACTTGTGTTGGAATTGTTAGAGTAAGGTAGGTTAGTTACATTTGACTGTTAGAGTATTTAGGCTAGCTAGGTTAGTTTGGTTGGAACCTTAGAGCAGTGCTTAGTTTGGTTGGAACCTTGAGGCAGTGCTTATTTTATTGGTTGGAACTATAGCTGTCAAAATTTGACCCACCCAGAAAACCGGTACGTTTTATCCGAACCCAAAACCCGACCAAAACCCGAACCAACTAATCAGATAACTGCACCACTGCATTTATCATCATGATATACAAATGCAGACAAAACTGAAAGACAAATCAATCTTATACTTGTTTTGTTTTCACATATAGAATGGAGTGTGACTGGATGTACGGTGATCGAGGGGATCACTTTGACGAGAAGCTGAAAGAGTTTCTCAAAGCGGCAGTGCAACACAAGGACAGAACAAAGGCAGAAAAAATTGCATGTCCTTGTGTTGACTGTGGGGTCGTAAGGAAATATGTAGACATTGAGGAAATCATATTCCATCTTAAGACCCGTGGACTCATGCCACATTACAGAAGATGGAATTTTCATGGAGAAACTGTTGAAGCTAGTTCTTCAACATCATACAGTGGTCATGATCCACGTTACGCAAGTACCGACCATACCTTCAATACCATCAATGAGTCGGTCCCGCTAAGTGACTCAAGATTCGATGACAGTGAGACACTCACCATGATGAGCAAATGGATGAAATGTTTGAAAATGATGCGGATACTTTTGTCGATAAGCCGGAAGAGTGTCAAAGATTGTTGGACGCATCGAAGACACCGTTGTACCCTTCGTGTGCTAAATACACAAAATTGACTGTTGTACTTAATTTGTTCAACTTAAAGGGGAAATTTGGAGTTGGTGACAAGTATTTCACGTCACTTCTAGAGCTGATACATGATATGCTTCCTGATGAGAATGGTCTTCCTACATCCACCTAAGGCAAAGAAATGGATGTGTCCGATGGGAGTTGAATATAAAAAGATTCATCCTTGCCCAAATAACTGTGTTGTATAGGGGTGAATATGAACATCTAGACAAGTGTCCTAAATGTTTGTTGTCCCGGTACAAGGACAAGGATGGGGATTCCTCCTTTTAGAAAAAAAATCGTCCAGTGAAATTATTGTGGTACTTGCCTATACTTCCTAGATTCAAGCGGTTATTTGCCAACCCGAAAGATGCGAAAAACTTACGATGGCACGCGGATGGTAGAAAACTTGATGAAAAATTAAGACATCCTGCAGACGGACCTCAGTGGAGAAATATCAACAGAATATTCAAACATCATTTTGGGATGAGGATAGGAATCTGAGGGTTGGATTGTGTACCGATGGGATGAACCCGTATGGCACGTTGAGCAGTCAGCACAACACTTGGCCGGTGTTACTAGTGATCTACAATTTACCGTCATGGCTGTGTATGAAACGAAAATACATTATGCTATCACTCCTAATATCTGGTCCAAAGCAACCTGGTTATAGCATTGACGTATATCTTGCACCATTGACCGACTATCTCAAGTTGTTGTGGAATGAAGGGACAGTGGTATATGATGCTCATGCGAAAGAAAATTTCACACTGAAGGCGATGTTGTTCTGTACTGTTAACGACTTTCCTACCTATGGGAACTTGTCAGGATACTCGTGAAAGGATTCAAAGCGTGTCTGATATGTGAGGATGACACATGTTCAAACCGTCTGAAGCACTGCGGCAAAAATGTTTACATGTGTCATCGACGCTTTCTTCCAGTAGACCATTCTTACCGTTCGAGAAAGCGAAAAATATTCAACAATGAGCCCAAGACTCGTGTGGCTCGTCTGCCTTTGACTTCAGAGGAAGTGTATGCAAAGGTAAAAGACATTGAAAATGTCTTTGGAAACACATCCAAGCCACCGAAGAACTTTGGAGAAAACGTTCCATTTTTTGGGATCTACCATATTTGCGGCATCTGCCTGTTCGACATTGTTTGGATAGCATGCACATTGTAAAGAACGTCAGTGAGACAGTGAGTGGTACTTTGCTCAACATACCCGGGAAGACGAATGGCGGATTGAAGGTGAGGAGAGATAATGCAAGAGTTACGCATACGGAAAGAACTGCACCCACAAGAGGATGAGAAACGGACATATCTACCTCCTGCTTGTTATACCCTTTCTAAGAGTGAAAAATTCAGTTTTTGCAATTGTTTACACTCGTTGAAGGTACCATCTGGGTACTCTTCAAACTGGAAGAACCTAGTTTCAGTGAAGGATTTAAAGCTGTTGGTAATGAAATCTCATGATTATCACGTGTTAATGTTGCATCTTCTTCTAGTTGCAATCCGAGGGATATTACCAGAAAATGTCAGAAATGCTCTAACTCGATTATGTTTCTTCTTCAACGCTATCAGCTGCAAGGCAATTGACTCAGACACCCTCGATGATCTACATCATGAAATTGTTGTGACAATATGCCAGCTTGAGATGTATTTCCCACCGTCTTTCTTCGACATAATGGTGCATTTAATAGTTCATATTGTCCGGGAGATCAAACTGTGTGGTCCGGTCTACTTACGTTACATGTATCCTTTCGAACGATACATGGGGATCTTGAAGGGTAGAATGAAAAATAGATATAGACCGGAAGGTAGCATCATCGAAGCAACAGTGACTGAGGATGTCACGTAATTTGTGACAAGTTATTTGAACGATGCAGAGTCAATTGGTATTCCTAAACAACGTCATCATGGTTGATTTAAGGGTAAAGGTGTTACTGGCAAAAAAGTCATGCATGTCTCTCGTGATCTCATTCAGCAAGCACATTTATTTGTATTACAACATCTTGAGGTTGTTGAACCCTACTTTGATATTCACATTGCTGAGTTAAGGCGACAAAACCCTACCAAAAACCATATATGGCTTAAAAAAGAACAAAATCGAGTGTTCGTCCAATGGTTTAAGGTATATGTGTTTGAGCAAGCTTTATTGAACCAAGAGGATGTCAGTGAAGAAATCAGATGTTTAGCAGTTGGACCTGGAACTGATGTTGTATCATTTGAAGGGTATGACATTACTGGATGTACATACTACACTGCACGCCAAGATGCTATATCAATATACCAGAACAGTGGGGTAAAAATTGAAGCATCAGTGACTGAATATGGTCTCGGTAACCAGGTTCAACCAATGAGCAGTAGTAGTTGGTATTATGGTGGCATAGAGGACATATGGGAACTAGACTACCACATTGATTCGTTTCTAGTGTTCCGCTGCAAATGGGTAGACAACCGATATGGACACCAAAATGATAAAGGACTTATTTTGGTAGATCTCTCGCGTGTTACAAATTATAAGGAAGATCAATTTATGTTGGGTAAAGACTGTGACCAGGTGTTTTATGTTGAAGACCCAAAAGATGGTAGATGGTCTGTTGTTCTTCCAGGTAGAAGACCGGTTTTGTTTAAGCAATGATGATGATGACACTAAGCCGATAGATGGACCAATATTGTTTCATACAGAGTTGCGTGATTCAACTTATGATTTGCAAAATGATGTTGTTCAGACCATCTACGCTCGATCAGACCATAATGAGGGGGTTTGGGTAGAAAATAGGTCATGATATATGTTACTATGTCTTGGTAACACCTTTGGTTGAAATTACATTATATAATTCGTATTATTGTCGTTACAATGTTATCAAAATTAATTATTATGTTATTTTTGTAATTATACATCGTTCCATGAATATTGATCTAATGTTTGTGCTTTTTTTTCTCGGTGGATGATCATCCGATTGACGATCCTATAGAACAGCTGCTCACGACTGGGGAAATTCAGCCCCAGCAGAGTAGACCAGCAAAACGCACCACACGAGGTGGTAAAAAGAAATCAAAGACAGCAAACATCCCAGCACAGCAGACTGAGGCAGCTGGGCCTTCACAGAAAGCACATGAGATACAAGTTGCTCCTACGCCTCTTAAGAAACCCAAAAAACGAGGGATTACCCATGCGCTGAAAGCAAATAGAGCCCCCCCGACCAAGCCTTTGCAGTTCAATCAGTGGAATCAGCCCATAGGTACATGGAAAAATGATTTCACTGCTCTGGCTAGGCATTTACTGAGTTCATATTGCAAAATAAACCACCATTGGAAGCAAGTGCCTCCGGCGTTGAAGGAGCAGATATTTGAGCGTCTTCAGGTATTTGTTGATGTTTATAGTTTGTTTTAAGATTAATGTATTTACTATTTAACACTAGTCCATTTTTTTTTTGCATATAGCCCGATTCAATATAGATCCTTCTATGAAGGGCGATGTGATGAAGGGAATTGCCAGACAGTTTAGAGACTTCAGATCTCTTGAAATACCCTGAACCTAAAAATGGTGATTAAATAATTATAATATGGTATTTTAGGGCCTAATAGTGCCTAAAGAATATTGGTGAAGAGAATAAAGCCAAAGGAAAAGAGAAAATGCTTTTAAAACGTAAATTGTAAAAACGAGTGTTACACAACCATAGGAGGAATACGACCTCGGTTAGGGTCCTAGATGGATCCTAAGGCTTATTTAGGCCTAATTGATATACGGGAACAATTCCTGAAGAAAATGGATCCATAAAACGGATTAAAAACACTAGTTAAGCTTTAGAGCACGTTTTTCGCGAAAATCCGAAAACGTGAGTTTGAGTGGTCAAACGGACCCGTAAAAATTATAGTCAATCACATAACTATAATTGAACATTAATGAAGCTTAAGAACCATTAAAATTAATTAAACAAGAAAATTCTGATAAACGGGTTCCGGTTAGTGAATAGTGCAAAAACGAGAACTTGTGGGGTGTTAGTTGTAATAAGAGCCAAATACTCCCCCATTTGCAATTAAAAATCTGGCTCCATTTGTGTGTGTCACGATTTACTCTCTCTCTCTCTATTTGTAAACTAGCTAATTAGCTAAAAGTAAACAAAAAGTGAAAAGTAAATAAATACCCCTTTTCACACTCTCTCTCCTCTCACTCGCATTCTCCCCCTCTCAGCCGTAACACTCCCTTCTTCCTGGAGATTTCTCCCTCCCTCCTTCTTCCTCATGCCAACTGAAGCTCCATCCATGGCTTCCCTCATTCTTTCACCTGCCCAAGTTGCTACACAACTCCAAATCAAAAACAAATTACATATTCTTGCTCCTCTCATCAAGATCTATCTTTCTCTCTTTCCAAAATTCCAAAATGGTGAAGGTCATCTCCATGGGTGTAGCCCATTTGAAGAGAAAATTATAGATTCTTGAAGCTTGGAGTCTCCCCTTTGGTTTAAGGTAAGAAAGTTCAAAGAAAAACCCATTTTTATCCTCCTCCTTGCATAGCCGATTTTCACCCCTTTTAATACCTTGTTTCTTTCCTTGTTGAGCATCCATGCAACCCTCCAATGGTGGATTCGATCTCCCCCCTTGATTCATGGCAAAACTCATTTCTTAGGTTTCCAAGGTAATTACCAATCTTAGTGTCTTAAGCATTCTTAATTAATGCGTTAAGTGTTTTTACTTAGACTCATTTCTTGTTTTGAATGTTAGGTTGGAAATGGGCAATTACATTGCCTTGGCCGGTTTTGGAAGTCAAGAGAGAAGAGGAGAAGAGAAGACTTGAAATAAGAACTAGAGGAATTTAAGGTAAAAATCTACTTAATGTTTAATCTTGTATGTGTTAGATATGGGATGGGTAAATAAATGAATGAACCCAAAACATTAGTTGGAAAGTGGTTAGTTGAGATGATAAAGAATTATGGGTGTGTTTAAATGCATTTGTGATTGTTATACGATTTACGGGCGTTGGAGCCATGCACTTTATGGTTAGTGCCTATATTGTTGACTTGTGGATTTGGAATGAATGTTGTGTGCTAGTAGGACCCTTTGTTGGGTGTGGCTAGTTTGGATTGAAATAGGTGAATGAATGATGAAGATAATGCATTTCGGAATGTTAGGATTTTAGGCAAACTATCGCGAAATTTCAGTAGAAACCGAAGGAGTTTTAGGTAATGAATGAGAGAAGAATGACCTAGGGTTAACTAGGTGTATGTAGGAATTGATTTGGTTGGAGTAATCAACCTTGGATGGTAGTTGAAGGCTTGGAATGGTTAGTGCAAAAATCTGTAGCAAAAGAGAGTTGTAGTGCATTTGATTTCTTGAAAAAGGCTTAGTGTGCATAACCTTGAAAATGGAGGATGGGCTTGGGTATGGTTAATGCAAGTGTCTAGGAATGGTCACTTGGGATGAGAGTAAGGTAAACTATCAAGAGGAGAATTTAGAAATGCATAAGTGTGCAAAATGCAAAATGAGAGAGTTGAATTTTGTGGAATTGAACAAGGGTTGGGTAATGAATTTGACCCAAGATTTGAAGAGTCTTTAAGGAGTGTTTTAGGGTGTTTAAACATGTATAAAACATGTGGAAAGACTAGGGAATGATTAGAGGTGAATTAGGGGTTGAAAAGAGGTCAAAAACTATAAAATTTGATAGTTCCAGGGTTGGTCCAGGTTTGTAAATCGGTACACAAACCCGGACCACCTCAAAAATTAGGCAAAAGTCATCCCAGGGATGGTCCGGGTTTGTAAACCGGTACACGAACCCAGACCTATGTAAAAACTAGGCATAAACTAAATTCCGTGTTTGGTCCGGGTTTGTAACCCCGGACACAAACCCCGACCAATGTAAAAAGTCACCAGAAAGTGTTTTAAAGTGTTCTAATGATGGGGAATTGATTGGGGATGGTTTTAGTTGATGTTTATGACTTGTTTGGTGACCTATAAAGGTCCTTGGAAGTGTAAACAAGTTTGAGAACTGAATGAGAAAGTTGTGAACTTAAATACACTTGAGTAAAACTAAGATTAACGGGATAACAGGGTAAGTACGGGAGTAATATGCATTTACCTACCGTAAGGTATTGATGTTAATAGAACCACTCGATATGTGATCTGTGATTCGAGAGTAAACCGAGGAATGTGAGGTGACCCGGTAAAGTTAATCCATGGTGAAAGGTATGATTTTCTCATGCCCTGTATGCTAACCGAGTTACACTAATTTGTGTGTTGTGTGTTTGTGTGTCGGCCTAATCAAGATAAAAGCATGAAAATGACTATTGCTTTGATTGTGTACCTTGAGGCATGTTGTGTGTGCTAACCATCCTTGTGTATTTGGGTCGTCTGACTAGCGATATAGACCGACTCATAGTTGAGTAACGAATTGGTTAGTGACTCGTCACTAGTAGAAAAATGGCCATTTTCGGCCCCTCATTTTCGGCGGTTTTTAAATTTTCGTCGAAAATGTGTTTATGGTCATGCTATTTTCGGCGGTTGTATATAGGAACCGCCGAAAATAGCCAACTAAAAAGACCATTTTCGGCGGTTGTATATAGGAACCGCCGAAAATAGTCAAGTCGAAGCCTCATTTTCGGCGGTTCCTATATACAACCGCCGAAAATGGTCTTTTATTGACTATTTTCGGCGGTTGTATATAGGAACCGCCGAAAATGAGTCTTTTCTATACCCTAGCGCCCCGACTCGACATATCGAAGCTCTGCTGCGCTCTCTTCTTCCTCGACGCTCTCGCTCAGTCGCCCTCAAATCGCTCTCTTCTTCTCGTCGCCCGCCCGCGCCTCACGCCGCCGTCACCGCCGCCGCCTGTCGCCGCCCCAGTCGCGCCCTACCCCCCTCTCCTCCGCCAAATCGACGCCAACAGAGAATCGGGGTTAGTTTTCTCCAATTCGAAACTATGAATTTTGTTGAATTGGTCCTAATTGTTGTTTATATGTAATTGTTGATTGATATATGTATTCTGGAGTGTAATTGATTGATTGGTTTGATTGGAAATACAATATGTGGGCAATTTTAGAAAATAAACTATACGCTCGCAAGGTGTTCGATGAAATGATTTAACCAATTTCAGTGATTTTTTTTGCTATCTTACCATTGTTTATGTGAATTTTTGAGAAGTAAACGACCTTGGTGAATTGACGTAATTGTACTGTGTTTTCTTCATTTAGATACTACACAAGATTGGCAGTAGTAGTCGCGTTAGCTAGCTCATCGTCGTCTTCACTCGCCACCCGCTTCCGCTTGATCCTCGTCCTTCCAAATACCGGTTAGTTTTTTTTTCAACCTAAATCAATTTCAATTTATCATGCATAATTGTTTGTATAATTTGTTGATTACAATATAATAGTTAGTTGCAGGATTATATATATATATATAACACGATAGAATAACCACAAAATAATGTATATGCCAGCAAGGTGTTCTA
The DNA here is from genome assembly GCA_023374045.1 of Limonium bicolor. NCBI lineage: Eukaryota > Viridiplantae > Streptophyta > Magnoliopsida > Caryophyllales > Plumbaginaceae > Limonium > Limonium bicolor. The sequence continues at coordinate 297,602,349 of CM041777.1, read as the reverse complement.
AATGTTTGTGTAGTTAGTTTATTTATATTTAGTAGCTAGTTAGTTGAGTAGGTATACATATATAAATATAACAAAATAAAATAACCAACTATATATATATATTATATATATATCATCAAGTAGTATATATTATTAGATGTGTATATACATATATATAATATGCATATAACACAACCAAGTAGTATATATAAGATAGCGTATTATATATTATACAGACTCGCCGTGCGAGAACATATCGATATATCCTTTTCCGAAGATAGGTTAGTTATTGTTATTTTTTATATTTAATATTTTAAATGTTAGTTAAGTTATTATACATTATAACACTTTTTTCTAAATATTTTTTAAATTTTGACTGGTTGTTTGTAGAATGGACCGTGAATGGATGTACGGTCTGCGAGGGAATTATTTTGAATCGAAAGTGGAAAATGAATTTTGCAAAGCAGCTCTCTATCATCAGAAAAGGATGAACGACACTCACATTCCCTGTCCATGTGCACAGTGCGAACTTCGCAACAAATTCCCTAACCTACATGCTATCAGATTTCATCTATCACGACGTGGATTTATGCCAAACTATAAGATATGGTTTTTGCATGGCGAGTCTTTAGAAGCTAGTAGCAGGGTGCATACTTCCACCCAGCAGAACAGTGAAACAAGAAAGGTTACCGATGATACCACATTTCCTAATAATGAGTGTGATCAGAGTGACACTGAAATCAACGATGATAGTGAAAAGATTGAACAACTGAACTCTATGCTGCAAGATGTTGAGGATAATTTCACAGACAAGCCCGATGAATATCAAAGATTAGTTGACGCATCACGGTCCCCTTTGTTCCCCGGATGCACCAAATTTTCAAAATTGACATCCGTGCTACACTTGTTCAATATGAAAGCAAGATTCGGCTGGAGTGATAAGAGTTTTACGGCAATACTAGAACTATTCCACGACATGCTTCCAGATGATAACAATCTTCCTACATCCACTTATGATGCAAAAAAGTTGATGTGTCCTATGGGTGTGGAGTATGAAAAGATACACGCATGTCCAAACAGTTGTGTATTATACAGAGGAGAGAATAAACATTTGAATCAGTGTCCAAAATGTCATTTGTCACGCTATAAACATAAGGACGGCCAATCATCCAATTCTAAGAAAAAAAGTCCTCCAGCAAAAGTCATTTGGTATTTACCCATAATACCAAGGTTCAAACGTCTGTTTGCAAATGTCAGAGATGCCCAAAATTTAAGATGGCACGCAGAAGGAAGGAAAAATGATGATAAGCTGAGACATCCAGCTGATTCACCACAGTGGAGGACTATCGATAGAAGATTTGAAGATTTTGCCAGTGATAATCGAAATTTGAGACTCGGGCTATGTACAGATGGGATGAATCCCTACGGCACTCTAAGTAGTCAACACAGCACTTGGCCTGTTCTATTGTGATTTACAATCTTCCTTCGTGGTTGTGTATGAAGCGAAAATACATTATGTTATCATTGTTGATTTCTGGTCCTAAACAACCCGGACATAATATCGATGTATATCTTGCACCGCTGATTGACGATTTGAAATTGCTATGGAATCAGGGGACAGTGGTTTATGACGGTTACGCCAGACAAAACTTCACACTTCGTGCCATGTTGTTTTGCACAGTGAATGACTTTCCAGCGTACGGGAATTTATCTGGATACACGGTGAAAGGCACATTTGCTTGCCCAATATGTGAGGACGACACTTGTTCTGATCGTCTAAAGTTTTCTGGCAAAAACGTGTACATGTGTCATCGTAGATTGTTGCCAGCAGCACACCCGTACCGTAAAAAAAGGAAGTTATTCAACGGAAAGACTGAAACACGTGTTGCTCGTATACCTTTGAGTTCTCAAGAGATCTATGAAAAGGTGAAAGACATTGAGAATGTTTTCGGTGTTCCGTCCAAATCTACCCAAAAAAACATCTGGAAAAAATGTTCAATATTTTGGGAACTTCCATATTGGAGACATTTATCTGTTAGGCATTGTCTTGATTTTATGCATATTGTCAAAAATGTTGGTGAGGCTGTTGTTGGGACTTTGCTTAACATACCTGGGAAAACAAAAGACGGAATAAAGGTTCGAAGAGACATGCAAGCTATGGGCATACGTGAGGAGTTGCATCCTCAAGAAAGAGGCAAACGAACATATTTACCTCCAGCATGTTACACTTTGTCTAAGAATGAGAAGATCAGCTTCTGCAAATGTCTTCATTCCCTTAAGGTTCCTACGGGTTATTCATCCAACTGGAAAAGTCTTGTGTCAATGAAGGACTTGAAATTGGTCGGGTTGAAATCTCATGATTATCACGTTCTGATGTTGCATCTCCTTCCTGTTGTCATTCGAGGTATATTGCCGAAGGATGTCCGAAATGCAATTACAAGACTATGTTTCTTTTTAATGCAGTGTGCAATAAAGTCGTGGATGCTGATACACTTGACAGTCTGCAACGTGATGTTGTTGTTACGATCTGTCAACTTGAAATGTATTTTCCACCCTCTTTTTTTGACATCATGGTTCACTTAGTTGTTCACATTGTTAGGGAAATCAAATTATGTGGTCCATATATTTGAGGTACATGTATCCGTTTGAGAGATACATGGGAATTTTGAAGGGAAGGATGAAGAATAGATATCGACCTGAAGGAAGTATTATAGAAGGGACAATAACCGAAGAAGTGACAGAATTTTGTACTGAATACTTAAAGGGTGCAGTTGCTATTGGAGTACCACAACCTAGACACACGGGAGGGACAGAAGGTCAAGGTGTTACTGGGAAAAAAATTGTGGCAATTGATTCATCCTCAATGGAGTTAGCACATTTGTTCGTTTTACATCACCTTGAGATTATTGAGCCATTTTTTGAGAAACACATGACTACACTAAGAGGTCAATATCCTGGGAGGAATATTGTTTGGTGACAAAAGAGCAAAACAAGACCTTTTGTTCATGGTTTAGAGACCATGTTATGAAACTTGCATCACTAGCGCCTGATAATGTAGGTGAAGAGCTCCGTTGGTTAGCTTTGGGACCTGGTTCCACTGCTGTATCTTACGAGGGTATGACATCAATGGGTTCACCTATTGGACAAAACGACAAGATGATAGATGTTTAAACCAGAATAGCGGGGTGAAAGTAGAAGCAGCAACAACTCTGTACACCCGAGCTTCAGCGATTTCAACCTCGAGGTTGTATTATGGATGTATTGAAGATATTGGGAACTTGATTATCAGTTTCAAAAGTTTGTTATTTTCAAATGCAAGTGGGTGGATTACAGACACGGTTATCGGGTTCAGATGGGTTTAATTTGGTTGATTTATCAAGTCTTGGTCCTACACAATCCGTTCATATTTCCCAAGGACTGTGAACAAGTATTTTACATAGAAGATCCCATCGATTCTAGATGGTCAGTAGTTTTACCAGGGAAAAGATTTGTGATCACAAATGTTGATCAAGATGTTGATGACGATGAATTATTATTTGATGAGACACCACCCTTTTCTAACAGTGTTCCTGCCACCAACATTGTCGATATTCCAGACGATGTAGTGTATACTAGGTCTGATCATGATGAGGGTCTATGGGTCGAAAAACCATAAATGATGTGTTTGTTTGTTAGGTAATTAAATATTAATTTTTTATGATATCTGATTAGTATTTTTTATATTATTTGTTTTTGTTGTTATTAATATCATATTGTTTATCTGTGCAGACAGTCAAATGGATGATATGGACGACCGGTCGGCGAGATTCTGAGTGACAGCCCGACCGAGGAAGAGGCAAACACGTGGAGGGAAGGGCCGCACGTCACGGGCCCGACTGATGAGGGGGGTAGTGGCACCGCCGAGATTATAGTGTCTGATGTGCCAGCTGCAGACACACAAGCTGGACCTTCTGGTCACAGATCCCAGAGAGCAGGACCGTAAACCTCGAGGTCCTACAAAAGCTCTGAAGTCAAAAAAGATTGAGTCGAAGCCGCTGCAGTTTAATGAGTATCTACAACCGACTGGGGAATGGGCTGGAGACTTCACTACTGAGCTGGGCATCATAGTGCGAGAGTATTGTGATATCACTCTCTCCTGGCCTCAGGTTGACGAAGGATTGAAGCAGATGTTTGAGATCGTACAGGTAAATAAACAATAGTTGCAGTATTTATTGATACGATTTATAAGTATGCATAACTAACATCCTTTTCATTTATGATGATATGCAGAAACGATATCGAATACCTGCAGAAACCGAGTACTACACCATGGTAAAATCGATGATGCGCAAAAAATTTTCAGATCATAAGCATGATCTGGTCAAATGGTTCATCACCAAGAAGCTTAAGCGGCCTGACGGCGACACACCCAGCCTTGGGAGATCTACACAGCAATAACCCAAGAGAAGTGGCAGCAGTTTTATGACAAGAAGATGGAGACGAAGGTACATACTAACTATTAAATAATTAAGTATTGTATATACATACAAATAGGTTTACATATGTATATGTTTTTAATCATCATCGTGTACTTTTGTTTACTTGATAATAGGAGTATCGTGAGGCCCAGTCAGCGAATGCGAAGAAGAATGAATATCGTCACTTGCTGGGTGCTAAAGGGGTTAACAGAAGAGTTCCTGAGTGGGTGGCAGAAGGGGAGTTGCCATCGGATGTGAGCACTCTAGATGAGCACCAGAAACGGGGTACATTTTGGAAGCTTTCACGCACTAAGAAAGACCCAAAAACTGGAGAGCGTCTGTATCCCTTCGAGAAAACGAAGGAAATTGTTGATAAGATGGTAAGTACTTTTGTTTAATCCTTATTATTTTTTCAAATTCAATATTTCAATCCTATAATTTATTATAAATCCTATATGCATTTACTTCTAAAGGCTGAAATGAACGAGCAAGTAACCCAAGGGACTTGGGCTCCTGATCGACATGATGACCAGCTGTCTCGGGCGCTAGGAAAGAAAGATCATCCAGGCCGAGCAGTGGGGTTAGGGGGGGTTAACATAGGGATAAGAAAAGTATTTGGAAACCCCGGGTCGAGGAAAGGAAGTAGTAGTCAGGAGAGGATGATCCCGTATGATGAGCATTTACGTGTCCTCAGTAACTTCAAAGATCAGTTGAGGGATGAGATCCTTGCTGAAGTGCGTCAGGGGACTGGTGCACCCCAGCCATATGCTCCTGCTTCTGATCCTTCTTATGGATATGCTCCTGCTTCTGATCCTGCTTCTGATCCTGCTGGACTGCACACAAGCACCGAGTCTAATGATCCGTATCCTTACGCATATGTACAGGTAAATTTTTATATCTTTAACTGTTTTATTACTTGTCATATCGTTTATTACTTATTTATCAGTTCAATCATCTACTAATCTGATTAAATTGTAGGATCCAATAAACTGCAACCTCTTGCTCCCGTACAACAATCAAAATATACCAGTTGCAGAAGGAAGAGTGTACACATCACGCTCGAATGACGTGGTCCATGGCATGCCATTACAGCCGTATCACGGGAGAGTGTCTGTGGACGAACCGATTTACACGTGTCCTGATTTAGAACTCCCTGTACCTACGGAGGAGTACAGCACGGTTCGGTCCGCAAAGGGTGCATTTCTTCAATGGCCTGTTCGCCTGATTCAGAAGTGTATGAAGGTACGCCCAATACAACCTTTAATATAGTTATTGTAGTAAATTATAAGTGTGTGGATGTTCAGTTCATGATTAGTAATGTATGTCGATTGCAAATAGGCATTAAAGGAGAAATCAAAGTCTCCTGAAAAAAAGAAGTCAAAGATTACATCTTCTGGATACAGAGCATCCACCAATGTCGTTACCAAAGAAAACTTGGTGGATGATTCAATATGCACGCTTGGGGCCAAACATGAAAGTGTTGCATGATGTGATCCGTGACTTCCCAGCTGATAAAGATTCTATCCTTCTTAGCTTTGAACCTGACATTCTTCACTATGAAGAAGTTTTAGAAGTCGACTTGTGGACAAACGACGTGCAGGACATCCTGAAATCTGACTGGGTGCCTATCACTGTTGTCCACTCATTCATTCTGTAAGTATTAGTCTTTTTTGGTAATTAAGTTATAAAGTGATGCCCTGAAACAATGTTAATTACTATATCTTTTAATTAATGAATAGGTTTTTGCATGAGAAAATGCAAACTTTTTCACTTACCAAGTATGGATTTCTATGTCCTGAGAGAACGTCATACACTGCTGTGACTGATGTACAAGGTAGTAAGCTCTACTTACAGCGTGCGATTGCTAACAGCATCAATGCGAGAAAGAAATATCTCCTGCTGCCCTACCATCAAAGGTAATAACTTGTGTTTATCATTTTAATTCCATTAAATGTTACTTGTTGATTTTGACATTATACTGACATGTTAGTGTTTTGGTATTACATAGTGGTCATTGGGTCCTACTGGTGTTGTGTTTGGATCGTGCACGTATACTATATCTTGATCCGCTTCGGCATACATGCCGAATAATATCAAGATAAAGCCACACCTTAACACGTAAGTACATTATAAACCACTTCTTTATGCATTTCAATTCTTTTAATTTAATTTTGTTGTGCATGGATATCCTAATTTTATTAATATACATTTATGACATTTAATGTGCAGTATATATCAAAGTGTTATGATTTCACATCTTGGTATAAGGATAAGGTGCTGTCCCCTGGACTGCAGTGAAGGTACATGCATCACTTGTTTTTCATTGATAGAACAAATGTCTTATGTAATTAATCCTTTTTTTTCTCTGTTTAAGTGTCCACGTCAACCCGGGGGTTCGGAGTGTGGGTATTATGTCATGAGATATATGCATGACATAATCACCCTTTTTGGTGATATGCAGGATCAATTAGAAAATGTGTTGAAGTCATATATATATATTTTTAATTTTAATGTATTTGTTTAATGATTAACTCATTTTGTATTGTTTTGTTTTTCAAAAGGTTTTCCTAATGTTGGCGAATACGACAGACAAACGATCAACGCTATGTTGGAGGATTGGGCGGAGTTTGTCTATATGAATTTAGTTTGATTTTCACTTTGTTTTTTCGATCGAATTGTTATTTAGAACGTTAATGTTTAGAAATTTATGGCTAGTTAGATTGTGAAAGATGACCGGTTTGAGTACAATGAATATCTTGGTAGTTGTATATATATGGTCATTTGTGACCATTTGAAATGGTTTGTATATGGTCATTTGTGACCATTTGAAATGTTTGTATATGGTCATTTGTGACCATTTCATCATTATTTTGATTTTTTGACAATTCTCTTACAAAGAGAGTGATTGACAACCTCTACAATATGATGTAGAGAGATGTTTGGATATATCTAGATGTTGTATCTGTATATTTTACAGGTTTGTTGACATATGTGGGATTGAAAACTAAAACCAAAAAAACCAAAAAAAATAGACATTTTCGGCGGTTCCTAGTAAGAACCGCCGAAAATAAGTAAAAAATGGGCAATTTTCGGCGGTTTTTAGCTTAGGAACCGCCGAAAATTGCCCATTTTTACTTATTTTCGGCGGTTCTTACTAGGAACCGCCGAAAATGTTTGTTTTACATCCTCATTTGAGCTGTGACAGCCGTTATTTTCGGCGGTTTTGGCGTTTGGAACCGCCGAAAAAGGTTTTTATTTTCGGCGGTTTTATAACCGCCGAAACTTTGGAAAGGCCTTTTTCGGCGGTGTAATATTCGGCGGTTTAAAACCGCCGAAAAAGGCCCAAAAGAACCGCCGAAAATGACTCTTTTTCTACTAGTGCGTAGATAGAGTCGGTTTGCAAAATACCAAAAACGAGGAAACACACGAAAACTATCGAATCAAGAATAACAATAATGCAAACATACGAACTTACTAAACGTGAGAGAGTTGTACGGGATTAGTAAACTCCCGAGTTGAAATTAGCCACAAACAAATAATAGTGGAAAGATATAACGAACCTCTACTTAGAGAATGTTGACAGTTCTAAGGAAAGAACTCATGAGAAAGTAAAAGAGATAAAGGACCAACAAACTCCTTTAAAAGTTAGTCGATCTACAATGTGAGGATTCGACCTATATTGAGAAATGTCCCGAACATAAAAGTATTCGATAAGTTGGGGAAACCCTTAAATCTGAGAATACTAGACATTGAGAAATTTCCCTAAGCTAATAGAGTTATCGAGAGAGATACTTCTAGGCTAATCTATGAGATTATGAAATAACTCCGAGAGAGGAGTTTTGGGAATTTGAGTAGCCCGGTAGAGAAACGGACATTTGAGAACTTGAGGAGCTAAGTGTATAGTTCCGTTTGATAGTCGAACCTTCCCACCATGCTAGACCTAGAGTAGGGTCAAAACCGGGGAAGTAAGACTTGTATTTGAAAGCCCGGTGATGAGTCTAGTGTATGACTCTGCCCGGAGGTCACGGGTAATGACTTAAAAGATGTCCCTTTGAGAATTTGAGATTGAGTTGAGAATTTGAGAATTTGAGATTGAGTTGAATTTGAGATTGAGTTGAGAATTTGAGAATTTGAGATTGAGTTTGAGAATCGAGATTGAGGTTTAGAATTTGAGAATTTGAGCTAGAGAGTTGAGATTTTAGAACTGAGTTTAGAAGGTTGAATTTGAGTTTGAAATTGAGAACAAGTGAGCTTGAGTATGAGTAACCCAAGAGGATGGGTAAGATAGAGAACAAGTGAGTAAGGCATTAGTGGGTTAGAACCCCCAAGGCGTAAGTGATAAGTGTCCAAATGAGCATGTTTTATAGGTGTATTTCATATATTATATTAGCACTTTTCTTGCTCATTTCTCCACTTCGGTTAGTTTTCCTTTAGTTTATGTTTATTGTTATCTCACGAATTTATTGTTTAAACATGAGGAAAACCAAGCTGGAAGCAAAGTAGACGAAGAGACGAACACATAGACCAAACGGCTCAGAAAACGGAGTCCAAACGAAGAATCTAGAGCCGGTCAAAGTTCGTAGAAGAAAATAAGTCAAAAACTTGTGTCCACCCTCGTGTCCGCATGGGTTTAGGCGGACAGGACTATGTGTCCGCATGAAGATAGGAGGACAGACACGCGGACAGGACTATGTGTCCGCATGGAGATAGGCGGACAGACACGCGGACAGGACAAGGTGACCGCATGAAACCAGGCGGACAGGGAGGCGGACATGGGTTACGTCCGCATAGCCAGAGGCGGACAACAACGCGGACGTGACTAAAAATCAGACGTGACAGTTTTCTTCTCGCGACTGCGACTTCTTCTTCTTGCTTCTGCCATATCCATCTACTCCGCGCCTACCTTAATTCCCTCACGCGTGTGTTCAGCTCTGTCCCCTGCAATTAATGAGCAATCAATGAGCAATCAATCTGCAATCAATTCTTCCAGATCTGCCTCTTCCCTTCCTCTATATAAACCCAGCACCTGCAACCTTAAACAGACGTACGGAGAAAACCAGAAAATCAGACCATCGCTCACCACAATTACCATTCGCTTCCATTAATTCTCTCCCGTACACCACAACACATCATTCAGTCCCCAGAACTAAAACACTCCAAATCACTCATTCCACATACAATATCCTACGTACTCGCTCCACTCTTCGTTCTCTTCATTTCTCCATTCACCATCCACACCTCCGTATTATTATTAGGTCCAACCTCTGTCTGACTTATTACCAGTTAATATGTCAGGCTAAGGAGGATTTACTCCGGGTGAAGGTTTAATTATGTATTTGTATTAATTATGCAATATTTCTACTACGGTTAAAATAAATTCAGTTTGTTACGATTAAAGTTTATCTCTCTCCCTTTTTAATAAATTTCATCGATTTATTAAAAAGCCTTACTAAATCTGTTTTTAATCTGATCGGTGACAAACAGATAGGTTAATTAAGCCGTAAAACTGTAGGAAACTTATTTTCATCGGATAAGTTAGTACTCAGTTGCAAGAATAAAATTCCTCACACTCCTCTGCCGTTTACACGTATTTTGCTTGAGTTTTCATCGGACCTTGCATTTTCAGGTAAACGAGTTCTTATGAGTTTTCATCCGGACCTTAAGATAATAACAGGAATCTTGCCAATTATTATATTAAACCGGTAGAGATAGCATAATTAATCAGATCATATTAACCTGAACCCGGAGTTCCGTTTAATTTAACTTTAATTCACTTAATTAATCTGTTATTTACTTTTCAGAAACAAGTCAATTAACTACCCCCCCCTTTTGTGACACGCTTAGGTACTAAATAATTCACATTAGTCCCACGGTTCGATATCCGGTCGCTTACACTTTACTATACTACCACGACCGGATGTGTTTGCAGCCCGACATTTATTTTGAGTTTTAATTTCTTTTCTTTTATTTTAATTACACCAGTCCTAACCACTCACGATATCACGTCTGCAAAATGGCGCCGTTGCCGGGGACTTGATTTATTCTAGTCCCTAAGCCCCGGTTAATTCACCTGTTATATTATAATAATCTGTTAATATTATTTTGTTGATAATCTAATTTCGGACATCTGACTTGGACATCTGACTTCTGATCTGACTTGGACATCTGACTTGGACATCTAACTTCTGACTTCTTAATATTATTGTCATTTAATTTCCATTGTCCCTTCAAATTTCTGTATACTACTACTACTAACTTATAATTTCCAGTATACTAACTACTAACTTATAATTTCTGTCATTTTTTCTGTCATTTTAATTTCCATTGTCTCTAACTACTAACTTATAATTTCTGTCAACTAATTCCTAACATTTTTATTTATTCTAACACATAACGAGTTTCTTTTCTCTGTTTTGAGTGGTGAATGCCTTTTACCAGGTCAAAAGCCTCCCAGAAAATATTAATAATCACACGGTTGGTTACATTCCAGAGATCGAGAGAACCCTTCTGCGCACCCTAAGGCAGAACCGAACTCAACAAAACATTACCACCACAGTGATAGAATCTGACCCGGAAGCTGACATGGCAATTTCACCAGCAACAGTTCGAAACATTAACAGGCCGTCTAATCAAGGACAACAGCCTGCCATCATCCTTCCTCACCTTAGCCCATCCGAATACGATGAGTGGCAGAAGCTGAAGCCATATCATCAAATCAGATGTGTAAAGGAGCTGGGCATGTTTGATGGTTCCAGTCCAGACGAAGCCCTGTTACATGTTACAAAGTTCTTGCAACATTCCAACAGTATTACTACTGCAACCGACGCAGTACTCCAGTACGCAAGACTGTCATTATTCCCTCGCAGCCTGACGGGAAGTGCGAGTAAGTGGTATCATACGCCTGACACCAAGTACCATTGGTACTTGGGATGACATGGCCACCAAGTTCTACGACAAATTCCTACCCCCGAGCCGAACGTTGGAAATGATTTCTGAAATCTATAATTTCAAGCAACCTGGGTCGGAGAATATTTGTGAAACTTGGGACCGTTTCAAAGGACTACTACTTACTTGTCCTCACCATGGTCTGACGAAAGAGCAAGTATCACAATTGTTCTACAAAGGCTTGATCGGTCCATGCAGAACAATGGTATTATCCTCCTTAGGGGCCGATATTCTGAAAAAGCCAGGAGCACAATTTCTGAACAGCATGGAGTCTCTCTGTGAAGAAATCAAAGACTGGGCCTCCGGTGGATCAAGGAGCGGTACTCCAGTTTATACCATGTTGGGGAAAGTGATAACAAGTTCGACCAACTGATGAAAAGCCATGAGCAACTCATGGAGAGCAATGCTCAGCAGGCAACAAAAGTAAGTACTCTAGAAAGTGGTTGAGCAGATGGCTATGAACTCCTACCCCCAGCAAGCTAAGTCGATGATTTCCCGATCATCTACAATCCCTCCAGGCTATGCTCCTCTTTCCCAATCATCTCCTGTTATTTCTTGTACGTAATGTGGTGGGCCTCATGATTATGAACAATGCCCCCAGCTACAAGAATTAAAGCAGCAGAGGAGGCAAACTATCTCACCAACAATTCAGGATACAGACAACCTTGGCAACGTAACATGCAATCCAATCTTCACTACTCAAACACCGACAATATCCAAAACCCACATACACTTCAACCATCTCAATATTACAGACCTCAGTCTAATTTCCAAGGAGGCCAAAGGCAATATCAACAACAGCCTTATGACAATGAAGCTTCTTCGAGTCGACCAACTCAACCTCCTTCGAATCCTGAGTCTGAAATGTCTCAAATGCAAGAGATGTTTAAAGCAATGATGGGTAAGTCCCGAGACACGCAAGAGGAGGTCGCAGCTCTGCGCAAAGACCAAACAGCCTTGCAATCTCAGATTCAACAACTCCTTACCCAACAAAGGCCACCTGGTAAATTTCCCTCGCAAACCAATCCAAATCCAAAAGAGTATGCAAGTGCAATTTACGTAGTGGACCAGCCCATCACATTAGCTCAAAAGGAGCAACAACCCGAGAGTGAAATGGTCCCTGAAGTGGAGCAGCAGGCTGAGGAAGAATACCTCGACGTGAACCAACTGAAGCTCTATGCCAAATTAGTTGCGATAAACGAAATGATGGAAGGTCCACTAGACCTTACATCACAGCAACCGGAGAGCAAACTGGTTCATATAGTGGACGACTTACCTAAGGATTTGAGTGACTCTATATCACCACCCCCGTTCGAAAATGAGCAAACGGTATCAAACCTTCTGCTTGAGCTTGAAGACAAGCCATCAGAGGACAACTTCTACCTCAACTTCATGGAGTCTCCTCCCTCTGAAGTCAATTACCGTTATTTTCCCTCCTTCTCTGTGCTATATCCAGAAAATGAGGATAGTTACGTCCTCAAATTTAAAGAGGAGGAAATGCTCGCTCCCGCCAGAACATCCAAACAAAACACCAAATTCAACTTCAAGGAGCCATCTCCCTCTGAAGTTGAATTATTCTATCATGCTCTTCCTATGAGCCTCTTCAAAAAGATGAGGATAGTATACGTCCTCAAATTGAGGAGGAGGAGCCATTCCAATTTTGATTCCTCCCAGCACCAAGGTCATCCATTAAAAAATCTGGCCCTCTTCTCCCAAGAAAAATAATGCCCACCCAACCCACCCATTGAAGCCCACTTCCACCTTCATTTTCGTTCCAGGGGAGGAAATTTACATCCTGACTCTGAGCACGCACCACCATACCATCTTGCATCCATACGACTAAACAACAAAGGGAGAATGTTTACATTCTCCAATTTGAGGAGCACTACAACAACCATCACCCGGTTTTTTAATACAATATTAATGGCAGCAAACACCTCCTTCAAAACCAGGTTTGTGGAGTTTGTCTTTTCCTACTGTAATTGTTGCCGTAATACTTTGTTTTGATCCAGGTGGTTTGATCCTACATATTGCCAATTTCCTGTTCCCGGTACTACCATTGTCAACATTCATTTATGATCCGGGATAATAAATAACATGCGTCTAGCTAGAGACGTTAAACCCGGGCAGCTTGTGGGAGGCAACCCACTATCTATCTTTGTCTTTCCTTTAATTTACTGTTGTTTTCTTTTATGTACTATTTTCCCTTTTATATGTTGTAATAAAATGCGGGTATTACTTGAGTTCTTCTGGCTGTGTAGAATATTCCTTACAGGTACATTTCATGACATTCCACAGCTGCACTCAAGTGTGGGGGAGCTCTACACACTCTACAAATCTGGGGAGTACACTCTTTCCTTTATTAATTGCATGCCCTGTTAATTTATTTCCATCTACGCAATGAGGGCATTGCTTGAGCTTAAGTGTGGGGGAAGAGCCTTTTTCAGGGCATTTTGTGCTTAAATTGTTTAAATCTCTCTGCTTATCTTGCATTTGTTCAAAAATTAAATTATGTACCCTGCTAATGTAGGTTGTTCTCTTTAAAAACAAATACTATATGAATTGTGGGATAAATGATACAAATTTAAAAATTTTCATTTGATTACTTTTGAGGAGCATTTTTCTTATGCGCAAATAATCTGCAAATGGTTGGATTTTATTGCTCAGGGTTTCTTTCTGTCTTCTCTCTTAGGGATTGCTATGGGGTGCTTCTCTGTTTTTTAAAAAAAGAATAAAAAAAATAAGGTTAAGGGACTTGCGAGACACCATTGGTACCAACAAAGAGAGTTGAGTGTTCTTAAATACAAAGGCGTTATGCCTACATTTTCTCATCCCTTATGCAAAAGTGAAACAAATGCATAAATCTATTCTTCCTTTTGTTTTCTCCTCAATGCCCATTCTTGAGAGAAGTTGGCCATGGTAAAAGTTCTCAGAGTCACCTAAACAAAAGAAACATTGAAGTACCTTGGATCATACCCCGAAAACTCTATATTTTTTTTTACCCTGAGCACACCTATGCCACCAGCAGTTGATGGATCACACTCTCTCAATAAGTTAAAAAGATCATGAACTGTTCACTTCTTTATCCTACCCTTCATTATAATATTTGTTTGTATTGAGCATTCCCTACTTACTTGGGTACGTGGTTTTGCTTGAGGACAAGCAAAAAGATAAGTGTGGGGGTGTGATAAGTGTCCAAATGAGCATGTTTTATAGGTGTATTTCATATATTATATTAGCACTTTTCTTGCTCATTTCTCCACTTCGGTTAGTTTTCCTTTAGTTTATGTTTTATTGTTATCTCACGAATTTATTGTTTAAACATGAGGAAAACCAAGCTGGAAGCAAAGTAGACGAAGAGACGAACGCATAGACGTAAACTGCTCAGAAAACGGAGTCCAAACGAAGAATCTAGAGCCGGTCAAAGTTCGTAGAAGAAAATAAGTCAAAAACTTGTGTCCACCCTCGTGTCCGCATGGGTTTAGGCGGACAGGACTATGTGTCCGCATGAAGATAGGCGGACAGACACGCGGACAGGACTATGTGTCCGCATGGAGATAGGCGGACAGACACGCGGACAGGACAAGGTGACCGCATGAAACCAGGCGGACAGGGAGGCGGACATGGGTTACGTCCGCATAGCCAGGGGCGGACAACACGCGGACGTGACTAAAAATCAGACGCGACAGTTTTCTTCTTCGCGACTGTCTGCAACTTGCTTCTGCCATATCCATCTACTCCGCGCCTACCTTAATTCCCTCACGCGTGTGTTTAGCTCTGTCCCCTGCAATTAATGAGCAATCAATCTGCAATCAATTCTTCCAGATCTGCCTCTTCCCTTCCTCTATATAAACCCAGCACCTGCAACCTTAAACAGACGTACGGAGAAAACCAGAAATCAGACCATCGCTCACCACAATTACCATTCGCTTCCATTAATTCTCTCCTGTACACCACAACACATCATTCAGTCCCCAGAACTAAAACACTCCAAATCACTCATTCCACATACAATATCCTACGTACTCGCTCCACTCTTCGTTCTCTTCATTTCTCCATTCACCATCCACACCTCCGTATTATTATTAGGTCCAACCTCTGTCTGACTATTACCAGTTAATATGTCAGGCTAAGGAGGATTTACTCCGGGTGAAGGTTTAATTATGTATTTGTATTAATTATGCAATATTTCTACCGGTTAAAATAAATTCAGTTTGTTACGATTAAAGTTTATCTCTCTCCCTTTTTAATAAATTTCATCGATTTATTAAAAAGCCTTACTAAATCTGTTTTTAATCTGATCGGTGACAAACAGATAGGTTAATTAAGCCGTAAAGCTGTAGGAAACTTATTTTCATCGGATAAGTTAGTACTCAGTTGCAAGAATAAAATTCCTCACACTCCTCTGCCGTTTACACGTATTTTGCTTGAGTTTTCATCGGACCTTGCATTTTCAGGTAAACGAGTTCTTATGAGTTTTCATCGGACCTTAAGATAATAACAGGAATCTTGCCAAATTATTATATTAAACCGGTAGAGATAGCATAATTAATCAGATCATATTAACCTGAACCCGGAGTTCCATTTAATTTAACTTTAATTCACTTAATTAATCTGTTATTTACTTTTCAGAAACAAGTCAATTAACTACCCCCCTTTTGTGACACGCTTAGGTACTAAATAATTCACATTAGTCCCACGGTTCGATATCCGGTCGCTTACACTTTACTATACTACCACGACCGGGATTTGTTTGCAGCCCGACGTTTATTTTGAGTTTTAATTTCTTTTCTTTTATTTTAATTACACCAGTCCTAACCACTCACGATATCACGTCTGCAGTAAGAGTAGATTAACACCTACTAACAATCTTTTTGTGTTGGTCGTTATTGTATTCCTTGTTTGAATACTTTTGTATGTGAGCAAGTTTATTGAATTAAAATGAATCGCATGTTCTCGACGAAGTAGTCGGCGTACCCCCGTTAGCACGCGGGGTATGCGAATTTCATACCAGCAATTCGCTGAGCCCTTTGGGGAGCTGGTTTTACTTACAGGTACTTGGAGCCGAATACCGTTCAAGAGTAGGACGGGGTTGATATTTAAGCATGGGTAGTTGATTATGGAGAATTGTATTAATTTTGTATTGTTGAATTGTATGCCCGAAATGTTATCGGCAGACTTGAGGATTGTAGATACTCGGTATAGAATTGAATTACGAATTGTATTTGAATTTGATTTGGTTAAGGAATGAATTGTATTGTTTTGTATAGAGTACTCGGTATATTCAAGTTCATCAGACCGATAGTGGATTTGTATTTGGATTTGGCCTTGTTAGTCACGTGGGTGACTAACGGCATTGTATCACCCACCGTTTGTAAGTAATTTCCGCTGCTTTGATATTTATAATTGAGACGGATTAGGGGATAATGGTTTGATTAGTGGTAGAGGTGTTACAAAAAGTGGTATTAGAGCAAAGTATCGCTCTGATGGTTGAAAAACCGAGTTTAGGAAAATACCGAGTTAGGAATTAGAGACTTAGAGCTAAGGGTTGAGTGTTAGCATGTGAGGCATGCTAGTTAGGAACTTCCAGTGTGATCTGGATACCTACAATATCATTCCCTTCGCCCTCCGCAGCCCACATTGTAAAGTTGGAAAAGGACGCCAGAGAGATGGAAAGACCTCTCATACTCAGGTAAACCCGATCTGGCAGTTGTAAAACAAATTTGTGAGGGAAACCTGTCATACGGTTGATTCCAAGAACTGGAAATCCCATAGACGGTTCCCATTTGAATGAATATAACCGCGCTAAATGGCGGGAGGTTGAGAATCCTAACCATCGAATTTTGAAATTTACGACACCATGAGATGACGTGCTTCACAGCCGCGAGAACCATGCGCAGCCAGCAAGAAGGAAAGCAGAAAACCGCACAATGAAGCGAAAAAGGCGGAGTAACAAACCCAAGACAAGAGAGTCTGCGGACTGCAAACGCTTGATTATACCGTCAACGGTGTACAAAACGACTAAGGAATTAGTCAAAGTTGGATAACTCCAAACCTACAACGCCAAGAGGCAGTAGTACCTGAACAACATAGTTCAGACAACTATGAGTTCATTTATGAAACTTACACCAACGGACTAAGACGTAGTTCCTAAGGATGAGTCAAGCCTCGGTGACCACCGTAAAGGCGTGGGAACGAGCAATGAGGCAAGGTACATGGAGAACCCCAAGACCGGGGAAGCACCCGGATTAATGACAATCATGCCAAGAACACTGAGAAGCTACTCAGGGAACTGATCACTAAGATCAAAGGGTCCAAGGAAGATCCGATAAAACCACCAAATATGGATGGAAATGATACCGTAACCGGTATATGTTAACCTGAAAACTGACCTACCCGCACACTTGCCAGGGCAAGTGCAGCAACAACAAGACAAATTGGAATACTTTTAACGACCAACAAGTACTTACTAAAGTACCACTATGACGATTGAAGCAATTACATGATCACCAATCCTAAGAAATTTGAAGAATGGAACCGTGGAAAGGCCTAACGGCCTGACCATTCTATTAAGAACATACCAGTCAGCGAGAAGCTGGACTTGGTCAAGACCTCAGACATGGCAACACACGTGAAATTTTCCTCCCAAACTCAAGATTTCTCTTTCTAACCCAAACTTCTCTGTTTAAACCTCAGATTTTAAACCAAAACAGAAGAATCACGGTAAGTTATCACAGAATGATACAAGAAGAGTCGACAATAGATACTTCACCTAGGCGTGTAACGAGCACTACGAGTGTACCCAAAACGGGATGTGGGACGATCGCACTCCGAAGGAGCATGCGGGCCTAACAGACCATTTGCGAGTTAGTCAGGTAAGTGGTAACGTACCAATAAGGCACCCCACGTATGTATACAAGTAGTGTATGAAACATGGAAGTAGTCGACTCCGTTCTACGGATCATAAAGTAAATTCGAACCGGAACAGTTGGACACCTCGAACGACCAAAGGAACCTAGATAAGCTTACGAAGCTAAAGGAGTCAAGAACTCACTCCAGGTGAATAATTAAGAGTTAAGAGGTGCAAGAAGCGCTAACAATTAAGTAAAGACATTGGATATGTCTCAAAAATCCTGAAGTAAATGCATGAAGTAGCCGGAATGAATACCCGGTCTAAACCCGGTAAGGCAAATGCCTAACATTAACACGCCAATGTTCAATGGACAAGGTAAAATACCCAGAGTGATCATATAAGGTACCGGAGAATACATTCATCACCGAGGAGGATATCAACCGGTCAAAAACATAAGAGAAGTACCATGGTCTACCCTAAGAACGGGAGACGTTATAACCCTGCTAACAGGAAATTTGTAGGAAAAACTATATACATAAAAAGAATAAAATAATAAAAGGAATACAAAATAAACCTACAACTCTACTACGGGTAGCAAATAAAACCCGGTCGGAGTATAGTGTAAATATATTACGACCGAGAGTATCGAACCCAAGGGACTTATAGAAACTAGTCCTAATCCGGGCAAAAGTCTATTCTAAAAACAAGGGGGAAAAATAAAGGTTGATTCTAAACTAAGAAAACTAAATAAACTAACTTTGATTTGGGAGAATGTCAATGTAAGAGTATCATATGACCAATGATCAAGGGTGACAAGTCTCGAAGAGGATTTGGTCTCACAAAATGCATATGCCGGGTGACATGCCAGACCTTGGATACCCGGCATAGTCAACGCCTTTGAATGTGCCGGGCAACTTCCATCCGGCACTACATCCGGCATCGTACATTCCGTACATACCACTTCATGTTTCTTGGTTCGACAACAAGAACTCATTTCCATACCTGCATCGTGCATAGCCAATACCGCAAATACAACCAGAATAATGGGAAATAAGAGATTAATCCAAAACCTTAGCATTTGTTGCCTCTTTTCCAAACAACAATATTAAAGATTACCGAGATCCTTATCTATCCTATTCTTGCCCTTGTAAGACTCAAATAGGACTTAAAGATAAGCGAATAAGTGGCTAACTTATTCCACTTTGCATGAAGACTAGAAACCTCCGTTAAGAAACTCGTAAATTCCATATATGATCATAAGAGTTTTACAAGGAAATTTCCCTAACCAAAAACCTAACAAAGAATTCTACATCACCATCCACACAACTACAAGAAGAGAATACAAAGGGGGAGAAGGAGATGTTCATAGCCTTAACCCGATAAGGTCTTCTTCTTCTCTTGCGTGGATGGATCCGTAGACTTCTTTGGACACCAACAATGAAGTGTTGCGGAAATATACAAGTGAATGGCGTGGATTTGGTATGTTGAAGTGTGTCCAATGATGTAGACTCACGGCCTATTTATAGGGCTTCAAAATGTCTCTTGCCGGGCGTCGTGCCGGATCGTCAGTAGCCGGCACACGTCGGAAATGTGCCCAACTGTTAACGGTCGAAACCGCCAATTCCGCGCGAAACAGTGTATATGCCGGGTAGGATATACCCGGCATCACACCCGGCACTAGCTAAATCTCCAACGGTCAATAACTGCCATCGTTTGGTCAACCGTGGTGACTCTTCACTTATGCCGGATGGGGTCTACCCGACATCGTATCCGGCAAAGCTCCTTTTCCGATCTATGCTCATGCCATGCAAGATTAATCCGACATTGAGTCCGGCATCTGATAAGTGCAAAACATATAGACTTTTAGGGTTCAAATACCTTATGAATTGCAATATCTGAAACACATGTTTCCCACTTATTATGCATTTTTTCCTAAGATTTATGTTTTGACATGAACTAATGCATTTTATATGTTCAATGTAGGAAAAAGTCATGTAATTAAGTAGATTTACTCATGAGGATTCCAACGCAACAAACGGGGATTAAATCGGAGCTCAAATGAAGATTTTAGAGGAAAAAAATTCTCATCCGGACCTGTGTCCGGACAAGCAGGTCCGGGCGCAACACGTGGAAGCAAGCTCCTGTAACACCCCAACCGTTAATCCCTATGCTTACCGTCTAATCGTCCTGTTAATCCTACGAGTTTGCAGCGGAAATACTACTACTTACTACGGCGGATGAAACAATGCCGCTAACCGCCATACGGCTAGCTAGGCTACTAATACTTACAGTGACGGTCTGATGAACATAGTATACCGAGCTACTAATATAATGCATACTGAATACAAAATAACCTACTTACGTTCTTGGATCACCGAGTATTTAAAGTGTATACTTACATCCCAATTCAAACTTCCCAAATAATGAGTACCTACCAACTACTCATCTATACCATCCACAATCCCTTCACAATATCCCAAAAAGGTGTACCCCATGGTACACCGGCTAAACAAAACTTACAGCTGTGTACTACTTAGTACACCATTCATAATTCAATGTTTACAATCCAAAAGAAGATATAGAAATAAAGCTAAGTCCTCAGCATCTTCATCCTTCACGAGTACCTGCGTGTAGTAAAAACATCGCCCCAAGGGGCTCAGCAAAAGCTGCGCATGAACTCCGCATATACCGCGTGCTAGCTAGGGCACGCCGACTATTTGACGTCCACTAAACATGCGATTCATTATTTTCATACATACATGCTTTACATTCAACAATCATGCTCATACAATACATTATACAAATCCAGGCAACAATACAATAACACACATCTTACTTACCTTCACAAGGTTAGCCAATTTATGCATCCGGGTTAATCGGATGCTATTTACTCTTTTACTCATCATACATTTCTTACTCTTACTATACTTACTTCCATTTACTTTACTTACTCATTCTTACTTACTTGCTTATACTCAGTTAAGTCGTCGGGACCTCCGGCCCTGGGGACTACTCCGTCCCACCTCCGGGATTTACTTGACTCACCAATCCGGGATGCTACCCATTTAAGGGGTTTGGGCCGCGGACCAGCTTAAGAGTCAGGAATTGGAGCCAACCTCTCGTGGCTCCGCATCATCACGCGTGGCCGAAACTATATCGGACTTCTACTCATTCCAATTTAATTACCAATTTAAGTTAGAATGGTTAGCTTGTTAGGAATAAGTTAGAAGTCCAAAGTCAACACATTCGGTCACAGTACATTGCAACATTCATACAAGCATTCATATACATCCATACATTTCATGAATTATACAAACTAAGATTTAAGAAAAATATTCACACATACAACACTACATTTCCACAAGTATGCATAGTAACTCCGATTCGTGCATTTATCTTATTTGGTGATCAATTAGCACACAACACACAAATCAGAGTAACCAAGATAGCATACGGGGCATGAGGAATTAATACCGTTCACCGTCGTACGTGTTTCCGAACGTCTTCCGGTGTCACAAATCAAGTCCTATTATATACATACAATTGAATGATTAATCTAACTATCATTAGCTTAACTCATACCTACTACGTCCTTATACTTCTTACACTTACACATACTTACCTATTTTCATTACCTTAAGTCTTATCTTCTTACTTAATACTAGCATGCTTTACATTACATATACATATATATATATTATTATTAAATTAAAATAATTTTTTTTTGACAGGACCGGACTTGCGACCGACCTTGCAAGTCCGGTCCATTCCAGTAGCTCACATTACGTAAATTTTTCTGGCCGACCGAACTTGCAAGTCCGGTCGCAAGTTCGGTCCATTCCAGAAGGTTTCATCGGGGAATTTTTCTGGTCCGACCGAACTTGCAAGTCCGGTCGCAAGTCCGGTCGATTCCAGTAGCTTTCTGACGGGAAAATTTTCTGCTCCGACCGAACTTGCAAGTCCGGTCGCAAGTCCGGTCGATTCCAGAAGCTTTCCCGTCTTTGTAAATCTGGGCTCGACCGAACTTGCAAGTCTGGTCGCAAGTTCGGTCCGGCCCAGTATTTGCATTTTTATTTCTGTTTTCAGTCCTCTCTTTTACCCATTACTTCCCCATTGTTCCTACACTTATTCCCACATGTTATAACACTAATTAAACCCCCTAATACACCTAAGTTCATTCATTAACTCTCTACACCATTCTATACTAATTCACTCACATAATTTTCCAAGTTTCAACTCAACACTCACACTAGTTTCTTCCCTCACTACATTATGCTACAGATTTTGACAATACCTACACTCCTCTTCTAATCCCCTCTTCTAAAAACACATCACAATGACATTATCTATCTCTCCCAACTTCGCTCTATCTATCTCACAAAATCTGTTACAACCTCATTAGTCACCTAGTTCCTAATACACTAGTGTTCTAATCCTAGGCAAATTTTTCCATAGTCTCCCTTGTATTTTTATCACTCACCACATTGTTTCACACACATATATGATCATCTCACCTGTTTATACACAATATCAATATACCAACTCTCATACACAAGACCCAATACTAAAACACTACACAAATTCCTGCACTCAACTTCTCATTCCCAATTGTTTTAACAAGTTTTAAAATGTCTTTTAAGGCTTCAAAATACTTATATTCTCCTACACATTACACTACCAATACATTACCATTTTACATACACATTTTCATTTCTAAAAATCTGTTACATACTCATTTACAAAGCTACACAAGGATGAGTGTAATTACCTTGTCCTCTTCTACTAGTTCTTTCTTCTTCTTGCTTCTTCTTTCCTCTTCCTCTCCTCTTCTCACCGGTTTAGCAAACACAATTTCTCTAACACTACAACCCATTGATATACACATTTCAATACACCATTCTAATACACAATTTAACCCTAACCATTATGTAAGTTCTAATATAGGTTTTAGGGTTTAGAAATTATATTACCTTCCAGAGTGCAAATGAAGCTTGGAATGGTTCAAGAACAAGATTTCCAACTCCTTCAACAAGCCAAAATCGGCTAGAACACAAGAGACCAAACAAGGGTTTAGTCTAAAATTCGTTTGGCCCTTAAGGCTAGGAAAACAATGGAGTTTTGAGAATATTTTTACCTCAAAGAACAAGGAGAAGGAGGGCCTTCTAATGGTGGTCTTGAAGCTCCAAATGGCATACCTATAAAAACGAAAATGTTGGTTTTCGAATTTTGAAAGGATGGGAATGTAGCTCTTGATGAGAGGATTCCAATGGTGTAATTTTTATAATTTTTGGGAGAGGTTTGAGGGGGTTACAAGAGGAGAGAAGTAGAGTTTGTGTGAGTTTTGTTATTTCTCCATTGGTGTCGGTTTGGAGAAGGAAGAAATCAGAGAGAGTGAGGAAGAGGGGTTTCACGTGAGAGAGGAGGGAATAGGAATGGAGAGAGAGAATGGAGAGTGTGGGGTAATAAAGTAAGGTGGGGGTTTACTTTATTGTTTTTGTTTGTTTGTAAATAAGAAGAATTAATAGAGTGTGTGAGAGTGAGAGGGGGAGGAGAGCCCATCGGCTGCACCCAACACACACACACAAATTTTACTTTTTATTTTAAAAGTGGACACATAAGTTTGGTCTATTTATGTTTCTACCCCATAACTTCCCGTTTTTGACAGTTTTTTACTAATCTCTCGTTTTATTGATTTTATGGGTTCTAAAGCTTCACTAATATTTATTAATGATTATTTAGTTGACCAAAATTGTTACGAGTCTATTTGACCCGCTTAAAGACACGTTTTCCCGGTTACCTCGAAAAACGTGCTTTAAGGTTCGTTAATGTTTTTAATCCGTTTTAAAGTCCATTTTCTTCGGGATTTGTTCCCTTATGATTATATACACTTAATTAAGCTTCTAAATTATTTATTAGCCTAATTAATCACTATTTTTAATTACGGGGTATTTCAATCTACCCCCCTTAAGAAACTTTGCCCTCAAAGTTGCTCAAGGTTAATAGTGTTATAATTCTACTCATTAGGCAAACCAACTTCCATAATGCATCTTACTACACCTATGAGGTGTTTACTTCTTTCACATTGCAAACATACACACTTCAAGCATCATACACAATTCGCATACACAATCCAACGTTTCCATACATACCATTCCACATTCGCATTACACAGATACATTACACATTACACATACAAGTCCATACACCACACATTACACATGCATACATACGCATACCAAATTCACTTGCACTACATGTGCCATACAAAAGTCTATTACAATACCTACACACTAAGCAATGCTTACCCCGAAGCAATGCAAAGCAAAAGGGCTCTACCCCCTTAAAAGGGGTACGACCCGTACCCGTATTGCTAAATACTAGACTATCTAGTCTATGAATAACTGTGGGTACTTAGCCTTCATGGCATCTTCCAATCCCATGTCGCTTCTTCGACATCATGGTTAGACCATAGGACCTTCACCATTCGTATAGACATGTGGCGAGTGTCTCTGGTCTTCCTATCCAGGATTCTCACTGGTGTCTCAACATATCTCATGGTCGGCTCGATAGATAGTCTCTCAGGCTCTAAGACATGAGAAGGATCAGCAATGTACTTCTTGAGTTGTGACACATGAAATACATCATGGACACGTCCCAAGTCCTCAGGTAATGCTAACCTGTAGGCTACGATCCAACTCTTTCGGTGATAGCATACGGCCCTACAAACTTTGGGCTCAGCTTGCCCTTCTGGCCAAATCTGAAGACACCCTTCATAGGTGAAATGCGCAAGAACACTTGGTCGCCCACGGCGAACTCAAGGTCGCGTCGTCGCACATCCGCATAGGATTTCTGTCTATCTTGGGCTGCCTTCATATTCGCTCGAATCTGCTGAACTTCAGCTTGCACTTGTTCAAGATACTCCGGTCCTATGATGACCGCTTCACTCGACTCATCCCAACACAAAGGTGTACGGCAAGGTCTACCGTATAGGGCTTGGAAAGGCGACATCTTAATCGAGGCGTGATAGCTATTATTATATGAGAACTCGATAAGATGAAGCTTCTAACCAACTCCCTTGGAAGTCTAAGGCACATGCCCGAAGCATGTCCTCCAATGTCTGGATGGTCCTTTCTGTCCGACCGTCGGTCTGAGGATGGAAGGCGGTACTCAGCTTCAATTCTGTACCCAGCGCTTCCCTTGTAGCTCTCCAGTATCTCGAAAGAAATCTGGTGTCGCGGTCAGACACTATGGTTTTCGGGACTCCGTGATGTCTGATAATCTCCTTGTCGAATAGCTCAGCTAGCTTCACTACCTTCCAGGTGTCCTTCATCGGTATGAATCTGGCAACCTTGGTTAGGCGATCGACTACAACCCAGATCATGTTGAGTCCTCCCCTAGCAGGTGGGAGTCCTACAACAAAATCCATGGAGATATCATGAAATTTCCACTCCGGAACTGGCATCGATTGTACCATTCCGCCCGGTCTACGATGTTCAAATCTTACTTTCTGGCATGTTAAGCATCTCAATACGAATTCTGTCACGTCTGATTTCATTCCAGACCACCAGAAGTACCTCTTCATGTCTTTGTACATCTTGGAGGCTCCTGGATGGACTGATAATGTGGAACTGTGTGACTCTCGCAGGATGCGATCCCTTAGCTCAGCATTGCTTCGGGGGATGCATAGCCTGCCATTCAACCGAATCAAACCATCTTCATGTAGCTTGAAGTCGTACTTTTTCTTCTCAAATGTACCATTCTCGATCTTTTGTCTGATTTCGGTTAGGTAAGGGTCGCTCAACTGAGCGTCTCGCACCTCGTCAACCAAGCTAGAAGAAGCGAGTAGCGAATGGAGCGAGTGTGCTCGACGACTCAGGGCGTTGGCTACAATGTTTGCCTTCCCTTCCTTATACTGTAGGTTGATGTCATAATCTGAAAGAAATTCCATCCATCTTCTATGTCTCAAATTCAGTTCTTTCTGTGTGAATACATACTATAAGCTCTTATAGTCGGAGTAGATGGTGATGCTTACCCCATAGAGATAGTGTCGCCATATCTTCAAGGCGAAGACAATGGCTCCTAACTCTAAGTCGTGAGTCGGGTAATTCTCCTCATGCTTTTTCAGCTAGCGGGAGGCATAAGCAACAACCTTGCCATGCTGCATGAGCACGCATCCCATTCCTTTGCCTGATGCATCACAGTATACCTCAAATCCCTCTGTGCCCTCTGGAAGAGTAAGGACGGGCGCTGAGGTCAATGAGTCTTTTAGTTTCTGAAATGATAAACGCACTCGCTTGTCCATACAAACGGTGCATCTTTCTTCATCAGTGTCGTCATGGGCTTAGCGACTTTCGAGAAGTCCTTTACAAATCTCCGGTAGTAACCGGCTAGACCAAGAAAGCTCCGGATGTCGGTAACAGTCTTAGGTCTAGGCCATGATCGTACAGCTTCGATCTTAGAAGGGTCAACTGAGATACCTGCGCTCGAGATGACATGTCCAAGGAATGATACCTGATCAAGCCAGAACTCGCATTTGGAGAACTTCGCATACAGCTGGTTCTCGCGCAGGGTCTCTAGTACTTTCCTCAAATGGGTTTCATGTTCCTCTGCTGATTTGGAGTATACAAGGATGTCGTCGATGAAGACAACAACCGAAGTGTCTAACTGCTCACTGAATAGCCGATTCATGAGGTCCATGAATTTAGCTGGTGCGTTTGACAAACCGAATGGCATCACTGTGAATTCATAGTGGCCATATCTGGTACGGAATGCCGTTTTCTCAATGTCTTGTTCCTTGATAGCAATCTGATGATACCCAGAACGGAGGTCGATCTTGGAGAAGACTGATGCTCCTTTCAGCTGGTCGAATAGGTCGTCGATGCGTGGCAATGGGTATTTATTCTTGACTGTGACCGCATTCAGCTCGCGGTAGTCAATACAAAGCGGAGGCTACCGTCCTTCTTTTTCACAAAGAGGACCGGTGCTCCCCAGGGTGATACGCTCGGGCGTATGAACCCTTTGTCGAGTAGATCACGTAACTGTTCCTTGAGCTCTGTCATTTCAGGGGTGCCATGCGGTACGGTGCCCTAGCAATGGGACCGGTACCTGGCAAAGGTCAATCTCAAATTCCACTGCTCTCGGTGGTGGCATGCCGGGTAGCTCCTTAGGGAATACATCAGGAAATTCGGATACAATGGGTACTTCATCACTGAACTCTGGATCTCTCTCCAGGTCTTGCACATAGCATAGATACACTTCATGGCCCTTTTTGAGCTCCCGGTACATAGCCATAGCAGATATGAGTGTGGTCGAAGGCTCTCTCGGTCTCTGGCGGTAAGATACAGTAACCCCAGAAGGACTCTTGAGCAGCAATCGGTGCTCGGCGCAGAGGATTCTACCCTTGTGCCGTTCCAACCAATTCATTCCGATGATTAAGTCGAATCCCTATCCATTGAACTCGATGAAGGAAATGGGAAACATTTCATTTTTGATTTCGATGGTGGCTGATTGATAATATTTGGTACACTTTACTCGCTCCTTCGATGGGAGAGTAACCATAAAATTCGGTAGCTCATCCGCATCTAGCTTCAACCTCTTCACGAAAGATGGTGATACGAAAGTGTGAGAGGCGCCGGAGTCGAATAACACATTGGCATCAATGCCATTCACTGGGAAGGTTCCCGTTAAGATAGTGCCGCTTCTGCCGGCTTGTGCCTCGGTGAGGATGCTCAGGATACCTTCGGTACCGAGTCCACAACCTATTGGATTCACAATTGATTAAGTATTGATGGTGGACACAAGTGGAATTAAATCAACACTGCTCTTTATTGATAAACCAACCATCATACATACCGTGTCTCTAATACACGTTACTAATACATTACATGATACTTTAAGTTAATACTTTCTAAAGGTAAGGTTCAGGCGTCCTGGTTTCATGTGTGTGGCATTGATTATTGCCGGTGGTGCCGTATTCAACTTGATCTTGTTGATCCCGTGATACAGCATCCTAGAGTTTCCACCCATGATTAGGACATCTCCTGATCTCAATACCAATTTCTGTGCGAGGTCCACACGCTTCTGCTCGCTATACAGGAATACGGCGTCATCACCAATGGACCAAGACACTACGGGCACTCCTTGCTCAAGAGATTCCGCTGTCTCGTCCTTGTCTTGGGGTAACCCAAGTCGTCCTTCTTTCTCGTAGAAGTTGACAATACAGAGGTCCGCTTCAAGTGCGGGGATCGGTTCATGTTCGCATTGTTGTGCAAGTTCTACTGCTTGTGTGACTAGTGTCTGAAATTCTGGAGGTATTGTCGGTGGCGTTGCTCCATCTTGTGTTCGTGTCTCCTGGTATGTCTTGGTATAAGGATTCCAGTCCTTTCCCAAGCACATCATCTTCAGCTTCATCTTCGCTCCACCGGGGAATTCGGGTGTGTAAAATCCTCCTTGACCCGTTCCTAGCTCGTTGCATTGTCGAATGATTGAGATTTGAGCTTCAGGTGTCAGGTATTCCCTTAATAGAATCATACCTGGTCGGATGACCTGACACTGTTCGTTGGTGTAGTAGTGGTTGGTGATGTCGATCTCTTCTTGATTCAGGTTTACCGGTATAGGATAGCAGATACTAAAGCTTCCTATGGTTACAAATTCATCTACGGTGTACTAGTTTAACTACTTCATTTCATGCTCAACATACACTTCTATTCAGTTACTCATGCATTCATTCATACAATTACTCTAATACTTAGTCATGCTTCTCAAGGATTAAGGTTTAGATTATTACCTGGGCCGGACTTAGAACCGGACCCATCACGGTCTATGACATGAAGGACAGGCTGCCTCTGAGGTGCACCCCTCTGAGGTCCCCGGGATCCCTGTCCCTGTGGTGCCTGCTGGGCCGGTGCGTCGC
Organism: Limonium bicolor; assembly: GCA_023374045.1. Taxonomy (NCBI): domain Eukaryota; kingdom Viridiplantae; phylum Streptophyta; class Magnoliopsida; order Caryophyllales; family Plumbaginaceae; genus Limonium; species Limonium bicolor. The sequence continues at coordinate 297,573,203 of CM041777.1, read as the reverse complement.
CAGATGCAACCTCCTTGCTTTCTCTTTGTTTGTAGCCTTGGAAGTTCCTTTTGGCTTTGCATTCTCTGGGCACTTGTTGGCTGTGTGTCCCAGCTTCTGGCAATTGTAGCATTTGATATCTCTCCCATAGCAATTTTTACCAGGATGGTCCTGGTTGCACTTTCTGCACACATAGGTGCGGCCGTCGGAGAAGGTTTTGGCGGTACCGGAGCTAGAACCTGAGGTTAGAGGGTTAGCACATGTGTGCGTGGATATACTAAATATAGTACTTATACGAATACAATTGGATTAGGAATTTACCCTTAGGTGGGTGTGATCTCAGTGGCTTTGCTGCCACCGGTGCAGAGTAACCAAGCTGAAGAAGCTCAACTGGTTTGCCCTGCTCAGCATGGGCACTGCTCTCACCTGGGACTTCTTTTGGGATTGCTGAAAGAAATTCCCCTTCTTCTTTTTCCAGCTCTTCCCCTGGTTCTGCTCCTCAGTACTGGTATTTTTTGTTGTTGGCTTTGCGCTTCAGCGCGGTCTCTTCATCCCTTAATTGGCAAGTGATTTCAACGCGAGAAGCCGCGTGATAACACTCCTGAAATCTCAGGTATTAGCCGGGATTCTTATTAAAGGAAAAAGGAAAGGTTCAAGGAATTCAAGGAATTGAAATGATACTAAGGGTTAACTGGTATTTACCTGAAGGGAGGTAAATCTCGTGTAGCCCATACCGTACCGAAGGCGATGGCTCAGACCGCCATAGAAGCGATCGACCAACACCTGGCCGGTGTATCCTAGATCGGGAAGAAGACGGAGAATGGAGGTAAAGGTTCTGTAGTACTCATCCACAGACATCTTGTCTGTCATCTTCAAGGCATCCAGCTCTAGCCTTTTCTAGTCTTTACATGCTCCGGATAGTACTTAGATCGGAGGAGTGATGCAAAAGACTCCCAATCGAAGGTGGGGTCATTGACGTGCTCGTTCTTGATTAGCTTCCACCAATCCATGGCTGCATCTTTCAGGTAGTAAGCAGCAACTCTAACTCGAACTCCAGCAGGAGCTTCGAGGGTTTCAAAGGCTGTCTCCATCTCGGAGATGTAGGCCTCTAGCTTAGCCGGATCACTCTCGCCCCTAAAGCAAGGAGGGCGGAGTTCCGCTACAGCTTTTACCCAGTTCGCTTCTCTGGGTGGCGGGGGAGGGATTGGCCCCGCTTGAGTTTGCTGGTTCTGTTGGGTTTGTTGCATAGCTTGTATTACTTGCGGTAGCATCTGTGCTACCGTGGCGGCGACGATCTCAGCTATCGTCTGCGCGCCAGTTCCTTCAGAGGCTTCGCCTCTACCTCGGCCTCGGCCTCTTCCTGACATCTGAATATTTAACATCCACATTAGGCTCCGCAAGATATGACTCAAAGGTCTTGGAATTTAAGCAAGGTATCGTTCTTAGGAACGTCAAGGGTATCCGTTGTTCCCAACGGTAGTTCCTAGTTAGGTTTCTAAGCATCCGTCTTAAGACGGTTGAAATCCTAACTCGGTAATCCCTATGCTCGGTACTATGGACATCAGAGCGGAACTACGCTCTGATACCACTTTTTGTAACACCCCAACCGTTAATCCTATGCTTACCGTCTAATCGTCCTGTAATCCTACGAGTTTGCAGCGGAAATACTACTACTTACTACGGCGGGTGAACAATGCCGCTAACCGCCCATACGGCTAGCTAGGCTACTAATACTTACAGTGACGGTCTGATGAACATAGTATACCGAGCTACTAATATAATGCATACTGAATACAAAATAACCTACTTACGTTCTGGATCACCGAGTATTTAAAGTGTATACTTACATCCCAATCAAACTTCCCAAAAGAATGAGTACCTACCAACTACTCATCTATACCATCCACAATCCCTTACAATATCCCAAAAAGGTGTACCCCATGGTACACCGGCTAAACAAAACTTACAGCCGTGTACTACTTAGTACACCATTCATAATTCAATGTTTACAATCCAAAAAGAAGATAAAGAAATAAAGCTAAGTCCTCACATCTTCATCCTTCACGAGTACCTGCGTGTAGTAAAAACATCGCCCCCAGGGGCTCAGCAAAAGCTGCGCATGAACTCCGCATATACCGCGTGCTAGCTAGGGCACGCCGACTATTTGACGTCCACTAAACATGCGATTCATTATTTTCATACATACATGCTTTACATTCAACAATCATGCTCATACAATACATTATACAAATCCAGGCAACAATACAATAACACACATCTTACTTACCTTCACAAGGTTAGCCAATTTATGCATCCGGGTTAATCGGAATGCTATTTACTCTTTTACTCATCATACTTTCTTACTCTTACTATACTTACTTCCATTTACTTTACTTACTCATTCTTACTTACTTGCTTACACTCAAGTTAAGTCGTCGGGACCTCCGGCCCTGGGGACTACTCCGTCCCACCTCCGGGATTTACTTGACTTACCAATCCGGGATGCTACCCATTTAAGGGTTTGGGCCGCGGACCAGCTTAAGAGTCAGGAATTGGAGCCAACCTCTCGTGACTCCGCATCCTCACGCGTGGCCGAAACTATATCGGACTTCTACTCATTCCAATTTAATTACCAATTTAAGTTAGAATGGTTAGCTTGTTAGGAATAAGTTAGAAGTCCAAAGTCAACACATTCGGTCACAGTACATTGCAACATTCATACAAGCATTCATATACATCCATACATTTCATGAATTATACAAACTAAGATTTAAGAAAAATATTCACAACATACAACACTACATTTCACAAGTGTGCATAGTAACTCCGATTCGTGCATTTATCTTATTTGGTGATCAATTAGCACACAACACACAAATCAGAGTAACCAAGATAGCATACGGGGCATGAGGAATTCATACCGTTCACCGTCGTACGTGTTTCCGAACGTCTTCCGGTGTCACAAATCAAGTCCTATTATATACATACAATTGAATGATTAATCTAACTATCATTAGCTTAACTCATACCTACTACGTCCTTATACTTCTTACACTTACACATTACTTACCTATTTTCATTACCTAATATATATATATTATTATTTAAATTAAAATATATTTTTTTTTTGACAGGACCGGACTTGCGACCGACCTTGCAAGTCCGGTCCATTCCAGTAGCTCACATTACGTAAATTTTTCTGCCGACCGAACTTGCAAGTTCGGTCGCAAGTTCGTTCCATTCCAGAAGGTTTCATCGGGGAATTTTTCTGGTCCGACCGAACTTGCAAGTCCGTCGCAAGTCCGGTCGATTCCAGTAGCTTTCTGACGGGAAAATTTTCTGCTCTCCGACCGAACTTACAAGTCCGGTCGCAAGTCCGGTCGATTCCAGTAGCTTTCCCGTCTTTGTAAATCTGGGCTCGACCGAATTTGCAAGTCCGGTCGCAAGTTCGGTCCGGCCCAGTATTTGCATTTTTATTTCTTTTTCAGTCCTCTCTTTTACCCATTACTTCCCCATTGTTCCTACACTTATTCCCACATGTTATAACACTAATTAAACCCCCTAATACACCTAAGTTCATTCATTAACTCTCTACACCATTCTATACTAATTCACTCACATATTTTCCAAGTTTCAACTCAACACTCACACTAGTTTCTTCCCTCTCCCTACATTATGCTACAGATTTTGACAATTACACTCCTCTTCTATATCTCCCTCTTCTAATGTCATTCTCTAGAGCTCCTAGCACATCACAATACATTATCTATCTCTCCCAACTTACTCTCTATCTATCTCAACCAAAATCTGTTACACACTCATTAGTCACCTAGTTCCTAATACACTAAGTGTTCTAATCCTAGGCAAATTTTGCCATAGTCTCCCTTGTATTTTTATACACTCACCACATTGTTTCACACACATATATGATCATCTCACCTGTTTATACACAATATCAATATACCCACTCTCATACACAAGACCCAATACTAAAACACTACACACAAATTCCTGCACTCAACTTCTCATTCCCAATATGTTTTAACAAGTTTTAAAAATTCTTTTAAGGCTTCAAAACTTATATTCTCCTACACATTACACTACCAATACATTACCATTTTACCATACACATTTTCATTTCTAAAAATTTGTTACATACTCATTTACAAAGCTACACAAGGATGAGTGTAATTACCTTGTCCTCTTCTACTAGTTCCATTCTTCTTCTTGCTTCTTCTTCTTTTCCTCTTCCTCTCCTCTTCTCACCGGTTTAGCAAACACAATTTCTCTAACACTACAACCCATTGATATACACATTTCAATACACCATTCTAATACACAATTTAACCCTAACCATTATGTAAGTTCTAATATAGGTTTTAGGGTTTAGAAATTATATTACCTTCCAAGAGTGCAAATGAAGCTTGAGTGGTTCAAGAACAAGATTTCCAACTCCTTCAACAAGCCAAAATCGGCTAGAACACAAGAGACCAAACAAGGGTTTAGTCTAAAATTCGTTTTGCCCTTAAGGCTAGGAAAACAATGGAGTTTTGAGAATATTTTTACCTCAAAAGAACAAGGAGAGGGGGGCCTTCTAATGGTGGTCTTGAAGCTCCAAATGGGACATACCCATAAAAACGAAAATGTTGGTTTTCGAATTTTGAAAGGATGGGAATGTAGCTCTTGATGAGAGGATTCCAATGGTGTAATTTTTATAATTTTTGGGAGAGGTTTGAGGGGGTTACAAGAGGAGAGAAGTAGAGTTTGTGTGAGTTTTGTTTATTTCTCCCATTGGTGTCGGTTTGGAGAAGGAAAGAAATCAGAGAGAGTGAGGAAAAGGGTTTCACGTGAGAGAGGAGGGAATAGGAATAGGAGAGAGAGAATGTGAGAGTGTGGGTAATAAAGTAAGGTGGGGGTTTACTTTATTGTTTTTGTTTGTTTTGTAAATAAGAAGAATTAATAGAGTGTGTGAGAGTGAGAGGGGGAGGAGAGCCCATCGGCTGCACCCAACACACACACACAAATTTTACTTTTTTTTATTTAAAAGTGGACACATAAGTTTGGTCTATTTATGTTTCTACCCCACAACTTCCCGTTTTTGACAGTTTTTACTAATCTCTCGTTTTATTGATTTTATTGGTTCTAAAGCTTCACTAATATTTATTAATGATTATTTAGTTGACCAAAATTGTTACGAGTCTATTTGACCCGCTTAAAGACACGTTTTCCCGGTTACCTCGAAAAACGTGCTTTAAGGTTCGTTAATGTTTTTAATCCGTTTTAAAGGTCCGTTTTCTTCGGGATTGTTTCCCTTATGATTATTTATACTTAATTAAGCTTCTAATTATTTATTAGCCTAATTAATCACTATTTTTAATTACGGGGTATTTCAGCTCCGCACAGCGTCGACATGTCCGAACCATGCAGGTCCGGACACTGGTTCGGACACGTCGGTAAATTCAGCAAACAGAGCTGCATCGACATTGTGTTAAAAGATAAATCAATTTTATCTCTTCACACGCCTCTTCCACCGACTTACCCTTCTTTTTTACCCCATTATCACTATAAATATACCTATAACCCTCCATTAATATCTATCTCATTCCACCCTCACCACCCCCAAACTTATGCCATTTTTCCTCCACAAAATTACCATTATCTCTCCAAAAATCATACATCCCATCTACATAATGTCCACATAAAATCCACACAGCACCTCATCCCATAAAAACATTCCATTTCCATACTGTTATTTTGTCCAACCCTCTGTCCAAAATATTTGCAGTCAAAATAGTGGAGCTGAATTAATTATCTTTTCCAGATGATTTCTTTTAATTCTTATTCTGTCTTCTTTTTAATTATGTTGGCTAAGAGGATATACTCCGGGTGAAGGTTAAATTATAGTTTGTTTAATTACTTTAAATGATAGTTTTGTTAATATGTAATTATATTTTTACCGGTTTAATTAAATACAGTTTGTTATGATTAAGCTTATCTCTCTCCTTTTAATAAATTTCATGAATTTATTAAAATGCTTTACAAGTCTATTTTATCAGATCAGTGATAAATAGACAGGTTAATTAATCGATAAGTCTATGGAAAACTTATTTTGATTAAATAAGTTAGTATTTTCAGATGCAAAATATAATTCCTCGCACTTAATCCGCTTACATGTGTTTTCTCGAATCTAGATTAGACCGAGCAAGTTTGGTAAACGAGTCATTTTGAGTCTATGATTTAGTCCTTAAGATAATAACAGGAATTTTGCAAAACTATTAAAAATAAAACCGGTAGAGATAGCATAATTAATCAGATTATATAAACCTGAACCCAGAGTCCCGTTTAATTTATCTTCCACTCAATTAATTTTATCTGCTATTTTACTTTATAAAAACAAGTCAATTAATTCCCCCTTTTGTGTCAAAGCTTAGGTATTCTATTATTTCACTTAAGTCCCACGGTTCAATACCCGGCCGCTTCTGTCTTACTATACTACTGCGACCGGGATTTGTTTGCAGCTCGACAGATATTTGAGTTATTAATTTCTTTCTCAATTGTTTTAAATACACCAGTTTCAACCACTCACATTATCCTGTCTGCAAAATGGCGCCGTTGCCGGGGACTTGATTTATTCTAGTCCCTAAGCCCGGATAATTCACTTGATATATTTTAATATTTTGTTTATACTATTTTGTTTGTTGTTTATTTTATTTCTACTAATTTCTGTCATTTAATTATTCCAGCAATTTAATATCTTATTAATTACAGTCATTATTTTTCCATTCATTTAAAGTTTCTGTCACTTATTTTCCAGTTATTTAAATTTCCCTTGTCCTTTAAATCCAGTAATCTAATTTCTGTCATTTAAATTCTATCATTTAAATTTTGTCATTTAAATATTCTGTCATTTTATTTTATGTCATTTAAATTCAGTCAATAATCAAGTACTTTATTTAATTGTCATTATGTTAAGTTCTTTATTTTCTAGTCATTTAAATTACTGTTATTTAAATTCCCTTGTCATTTAAATTCCAGCAATTAATTCTGCCCTTTTTCTTTATTTAATTTTATTATTTACTTAAACTGCATTTATTTTATTCCTTTTTGTTTATTTATTTTCGGTCTATTTACACTTGTTAAAAAAAGTAGTCTTATTTTATTTATTGAATTATTTCTTTTTAGTTGTTTAAATTTCCCCTCCCTATTTCTTTCCATTTCTATTTATTTTATCACATCACAAGTTTTCTTTTGCTGTTTTGAGTGGTGAATGCCTATTACCAGGTCACACAGCCTTCCGGACAGTATTAACAATCATACAGTTAGCTACATTCCTGAGATCGAGAGAGAACTTTTCTGCGCACTTTAAGGCAGAAACGATCCCAACAAAACATAACCACCACGGTGATTGAATCTAACCCGGAAGCAGATATGGCATCTTCACCAACTACAGTTCGTAACATCAACAGGCCATCTAATCAAGGACAACAGCCCGCCATCATCCTTCCCCACCTTACCCAATCCGAATATGATGAGTGGCAAAAGCTGAAGCCATATCATCAGATCCGATGAGTAAAGGAGTTAGGCATGTTCGATGGCTCTAGTCCTGACGAAGCTCTGTTGCATGTCACCAAGTTTCTGCAACATGCCAACAGTCTAACTGCGACCAACGCAGTACTCCAATACGCGAGACTGTCCTTGTTCCCTCACAGCCTGACGGGAAATGCGAGTAAATTGTACCACATTACACCAAGTACCATTGGTACTTGGGATGAAATGGCCACCAAGTTCTACGACAAGTTCCTGCCCCCAAGCCGTACGTTAGAAATGATTGCTGAGATCTACAATTTCAAGCAGCCAGGGTCAGAAAACATCTGCGAAACTTGGGACCGTTTCAAAGGACTACTGCTGACGTGTCCTCACCATGGTCTCACAAAAGAACAATTATATCAATTGTTCTACAAAGGCTTAATCAATCAATGCAAACAATAGTACTCCCCTCTTTAGGTGCTTATTATTGAAAAAAAGCCAGGGGAACAGTTTTGAATGGGATAGAGTCCCTCTGTGAAGAGATCAGAGACTGGGCCACAGGTGGATCAAGAGGAGGCACACCAGGTTTATAACACGTAGGAGAAAGTGACAATAAGTTTGACAGCTGATGAAAAGCCACGAGGAACTCATGGAAAGCAATGCGCAGCAGGCGACAAAGGTAAGCACCCTGTAGAAAGTAGTTGAGCAGATGGCCATGAATTCCTACCCCCAACAAGCAAAGTTGATGACTTCTCGATCATCCCCCCACCGGGTTATGCTCCTATATCTCTATCTTCTCCTGATTTATCTTGTACGCAATGTGGTGGCCACACGATTATGAACAATGCCCCAGTTACAAGAATTAAAAGCAGTAGAGGAAGTAAACTATGTTGGCAACAATTTAGGGTACAGGCAACCATGGCAACGTAACATGCACCCCAATCTTCGCTACTCAAATACCGACAATATCCAAAACCCACATACACTCCAACCATCTCAAAATTTCAGACCTCAGTCCAATTTTCAAGGAGGCCAAAGGCTGTATCAGCAACCACCTTATGGCAATGATGCTTCTTCAAGCCGACCGACTCAACCTCTTTCGAATCCCGAATCTGAAATGTCCCAAATGCAAGAGATGTTTAAAGCAATGATGGGTAAGTCCCGAGACACACAAGAGGAGGTCGCAGCCCTTCGCAAAGACCAAAAATCCTTACAATCCCAAATTCAACAACTTCTCACCCAACAAAGGCCTCTTGGTCAACTCCCTTCACAAACTAACCCCAATCCAAGAGAGCACGCAAATTCAATCCTTGTAGAAGATGACACCTTCCAATCAACAAACTTGAGTGCAATCTCCCTAAGGAGTGGAAGAGAGCTTACTACCAGAAAAGAAAAGGAAAGCCAAGAAGAGGCCAGCATCAATGATGAGAACACAACCAATCCAACCTCATCTCCCCCAGAAATCCAAGTTCCTATTCCTTCTACTCCATCTCCATCTCGAATAACTATCGACATTCCATCTTCCTCTCCTAAAAACATTGAACTCCCATTTCCCAACAGGATGAAGAAGAAGCATCTAGATGACCAGTTTGCCAAATTCTTAAACATTTTCAAGAAACTGACTCTCGATATCCCTCTAATCGACGCTTTGCAAGAGATGCCCAACTACGCCACGTTTCTAAAGGATCTCTTAACAAAGAAAAAGAAGAAAGCTGGAAAATAAACAGTTCACCTCACGGAGGAATGCTCTGCTACCCTTCTTTGAGCACTCCCTCCCAAACAAACAGATCTGGGAAATCCCATTATCCCGTGTTTTATAGGTGGAGTGGACTGTGGAAGCGGCTTATACGACCTGGGAGCTAGTATAAATATCATGCCCTACGCCACCTTCTTGAAAGTAAGAGGGGGGAGAAGCAACCGGTTCCATTCAAACTACAACTAGCCGACAGACAGGAGATCAAGCCAATGGGAATAGTCTGAGATCGGGTGGTCAGAGTGGATCGCTTTATCTTTCCAGCTGACTTCGTCATTTTAGAAATGGACGACGATGTTGAGGTTCCCCTAATCTTAGGTCGACCATTTCTGAGTACTGCCAAAGCCATTATTGATGACCACGACGGAAAAATCACTTTGCAATATGAGGATGAAAAGATCGAATTTGATATAAAGAAAATGATGAAGAAAAGCTCTAGCTTTCTTCATCACGCTAAGACAGTAGGCTTAATAGATGATGATGAGGAGGAAGGCGATCTTTCTACAGATGAAGACATATATTCCCTATCCTCTTTCCCAAGTGCTGAAACTGAACCGCTGGAGCAAGTATTAGTTACTTCTCTGGAAGAAAAAGTGGAAGATCCGGAAGTTAACGCCATGTTGGCGTCTGTGGAGAAAGGAAGGGCAGGTTATCAAGCCTACCGCCCTACAATCGAAAGACTTGACAGAAAACCACAAAAATCTATTCCCTCAATAGAACAGCCACCAGAGCTCGAGCTTAAGGAGCTACCTTCTAAACTTAAGTATGTCTTTTTAGCTGAAAATGATCATTTGCCCGTCATTATTTCCTCTTCTCTGAATTCCGGGCAGGAAACTAGGTTACTTGAGGTGTTGAAGAAGCACAAAACAGCAATCGGGTAGACTATTGCTGACATTAAAGGAATTGACCCCTCCTACTGCACGCACCACATCTATATGGAGGACAATTACAAGTCTATCAGGCAGCCCCAACATCGGCTTAACCCAAACCTGAAGGAGGTAGTTAAGAAGGAAGTTTTAAAACTCCTAGACGCAGACATCATATATCCCGTATCTGACAGTCCGTGGGTAAGTCCTGTACAAGTTGTCCCGAAGAAGGGAGGCATCGAAGCTGTAATGAATGACAAAGGAGAGGCTGTTCCTAAAAGGAAAATTACTGGTTGGTGCATGTGCATAGACTATAGGCGCTTAAACTCTGCAACTAGGAAGGATCACTTCCCTCTCCCTTTGTTGATCAGATGTTAGAAAGATTGGCAGGACAGGAGTATTATTGTTTCTTAGATGGTTTTCAGGGTACTTCCAGATTCCTATTGCGCCAGAGGACCAAGACAAGACAACTTTCACTTGTCCTTATGGTACCTTTGTGTATAGAAGAATGCCCTTTGGACTGTGCAGTGCTCCTGCCACCTTTCAGCGTTGTATGCAGGCGATCTTCGCAGACTTCATCGAGCAGAGCATTGAGGTGTTTATGGATGATTTTTCTGTTTATGGATCTAGTTTTGATGTTTGCTTGGCGCAGCTTGATCTAATTCTTGGCCGATGTGAGGAGACAAATCTGGTTCTCAACTGGGAGAAGTGCCACTTTATGGTCAAGGATGGGATTGTGCTCGGTCACATAATATCTGCTAAGGGGATTGAGGTAGATCAAGCCAAGGTGGAGGTAATAGAGAAATTGCCAAAACCTACTTGTGTGAAAGAAGTAAGAGCTTTCTTAGGGCATGCAGGATTTTATAGACGGTTTATTCAGGATTTTTCTAAAATTGCAAAACGATTAACTGACCTGCTTCTGAAAGAGGCCCCATTTGTTTTTTCTGATGGTTGCGTATCTTTTGATTTGATTAAACAAAAATTGGTAGCTGCACCCATTGTTGTTTCACCTGACTGGTCATTACCCTTTGAGATTATGTGTGATGCCAGTGATTTTGCAGCAGGGGCAGCTCTGTGCCAAAGGAAAGACAAGATTCTACGAGTTATTGCTTATGCGAGCAAAACTCTAGACAATGCTCAAAGAAACTACACAACCACCGAGAAAGAGCTCCTGGCAGTGGTCTTCTCCTTAGATAAATTCAGATCATATTTATGGGGGAAGTAAAGTGATTATTCACACTGACCACTCTGCTCTTAAATATTTGTTTATTAAGAAAGAGGCCAAACCACGCTTGCTACGTTGGATTCTCTTGTTACAGGAATTTGACATTGATGTTAGGGATACAAGTGGTAAATTAAATGTTGTGGCTGACCATCTGTCTCGGTTGGTAGTTCCTGATGATGGTGTACCAATTCATGAATTTTTTCCAGATGAGACTGTTTTTGTTTTGCATACGGTGCACGAGCCTTGGTATGCTGACCTAGCCAATTATCTTGTTTCTGGGGTGGTACCTCATGACTTTTCCTATGCTCAAAAGAAGAAATTTTTATCTCACGCTAAGCATTATATCTGGGAAGACCCTTTTCTCTTTCGAGTTTGTGCAGATAGTATAATTCGTAGGTGTCTCCCAGATGATGAAGTACCCAGTGTTCTAGAGTTTTGTCATTCAAGAGAAGCTAGAGGCCATCATGGATCTCATAGGACGGCAACTAAAGTTTTTGGAATCCGGATTTTATTGGCCCACACTACATAAAGATTGCCAAGCCTTTGTGGCCAGTTGTGATAGTTGTCAATGCATGGGAAATACTTCTAGGCGACATGAGATGCCTCAGCAAGGCATTTTAGAGGTCGAAACTTTTTACTGCTGGGGAATAGATTTTATGGGACCATTCCCCTCTTCGTAAGGATTCCAATATATTCTGGTGGCAGTGGACTACGTATCCAAGTGGGTTGAAGCAATTCCTTGCCAACATGCTGATTCAAAGACAGTGGTAAAATTCTTAAAGAAGCATATCTTTACCCGCTTTGGAGTCCCTAGAGCCATTATAAGTGATGGAGGCACACACTTCTGCAATCGAAGCATTGATGCATTGATGACTAAGTATGGGGTGCACTACAAAGTTGCCCTTGCTTACCATCCCCAGACGAATGGGCAAGCAGAAGTGTCCAATAGGGAGTTAAAGTGGATACTCCAAAAGACGGTGCACTCCTCCAGAAAAGATTGGGCTTTAAAACTGGATGATGCTCTTTGGGCCTATCGCATAGCATATAAAAACCCCATTGGTATGTCACCTTTTAAATTGGTTTATGGAAAGGCATGCCATCTCCATGTGGAGCTTGAGCACAAGGCTTATTGGGCTATCAAGGCCTTAAATTTGATATGTCTGCTGCGGGTGAGAAAAGGAAGTTGCAACTCTCTGAGTTAGAAGAGCTGAGGGATCAAGCTTACCATAATGCTAAAATTTATAAGGAACGAACCAAGAAGTTCCATGACAAGCTGATCCTCAAGAGAGACTTCAAAGTAGGTGACTTGGTTCTCCTCTATAATTTACGATTGAAGCTTTTCCCTGGGAAGCTCAAATCTCATTGGGCTGTCCTTTCCGTATTGTTGGTGTGACCTCATATGGTGCCTTTGAACTACAAAACAAGAAGGGTGACACTTTCAAAGTTAATGGGGCCCGTCTAAAGAGGTATACTTGTCCTACTGATATTTCAACTGACTTGTTAAGAATTTCTTTTGTCCAGGAACAGCATGACACTTCTACTCCTGTTTTGAAACCGGCACTATCTAAGAAGAAATCTCTCCCATGGAGAGTTCAACATAAACTCAAGCAGCTACGCAACTTGACTATAGGATGTTGTGGGACCCCAACCCACAACTCCTCACATACAGACTGAAATTATGGGCGTCTAGCTAAGGACGTTAAAAACGAGTAGCTAACTGGGAGGCAACCCAGTGTTTATCAGGTATTTTAAATATTATTTTTAATATAAATATTTTAATTTATTGTATTTTAATTTTTGAGTATTTATTCTATCTTATTTTCATAAGTTAAAGTGTAAAAAAAATACATTTGGCCTGTCTGAACCAGCCGGTTCGGACGCTGGTTCGGACAAGACGCATTTCCGAATTTAAAACCATCCAAATCGGTTTTATCAGTATAATTCTCCCAAAACACAAAAACGAGACGAGCAGCACAAAATCGCCTCAATCTTCCTTTGCTTCTAAATTCTTCATTACTCCACCAAATCAAGCAAGGTTGGTACCGAAATCTTCGTTTTTCAATTCTCTACATTTCTATAGCAACAAATCCACAAACCATCAACCACACAAGGAGAAATCAGCATCTGAAATTACGAACCCTAGATTTACGTTTTCTCAAGATTCAAGCTTGTTCTTGGGTTTTTGTTATCGATTTCTTCTTCTACAATCATCCTATACTCCCACAAGGTAAATTCTACACTTTTTACACTCAATTTTGGTGTTTTTGATTGAATTCCAAATTGAGGTGTAATAGTTACGAAAATGGTATTGTTATATTTGCATTTTTCGGTTCTGTAATGCCTTGTGGTTATAATTTATCGGTTTTATGATTGTACAATGTTGTGAGTGGATTAGTTTGATGACGATATTGCATTGACTTGTTTATTGATTGAATTTAGTAGTGGAGAATTGAATATTTTTCGGGGAGATTCTGTCGAAATTTTGGTAAAATTTGTGGATATGTATATATTTATGTTAGCATTTCATACTATTTTTCTACCTGTTTTTTGTTGTTACTAAATATGTATTAAGCAGGATGTTGAGAAAATTTACTGGTCTTTCAAAGAAGGGTAAAAGCACTGCTGCTAGTTCCAGTCAGGCACCCCCACCGGGTTTTATATCTCAACAAGCAGCAGATTGGTTCAATCTTGAGTGCGAAATTGAACCTGAACGATCTGTCGCACCGGAGTTACAGCACCAGCTTGGGTTACCCGAGCTTCTGGCTGCGCATGGGTGGGTGAAGCTATTAGACATGGGTGGTTTATTCTACCCACGTGAGGTACGGGTTTTCTATGTGAATTCCCGTATTTAAGAAGGCACCATCCGCTCCACGGTCCAAGAGAGGGACATCGTCATTCGAGTGGAGGACATTGCTACATACTAGGGATTCCTTACCCTGCTCCTCCTATGAGTGAGGACGATGATCTGCTGCAGCTATACAATGAGTTTCAGAACGCCGCGGACGACATTACAGTGCGCTTTTACTTCAGGCACCGCGCAGACGAAGAGGGGATGACCAGTCTAAGCAGGTCATCCCAGCTGATCTACTACAGGACCCTCGCGAGTGAGTCCTGTTCGTGCTTCTGGTGGCCAATGTCACGCCACGACACACTTCTGACCTCAACCAGACCAACTGCTATCTTCTCCAGGCAGTCATGAACTCTTCTTTTGCTGGAGCTTCTACACTCTTATATCTACCTCAGCTTTTACAGCAGCATCTGCGCTACACCATCGAGCACAAGGACCGTCACAGGCTTGGATTCCCTGTTATGATCTGCCACTTCCTCAGGCAGCAGGGAGTGATCTTGGCTGAGGAGGGTCGTTCCACTTCCAGGTCACCCATTGACATGGGCACCATGAAGAGGATGAGATTTGACTTTGATGGAACGACGTGGACTAAGAAGGTGGCTCCGCGTACTTAGAAACAGGTAGAGAGATGTTGGAGAGGGACCATCAGAGCCAGTCCCTACTTCCACTACAGCAGAGGAGCAGCAGTATGCGGCATTCCCAGGACCCAAGAGCGAGTATGTGACCTGGGATGAGCTAGAGCGCGACAGCAGCAGATGGAGCAGTCGTTCCGAGCTGAGATCAGCCTCCTTCGGGAGCAGGCGCGCCGATTGCAGGATGATTATGAGTCCCTGCTTCGTGACTTCCAGCAGTGGCATGCTTACTACCCGCCACCTGAGTGATTTTATGCCAATTATTTTCTCTCTTTTGTTTTTCCTTTCATACTTTGTTATTTAATTAATGTATCGCTAACATTTGACAGTTTTCTGTTTATTTGGTTTGTTTCAGTTTACACACTATCTTTATTATATACTAGCATCTGTTTCTTTTAAACGTTTCAATAAGACTTTCCATCTGCAAAGTTGGGCACTTGCCTAACGCAAGTGTGAGGAACATTTCCCCCGCCAAAAGCCTTAAGTGTGAGGAAGGGTTGCTTCCTCAATCCAAGGATATAAGGGGAGTTCTTTGTTTTAATTTACGCAATATTTAAATTATGTTAAGTTCGTTTTACTCCTTTTACTTGATTTATCTCTATTGCAATACATGACCAATATCCTCCATGAGTTTCACACATTTTGAAACGTCTTCTTACTTGAAAAATTTTTTTGAACAAATGAGGATATTGTTCCTCTTAAGTGTGAGGAAGTTAGACCTTTCCCTAAAAATGTGCCAGTAGTATTTTTAATACGTATAGACATTAGATTTAAGGGTAAAAATATTTTGTAGATAAATCAAACATGGTAAGCAACTTTAAGATTAATTTTGCTCATAATTGTTAGCTTTTATGGTTTCATTATAAAAATTATTTTGTGTGTAAGCTAATTATGAAGTCTGAACTGGTTTAACTCGGTACCTTTGGAATGAAATGAAAGTTTGGAATGGAAGAAATAAGGCAAGTACTCCTCTGATCTAGTATTTTGTTTAAACTGAAACGGGCCTCTTCCATTCGGTTATTTAGTCCTTGGGGTGCTTCATCACCCATTTATCTAAGATCTTTTTATCTAGGATAAAAGACCAAAAACTGTTACAAGAATGGAGAGAAAAGTCTGTAGGGTTAAAATAAATATGCAAGCAGTGCTATTAAAGCTAAAAAAAGAGCTTAAACTTATTTAGATCATGAGTATGTGGTGTTGAAAGGTACTGTGGAATAAGGCAATACTTCACACCCCTTGTCATTTCTGGGTTTTAAGGAAAGAAATGGTGGAAAGATCCCGAGTTAATCTGTGTTCATTCTTGATGATTTAACATCTCCAAATATTTGGTTTGAAGAGCTTGTTTCCACTAAAAAGAAAAAGAAACATACAGTTATGAGCAAGGTTAAATCTTAGGATTGTTATTATGTTTGATTCCCTTCTATGTTTGTTTTAACCCAAAGATTTAATTCTATGGCATTTCTCACGAGCTTAATTCTGTATTTTGCTAGAGGACAAGAAAAAGCTAAGTGTGAGGAAGTTTGATAAGTGCAAAATATATAGACTTTTAGGGTTTAAATACTTTATGAATTGTAATATCTGAAACACATGTTTCCCACTTATTATGCATTTTTTCCTAAGATTTATGTTTTGACATGACACTAATGCATTGTTATATGTTCAATGTAGGAAAAAAGTCATGTAATTGAGTAGATTTATTCATGAGGATTCCAATGCAACAAACGGGGATTAAATCGGAGCTCAAACGAAGATTTTAGAGGGAAAAGAGTTTCTCATCCAGACCTGTGTCCGGACAAGCTGGTCCGGACGCAACACGTGGAAGCAAGCTCCGCACAGCGTCGACATGTCCAAACCATGCAGGTCCGGACACTGGTTCGGACATGTCGGTAAATTCAGCAAATAAAGCTGCATCGACATGGTGTGAAAAGATAAATCAATTTCACACGCCTCTTCCACCGACGTACCCTTCTTTTTTACCCCATTATCACTATAAATATACCTATAACCCTCCATAATATCTATCTCATTCACCCCCAAACTTATGCCATTTTTCCTCCACAAAATTACCATTATCTCTCCAAAAATCATACATCCCATCTACATAATGTCCACATAAAATCCACACAGCACCTCATCCATAAAAACATTCCATTTCCATACCGTTATTTGTCCAACCTCTGTCCAAAATATTAGCAGTCAAAATAGTGGAGCTGAATTAATTATCTTTTCCAGATGATTTCTTTTACTTCTTATTCTGTCTTCTTTTTAATTATGTTGGGCTAAGAGGATATACTCCGGGTGAAGGTTAAATTATAGTTTGTTTAATTATGTGATCTATATTTTTACCAGTTTAATTAAATACAGTTTGTTAGGATTAAAGCTTATCTCTCGCCTTTTTAAAAAATTTCATGAATTTATTAAAATGCTTTACAAAGTCTATTTGATCAGATCAGTGATAAATAGACAGGTTAATTAATCGATAAATCTGTGGAAAACTTATTTTGATTAAATAAGTTAGTATTTTCAGATGCAAAATATAATTCCTCGCACTTAATCCGTTTACATGTGTTTTGCTCGAATCTAGATTAGACCGAGCATGTTCTGGTAAACGAGTCCTTTTGAGTCTATGATTTTGTAACACCCCGTCCAAAGCCAATCGTAGTTATCGCAAACTTAACACTTGATCAAAAGAAACGACACAGCAGAAATAACAAACACCGGGACCTTGCCACGGTCTGATCATTAGAATATACCGAACCTTACCGATTTACAACACTTATCCAAATACACAACCGACCATAATACTATCTACCAAAATACCGCCAACAAAATACCACCAACCAAATACCGCCAACCAAAATACCACCAACCAAATACCGCCAACCAAAATACCACCAACCAACCGAGTTAAGTATCTAAGTCATAGTCACAAACTTACATCAGTTTAAATATAAACAGACGGGCGCACATGCGCAACCCGTGCTCGAAAATAAGTAACCCATCCTAAGTCTAACCGCTCCTACTCTCGTGGTGTGACTTCATGGGTCTCTTACTTGCAAGTGTAAAAACAGCCCCCAAAGGGGGTCAGCACGAATGCTGGTACGACCCTCTCATGGCCCCCAAGCTAACGGGGCTACGACGACTAATTGTCGATAGCATGGAGATTGATTAGATACACAAACATAATATCAAGTGCAATAAATTAACCAAGCACAAATGAACATACATAGTTCACACACAAATGAACGACTCAAGTGTTCCCTTAACAGGTGGGTTAGTATTAACCTCCTCCAGATCTGATTCCCTTATCCTCAGTTCCTTAACTTACCTCAGTCTTAACCTTATCTTAACCTCAGTATACAAACCGTTCCTAGAATGTAAATGGTTGTAGCTTAATCTTAAACTTAGGATTTAGGTGATCCTACCGCACCATCTTAATGCCACCTACCTTGGACGGGAGTCCAGTGTAGCTGAGCCGGCAACCGACCCTAGGCAACAAGTCCGAAGACAAGTCCTTAAGCGGAGGGCGGATCTGATTCAGATACCGACTCCTTTCCTTAGCATGCATGACCGGAGTCAGTCCCGGGTTCCTCACTCCCCCCTTAAGTTCCAGTTAGTGAAAATCTTATAAACCATGTGTTAGTTAAACCTTAATGGGTATTAACCAACAGATACCAATACTTAACTCCTTTTCTTAACTTAATAAGTACTAAACTCAGTTAGTAACAATCTCAAGTCTCGTGGGTTAGTGTAAAGAAAACACATTCACAACGAGAATAAGTATAACCGGTTGCATGCTTTATCGTATCTTAGTCATAGCAAATAAACAGATAGCACACAAGCCGAGGGACACCTCGTTAGCAAGCAGGTCACAAGAAAGACTGTACCGTTCACCGTCGACTGTCGTTTGTTTAACCTTCTCCGGGGTCCCAATTCACAAACCTAAAACATTCATTCATTTTTAGGCCATTAGTTATTTGCACCTTACTTAACTCACTTAGTCCCTAAAGATTCCCATTCGATACCCTCTTAAGTCTTTACCACTTAACCTTATAAACTTAACTTTAAACTTAAGGTTTATACTTAACTTAACTTAATCCCTTAGGTTCTTAGGTTCCTAATCATTATTACCCTGCCAATGGCATACCTTATAACCAGATAACATCTTTAGAATTAAAGTTTCTCTTTTTTTTGTTTTTGGCTCTACCGACCTTACCGACTGACCTTACCCAAGGTCGGTCCATTCCAGAACATATTTCTGTTTGAAATTTTACCCCGACCGACCTTGCAAGTCCTGTCCCCAAGGTCGGTCCATTCCCGAGAGTTTCCCCGTGGGAAATTTAAGCCCGGCCGACCTTGCCAAGGTCGGTCGATTCCAGAGGCCAATTCCCGTACAAAATTCTAGGCATGACCGACCTTGTAAGTCCGGTCCCCAAGGTCGGTCCATTCCAGAGACTCTTTCCGGTAGGTAAACTGAGCTCGACCGACCTTGCAGGTCCGGTCCCTAAGGTCGGTCGGCTCCTGAACATTGTTTTTAAATTCCCATTTGACTCCAAACTTCACCCCATATATCCTAGTATGTTCTAACCTCCTTTGGGCACTTCAAATACACCTTAAGCTCTCCACTAAACTCATTAAATCCCTCACCAATATCCACCTTAGTCATTATGCATTTTCCTTATAATAATGCCAACACTTGTAATGTTTTCCACTAGGTTTCGAAGTGGTGGTTCATACCTATTATAACCACTATGCCAAATGCTTCCTCACCACTATAACATCATCTCCCAAGCATCTTTCACCATCTAAAATTCCTTTATGCAACTACTTAAAGTTCCTTCACAAGTTATGCCTCCTTCTTTCAACACATTATTTGCTCTTTACTTGTTCACCAATATTTGCCTAAGTCCTAAATGCACAAGTATATCCCAAGACATTCATTTGCTTCCTAAATCCTCCATGGTGATGCCTAAGTCATTATAACTCATTAAAACACCTTAAACTCACCCTTTTTCATCAAAACAACCCCTAAAGTTTCCTAGTACTACCTTAGTCATGAAATTTCCTTAGAACGTCTTAAACACTTAGGTTCTTCACTAAATTTTGCCATGGGTTGTCTAGTATATTGTTACACCAAAACATTTAGTTTTTCACCATTAAATAGCTATCAACATTCAAATTCTCATTAAACCTCCTTAGCACACATCATACACCACAACTACACTACATCACAATATAGTGCATAAACTTAAATTGCTTGGCACTTAGGCCCTTAAATAACTTGGCTCTTAGGCCCTTAAATGCATAAATCTTAAACACTGAATTTCCTCAATATATATAGCCTTTGACCTGCAAATACACACAACAAGGCTCCCAGTGCAATTTAAATGTTCTTATAATTCACCTTGACATTCTTAAACTATCTCCTTTTCTCATTTGCTCCTTAGTCACAAGTTCACAAGTATAGTCATTGTTTCTCCTAGGTTTTATAGTTCTTTCCCAATGTAAACTCTACACTAAACTCATCACCTATCTAAATCCCATCCCCTTAAACAATAAAACACCTTAAGGTAAGTAATTTACCTTGTTCTTTTACAAGCTCCCAAACTTTCCTCCTTAGCCTTTTCCTTGTACAATCTCGGTCACCACTCAAACTCTTTTTGCCAATGTTCTAACCATTATCCAATGACTCTAATGAGTGCTAGATAATACATTAACCTTAAGGAACAAACCCTAGGTTAAAAATGTGTTTTACGGTATTAAATTGATTGTTTTACCTTGGTTCTCAAGACAAGCTTGGATATGAGTAAAGAAGGACCTCCTTTATCCTTTGGAGAGTAGGAAAACAAGCTAGAACAAGGCATAAAAATGGAACCCCATAAGTATAGATTTTCGGTTATGGAGAAAAATGGTGGGAACTTAGATTTTCTTACATATTCTTTACCTTAAGAGAAAGGAGAAGCTAATGGAGTCTCCAAGCTTGAGTTTCCTCCTCTAATGGCGGTTTGCCTTGGCTCCAAAATGAGGTTCTTGAAGTTTTGAAAAGATAGGAAGAAGGAGCTGGAGCTAACTAAGAAGAATATGTGTTTAGTTTTGATTTTAGAGCTAAAATGAGTAAGTAATGGTCAAGAGGAGATGGAGCTAGCATGGAGCTGCTTGTTTACGTGAGGAAGAAGGGAGAGAGCAAGAGAAGCCGATGGAGAAGATGAAGAATGAAGAAAGGAGGAGAGAGGGAAGCTAAAGTAAGATTTTATTTAAAGGTAAATAGTACTATTTGCCTTATCTCTTCTTTTTTTCTTTATTTGATGAGTCAAGTGGTGACTCCCCACATCAAAACCGGCCACCCCCTTAATAAACAAGATATTTATGATCTTGATTGACCAATTAATTAGCTTATATTGACTTAATGCTAAACTAGTCCAATTTGAGCACTATTCACAAATTAGTGCACATATTTGTGAAATTTTTGATTTCCCATTGATTTAGACTTCCTAATGTGATACTAATTAGTACACAAGTTAATTAAGGAGTAATAATGGGCATTTAGCCACTTAAAAACCCTTTCTAAGACAATTTTTCAAAAATGTGCTTTAAGAGTCCTTAAAGCACAATTTGTGTTTTGACTTGTTTTTGAGCTTGGTTTTCTTTGGTAATTGACTTAAAATGACCCTTAGGATATTACTAAGGTCTAAGAATGATATTTGGGTGCTCACCCAAGTCTCTCCAAGCTTAGAGCACGTTTTATGCTTAAACTGCTCTTTTGGTTTCCTTATGTTTTCTTTGATTAAAATGTTTTCTTAATGTTTCTAAGGCATTCTTTAGCCTTCTTATACCTTAGTTTATCATTTAAATACCATATCTAGGTTTGGGGTATTTCAATCTACCCCCCTTAAAAGAACTTGTCCTCAAAGTTCACACATGTACTTAGGCTTTGTTCTGGACCTAGCTTCTCTAGGTAGATTATTGTTGAAAGCTCCTCAAACTAGCGTAGTCTAAGGAGATTGTCCAGTTGTCAAATATAATAATCTACCCTAGATTAATGCCACATTTTGATTTGAGAACGGGGCCTTAATCATTCACGGTACTTAATTTCTTAATCTTAACACCACATCTTATATTCTCATTCACACATCTCAAGACTCAAAGGTCTACCACAAATACAATACATAAGTATTATACATATCTCAAACTTATCACCAAAGTGTAACAACTTACACGAAATCACATCTTACACAACCAAACAAACGACAAACATGTTTGTTTCCTAACTCAAAAGCGAGGAAGCTCTACCCCCCTAAAAAGGGGTACGCCCTGTACCCTATACAGACGATCTAGTCAGGAAACAAAGAAGGGTACTTTGCCCTCATCTTATCCTCTAATTCCCACGTGGCCTCCTCGACATCCTGGTTAGACCAGAGAACCTTCATCAGTCGCACTGACTTATGGCGAGTGTCCCTAGTCTTACTATCCAAGATTCTCTGAGGGACCTCCACTGATCTCATATTCGGTTCTAATGTCAACCTCTCAGGTTCTAACACATGGGAGGGGTGGTGCATGTATTTCTTTAGCTGTGAAACATGAAAAACATCATGCACTTTACCCAATTCAGCAGGTAAATTCAACCTGTAAGCAACCGGGCCCACCCGCTCCGTAATCTCATAAGGACCAACAAACTTCGGGCTTAATTTGCCCTTCTGCCCAAATCTGAATACACCCTTCATCGGTGAAACTCGCAGAAATACCCGGTCGCCCACTGTGAACTCCAGGTCTCGTCGTCGAACATCAGCATACGACTTCTGCCTATCTTGAGCAGCTTTCATGTTCTCCCTGATTTGCTGAACTTCAGCCTTAACTTGTTCTAGATATAATAATGACCGTCTCACTCGACTCAACCCAGTAGAGCGGTGTACGACATGGTCTACCGTACAACGCTTGAAAAGGTGTCATCTTGATCGAAGCGTGATAGCTGTTGTTGTATGAAAACTCGATCAGATGTAATTTGTCAATCCAACTGCCCTGGAAGTCTAAGGCACATGCCCTCAGCATGTCCTCGAGTGTCTGAATCGTACGCTTAGTCTGACCATCTGTCTGAGGATGGAACGCGGTACTCAGCTTCAGTTCTGTACCCAACGCTTCTCTAGTAGCTCTCCAGTACCTCAAAAGGAATCTGGTATCTCTATCTGACACTATGGTCTTCGGTATCCCGTGATGTCTCATGATTTCTCTCTCAAACAACTCAGCTAATCTGGTCACCTTCCAAGTATCCTTCATCGGTATGAATCGGGCTACTTTGGTAAGGCGATCCATCACCACCCATATCATGTTGAGACCTCCCCTAGTAGGTGGGAGTCCAACTACAAAGTCCATGGAGATATCATGGAACTTCCACTCCGGAACTGGCATCAACTGTACCATTCGCCCGGTCGTCGGTGCTCGAATTTCACCTTCTGGCATGTGAGACACCTCAAGACGAACTCGGTAACATCTGTCTTCATCCCCGACCACCAGAAGTATCTCTTCATGTCTTTATACATCTTAGAGGCTCCCGGATGGATGGAAACTGAAGAACAGTGTGATTCCCTAAGTATACGGTCTTTCAGATCCGTGTTGCCCCGTGGTATGCATAACCTGCCCTTAAGTTTGATCAGATCATCGTCGTAAAGTCTGAAGTCATATTTCTGACTTTCAAAGGTACCATCTGTCAGCTTCTGCCTGACCTCCCTCATATACTCATCTGTCCTCTGAGCCTCTCGCACCTCATCAACCAAGCTGGAGAAAGAAACTAGCGAATGGAGTGAGTGTGCTCGACGACTCAGGGTGTCCGCTACAACATTGGCCTTCCCCTCTTTGTATTGGAGGTCAATGTCATAGTCTTTCAGAAATTCTAACCATCTCCTTTGTCTGAGATTCAACTCCTTCTGAGTGAATATATATTTCAAGCTCTTGTGATCGGTATAAATCGTCACACTAACCCCGTATAAGTAGTGGCGCCATATCTTCAAAGCGAAGACTACAATCCCAACTCTAAATCATGTGTGAGGTAGGTCTCATGTCTTTCTTCAGTCTCAGCGTGAGGCATTTCCACCTTGCCATGCATGCATGCAGCAAGCCCCAGCCCTCTGCCGGATGCATCACAGTAAACCTCAAAGCCCTCCGTACCGTCTGGAATGGTCAGAACCGGTGCAGTGGTCAGTAGAGTCTTTCAAACTCTAGAATGATCTCTCACAATCAGTCGTCCATGCGAACGGTGCATCTTTCTTCATCAGACTGGTCATCGGCTTCGCGACCTTGCTGAAATCCTTAACAAACCTCCGGTAATAACCTGCCAGACCGAGAAAGCTCCAGATGTCGGTAACAGTCTTCGGTCTTGGCCAAGTACGCACGGCATCAATCTTTGCTGGATCCACTGAGATCCCAGCATCTGAGATGACATGACCCAGGAAAGAGACCTGGTCAACCCTAAACTCTCACTTGGAGAACTTAGCATATAGCTGGTTCTCCCTCAATATCTCCAGTACTCTCCTCAGATGTTCCTCATGCTCAGTCTTCGATTTCGAGTATATCAAAATATCATCAATAAACACCACAACCGACTTGTCCAGCTGCTCCCTGAACAAGCGGTTCATCAGGTCCATAAACTTTGCCGGTGCGTTCGACAAACCGAACGGCATCACTATAAACTCGTAGTGGCCGTAGTGTCCGGAATGTCGTCTTCTCAATATCTCCCTCCTTAATGGCTATCTGATGATACCCCGATCTGAGATCAATCTTGGAAAACACAGATGCTCCCTTCAACTGATCGAACAGATCGTCAATGCGGGGTAGTGGGTACTTATTCTTCACTGTCACTGCATTCAACTCTCTGTAGTCGATGCAGAGGTGGAGACTACCGTCCTTCTTCTTCACGAAGAGAACTGGCGCTCCCCATGGTGATACACTGGGTCTTATGAACCCTTTGTCTAACAAGTCCTTCAATTGTTCTTTAAACTCATTCATCTCTGCCGGAGCCATGCGGTATGGTGCCTTGGCTATAGGTCCGGTACCAGGTAGCACCTCGATGGTGAACTCTACCTCCGAGTGGGTGGCATGCCGGGCAGTTCCCGTGGAAATAGGTCGGGGAACTCCGACACTACCGGTAAGTCAGGGTCGAACTCGGGGTCTCTCTCTATGTCCTGTACATAGCAGAGGTACACTTCTTCCTTTCTCCTCACTCCTTATACATTGCCATAGCGGTGATGATCTTAGTCGAAGGCTCTCTAGGCCTCTGGCGGTATGATATTGTTACCCCAGACGGGCTCCTGAGCAGCAATCTATGCTCGGCACAGAGGATACGACCCTTGTGCCGCTCCAACCAATTCATCCCGAAGATAACGTCAAATCCCAACTCCCTGAACTCAATAAAACTGACTGGAAAGTCTTCCCCCTTAATTCTGACAATGGCTCCTCGGTAGTAACGAGTGCAACGAACCTTCTCTTTAGACGGGAGCGTAACCGTGAAGTCGGGTAGCTCATCAGCGTCTAGCCCCAACCTTCTCGCAAAAGATGCCGAGATAAAGGTATGCGAGGTCCCTGAGTCGAAGAGAACTGATGCCTTAATTCCATTAATCGGAAAGGTGCCGGTGAGGATAGTACCGCTGGCGTCGGCTGTGCCTCAGTAAGTATGCTTAACGCACCTTCTGTACCGAGTCCATAACCTAGTTGTATTCACAAGCTACATGAGTAATGATGGTATAACAAGAGTCGTAACAATTGATATGAACAACACTGTTATTTTATTAATAACCATCCTTTTTACAACATGTGTTTCTTCCTTACATTTCATTCCTTATCTCATACCCAAAACATTACATGGTTAATATTGTCTAAAGGTTAGGTTCAATCTCCTAGGTCTCATATGCGTCGCATTGATTACTGTTGACGGTGTTGTATTCAGCTTGATTCTCTTAATCCCATGGTATAACATCCGTGATTCTCCTCCCATAACTAACACATCCCCTGACTTAAGTATTAACTTATTAGCACGGTCCGCACGCTTCTGCTCGCCGTACAAAAATTCAGCGTCATCTCCTATGGACCAAGACACTACGGGTATCCCTCGTTCGAGAGACTCCGTTGTCTCGTCCTTGTCCTGATGTAGTCCAAGTCACTCATCTTTCTCGTAGAAGTTTACAATGCAAATGTCCGCTTGTATGTCTGGAATCGGTTCAGCTTCCAACTGCTGAGCGACTTCCATGACTTGTGTAATAACCGGATGGAACTCTTCAGGTATTCCCGATGGTGAGACTCCATCTTTGTATCCTCGTGGTTTGGTAGGTTTTGGCATACGGATTCCAATCCTTGCCTAAGCTCATCATCTTTAGCTTCATTCTTGCTCCCCCTGGGTACTCCGGTGTATAAAAACCTCCTGGTCCCATTCCTAGTTGATTGCATTTCCTGATGATGGCTATTTGCGCTGCTGGTGTCAGGTATCCCCTTAACAAAATCATACCTGGGCGGATAACCTGACATTGTTCGGTTGGAAAGTCTAGGGTTTCGATGTCGGTGTGCTCGGGTTAGGTGTAGAAGGCATTGGATAGCAGATGTTGAAGCTTCCTAAGGTGGTAATAGGTTATATCTTTCTTAAATTCTAGTCTTAACTTATTCTCACTCAACTCAATTATTCACCAAACATGCATAATAATGCGGTAAGCGGGTAATTATATCACTTAATGGTTTTAGCAGTACCTGGTCTCGATGAGGGTTCAGGCTCATCGTCCCGGTCCACCAAGTGTAGTGTGGGTCCCGAATTCTGGGCTACCCGTGGGTTCTTATCTGCAGCTTGCTGCACCCTCCTCTGACCGTCAGATCCAGCTCCCTGTTCGGTCTTGCCCTTGCCCTTCGTCTCGGGCCTAAAGGCTCTGCTAGCGGGGTTCCAGAAGCACTCGTATGCTCGGTGTCTGTATATGATAAGTGTCCAAATGAGCATGTTTTATAGGTGTATTTCATATATTATATTAACACTTTTCTTGCTCATTTCTCCACTTCGGTTAGTTTTCCTCTAGTTTATGTTTTATTGTTTATCTCACAAATTTATTGGTTTAACATGAGGAAAACCAAGCTGGAAGTAAAGTAGACGAAGAGACGAACACATAGACGCAAACGGCTCAGAAAACGGAGTCCAAACGAAGAATCTAGAGCCAGTCAAAATTCGTAGAAGAAGAAATAAGCGTACGTCGTGAAAACAGGCGGACAAGAGACAAGGTGCTACGTCGTGAAAACAGGCGGACACTCACACTTGCAACCCCCCATTAAGAGGCGGACGTGGAGGGCTGCAACCGCCTATGAAGAGGCGGACGTGTGAGGCTGCAACCGCCTAAGAAGAGGCGGACAAGACTATGGGCAACCGCCCCATATTGGGCGGACGCAACATGAAGAACCGCCTCAAACGAGGCGGACAACACACAAACCAACCGCCTAGCTACGAGGCGGACATGGAAGCGGACAGCAGCAGTAAATCAGTCGCGCCAGTTTTCTTCGCGTCGACTTCGCCCGTTCTTCGCGTCGACTTCGCCCGTCGACTTGTTCTGCCATATCCATCTACTTCGCCAGTCGACACCTTATTTTCCTCAGCTCTGTCCCCTGCAATAAATGAAGCAATCAATGAAGCAATCAACTAAAAATCAAATCCTCACGCGGGTCCCTTATCTGCTGCCTTCTTCCTTTCCCTATATAAACGCACGTAACTCCACCACAAATCAATCAATTCATCCACGACCACTTCACCACACCTCACGCCATCTCATTTCTCTCTCCCGCCTTCTCCGTTTTATTCATTTCCACATTCCACCAAATCCACCTCTAGCCCTACGTATACAAAATAGCAGAGTGAGCCGGAGTGATTACGGATGATTTCTATTACTCTTGTCTCTGTCTATCTATTTAATATGTTAGGCTAGTTTACGTACGCTCTGGGAACGGTTATTATGTGTTTGTATTAATTATGCAATATTTCTACTGGTTTGTTTATATACAGTTTGTTACGTTTTAAAGGTTATCTCGCACCTTTTTAATAAATGTCATGAGTTTATTAAACTGCTTTACTAAATCTATTTTGATCAGACCGGTGATAAATAGATAGGTTAATTAAGACGTAAAACTGGAGGAAACTTGTTATGATTTAATAAGTTAGTATTCAGTTGCAAATGTAATTCCTCAAATACTCCTCTGCCGTTTACAGGCATTTTGCTTGAGTTTTCATCGGACCTTGCATTACAGGTAAACGAGTTCTTATGAGTTTTCATCGGACCTTAAGAAAATAATTGGAACCTTGCCAAATTATTAAACCAGTAGAGATAGCTTAATTATGCAGATTATAATAACCTGACCCAGAGTTCCATTTAATTTATCTGTTAACTTAGTTTATTTTATCTTTTCTTTTTATATTACAAGTCAATTAATCCCCCCTCCTGTGACACGCTTAGGTACTATAATATGTATATTAGTCCCACGGTTCGACATCCGGTCGCTTACATTTCACTATACTACTACGACCGGGATTTGTTTGCAGCCCGACGTTATTTTGAGTTTTTAATTTCTTTTCTTTTAATTTTACACCAGTTTAACCACTCACTTTATAACGTCTGCAAAATGGCGCCGTTGCCGGGGACTAGATTTATTCTAGTCCCTAAGCCCCGGATTATTCACTTGTTATATTAGAATATTTTGTTTATATTATTTTTGTTGTTTTTATATAAATAGTCTTTTATTTTTGTCTATTTTATTTGTTGTTGTTATATTAATTATCTTTTATATTTGTTTATATATTTTGTTTATATTATTAGTATGTGTGTTTTCTAATTTGTTATTGTTTCAGTAAGTAGCGTTACAAAAAAAAAAAAGAGAAGACGCGTTTCCGAAAAAAATAAAAATAAATTTTTCTTCTCCAATCTGCTCCTAACTTCTTCAATCTATTCCTACTTTTATCTATTTCTACTTCATTTTATATTTTGTTTATATTATTATATGTTTGTTTCTAATTATTTTATTTTCTAATTTGTTTCAGTAGTTTTGTTTTATATACAAAAACACAAAAAAAAAATGGAAATGGAACAGGTGTACGAGCAAGAGTTTTGCTATTCTCAGTATTTATACTGCTCCGTATGTGGAGGAGCTCATGATTATGTAGATTGTCTCATATTGCAAGAACAACTCTGGTTAGAAGATCAACCAGATTACCTGGAGAGACTCGCTCTACAAAAACAGCAACCAAAGAGCGAAATAATTCAAGAGGTAGAATACCCCACTACGGATGTAAGTTACTCTCTTCCCTCTACGGTCGCTACCGCCAGTTTCCATCCTTCTCTGTGCTCTATCCAGAAGATGAGGATATTTATATCCTCGAAAATGAAGAGAAGGAATTACCATCACCTCCCGCCAATATATCCAAACAGAACGCCACTATCACCTCCAAAGAATTAACCTTCTCTGAAGATGATATCGATCAGCGTTCTTTCTACAAGCCTCACCTACCAGATGAGGATTTTTACATCCTCCAAATAGAGGAAGACAAAGCACCACCGCCGGGACTTCTGTTAGAACTACGTTCCCGGCAATACCTCCTCAAACACCAGATTTTGTGGAGTATTAATTTTCTTATTTTATATGCCGAGGTAACGTTTTGTTTTGATCCAGGATAACGAAGCAGGCGTCTAGCCAAAGACGTTAAAGAAGGGCAGCTTCTCGGGAGGCAACCCGGGTGTACTTTTATTTTATTTTGCTTTTATGCTCTTTTAATTTCAGGTTCTCTTTAAATTTTATTTTTGCTAACTTTTAACCCCGTTTATAGTATGGTTGCTTCTAGTGTCTTATGCAGGTACACCTTCATATCTACACCGCAACCAAGCTATGCTACTTGAGGCTGAAGCTCAAGTGTGGGGGAACTCCTATAAACGCAAGCAAAAATAAAATCAGGGGGAGTAGAGTTAGTTTCTTTAATTATACTTTTATTCTAAATAAAAACTCCAGAGGAAGCTTTTATGTGCTTACATGTTTATTTGTGACCTTTGTTATCTCTATTTTATCTACTTACCGAAAAGGTCTTCTGAAACTTCCCTTGTTTTCCTGGTGAACAATGAGGACATGTTCAATTTAAGTGTGGGGAGTGTGCCCTTTTCGGTGACATTTTGTGCTTAAATGTTTAATCTCACTCCTTATCATGCGTTTGTCCAAATTCAAATATTATGGACCCTTTTATGTAGGTTGTTCTCTTTAAGAATAAATACTATTATGAATTGTAGGATAAATGGTACAATTTTTAAAATTTTGATTACTTTTGAGGAGCATTTTATATGCGGTGTGACCAAATAATCTGCAAATGGTTGGATTTTATTACTCAGAGTTTCTTTCTGTCTTCTCTCTTAGGGATTGCTAAGGGGTGCTTCTCTGTTGAAAAAAAAGAAGAAGAAATAAAAAATAATAATAAGGGACTTGCGAGACACCATTGGTAACCAACAAAGAGAGTTGAGTGTTCTTAAATACAAAGACGTGATACCTACATTTTCTCATCTCTTATGCAAAAGTGAAACAATGCATAAATCTATTTTTCCTTTTGTTTTCTTTCTCAATGCCCGTTCTTGAGAGAAGTTGGCCATGGTAAAAGTTCTCAGAGTCACACAAAAGAAACATTGAAGTACCTTAGATCATACCCCGAAACTCTATATTTTATTTTTACCCTGAGCACACCTATGCCACCAGCAGTTAACTTTTCACACTCCTCAATTAAGTTAAAAAGATCATGTTTATCCTACCCTTCATAATAATATTTGTTAGTATTGAGCATTCCCTACTTACTTGGGTACGTGGTTTTGCTTGAGGACAAGCAAAAAGATAAGTGTGGGGGTGTGATAAGTGTCCAAATGAGCATGTTTTATAGGTGTATTTCATATATTATATTAACACTTTTCTTGCTCATTTCTCCACTTCGGTTAGTTTTCCTCTAGTTTATGTTTTATTGTTTATCTCACAAATTTATTGGTTTAACATAAGGAAAACCAAGCTGGAAGTAAAGTAGACGAAGAGACGAACACATAGACGCAAACGGCTCAGAAACGGAGTCCAAACGAAGAATCTAGAGCCAGTCAAAATTCGTAGAAGAAATAAGCCTGTACGTCGTGAAAACAGGCGGACAAGAGACAAGGTGCTACATCGTGAAAACAGGCGGGCACTCACACTTGCAACCGCCCATTAAGAGGCGGACGTGGGAGGCTGCAACCGCCTATGAAGAGGCGGACGTGTGAGGCTTCAACCGCCTAAGAAGAGGCGGACAAGACTATGGGCAACCGCCCCATATTGGGCGGACGCAACATGAAGAACCGCCTCAAACGAGGCGGACAACACACAAACCACCGCCTAGCTACGAGGCGGACATGGAAGCGGACAGCAGCAGTAAATCAGTCGCGCCAGTTTTCTTCGCGTCGACTTCGCCCGTTCTTCGCGTCGACTTCGCCCGTCAACTTGTTCTGCCATATCCATCTACTTCGCCCATCGACACCTTATTTTCCTCAGCTCTATCCCCTGCAATAAATGAAGCAATCAATGAAGCAATCAACTGAAAATCAAATCCTCACGCGGTGTCCCTTATCTGCTGCCTTCTTCCTTCCCTATATAAACGCACGTAACTCCACCACAAATCAATCAATTCATCCACGACCACTTCACCACACCTCACGCCATCTCATTTCTCTTCTCCCGCCTTCTCCGTTTTATTCATTTCCACATTCCACCAAATCCACCTCTAGCCCTACGTATACAAAATAGCAGAGTGAGCCGGAGTGACTACGGATGATTTCTATACTCTTGTCTCTGTCTATCTATTAATATATGTTAGGCTAGTTTACGTACGCTCTGGGAACGGTTATTATGTGTTTGTATTAATTATGCAATATTTCTACTGGTTTGTTTATATACAGTTGGTTACGTTTTAAGGTTATCTCGCACCTTTTTAATAATGTCATGAGTTTATTAAACTGCTTTACTAAATCTATTTTGATCAGACCGGTGATAAATAGATAGGTTAATTAAGACGTAAAACTGGAGGAAACTTATTATGATTTAATAAGTTAGTATTCAGTTGCAAATGTAATTCCTCAAATACTCCTCTGCCGTTTACACAGGCATTTTGCTTGAGTTTTCATCGGACCTTGCATTACAGGTAAACAGTTCTTATGAGTTTTCATCGGACCTTAAGAATAATAGGAACCTTGCCAAATTATTAAACCAGTAGAGATAGCTTAATTATGCAGATTATAATAACCTGACCAGAGTTCCATTTAATTTATCTGTTAACTTAGTTTATTTTATCTTTTCTTTTTATATTACAAGTCAATTAATCCCCCCTCCTGTGACACGCTTAGGTACTATAATATGTATATTAGTCCCACGGTTCGACATCCGGTCGCTTACATTTCACTATACTACTACGACCGGGATTTGTTTGCAGCCCGACGTTTATTTTGAGTTTTTAATTTCTTTTCTTTTAATTTTACACCAGTTTAACCACTCACTTTATAACGTCTACAGTATACCCCACAGTAATTGCACTCCACCTTGTTCCCCTACAATCAAGCCCGGGGTGGTCCTTGTGACACCACTGACAGATGTAGCGTCGCTGGTAGCCACCACTGGCTCCCTTATCAGTCTCAGACCCTGGTTATTCACAATATCAGTACTCATATCTTAAACGGTTACTAATTGTCTCTTAACTCACTCAATATTAACTTCTTTACCCTTTGGCGCCCTTGAGCGCAGGGGCTTAGCTGCGTATGCATATGTCAACTTCAGTGGCTCTTCTGGAGCTTTCTCCTTTTCCTCCATCCCTTTTGGTTCTGACCTTTCTGGCTTGAGGCTGGTACTTCTGTTTCTTGTACCCTCCTTGCCCTTGATGCTCAGTGCTCTTCCCAGCGTTCTTTCTCTTAGCATTGTCCTCGTCCCTCAGCTGGACGGTATTCTCAACCTTAGCAGCGGCATGATAGCACTCGTGCTTCCCAGTATTAGTTCCTCTTCTCTTATTCTCACGAACTGAATCTTATTCACTTAATTATATCTTACTCATTTTTATTACCTGCAATGTAGTATACTCGTCGGCCCCATGCCGTAGCGGAGTCGATGGCTAAGCCCGCCATAGAAGCGGTCCACCAGTATCTAGTCTGAATATCCAAGACCTGGCAGAAGACGGAGCAAGGCGGTGAACTCCGAGTAATACTCATCCACCGTCATCTTGCAGGTCTGTTTGAGCGCATCCAACTGTAGGCACTTCTTCGTCTGGACATGGGCGGGATAGTACTTTGCTCGTAGCAAAGCGGTGTACTAGTCCCAGCCGAACTCTAGATTGGCCACATGTTCGGCCCTCACCAGCTTCCACCAATCGCCTGCTGCCCCCTTCAAGTAGAACGCAGCTAGACGCACCTTGATCCCAGCAGGGACGTCAAGGGTCTCGAAGGCGGTCTCCAACTCAGAGATGTACGCCTCGAGCTTGGCGGGGTTAGTCTCCCCCTTAAAATGCGCGGGTCGAAGGTCTGCAAGGCTCTTCACCCAATTTGGTTCCCGGGGCTGTGGCGGTGGAGGTGGTGCACCAACACCAGGCTGATAGCCCATGTGCCCTAATGCGGCAGCCACGATCTCTGCGATCGTCTGCCCCTCCAGTATCTTTGAAGCATCCTCGCCTCTGCCACGGCCTCGGCCTCTCCTTCCTGACATCTGAACAATTGCAACTCACATTAGATTCGTATCCACCACTGTTTCGGCTAACGAATTTATAACGTCCGTAGACGGTAAAGACGATCCACACTTAATAGTGGTCATCTGACTCTACTCACACTAACTTCTCACACCCTTAACCCATTTCTTACATCTTAACTCGTAACCTAACTCGGTGGTTACTCATGTCCGGTATTTCTTGATCAGAGCGTTGATAAAGCCGCAAACTTATCATATTTTATGTGCTAGATTTAGTATTATATTTATCTAAATAAGGTTAATATATGCTATTTATGCTATATTATGTATAAAGTCTATTATTTGTTCAGATTGATGTTTTTATATGTTTTCCATGCAAGGAATGAATTTCTAATCAAAAGACCAAGTGGTGTCGGGCTTGGTGCCGGCTGTCCAGTTCACGGCACAAGTTTGGAGCAAAAACAGGAGGTGTGCCGGGTGGCGCGTTGGGTGTCTGGTGTTAGGCGCATTCAAAGTCTGTGAATGTGCCTAGCATCTGATGTCCGGCAGTACATCCGGCACATACTGAAAAGTCACCCCGGTTCGTCAGAAGTTAGCAGTTAATTACCGTTAGCATACCAACCGATGCCGGGTGTGGTGCCGGGAATCCCATGTCCGGCACAAGCGCCTTTTCACAAGGATTTAGCGGTTTAGTTAACAGTTAGACAACGCATTTTGCACGTGGTGCCGGGTGTTACACCGGGTAGCTCCTACCCGGCATATACACTGTTTCGCGCAAATTTGGCGGTTTCGACAATTGACAGTTGGGCACATTTCCCACGTGTGCCGGCTACTGGTGACCCGGCACGACGCCCGGCAAACGACATTTTGAAGCCCTATAAATAGGCCGTGAGTCTTCATCATTTGACACACTTCAACATACCAAATCCACGCCATTCACACTCTATTTCCGCCCATTCCATCTGTTGTGTCCAAAGAACGTCTACAGATCCATCCACGCAAGAGAAGAAGAAGACCTTGACGGGTTAAGGCTATTAACATTTCCTTCTCCCCCTTTGTATTCTCTTCTTGTAGTTGTGTGGATGGTGATGCAGAATCCTTGTTAGGTTTTTGATTAGGGAAGATTTCCTTGTAAAACTCTTATGACCATTATGGAATTTTCAAGTTTCTTAACCCGAGTTCTAGTCTTCATGCAAAGTAGAATAAAGTAGCTACTTATTCTCTTATCTCTAAGTTCTACTTAAGGCTTTCAAAAGCAAGAGTAGAATAGATTAGGATTTTGGTGATCTTTAATATTGTTGTTCTGAAAAGTGGGCAACAAATGCTAAGGTTTAGGATTAATCTCTTATTTCCCATTATTCTGTTTGTATTCGCGGCATTAGATGTGCACGATTCAAGTATGGATAATGAGTTCCTTTATTCAGACCCGATTCTGGAAGTGTTGTTCACAAAATGTACGATGCCGGATGTGGTGCCGGATGAAAGTTGTCCGGCACATTCAAGGCCATGAATCTGCCGGGTAGCCGAGGTCCGGCATGCCACCCGGCATATGCATTTTGCGAGACCAAATCCTCTTGAGACTTGCCACCCTTGATCATTGGTCATATGATACTCTTACATTGACATTCTCCCAAATCAAAGTTAGTTTATTTAGTTTTCTTAGTTTAGAATCAACCTTTACTATTCTCCCCTTTTATTATAGAATAGGCTTTTGCCCGGATTAGGACTAGTTTTCTATAAGTCCCTTGGGTTCGATACTCCCGGTCGTAATGTACTTACACTATACTCCGACCGGGTTTTATTTGCAACCCGTAGTAGAGTTGTAGGTTTATTTAGGTTTAGTTTATTATTTCATTCTTTTTATGTATATAGTTTTTCCTACAATTTTCCTGTTAGCAAGCGTAACTACGCTCTGATACCACTTTTTGTAACACCCCGTCCAAAGCCAATCGTAGTTATCGCAAACTTAACACTTGATCAAAAGAAAACGACACAGCGGAAATAACAAACACCGGGACCTTGCCACGGTCTGATCATTAGAATATACCGAACCTTACCGATTTACAACACTTATCCAAATACACAACCGACTATAATACTACCAACCAAAATACCGCCAACCAAAATACCACCAACCAAATACCGCCAACCAAAATACCACCAACCAACCGAGTTAAGTATCTAAGTCATAGTCACAAACTTACATCAGTTTAAATATAAACAGACGAGCGCACATGCGCAACCCGTGCTCG
Organism: Limonium bicolor; assembly: GCA_023374045.1. Lineage (NCBI taxonomy): Eukaryota > Viridiplantae > Streptophyta > Magnoliopsida > Caryophyllales > Plumbaginaceae > Limonium > Limonium bicolor. The sequence continues at coordinate 297,537,410 of CM041777.1, read as the reverse complement.
AAAATAAGTAACCCATCCTAAGTCTAACCTCCCTACTCTCGTGGTGTGACTTCATGGGTCTCTTACCTGCAAGTGTAAAAACAGCCCCCAAAGGGGGTCACACGAATGCTGGTACGACCCTCTCATGGCCCCCAAGCTAACGGGGCTACGACGACTAATTGTCGATAGCATGGAGATTGATTAGATACACAAACATAATATGAAGTGCAATAAATCAACCAAGCACAAATGAACATACATAGTTCACACACAATGAACGACTCAAGTGTTCCCTTAACAGGTGGGTTAGTATTAACCTCCTCCAAATCTGATTCCCTTATCCTCAGTTCCTTACTTACCTCAGTCTTAACCTTATCTTAACCTCAGTGTACAAACCGTTCCTAGAATGGAAATGGTTGTAGCTTAATCTTAAACTTAGGATTTAGGTGATCCTACCGCACCATCTTAATGCCACCTACCTTGGACGGGAGTCCAGTGTAGCTGAGCCGACAACCGACCCTAGGCAACAAGTCCGAAGACAAGTCCTTAAGCGGTGGGGGATCTGATTCAGATACCAACCCCCTTTCCTTAGCATGCATGACCAGAGTCAGTCCCGGGTTCCTCACTCCCCCCTTAAGTTCCAGTTAGTGAAAATCTTACAAACCATGTGTTAGTTAAACCTTAACGGGTATTAACCAACAGATACCAATACTTAACTCCTTTTCTTAACTTAATAAGTACTAACTCAGTTAGTAACAATCTCAAGTCTCGTGGGTTAGTGTAAAGAAAACACATTCACAACGAGAATAAGTATAACCGGTTGCATGCTTTATCTTGTCTTAGTCATAGCATATAACAGATAGCACACAAGCCGAGGGACACCTCGTTAGCAAGCAGGTCACAAGAAAGACTGTACCGTTCACCGTCGACTGTCGTTTGTTTAACCTTCTCCGGGGTCCCAATTCACAAACCTAAAACATTCATTCATTTTTAGGCCATTAGTTATTTGCACCTTATTTAACTCACTTAGTCCCTAAAGATTCCCATTCGATACCCTCTTAAGTCTTTACCACTTAACCTTATAAACTTAACTTTAAACTTAAGGTTTATACTTAACTTAACTTAATCCCTTAGGTTCTTAGGTTCCTAATCATTATTACCCTGCCAATGGCATACCTTATAACCAATTAACATCTTTAGAATTTAAAGTTTCTCTTTTTTTTTGTTTTTGGCTTGACCGGCCTTACCGACCGACCTTACCCAAGGTCGGTCCATTCCAGAACATATTTCTGTTGAAAATTTTACCCCGACCGACCTTGCAAGTCCGGTCCCCAAGGTCGGTCCATTCCCGAGAGTTTTCCCCGTGGGAAATTTAAGCCCGACCGACCTTGCCAAGGTCGGTCCCAAGTTCGGTCGATTCCAAAGACCAATTCCCGTAAAAAATTCTAGGCATGACCGACCTTGTAAGTCCGGTCCCCAAGGTCGGTCCATTCCAGAGACTCTTTCCGGTAGTGTAAACTGAGCTCGACCGACCTTGCAGGTCCGGTCCCTAAGGTCGGTCGGCTCCAGAACATTGTTTCTAAATTCCCATTTGACTCCAAACTTCACCCCATATATCCTAGTATGTTCTAACCTCCTTTGGGCACTTCAAATACACCTTAAGCCCTCCACTAAACTCATTAAATCCCTCACCAATATCCACCTTAGTCATTATGCATTTTCTTTATAATAATGCCAACACTTGTAATGTTTTCCACTAGGTTACGAAAGTGGTGGTTCATACCTATTATAACCACTATGCCAAATGCTTCCTCACCACTATAACATCATCTCCCCAGCATCTTTCACCCATCTAAAATTCCTTTATGCAACTACTTAAAGTTCCTTCACAAGTTATGCCTCCTTCTTTCAAACACATTATTTGCTCTTTACTTGTTCACCAATATTTGCCTAAGTCCTAATGCACAAGTATATCCCAAGACATTCATTTGCTTCCTAAATCCTCCATGGTGATGCCTAAGTCATTATAACTCATTAAAACACCTTAAACTCACCCTTTTTCATCAAAACAACCCCTAAAGTTTCCTAGTACTACCTTAGTCATGAAATTTCCTTAGAACATCTTAAACACTTAGGTTCTTCACTAAATTTTGCCATGGGTTCTCTAGTATATTGTTACAACAAACCAAACATTTAGTTTTTCACCCTTAAATAGCTATCAACATTCAAATTCTCATTAAACCTCCTTAGCACACATCATACACCACAACTACACTACATCACAATATAGTGCATAAACTTAAATTACTTGGCACTTAGGCCTTTAAATAACTTGGCTCTTAGGCCCTTAAATGCATAAATCTTAAACACTGAATTTCCTCAATATATATAGCCTTTGACCTTCAAATACACACAACAAGGCTCCCAGTGCAATTTAAATGTTCTTATAATTCACCTTGACATTCTTAAACTATCTCCTTTTTCTCATTTGCTCCTTAGTCACAAGTTCACAAGTATAGTCATTGTTTCTCCTAGGTTTTTATAGTTCTTTCCCAATGTAAACTCTACACTAAACTCATCACCTATCTAAATCCCATCCCCTTAAACAATAAAACACCTTAAGGTAAGTAATTTACCTTGTTCTTTTACAAGCTCCCAAACTTTCCTCCTTAGCCTTTTCCTTGAACAATCTTGGTCACCACTCAAACTCTCCTTGCCATGTTCTAACCATTATCCAATGACTCTAATGAGTGCTAGATAATACATTAACCTTAAGGAACAAACCCTAGGTTAAAAATGTGCTTTAAGGTATTAAATTGATTGTTTTACCTTGGTTTCTCAAGACAAGCTTGGATATGAGTAAAGAAGGACATCCTTTATCCTTTGGAGAGTAGGAAACTAGCTAGAACAAGGCATAAAAATGGAACCCCATAAGTATAGATTTTCGGTTATGGAGAAAAATGGTGGGAACCTAGATTTTCTTACATATTCTTTACCTTAAGAGAAAGGAGAAGCTAATGGAGTCTCCAAGCTTGAGTTTCCTCCTCTAATGGCGGTTTGCCTTGGCTCCAAAATGAGGTTCTTGAAGTTTTGAAAAGATAGGAAGAAGGAGCTTGAGCTAACTAAGAAGAATATGTGTTTAGTTTTGATTTTAGAGCTAAAATGAGTAAGTAATGGTCAAGAGGAGATGGAGCTAGCATGGAGCTGCTTGTTTACGTGAGGAAGAAGGGAGAGAGCAAGAGAAACCGATGGAGAAGATGAAGAATGAAGAAAGGAGGAGAGAGGGAAACTAAAGTAAGATTTTATTTAAAAGGTAAATAGTACTATTTGCCTTATCTCTTCTTTTTTTTTTCTTTATTTGATGAGTCAAGTGGTGACTCCCCACATCAAAACCGGCCACCCCCTTAATAAACAAGATATTTATGGTCTTGATTGACCAATTATTAGCTTATATTGACTTAATGCTAAACTAGTCCAATTTGAGCACTATTCACAAATTAGTGCATATATTTGTGAAATTTTTGATTTCCCATTGATTTAGACTTCCTAATGTGATACTAATTAGTACACAAGTTAATTAAGGAGTAATCATGGGCATTTAGCCACTTAAAACCCCTTTCTAAGACAATTTTTCAAAAATGTGCTTTAAGAGTCCTTAAAGCACAATTTGTGTTTTGACTTGTTTTTGAGCTTGGTATTTCTTTGGTAATTGACTTAAAATGACCCTTAGGATATTACTAAGGTCTAAGAATAATATTTGGGTGCTCACCCAAGTCTCTCCAAGCTTAGAGCACGTTTTTTGCTTAAACTGCTCTTTTGGTGTTTCCTTATGTTTTCTTTGATTAAAAATGTTTCTAAGGAATTCTTTAGCCTTCTTATACCTTAGTTTATCATTTAAATACCATATCTAGGTTTGGGGTATTTCATATTTAGTCCTTAAGATAATAACAGGAATTTTGCCAAACTATTAAAATAATACCAGTAGAGATAGCATAATTAATCAGATTATATAAACCTGAACCCAGAGTCCCGTTTAATTTATCTTCCACTCATTTAATTTTATCTGCTATTTTACTTTATAAAAAACAAGTCAATTAATTCCCCCCTTTTGTGACAAAGCTTAGGTATTCTATTATTTCACTTTAAGTCCACGGTTCGATACCCGGCCGCTGTCTTATATACCACTCTACTACTTTTCTTACTATCTACTGCGACCGGGATTTGTTTGCAGCCCGAAAGATATTTTGAGTTATTAATTTCTTTCTATTGTTTTAAATACACCAGTTCCAACCACTCACATTATCCTGTCTGCTACATTCATTTGAACTTTTGCCTAGAAAATCATTCCTTGCACAGAAAAACTCACAAAACATAAGACTGTACAATTAATATACTTTAAGACATAATATAACATAAATAACATATATTTAACCTTACTTAGATAAGTATAATACTAAATCTAGCACATAAAATATGATAAGTCTGCGGCTTATCAAAGCCCTACACTTACCTTATGCTAGTCCTCGAGCAAAACAAGATTAGGAAGGAGTAATTACTTATGCTCAAAACAGATAAACTTTAGAATGACAATTAGATAAATAATTCTAACTGTCTGACTCTAATTCACAAGTATCACGTAATCTACCTTATCTATCCAAACATACTAATGGGTATAAAATAAAGAATTTCAAAACCGATCAAAAACTTTTGGGCTATTTTGCATAAGGGATTTTTGTAATCTCTCCTTTTTCCGGTTTCCATCATCATTCAGCTCTATTTTTCAAGAGTTTCTGAATGTGGCCAAGACACTCATCGATGGTTTTTTATTACTCAGCCCTATTTTGCAAGGGTTTCTGAATCAACCATGATTTTTTTCGTATTGAAGAACGGGGAATTTAGGAGAAAAATAAAAGGAAAAACTCTTGTTTCTTGCTATTATTCTGAGGCATTTTTGTTTGCAACCTCAAGGAATACAATGTTTTTCCTTTGGAAGAAGATTGTTTTCTTTCTTTTTTTTTCTTCTTCTTCTTTCTTTTTTTCACAAAAACCTTTTAAGATTTTCACGAAAAAGATTTTTCACAATTTGAAAAGAAAAGCAACAAATACCCAGAAGTACATAAAGGAAAGAATTAGGAGCAAGATCATATACTCATGTTAATAAAAAGAATAAAAAGTTAAAACAGGAATCTACAAGTCATTAGAAAGCTTACCACTTGAGAGAAAAGCTTTTAGTCATTCCTAATCTCATCTCAATCAAAAGCATGCAAAAAGTTTAGTAAAACATTGATGAAACTCACAACTTATGCATATTATAAATAAAAAACTTATTTTTGAAGGGGGGTCCCTGCCCTACACTTGGCAGGAACACTGTCCCCAGTGTTTAAAATACGAAAGAAAAACTGAGTTTTTTTAATAAACTAAAATAACCGAAAAGGAACAAATAAAGAGGAGACAACTAAAAAGAACAAAGTCAATAAAAAGGAAAAAAATAAAGATAGAGGGAACTCCCTTGAGGTGAGAAATGCATGAGGAGGAACCGCCCTACACTTAGCCTTTTAGGCTACTTGGCATCATTTGAGATCCTGGGCAGGATAGTGACCGAATTTGCATGCTCCCGTGGATTGGTTTGCGTTTGGGATGGGAGTTGACCCTGTTGTCATGGTTGCGTCAGAAGTTGCTGCAACTACAACTGCAATGTTTTGTGATCTTTGCGAATGGTCGAGATCTCATTGTGAGCGTCCTGGTTCTTGTTCATCAGGGCTGACATCATGTCACGAAGTCCAGCCATTTCAGCCTCTGATGATGATGCAGGATGGGATGGTCTGTATTGCCTCTGACCTCCCTGGTAGCCTGCTTGACTTTGGAAGTGTTGAGGGTTTGATTCCCCTGTTGCCATGGTTGTCATACCCTTGGTTACTCACATAGTTGACTTCCTCAACAAACTGAAAGTTTGGAAATTCAGGGCCAGGAGCGTGTGGTCGTGCACTAACCACGTTCGCCTGTTGAGGAAGTTTGTTCATCGCTATTTGCTCCACCACCTTCTGTAGAGCGCTAACCTTCGTGGACGTCTGAGCATTGCTCTCCAACAATTGCTCATGACTTTGCATTAGTTTTTCAAATTTAGCGTCGCCCTCACCCACTTGATATAAACCAGCGGTACCGCCCCCCTGGTTCCACCGGTGGCCCAATTTCTTCTTATCTCTTCACAAAAAGATTCAATTCCACTAAGGAATTGATCTCCAGGGTTCTTCAATATGTCTGCACCAAGGGAGGATAGGATCATCGTCTTGCTTTGGTTGACCAATCCTTTGTAAAACAACTGAGATAGTTGTTCCTTAGTGAGGCCGTGGTGTGGACATGTGCGCAGCAACCCTTTGAATCTGTCTCAAGTCTCACAGATGTTTTTTGAGCTAGGTTGTCTGAAATTGTATATCTCGGCAATCATCTCCAGGGTGCGACTTGGAGGCATGAATTTGCCATAAAACTTGGTTGCCATGTCCTCCCAAGTGGTGATGGTACTGGGGGTCAGACTGTGGTACCATTTGCTGGCGTTCCCCAAGACTGTGGGGAAAGTGGGAAAGTCTGGCGTATTGAAGGACATTATTTGTGGAGGTTAGGCTATTTGTATGCTACAAGAATTTGGTGACGTGGAGCAAAGCATCATCTGGATTCGTACCGTCGAACACCCAACTTCTTTATGGATCTAATCTGATGATATGGCTTGAGTTTTTGCCATTTATCATACTCATTTTGTGCAAGGTGAGGGAGGTCGATGGCTGGCTTTTGGCCTTGATTGGAAGGCCGGTTTATGTTTCGGACGGTTGGTGCTGCCATTGGTGTAGGAACTGCTTCTTGTAGGGTTCGTTGTTGCCTTAAAGTACGAAGCAAGGTTCTCTCAATCTCAGGATCAAAGCTTGTTAAATTATCAGGGATACTCGTTGACCGAAGAAGCATTCACCTTTTAAATAATCAGGAGGAGCAAAACAACAAGCTATAATATTTCGTAATAATAAATAGTAAGACAATGAAATAATTAAAAATACGAAAATTAAAAGAGAAACAAAATTTTGGGTATGTCGGACACCTTGCCGTGTGTGCGACACCCGGCATTGGACTTCCTCCAATGGCTGCCGGGTTGATTATACCCGACCTCTCACCCGGCTTATGCAAACTCAAAAATAAAATTGAAGAACAAAGTATAGGGAGTACTAAAAGAGAAAATTAAATGAATGGTGAAAGAAAAGGGTAGAATATTATATGGAACTTTAATACTTAACGAAAAATAAATAAAATTAACAAAATCTTGAACAGGCCGGACATCATGCCGGGTGAAACCTGTCCGGCATCGGACTTCCTCCGAGTATGCTGGGTTGGAGTTACACGGCATACTACCCGGCGTGCTCAATCTTTTAAAGAGAGAAAGATAAATAAATCGGGAAAGAGAAAGGGAAGATAACATGAAGTTAACATAAAAGAGCAAGATTAGAAATATTTACAAACAAATAAAAAAATCGAAGAAAAAAAATTGCAAAATAAAAGTTGAGATTGAATGCCGGATTGTGCGCCGGTTTGGTCTTATCCGGCACAAGACTTCCTCCAATTTTGCCGGATGTACGAGACCCGGCATCGCACACGGCACCTCTCAACCTATTGAACAAATTAAAACAATGAATAACAGAATTAGTTAAATAAGAATTGTTGAATGTGCCGGGCACTATGTATCCGGCAATGTTCCCGGCATATTCAACCGAAACACAAAATGAACAAATTAAATTAAGAGATCAAAGAATCAAAGAATAAAGAATAAAGAATAGGGCGTTTTACCGAATTTAGGACTTGGACTAATTCCAAGTCCCCGGCAACGGCACCAATTTGCTAACAAGAAATTTATAGAAAAAACTATATACATAAAAAGAATAAAATAATAAAAGGAATACAAAATAAACCTACAACTATACTACGGGTAGCAAATCAAACCCGGACGGAGTATAGTGTAAATATATTATGACCGAGAGTATCGAACCCAAGGGACTTATAGAAAACTAGTCCTAATCCGGGCAAAAGCCTATTCTAAAAACAAGGGGGGGAAATAAAGGTTGATTCTAAACTAAGAAAACTAAATAAACTAACTTTGATTTGGGAGAATGTCAATGTAAGAGTATCATATGACCAATGATCAAGGGTGGCAAGTCTCAAAGAGGATTTGGTCTCGCAAAATGCATATGCCGGGTGACATGCCGGACCTTGGATACCCGGCATAGTCAAGGCCTTTGAATGTGTCGGGCAACTTCCATCCTGCACTACATCCGGCATCGTACATTCCGTACATACCACTTCTTGTTTCTTGGTTCAACAACAAGAACTCATTATCCATACCTGCATCGTGCATAGCAATACCGCGAATACAACCAGAATAATGGGAAATAAGAGATTAATCCAAAACCTTAGCATTTGTTGCCCTTTTTCCGAACAACAATATTAAAGATTACCGAGATCCTAATCTATCCTATTCTTGCCCTTGTAAGACTCAAATAGGACTTAGAGATAAGCGAATAAGTGGCTGACTTATTCCACTTTGCATGAAGACTAGAAACCTCTGTTAAGAAACTCGTAAATTCCATATATGATCATAAGAGTTTTACAAGGAAATCTTCCCTAACCAAAAACCTAACAAAGAATTCTACATCACCATCCACATAACTACAAGAAGAGAATACAAAGGGGGAGAAGGAGATGTTCATAGCCTTAACCTGACAAGGTCTTCTTCTTCTCTTGCGTTGATGGATCCGTAGACTTCTTTGGACACCAATAATGGAGTGTGGAGGAAATATAGAAGTGAATGGTGTGGATTTGGTATGTTGAAGTGTGTCCAATGATGTAGACTCACGGCCTATTTATAGGGCTTCAAAATGTCTCTTGCCGGGCGTCGTTCCGAATCGTCAGTAGCCGACACACGTGGGAAATGTGCCCAACTGTTAACGGTCGAAACTGCCAATTCCGCATGAAACAGTGTATATGCCGGGTAGGATATACCCGGCATCACACCCAGCACTAGCTAAATCTTCAATGGTCAATAACTATCATCGTTTGGTCAACCGTGGCGACTCTTCACTTATGCCGGATGGGGTCTACCCGGCATCATATCCGGCAAAGCTCCTTTTCCGATCTATGCTCATGCCGTGCAGGATTAATCCAGCATTGAGTCCGGTATCACTTGAACTTTTGCCTAGAAAATCATTCCTTGCACAGAAAAACTCACAAAACATAAGACTGTACAACTAATATACTTTAAGACATAATAGAACATAAATAACATATATTTAACCTTATTTAGATAAGTATAATACTAAATCAAGCACATAAAATATGATAAGTCTGCGGCTTATCAAACCCTAAACGGGACAATTCGAAATCCAGAACCGCAAAGCGGGGTAATTAACTGAACACACTCATAAATGTTAGCTAGATGTAATGGCATAACAATCAACAACACCAGGAGTAATCCATGAAGGGTATCAAAGTCAACATAGTTGAACGAAGTGTAGTACTAAGAACACAAGAGCTAAAACGAACACTCGGTTAGAACACCGAAGGGATCCCACTTACCAGGGGATACCCTAAATTAATAAATGGTACCGATCAATACCAAGATACTTTAAGGGCCTCCAACGAATGGAAGCGTGATGCGACGATCTTATCATGGAGCCCAGTATTCCCTCCAAACTAATTGATGGTATACGGAGAAGTAACCACTTGTGAACAGCCTAAGACGAGCAGAGCTCTAGGCAATGCGGCATGTAAGCCGTCCAGTAACTATGAGATGTAGATACAACGTTGCAAAACCTAACTGAAATCATAAGGAGAATTGCCGGTAATGGCACAAGTAAGATTGTTCAATAGCTAACGAGCAAAGATACCCCTCATTGTTGTGGCACCGCAAGAGCGGTGAACATACATATCCCAAAGAAGAGGATGCCATCAATGAAGGTCTGGAAATACATCTCTTTCAAAACCACTAATGTAGTGAAACTTGAGCATACAATCATTGCCAAGCAACGTGGGAATAAGCTACTACAGCAATTGTTGAAAACCGAAGAGTAGTCGGTTTAGAAGAAACGTTGTATGTGCATAACATGAAGTGTAAGTAAATAATGCTCAAGAGCTCAGAAGACAAAAAGAATAACACATTTGGTAATCAGCCAAATAAATGGCGAACCATTGTATAAATGGTAGAAATACAAGAGCAGAAGCTAAGGTAATAGCGGATGCCATGGAAACCAAGTCGCAAATACATACGAACATGGTGCGCAGCAAGCGACCAATGTATCTCATTAAGCACACATTGATATGGAGATGTTAATTAAGAGATGGTAGGCAGACTAGGCAACAAGCCAGGAGTCTGCACCATGTTATGAAAGACCTCACAGAGGAGGCAATGTTCATTCCTCTTACAATTGCATAAGGAACCAAAAGTGTATCCTTGAAGGATCAATTGACAAGTGAAGCAATAAAATTCGGGACAAGAGTACCTAAAGAATCAATCGCATTGGATAAGGGAAGTGTTGTAAACACATTTATGAACATGGCATAAGCCAGTTAAGCGAAAGCTTAGAAACAAACCGTGCGGACTTTGGCTAAAGAAGCACGAAGGGTGTGGAACACACCAACAATCACAAGAAGTGAATTCCACCGGAATAAAAGCGGAAGAAACTTATGAAAGTCATAAGGACCAATGCATATAAAATGCAAGGTCATACGAGTAAAGAACACTTGTGCAGAATCAGATAAGTGGGTATAACTTAGAAGCCACTAACAACAGAGGAAGCACTACAACTAAGTAGTAGCTCAACCTCAACCGACAATAAGTCGGAGGAACCCAGTGAATAATCACGGGAGTACGCAACAGTATGTACAACAGATTTCCAAAGAACTGGATAGAAAATATGAAACTCATTGAGTTCGCGTACGGTAAAGGAATACCACACTTGATTGAGAAACCATATTCCCAACATAAAAGGGATAGTAAGGTGATGTGTAACACACTAAGAATAATGAGAAGGGCGAACAAAACCTAAGTTATCAGGTCGCGCAGCAGAAGCTAGTGGGCCCAGAATTCTAAGGTTAATATACCTGGTGAATAAATGGCTAATTATCAATGCCTTGAAGCCTCTTAGGCTAGAACCACACCCGGTTAGAGTTAAACAAACTCCAATGAGAATTCTTGGTGCAGGGACTAAACCAGTAAATTGGTTAAGACCCTTTGACCAAAGGACATTGTATAATAGACCGCATGGAAGCTAAACCACTCCATGACGGCTGAACGCCTTAGGCCAATGTCCAATTTTGACATATTGTAGATTACGTGGGTGTAATCCCTTTTTAAGGGGGGTAGAGCGAAAACGGCGAAGTGTATGTTTTACGTGATCAGTGTGTAAACTACAATGCCCATAGCGTAAAAGAATTTGTTTTGATGATTGGTACTTATGTTACATAAACATTTGTACCCACTAATTCTGTAAGTATGGCTATTTGTGAGATTAGAAGTGGAAAGGTAGAGAAACTCAAGGGGAATGAGAACCCCGATTGGTAATAGTACGAGATATGAGTCGGTATGAAACCGGTGTTGAGAAATGAGTATGTTTGGGAGACATGATGAGAATAAATCGGTATGAAACCAATGTTAACCTAGTAGGAATTGAGTCCCCTAGGTGACTTGATTTGATTTTATTTGAATTTACTTGTGAATGATTGGAGGATAGAAAACTAATTGGAGTTATAATATATATTGAAATTATTAGGTAAATTATTTGGAGATAACTTGGGTAATAATCGATGAGATGATTAGTAAGTGAGTAAAGGATTCGAGAAACTGAAAATATATTGATGGGTGATTATGAATAGAAAGATTAAGAAGATAGAAAATGAAATAATGATTGACTATTTGATTGTGTGAATTGAGGTGGTAGGTGGAACTTGATTTGCTAGCGATCAAGGAAAACCGAACACGAATTGGGGTGGAAGGATAGTTCAACACCGATGCTGATCACATTGGGGTTGAATGACTCTTGAAGATCCCTATAAGTGGCCACAAGTAATAATGCTAGTAATAGATGTAATTATCATAAATTGGAATTTGGAGTTGTATGGAGTTTTCAAAATGAATTTCCAACTGATTTTGGCAAAAATAAATTTCTTCAAACTTGAGAATGAGGACCGTTTTTAAAACCGCTTCCATGGGTGAAATACCCAGAGTTTCTAAAGGATGAATTACTTTGCTAATTAGGTCCTAATGAGCTATTAAGCATCTTTAAATCCTAATGTTGGCATAAGAAAATTCCTTAAAGCACTTCTTGTATTGTTTTAAAAGTAGCTAGCTAGAATACTCCAATAACATTGTGACAACCAAGCTAATAGGTGATGCAGCAGCTAGCTTATGTAGTAAACACATAAGTAGGTGATGCAGCTAGCAAGCAAGTAGGTGACTCATCAAGCTAGTAAGCAAGTAGGTGACTCGACAAGCTAGCAAGCTAGTAGGACATCTCAAGCACGAGGTGGCAAGCACGAGGTGGCAATGATGAGGTGGCAAGCATGAGGTGGCAAGCACGAGGTGGCAAGCACGAGGTGTCAAATTAGCATTGGTTAACACTAGGACCAATAGGAGCCCGACACCTATGCAGCCTAGTAGGAGGTGTCACCACACTATTAGACCACACCTTGGTCCAATGAGAATAGGCTGCTGCCCCACCTCCCTTAGTCAGCCCATGTGTTGTCTTTCTTATATTAAGCCTTATTATGAGCCAATCAGAAGCTAGCAAATTGAGCCTAAGGTGTCACCACTTATTAGAAGTTTACTTAATCAAGGAGAAAATTGGCAAGATCAGCCCTTGCCTATATATAACCCACGTTCATACTCCATTCTCTTCATCCCACTCTTGTGTTCCTACCTCCATTAAGAAGAGAAAGAAGAGAAGAGAGCTTACATTGCTTACCACTTCAGCCGAGAGCAAAAGAGGATGAGGAGAGGAACCTTTGACTCACTTAAATCATTCATCCATCATCTAGATCTCCTACAGCCAGTTTAGAAGAGAGCAAGAAGGAAACCTACCTTGGGAGGTAACCTCTGGTCGAAAATGAAGAGAGGATTGGAAGCTCCATAGTTGCCATTTCCAAGGTGCTCCAAGCTGTTCAAGGGTGCCTTAGAAAGTTCTACAAGGTTTTAGAGAGGTTTTCTTCATCAATTTTCAAGGTAACTTCATGGTTACCATCCTTTAATAAATCTGTATGTTTTACAGGAGTACTACCTCTATATAATCAGATTAAATTCGTAGGTATTTATGAGCCTAAAACTATAAGACTTGGAAAAGTGTTTTAAGGAAGAAAAGGATGTGTTTGCAACCTGCCTTTGATTACTGATTGCTTAAGAGCTTGTTTATGGTGTTTTGCTGCTGTTAGTAAGTGGGAATAACCTGGAGGTAATTAAGATTGTTCTGGATGATCTTTAGTCTAATCTGGTGTTGTTATAATCTAGGATAAATGGTGTCTTAAAGAGTTTTGGTTAATCACCAGATTTGTGGGTGGAATTCTAGAGCATTAATCAAGTGTTTTAGGTGCTTAACTAACCTAGAACCTATCTGATTATTATGGCCGAGTAACATAGGTGAAAGTATAGAATTTGTTAAAGATGGTAAGTGTGATTACTAGAAGAACTATTCTAGTAATTAGATGTCTAGTATAACCGCTTTCAGTTGGAAGTTAATTAGTGTAAACTAGATGTGTCCTAGGGCTTAAAACATGATTGTTGATTGTTCTGGTCATTAGTAACCTATTATGACAGAATTGGCTATGAACTATTAAAGAGATGTATAGCATGATTTTTATGATGAAGATGATAGTTTAAACTAAGCTAAGACTTAAGGTCTTAAAGTCTAGTATGTTGGGAACTTATATGTACTGTCTTAGAATGTTGTTTATGGTTGTATAAACTCCTAAGCTAATCTGGTTAATATGTTATATGTTAGAATAATTATGTGATTAAAATGGTTTGATTCAGTTTGTAATCTATAGTTAAATTATGTCTTAAGCTAATCTTGATGAGATAGTTAATAATAGAACTGAAATGGATATGATTTGTTTGTTGAATCAAGACTTGATCTTAAGATATAATTTATGGTTGTTTGAATTGTTAAGCTGAGATATTTGATGCTGTGTGATCTGGCCGAAGGTGCCATGTGAGATTATGTGATCATAGCCTTTCCTTAAGTGCGGTTTGATTATTTTTATGTTCCTTGTGTTTTAAATTATGAAATAGACTTTGTTAAGTTACTTGACTATTGATTCTTGTTATACTTTAAATTGTTATATTTTGATTAATGAGGATTCAATGAGTAACTCATTGGAATGGATTGTTGAGATATGGCCATATGTGGAACTTGAGCAGTAATTGCCTTCTTATGAATTATTGGACTCATGGTATGCCTTGGGCTCCATGAGATGCTTCATGGTTTCCTACACTATAGTTTAAAGGTACTATAGGGGGTGTGCACATCTTTTAGGGCCTGGAGTGTGTTTGGTAAAGGTTGGATCGCCTCAATGATCGGGATTCGTCCCTTGAACTGATTTGTGTGGAATGGAGAAATTGATGACTAAGGAAAATATGTGAATTGATTAACATATACTTGTGCGGGTTTGGATGCCTTATTATTAATGCTTGAACTCTTGGTTGAGTAAAGTTTGTGTATATACCATCATTTACTTTACTAAGTTATTTCCTGATGGTAGCTTTGATTTTACTCAGCTTTGTTGATCTTTTGGCTTCATTCCTTGTGGTCCTTTCTTTGTGATTGTTTGAATGACCACAGATGCAGGAAATGAAGAAGCTTCTCCTTAGTTGTGGAGACATTCAAGAGTGTGGGCTTTGGGGGTAGAAGACCATCATTTTATTCTCTTTTGGTTTCTAGATTAATGTATTAGGTTGTTCTATAACCTATGTAATACAAAGAGTTGGTTGTAAGTTAAGAGTGGTATCAGAGCAGAGTACCGCTCTGATGACGAGAGATAGTAGGATTTATACAGTGAGCATAGGTTTTGGGAATACGGGAAACGTTGTGAGGATACGTGACCTTGCGGGTTGATGCAATGCTCAAGGCTTGCACACCATAGCCGTAGAGGCACTTCAATATTAAACGACCGAGGCTACGGTATTAGACCGAGTAAAGGTATAACCCGTCCTCTTGACATATGTCAGGGAGAGGTCTGGGTAACAGTACTAAGGAAGAACATGGAGCAGCGGAAGGTGGTGAGGGTCCAGCAACCCCAAGTAACGCGAAGACTGTATGAAACGCTCGCACTTGATGGGAGAGCATCCCGGGAAACTTGCAATGGTACCCCACCCGCCGCAGCCCGTCCCTCGAGTACTATCTAGTGAGACAGTGAAATGGGAAACACCACGGGGATAACTCTCCTGATCGGGAAGACCCGATGTGGATGCTAAGAGGATTATGTTAAATGTAGAAATTAGGACTTAGTGTTTTGGTGTAATGTTTAGGACCGGAGGTCCTGGTAATGACGTAATGTCTACCTTATGAGTGTGAGATGAATATTAAACCGAGGTTGAGGAGATAATTCCCGTAGGACTTATGGGGTTTGCTTGCCATAAGCAAAGCAACCCTGTCCTACATCTAGGAAAGCACTGATTAGTGCGCTTGGGGGAAAGAAAGTGGAAATGACGAGTAATGATTAGTCATGATATGTGTAACGGACGGAATGGATGACCTTATAGAAGTCAGTCCACCCGAAGCGAGTAACTCTATCCATGCAATACTGAAGGGTCAAAATGGCCTGATGTGTATGAGGAGAGATTATGAGAGCTGTAGAAACAAGAACTCGCTAAGTTGCTATCATGCAACGCCTCAAGTGAAGAGTAAGACCTTACTACCATGGTAAACTTGTGGGAACGAGTGTGGAGTGAGACAGTAATAAGTTGAATATGAACTTTTGACTGGAACAGGAACCCGATTAGGGAATAGCACTGCACTGACACACCGTACCGGTGGCTCAGTCTGCATGGCGCACTTGCCACTGCAAGTGCCACATTAACCAAAGCATTAAATTTCAACCTGCCTTGCGCACTTGCCACAGCAAGTGCAGCAATGATAAACTAACCCTAAAAGACCGAGTGGTCCAGGCAGTTACCAATAAACACTAAACTTTTATGTGAGTCTGTAATACAATGTAGTGGGACAGAGCCTTCTTAAAGGCAGGGTACGAAACCCTTGGGTTGAGGTCGATAAAACCTCGGGAAGACCTAGCCGGTCTGACCATTAAACCTGAAAATAATACACCATATAGTAGAATATTAAAAGGGGAGCAAATGAGAATAACAGTAATTAGTGCTTACAAGCCTAACCCCAGTGCCGGTATGGACATTAAACGTCAATCATCACCGGTGGGGAGTGTCGAGTCTTCAGGACCAGCATAACCATATTTAGGGAGTGCGCGACACTCGTGGTTAAACCACTACCATTGAACATTGCCAGAGGGCAAGAAGTAAGCTATACGAGTCGGCACAAAAAAAAATTAATAGGCAGATGTGAACGTGGAATGAAAGGGCCGATGTTATGCCCGCCACACACACCGGAGGTGTTGTTGATCCATTATGCTGCTAGACTCCCGTATGGAGGGCAGTGGATATAAACTAAAAAGTTTAAATTGCCTGATGACGGAAGATACCGTTACCTCGTAGAGGATGGAGGAAATATGAGTTGAATAAGAATAAGGATTACACAATGAAGAGCAATGACTGGCGGAAACCATTAAGTTATGGGTATCCAATGGTAACCTTAGGAGAAAGTATTAGAAACAACTAGGAATAAATTAAATTACAAGACCAACAATCAGCTAGCTATCAGAATAAGTACTGAGCCTGAATATCGTATGGCATAGGCCTACGGAAGGATACCCTTAGTACCACCAAAAATGACCCAAACTAGGAGAACAAAAGTGATGAATCACAAGTACTGATTAATATCAGACTAATGAGACTGCCATAAGATAGGGAAACACGAGGTGCCAACCCTTATGGTGGAGTCCGAACTACACCATAGGATGCAACCCAACGGTTTGGGTGGAGTTCTAGAACTGGAAACTCGTATCGGAGGGCGTTAACAGCCTAGGAGTGAATGGGAGGTAATAAGTAGTTACTGATCCCCACTCACAGATACCAGATGACGAGCATGTGGAAACCAGAATTAGGGCGATAAGTCGCAAACACCTATCTTAGAGAAGGTAAAGGAAATACACACTAATAAAGGAAACCATAGAACCTAGTATTAGATCCATTCTCACATTAAAGGTTAAGAATTGGCAGCATAGTTACTTAAACATAAATTACCGGGACTAAGAGTACGATAATCACCGGGTACGAACACTACGAGTGCACTAAACGAGACATGGGACGACCACACTCCTAGGAGCTTGTGGGCCTGACGAAACTTACATTGAGTTAATTGGGTAAGTAGTAATGTATCAGTATGGTACCCCATGTATGTAAACGAGTAGTGTGAGGACCCAGGGGGTAGTCAACTCAGTGTCTGAGTCAGTGAATGGAGTCCTGACTAGGTAAACCATGAATTGACGAGAGAGATCTCAGTCAAACCAACTAGGTTAGGGGAAATCAAGGATAGCTTGATAATAAAATGATATAAGGACGCAACTCCATAGTGGATGAGTTAGAATAAAAGTTTTGAGGATTTTTAGTAAACGAGGAAACCAAGGCCAATTTAATGGTAATGGCAAGTTGAACCCATGAATGAGAAGAGAAATTATGGTATTTAAGGAAGTTATATTAGAGAAACCTTTGTGATATTAGATGCTACCCAAAAAGGGGCACATAGAGAGTTATACCATGCGCTGAGGGCGCTGCGATGACGTCGCATTAAATAATAATAACCACATGCTCAAGCCATAAAAACGTTAGTATGTTAGTACCAATTAGGGTCGAACAGAAAACGAATGCCAAGCTAAAACCCACAGTCGTATCGTATGTTTACACCAGACGAAGGGCAAAGCAAACATTACAAGAGATACACTAAGCTGGAGATTAGATACTCCATGCAAACCGCAATGGCGGATAACCGTCCAATCGATTGGTACATGGTGCGCAACAAAGCGACCATTATAATAACTGTTAACCGAATTATGTTGGTGAGAATCAGAAGGTGGAAGATCAGATAAACAAATGGATTCCCCTAGTCGAGAAGAGGGATGAACCATATATGTGGATACTAAAATACCAACACACGAGGGATACGAGTTCACACCAGTAAAAGGACCTATAGGGTACCTAAGGAATGAACCATCTCAGAAGGAAATAACTTGGGGTCATGAGGCGCCAGTTGTTTGCGCATATCAGACTCGTCTTGAGATTTTAGACATGATTACTACGAGCACTAGGTGCTAGAGCATATCTCGACAACCCTTATACCGAAGGTTAGTTCGATAGGGTGGCTAGTTGAAATAATAAGCGTGTGTGACAAACGATACCACGCAGTGAAATAATTACTCCATTCCCATAATTATGGAAGACCGTGTAGAAAACACCATCACATGGAGTTAAAACCGACATAAAACTACTACCTAAGAGGGGTAGACTAACCATAAAAGTAGTTGGGCATACTGCTTGTGGAGCGAGTGGCCCATATTGCTCAGGTTTGACGTACCTAGCGGGTTTGGGGAAACAAATGATGTGTTTACATCTCCCGATCAAACCGTATATGAATATACATACACCTAACCAAGATAGACAGGATAACCTGAGGGGCTAAAGACCGACCCTATAAAAAAAAGGGGTAATGAATATGTATGCGCATTAGTGCACGAATAATTCCACTGGAATGGAACATCTTGAACTTATTACTTCACGATGATATATTCGTAGATTACGTGGGCGTAATCATTTTTAAGGGGGGTAGAGCGATTGTGCACGCTTAAAATATACCATACGTAGGAGTACGTAGCGCATGGTACACATGCTGCAAACTATTATTGTACGTAGAGTACAAGTGTTATGACTGTGTTATATTACTTGAGGTAATGTTGTGATGTATTATGTGTATGAATATATATATTTTTTTTAGTTCGCATAGTTGTGGCGAATAGGAAAGGGAGAACAGATAGAGTGTTCTTATCCTATTTTCGATTATTTATGCTAACATTGCGAACATATAACACATAAAGCCTAACTTGTTAGCTCCGGTTGAGAGTTCAAGTAGGATTATCTGGTAGCTCCAATGGGGAGATTTCAAATAGAAGGAGTAGAAGGCTCCGTACTATGCGATTTATGATTCGGTATGAAACCGATTATTGAAGTGCGATGAGTGAATCGGCATGAGACCGATGTGTAACCTAGTGGAGGTAAAACCTCTAGGAGTGGTATGAATAATTATAAGTCGAGGGAACTTGGTATATGGTTAGGATACATGACCCTATATGTCTATGACTAGATTAATTACACTAGTTGACTTGTGTAACTATGGAACACAAGGTGGCAGATATCAAGAGGAAACAAGATTAGAAAAGAATAAAACAATTGATTGATTGAAATTGGCGTGGGAAGTTGAACTTGATCCTTGTCCGATCAAGCGAAACCGAACACAAATTGAGGTGAGAGATAGTTCAACACTGACGCTGACCACTTCGGGTTGAATGACTCTTGAAACATCCTACAAGTGGACACAGATATGAATAGAAATTGGAATTTAGGGCGTCACTCGAAGAGTAGTGGACCGTGGAGTCCTTCGTCATGAGACCGGTGTGTCTGCGAGTGACATCACCCAAAGAGCCGTGGACCGCAGAGCCCTTTGTCATTTGACCGGTGTGTCTGCGGGTGATTAAGGAAATAAGGTGATACTGTCCGAGGAGCCGTGGACCGCAGTGTCCTTCGTTACTAAACCGGTGTGTCCACGGGTGGTTGACATTGGTTAGCATGGGTTGGGGATCGTCAAGTCCTGGTCTTCATGACTGCTTCCCTGTGATTTGCCATCGTTAAAGATATGCATACACACACACACGCGGAGTGGTGTAGAGGTATCCTCGCGAGATACTTGCATATGAATAGGGGTGCGTGGAGTACCCCTTGTGAGACACCTTTGAGTACTTCTGGTTAGTTTTGCACCTTGTCTAGTGCTGTGTATGATTGAGTTTTGCACCTTGTCTAGTGCTGTGTATGATTGAGTTTTGCACCTTGGCTAGTGCTGTGTATGATTGAGTTTTGCACCTTGTCTAGTGTTGTGTATGAATGAGCTTTGCACCTTGTTTAGTGCTGTTTATCAATGAATGTGTCATGATTATTGACTATATGGAATGAGATTATTGCTGTATCAAATGTAATACATAGACTAGATCTGAACTTAGTGGGATGTACTCCCTAGTGATGATCTGTCTGTGATTACTTAGTGGAACTAGATTCCTTAGGTGAACTGTTGATGAGTAAGGACTTCGGGACGAAGCCTTTTTTAAGGGGGGTAGACTGAAATACCCCTAACCTTAAAAACTTATTTAAATGATCTATTAATGATCTAAGATGGATTAAACATCTAATCACATTGACTAAGGCCTAAACGTGCCTTAAAAGTCAACTGAGAACAACAGTGGTCAACACAAAGCAAGACTTTGCACCCTTTAACTGTTTAGGGTAAATAAATACCCAAATGAACTAATTAGGACCTAAAAATTTGTCCTAAGATTATTAACACATTACTAAACATATTACAATTGTTGTGAGAACACTCCAACATAAAGAACAAGCATTTTCATGCTTCAAGGTCAAGTAGGGCAAAAATATGCTCTAAGGGAACCTTAAAGGTCTAATGACCTCTAAATGATATAAAATTGGATACCATGATCAAATATCATGTAAGGAACACAACAAAACAATTCTCAAAGAAAACAGAGCTCAGAAACACCCTGCGACTCAAAATGTGCACTAAAATTCCTTAAAGCACGTTTTGTGTAATTGCCTTCTAAATTGGCTTTTAAATGGGCTTAAAGGTTATAATTACCTATAAATATGCTAATATATCATATTACAACATATTAGGAATTTAATTCCAGAAATTTACAAATTTTTACAAATTTAATATTAAAATATTAATAAACCCTAAAGGGGGCCCGTTTGAGTCAACGTTGACCAAGAATGGTCAAAGAGGTCAAAGTTGACCCCTTGGATTCCATAGGGTCGGCAGCCACAAGGCAGGGGGAGCCTGATTGAACTGAATTATTGACAAAAGGAGACTTAGTGGAGTGTTACTTTTCCATTTAATAAGAAATTAATACTTTAACTTACCTTTACCTTATTTTCTTCATTATTCCTCCCTTATCTCTTGTCTCCAACGACTCCTTGCTCCTTCCTTCTGTCCCAGCCGAGCTCACATGCTCCCAATCTCACCATTGTTGAGCTTTGAAGATATCTAGCAAGGAAACCAACCTAATTCACCTAAGGTAATGGTTTAAGGCATAAAATAGCTCATTTTCTTCCTTTCTTCAAGGGCTATCTTATGAGCTAACTTCTATACTCTTCCCATGGCTCAATCTCAGTGTGTGGATGTTATAATAAGAGTTCAAATTCGTTGGTAAGGGTTCTTGGAGCTAAGAACACAAAAATCATCATTTAAGGTAAAAATGTGCTTTAAGCACATATCTTTTGATTCCCTTCAAATTCGGCTGTGAAACTTTGTTTCTAAGCTTATAATATTCATTTTAACATACTTATTCAGTTGGTACATCAAGAGCTTCGAAGTATAACCAGATCCAAGCCTAAAACACCATTTTAGGCATTTTAAACAAGGTAAAGATTAGCCATCTTCTAATCTGAGTTATACCAGTTTAAAGCTTGGTTTTAGTAGCTCTTTTAACACTCTTTGCCTACTGTAAAAACAGGCCGTGACCAACCTTATTTACCTTGGTATTTTGAGGTAAATTTTACCTTGAAAATTGACATTAAACACTTCTTATGGTTAGATCTTGCTTGGAGACTAATCATGCCTTAATTGTTGTTTGAAAACATGTAAATAATGCTGTGGGAATTTTATCCTAAGCTGGGCGTGGCCAAACAAGGCTTAAACTAGGCAAAAACAAGGTATAAATCACTTAAACCTTCACTTGGTATATTAATATGTGTTATACACATATATATATATTGTGCCGTGAGTGAATGGTTAATTAAGGTCTTATTTTGACCTTAGGTGGTTAAGGAATGGTTTAATAAATTTATATAACTAATTAATAAGCATAATTGTCAAATTTAAGGCATTATGTGGAAACTTTGTAATTTTTGAGAGCTACAAGTGAGGCCGTTAATTTATATTAATTTTTGGGACATTTATGTGTAATTTATTTTGTGAGTAAATGTTTGTAATAAGGCCATATACCTTAGGCCATTTTATTTATGTATATTTAGTTTAAAATAGGTTTTAGGTGATATTTATATATTACCGAAATGAAATAAGGGTTTGGAGTATAATTAAATCAATTTGGGGGCTAAATATTAATTAAGCAGAAAATTAGAGGTTTAAAGGATTTATAATAAGTTTATAAGATTTTTATAAAGTTTTGGGGTTAAATTGTAATTTCTGAAAAGATATGGGTATAAACCGTAATATATGGGGATTAATGGTCAATGAAGTATAAGGTGGTCAACCTGACCATATGGTAGGTTTTTTGACCAAATTAAATAAGTTAGATAACTTATTTAAGGTTTTATAATAATTTATGTACTTAATTGTAGCAACTTTATAACATATGTGGTAAATATGTTATTACAGTAAATAAAGGTGTAAATGGTATTATAAACACTCATGGGCTATTAGGAATTTTTAGGAATTTATTGGGTTGATTTTGGAATTAGAATGAACTATATATGTATAATATATGTTTATTATGTCATTATGACACTTTTGAATAAAAGATGTGGTGGAATGGTAATAACCGATTATATATGGGTTAGTAAGGGTAATTATAACCCTTTGGTGAAATTTGGTGATTTTTAGAATTCATATAAGAGTATTTATAAGATATGTGTATAATATATAGTTTTAATGATATTATCAAACTATATGTTATAAATTTGGCCAAATGGCAATTATAGAATAATATTGGCTCTGTTCGGGAATTTACAAAAATATAACCATAGGTTATACCATCTTATAAGTTAAAATGTTATATTTTATGATATATATAACATGGTATAAATAATGGGGTGAATTTGTAAATAAGAAAGTATGGTATTTGAAAAAGAATATGGTTTTTATATGGTGCCCATGCGGCAATAATAAATATTTTTGCATAAAAACTATAGGTTATGAATTAAGGAAATAAAGATATCATATTATATGATATTAACATATGGTATAACATTACATGATGATATGTGGTCAAAATGGAATTTAAATAAATTCAAGGGCTGTACCGAATTAATAAGAGTGGGAAAATGAATTTTAGACTTTGGTCTACTATGTTATAAATGTTATAACAATTATATGGTACTAAAGTGGTTTTAATGGAATTAATATAAATAAGAATATTCACATTAAATAATGTGACAAACTATGAATAAATAAGGTTTATAAATTAAGGTATTTATTGATTAAACCTTAAGAGTTGTAATTGTACAACATAAGATGTTACATATATTAGGATAATAATCTTAATATAAGTTGTATAATATAGTACAACTAAAGGGGATAATCATCTAATAAAAGATGATAAAAAAATGTAACATATAATATAAGAGTTTATAACTCATGGTACTTACCTATGTGGTAAATATATACATATACAAAGAAAATGTATATAAGGATGAATGTATAGTATGGTTAGAAACCATATGATATAATGGTGGTGGTTATTACAAAAAAATAGTTACAATCTACAAGTTATAGTTTTGGAATGCAAATACAATTTGTTAAGTCAATGGATTATATAATACAATGTATTATAATGGATGGTGGAAAAACAAAACCTTAGGAAAATAAATACTAAGGTGAAATGTATAGTTTAAGATTAATATATATACATGCAATATAGTGATAAACTATATGATATACAAATGCATATTAAATTACGTGCGATAATAAACGTTTAAAGTTAAGTATATTAATATACTCGACGTAATCACGCACGAAATATGATGTTTTTCCAAATTCCGAGTTAAGCCGAAAACCCGACAAAACGTTGACAGTTAATAACGGGGGATTAACCGGGAGGTAATAGCGACGGTACGGGGTACCGTAGAGTTAAGTTGTTATATACGGGATTCTAATCAGTAACGTTATGTATTGTTAGACTGTTAGAGACGACGCGAGGAGCATCGGATCTAGCTGAATCATACTCCACCGTAATACTTTCAGGGTGAACGGTATGTTATTTATGTGGCTTGATTGTCTCTGAGGATTTCCTCAGTTTCAGACATTGTGTGAAAATCTGTGATAAGATTGAATGTCTGCTTGTGTGAATTAATATGCTTGAGTTGTATATTAATGCTGCTTTATTATTACTGTTGTACGATAACAGTACCGTTCGTATATTTGAACATATTATAAAATGAACTAGCGGCAGTGATGCTATCTTATATGTGTAATATAAGGAACGTAAGTAAAAACGTTGTAGCATTAGGACAATAAGATATATAAAATATCTGAGACTTAAATATGGAGCATTGGCCTCTTTAACGCCGCTCTCGTATCTAGCACTGGATCCCGAGTCGACATACTCAGGATTGGACTACGACCTTAGTCTGCTGTGTTAGGAAAAAATAGTAAAATGATGCGATGGTATAGATAAGTTTATCAAGAGGATGTGGCTCTTGCTGTGAACTGTGATCCATTAACGATACTAGGATACCGTATGGTAACCGTAAGTATCTGGATAAATTTCCAACGAACTACAGATTGTTCGTAGGTCGGAGACTCTACCGCTGGAGTGGCTATTGCCGTGGGTGACCCGCCATAAGAGATGGATAACTTAGAGACACGTCGTTCTAACGAGACGTTGTCATTAGACATGACTGAACAATTACGAACGACTATACTAGCTCGAACATTAGGCGAACATTATTTGGGCTTGTACGCCAAAGACGAGTAATTATACCTGTTTATAACTCTCGTTGTTTTGCCTTGTTGCTCAGTGGCTATGCTTTGTAATTATGTGTGGTATGTGGGTGGTTTTGTTTGAACGAGCCATTGTGCTCATATTGTGTGTTGTGAACTGGTTGAGTCGAGTCGCTGTACTCATGTGTAGATTATGGTGGATTGTTTGGTCGAGTGAGTCGCCGTACTCATTATGAACTATCAAGTGTTTGTTGGAATGGAGTCTCTGTACTCATATAAGCGTTGTAACGTTTTCAGTGGTTTATTACGATGCGATGTGTGGAAGCCGGGGCTTGTTTGTTATTTGAGTTTACTGCAATATATATATATATTGTTGCTTTACAGTTTTAACATTAAACTACTTGCATGAAAATGATTTGCATGCTCTCGACCAATTAACTGAGGGTCCGAGGGGGCATGACAGTCATGTAGTAACATACTCAGCAGGGGCTGATTCCATACCACAAACAACCATTTTTGCAGGTATGCAGCTTCCGGTGTCGGCAAAGAGAGGGACGCGCTGGGTAGTTTAATTACAGTTGTTTTAAATATGCACTGTTGCATTTTGATACAAACTTAGAAACGTGTATAGGATTGGGATACTTAGAATGCTCACTGTGAATGTATTTTATATTGGCTTGGGAAGGATAGATCTATCTCTTGTTGTCACTGTGGGAAATTGTTTCGTATTTAAGGATATATCAGTAAGCACGTTATTATTCGTATGGGCGAGTAAGAATGGTGACACCAGTAGTTCAATTGTTGAGATTACCGCTGCGATTATAATGTTAAGTAAGATGATTAGGAGCCGATTAGAGTAGGGGTGTTACATTAAGCCTAAGCATTCACATGGTTGTGATTGTGGAGGTAACGTCCTATAAGACTTATGCTTCCGCTTTGTTAATCTGAGCAAGTTTATTATCATATTATGGTTAGTAATTTAGGGGCATTACAAAGTGGTATCAGAGCATGGTTGCTCTTGATAATATTATGATGGGGTATGGGGCTGTGAGAGTAAGGCACGTTGTTTGCTCCTGTTGTGTTAACTAATCTACAGGAATATGGAGCATAATACTCTTATCTATCTGCTTGATTGTCATTATTGTTTGAGGGAATATGTATGTGTTAGTAACCTTTGTGTTGCCAAGATTAGATGGCAGCTAATATCCAAGAGATGGCTCAAGCAATGGCTATAGCAATGGCACAGCTAGAAGTAAACAAAGAATAATGTTATGCGTCAGATAACTGCGATGAAACCTAAGAGTTTCCATGGGCAGGAAGATCCTCAGATTCTAGAGGGATGGCTACGAGAATTTGGTAAAGTCTTTGAGGTAATGGGCTGCCCTGGAGATAGAAAGGTAGGATGTGCTGCCTATTACTTCAAAGATGAAGCAGACCTATGGTGGGGAGTTGTAAAAGAGGGTTGTCTTCAACAACCTGGTTTTGGATGGATGCAATTGAAAACATTGATGAGGACTCGCTTTTACCCGGATCATCTAAAAGAGAAGAAGCAACAAGAATTTTTTACCTGCAACAACGATCTATGTCGATAGCTGAGTACCAGACCAGATTTCTGGAACTAGCTAGGTTCGCTCCAAACCTAGTCCCTGATGAAGAGTCTAAGGCTAGAAAATTTAGACTTGGGCTGAATTTTCGAATTCGGGAGTTCATGGCGGGATCAACTTATGAAACATTACAAGAAGCTTATGAGAAGGCTGCAAGCATTGAGATGGTACAACATGAAAGAAGGAGTTCCATGAAGGGAAGAAAAAAGGCCCTTTGGTGGACCAGCTGAGGGGCCGGATGTAAAGAAGCCCAATCTCAATCAAAAGACAAGATTCAGTGGAGGTATCCAGAGCAAGGGTAAGGAGACATCTTCCAAAGCACCAAGTGGAAGAACTTATAACTGTAGGAGATGTCAGAAGAATCATCCCGGAAAAGATTGTGAAGGGAGGTTTGTGACTTGTAACCACTGTGGAAAGCTGGGGCATCGGGCCTATGAATGTTTCCGAAACCCTGAGTCAAGAAGCTTCAAGAAATGCATGCCACCGGCTAGCCAGACAAACTCCAATACCTTTAAAGCAGCTTGTGAGGTTGGGGGTGGACAAAGTAGCAGTAAAGGGGTTGAAAAGAATGAGAACGAGTATAAGAAGTCTGGAGCCCTGAATGTGATGAATGAATCAGAGGCTAGAGCTCAAGGAAATGTCATTACAGGTATTTTCCCTATTCATGGATTAGAAGCACATGTTTTATTCGACTCCGGTGCCATATACTCTTTTGTTTCTATTGCTTTCATGAGGAAATTGAAATTGTTCAATATTTCTTGTGTGAATATTTGTGTGACAATACCATCAGGGAAAAGATAAAATGCTCTGAGATTATAGAGAACGTGAATATTCTTGTTAAAGGAGTAGGTTTCCCAGCTGACTTGGTAGTATTTGAAGGCTTGGAATTTGATATTATATTAGGGATGGATTGGCTGCAATAGTACAAAGGGCGGTTAGATTGTTACGAACAGCGGATTTTGTTAAGGACTCTTTCAGGGCAACGGGTATCATACAGGAAGATAGTAAGACAGCCAAAGGTGAAGATCATTTCTGCCATCTCCATGGCAGCAGAAGTTAGAAAGGAAAACAAGTGTTCTTGTGTTATGTACGAGATCTAAATGAAAAGAGAAAAAACAGCTTTCTGAAATTCCTATTGTTGCTGAGTACCCGGACGTGTTCCCATAAGAGATTCCCAGAATGCCACCCAAAAGAGAAGTTGAATTTTGCATTGACTTAGTGCCAGGAACCGGACCAATAGCAAAAGCACCCTATCGAATGGCACCAGTGGAGATGAAGGAATTAAAAGCCCAGTTAGAGGAGTTATTGGAGAAAGGGTATATAAAACCTAGTGTATCACCCTGGGGTGCTCCAGTTCTGTTTGTAAAGAAGAAGGATGGGGGCCTTCGACTCTGCATTGACTACAGGGAACTAAACAAAGTAACCATTAAGAATAAGTATCCACTACTCGAATTGATGATTTGTTTGACCAATTGAAGGGAGCTAGTGTGTTCACCAAAATTGATTTAAGATCGGGCTACACCAGATAAGGGTAGCTGAGCAAGATATTCCAAAGACAGCATTTCGAACGAGGTATGGCCATTACAAATTTAGGGTAATGCCGTTTGGCCTAACTAATGCTCCTGCGGTGTTTATGGATCTCATGAACCGGGTCTTCACTCAATATTTGGATAGTTTTGTTGTGGTGTTTATTGATGATATCTTGATTTATTCAAAGAACCGGGAAGATCATGCCGAGAATTTAAGAAAGGTGTTATAATTACTACAAGTACATAAGTTATATGCAAAGCTGTCTAAATGTGATTTTTGGTTGAAAGAAGTGGCTTTCTTGGGCCATATTATCTCAAGTGAAGGTATAGCAATGGATCCCTCAAAGATTGAAGCTGTGAAGGAATGGCCTCGTCCTACCAATGTTACAGAGGTTATAAGTTTCTTGGGCTTGCGGGCTATTATAGGAGATTTCTCAAGGATTTCTCCAAAATTGCTAGGCCGTTGACGAACTTAATGAAGAAATCTGTTGGATTTGAGTGGAGTGACCAATGTGAGCAGTCATTCCAACAACTAAAGACTAGATTAACTACCGCTCCAGTGTTGACATTACCAGAAGGAGTGGATGGCCTTAAGGTTTACTGTGATGCCTCGAAGATCTAGGTTGTGTTCTAATGCAAAATAGGCGAGTGATAGCCTATGCTTCTAGGCAATTGAAGAAACATGAAGAAAATTACCCCACTCACGACCTTGAACTTGCAGCTGTAGTATTTGCTCTGAAAATCTGGAGACATTATTTATAGGAGCCACTTGTAAAATCTTCACCGACCATAAGAGCTTAAAATATATATTCACCCAAAAGGATCTGAATATGAGGAAGAGAAGATGGTTAGAGTTTGTCAAAGATTATGATCTGGATATTCAATACCACGAAGGCAGAGCAAACCTTGTAGCTGATGCTTTAAGCAGAAAAAGAAGTCATTAAACAGCAGCCATGTGGATCCTCCC
Organism: Limonium bicolor; assembly: GCA_023374045.1. NCBI lineage: Eukaryota > Viridiplantae > Streptophyta > Magnoliopsida > Caryophyllales > Plumbaginaceae > Limonium > Limonium bicolor. Next base: position 297,508,231 of record CM041777.1, on the reverse strand, counting down.
CGATAAGTTGTATGAAGATATTTGTAGGCTTAACATGGAGTTAGTAGTTTGCGGAGAAGAAGCAAAATCAAGTAGTCTACACCAAATTTCCAATTCTCTGGATATATTCGAAGAGATCCGGAAAGACCAGTCAGGAGATGAGAAATTTGAACAAATCAAGAAGAACGTTATAGAAGGAAAGCTACAGATTTTAAGATCCATAAAGATGGAAGTTTAAGGTTCAAAGGTCGGTGGTGCATTCCTAAGAGCTGTGAGGAGATCAAGAACAAGTTGATGCAAGAAGCCCCATCATCACCGTACTCTATACATCCAGGAGGTAATAAGTTGTATAAGGATTTAAGAAACAGTTTTGGTGGCCAGGAATGAAACATGAAGTTGCTGAGTTTGTAGCAAAATGTTTAACTTGCCAGAAAGTAAAGTTTGAGCATAGTCGACCAGGAGGCTTAGTGCAACCATTGGAAGTACCAGCTTGGAAATGGGATTCAATATCTATGGATTTTATAGTGGGACTACCTTTAACTAGGTTAGGAATGAATCAAATTTGGGTTATTGTGGATCGACTCACCAAAACAGCCAGATTTATACCACTGCGAGATACTTGGACAATGGATAAGTTAGTTGCTACTTACATCAAGGAAATTGTCAGATATCATGGAGTTCCTACAAGTATAGTATCTGATAGGGATTCTAGGTTTCAAAGTTGTTTCTGGCAGAGCTTTAAGAAAGCTATGGGTTCTCAATTAAAGTTCAACACTGCCTTTCACCCCGCCACAGATGGACAAACAGAAAGAACAATTCAAACATTAGAAGATATGTTGAGAGCTTGTATTATGGACTACCAAGGTACGTGGACTGATCATCTCCATTTGATAGAATTTTCATACAACAACAGTTACCATAGTAGCATTGGAATGGCTCCATATGAAGCTTTATATGGAAGAAAGTGTAGAACTTCACTATGTTGGATGACATCTTAGAAACAGTTTTGTTAGGACCAGAAATGATTGAAAACATAATTTAGCAAGTGAAACTCATCCAGCAAAGGATGAAAGCTGCACAGGATCGACAGAAGTCTTATGCTGATAAAAAAAGAAAGTTTTTGGAATTCGCAGTGGGAGAGAAAGTATTCTTGAAGGTATCTCCAACCAAGGGAGTCATGAGATTTGGGAAGAAAGGGAAGCTTAGCCCTAAATACATCGGCTCATATGAAATTTTAGAACGAGTGGGAACTTTGGCATACCTATTAGCATTACCAATAGAATTAGACAAGGTACACAACATTTTCCATGTTTCTCAGTTGAAGAAGTACATACACGATCCATCACATGTCATTCAACCTGAAAAAGTTCATAATTACCCATCTTTGTCATATGAGGAGGTTCCGATACAAATATTGGACATAAAGGTCAGAGAGACACGATCAAAGACTACGAAAATGGTGAAAGTCCTTTGGACAAACCATAAAGTTGAGGAAGCAACTTGGGAAATAGAGGATTTTATGAGAACAAGATATCCAGAACTTTTTGATGAATCCTAGGTAACATTTATAGTTACGAGGTCGTAACTTAAAATTTAGGGGGAGTGACTTCGATACTCTTATTCTTGATATCTTTGGTATGAATACGTTATGACCCTTTTTCATGAATGTTCTTATGTTTATGCTTGACTACTTGGTGTGAATACTTAATTGTTTATTAGCTGAGTTATAGTTTTAATGAATGGATGATCTTAGGAATAGCTGGAGCCTCGGGTCGAAGCTTTTCTTAAGGGGGAGTGAATGAAATACCCAGAGTTTCTAAAGGATGAATTACTTTGCTAATTAGGTCCTAATGAGCTATTAAGCATCTTTAAATCCTAATGTTGGCATAAGTACACATTAGGACCAGAAAAGTCCTTAATAGCACTTCTTGTATTGGTTTAAAAGTAGCTAACTAGAATGCTCCAATAACATTGTGACAACCAAGCTAGTAGGTGATGCAGCAGCTAGCTTATGTAGTAAACACACAAGTAGGTGATGCAGCTGCTTGGGAAAGCTAGCAAGCAAGTAGGTGACTCATCAAGCTAGTAAGCAAGTAGGTGACTCGGCAAGCTAGCAAGCTAGTAGGACATCTCAAGCACGAGGTGGCAAGCACGAGGTGGCAAGCATGAGGTGGCAAGCATGAGGTGGCAAGCACGAGGTGGCAAGCACGAGGTGTCAAATTAGCATTGGTTAACACTAGGATCAATAGGAGCCTGATACCTATGCAGCCTAGTAGGAGGTGTCACCACACTATTAGACCACACCTTAGTCCAATGAGAATAGGTTGCTGCCCCACCTCCCTTAGTCAGCCCATGTGTTGTCTTTCTTATATTAAGTCTTATTATGAGCCAATCAGAAGCTAGAAAATGGAGCCTAAGGTGTCACCACTTAGAAGTTTACTTAATCAAGGAGGAAATTGGCAAGGATCAGCCCTTGCCTATATATAACCCACGTTCATACTCCATTCTCTTCATCCCACTCTTGTGTTTCTGCCTCCATTAAGAAGAGAAAGAAGAGAAGAGAGCTTACATTGCTTACCACTTCAGCCGAGAGCAAAAGAGGATGAGGAGAGGAACCTTTGACTCACTTAAATCATTCATCCATCATCTAGATCTCCTAAAGCCAGTTTAGAAGAGAGCAAGAAGGAAACCTACCTTGGGAGGTAACCTCTGGTCGTAAAAGAAGAGAGGACTGGAAGCTCCATAGTTGTCCATTTCCAAGGTGCTCCAAGCTATTCACGGGTGCCTTAGAAAGTTCTGCAAGGTTTAGAGAGGTTTTCTTCATCAATTTTCTAGGTAACTTCATGGTTACCATCCTTTAATAAATCTGTATGATTTACATGAGTATTACCTCTATATAATTAGATTAAATTCGTAGGTATTTATGAGCCTAAAACTATAAGACTTGAAAAGTGTTTAGGGAAGAAAAGGATGTGTTTGCAACCTGCCTTGATTACTGATTGCTTAAGAGCTTGTTTATGGTGTTTTGCTGCTGTTAGTAAGTGGGAATAACTTGGAGGTAATTATGATTGTTCTGGATGATCTGTAGTCTAATCTGGTGTTGTTATAATCTAGGATAAATGGTATCTTAAAGAGTTTTGGTTAATCATCAGATTTGTGGGTGGAATTCTAGAGCATTAATCAAGTGTTTTAGGTGCTTAACTAACCTAGAACCTATCTGATTATTATGTCCGAGTAACATAGGTGAAAGTATAGAATTTGTTAAAGATGTTAAGTGTGATTACTAGAAGAGCTATTCTGGTGAATTAGATGTCTAGTGCAACCGCTTTTAGTTGGAAGTTAATTAGTGTAAACTAGATGTGTCCTAGGGCTAAAAACATGATTGTTGATTGTTCTGGTCATTAGTAACCTATTATGACAGAATTGGCTATGAACTATTAAGAGATGTATAGCATGATTTTTATGATGAAGATGATAGTTTAAACTAAGCTAAGACTTAAGGTCTTAAAGTCTAGTATGTTGGGACTTATATGTATTGTCTTAGAATGTTGTTTATGGTTGTATAAACTCCTAAGCTAATCTGGTTAATATTGTGTTGTTATGATCGAAAATGTTAGGAACCAATTATGGTTTGATTCAGGTTGTAATCTATAGTTAAATTATGTCTTAAGCTAATCTTGATGAGATAGTTAATAATATAACTAAAATGGATATGATTTGTTTGTTGAATCAAAACTTGGTCTTAAGGTATAATTTATGGTTGTTTGAATTGTTAAGCTGAGATATTTGATGCTGTGTGATCTGGCCGAAGGTGCCATGTGAGATTATGTGATCATAGCCTTTCCTTAAGTGTTGTTTGATTATTTTTATGTTCCTTGTGTTTGAAATTATGAATGGGCTTTGTTAAGTGACTTGACTATTGATTCTTGTTATACTTTAAATTGTTATATTCTGATTAATGAGGATTCAATGAGTAACTCATTGGAATGGATTGTTGAGATATATGGCCATATGTGGAACTTGAGCAGTAATTGCCTTCTTATGAATTATTGGACTCATGGTATGCCTTGGGCTCCATGAGATGCTTCATGGTTTCCTACACTATAGTTTAAAGGTACTATAGGGGGTGTGCACATCTTTTAGGGCCTGGAGTGTGTTTGGTAAAGGTTAGATCGCCTCAATGATCGGGATTCGTCCTTTGAACTGATCTATGTGGAATGGAGAAGATGATGATGATAGGAAAATATATGTGAATTGATTAACATGTACTTATGCGGGTTGGATGCCTTATTATTAATGCTTGAACTCTTGGGTAAGTAAAGTTTGTGTATATACCATCATCTACTTTACTAAGTTATTTCCTGATAGTAGCTTTGATTTTACTTAGCTTTGCTGATCTTTTGGCTTCATGCCCTGTTGTCCTTTCTTTGTGATTGTATGAATGACCACAGATGCAGGAAATGAAGAAGCTTCTCCTTAGTTGTGGAGACATTCGAAAGTGTGGGCTTTTGGGGCTATAAGACCATCATTTTATTCTCTTTTGGTTTCTAGATTAATGTATTGGGATGTTCTATAACCTATGTAATACAAAGTCAGTTTGGTTGTAAGTTAAGCCTAAGCATTCACATGGTTGTGATTGTGGCGGTAACGTCCTATAAGACTTATGCTTCCGCTTTATTAATCTGAGCAAGTTTATTATCATATTATGGTTAGTAATTTAGGGGTGTTACAACGGGTGCTAGTTGAACCTTCCCACCATGCTGGACCCGGTATCGGGTCAAAACCGGGGAAGTAAGGCTAGTGTGCGAGCCGGTGGGAGTGATGATTAGTTTTGAAACCATTACAACGGATGAGCAATGGTACTAAGTGACCGGTAGGACGTTTGTAGTGTGTGTTTTGTATTTTTCCAAGGGCAGCAGGATATGAGTAGTCCTGTGTTGGGAGAGTAGCCAGAGTGCCTGAGGATCTCTAGAGGTGCAAATGAATTTGATCAGAACCAAAGGACCGTAGGGCCAGAGAGCGTAAGTGCCCAAAGTCATGACGGCCGTGAACCAGAAAGTGTAAGTGTTCAAATGTGACCGGTATCCGAGGGGATCACTCGATATGGGGGAGGACTGAGTGCCCAATTGTCTTTTGATGGACCCCTATGGAGAGTTTGATAACGGATATTTATGATTGCTATGCATGCAGTGACATGTTGCTTGGATGTGTGGTATACATTGAAACAGATTTTGGAGTCTATGAGGCTATATAGAGGTTATAACCTTAGCATATAGTACCTATGTGAGTGACCATATTAGATTCACCACCACTTTGAGGGCAAAGTTCTTTAAGGGGGGTAGATTGAAATACCCCGAACCTAAAAATGGTGATTAAATAATTCTAATATGGTATTTAATGGCCTAATAGTGTCTAGAGAATATTGGTGAAGAGAATAAAGCCAAAGGAAAAGAGAAACGCTTAAAAAGCGTAAATTGTAAAAACGAGCGTTACAAAACCATAGGAGGAATACGACCTCGGTTAGGGTCCTAGATGGATTCCTAAGGATTAGTTAGGCCTAATTGATATACGGGAACAATTCCCGAAGAAAACTTATCCATAAAACGGATTAAAAACACTAGTTAAGCTTTAGAGCATGTTTTTTGAGAAAACCCAAAACGTGACTTTGAGTGGTCAAACGGACCCGTAAAAATTATATTCAATCAAATACTATAATTTAACATGAATGGAAGCTTAAGAACCATTAAAATTAATTAAACTTGAAAATTCCGGAAAACGGGTTCCGGTTAGTGAATAGTGCAAAAACGAGAACTTGTGGGGTGTTAGTTGTAATAAGAGCAAAATATCCCCCATTTGTAATTAAAAATCTGGCTCCCTTTGTGTGTGTCACGATTTGCTCTCTCTCTCTCTCTCTCTCTCTCTCTCTCTCTCTCTCTCTCTCTCTCTCTCTCTCTACTTGTAAACTAGCTAATTAGCTAAAAGTAAACAAAAAGCAAAAAGTGAAAAGTAAACAAATACCCCTTTTCACACTCTCTCTCCTCTCACTCACATTCTCCCCTCTCAGCCGTAACACTCCCTTCTTCCTGGCGATTTCTACATCCCTCCTTCTTCCTCACGCCAGCTGAAGCTCCATCCATGGCTTCCCTCATTCTTTCACTTGCCCAAGTTGCTACACAACTCCAAATCAAAAACAAATTACATATTCTTGCTCCTCTCATCAAGATCTATCTTTCTCTCTTTCCAAAATTCCAAAATGGTGAAGTTCATCTCCATGGGTATAGCCCATTTGAAGAGAAAATTAGAGATTCTTGAAGCTTGGAGTCTTCCCTTTGGTTTAAGGTAAGAAAGTTCAAAGAAAAATCTATTTTTCTCCTCCTCCTTGCATAGCCGATTTTCACCCCTTTTAATACCTTGTTTCATTCCTTTTTGAGCATCCATGCAACCCTCCAATGGTGGATTGGATCTCCCCCTTTGATTCATGGCAAAACTCATTTCTAGGGTTTCCCAAGGTAATTACCAATTTAGTGCCTTAATCATTCTTAATTAATGAGTTAAGTGTTTTTACTTAGACTCATTTCTTTTTTTAATGTTGGGTTGGAAATGGGCAATTACATTGCCTTGGCCGGTCTTGGAAGTCAAGAGAGAAGATGGGAGAGAAGACTTGAAATAAGAACTTGAGGAATTTAAGGTAAAATCTACCTTAATGTTTAATCTTGTATGTGTTAGAATATGGGATGGGTAAATAAATTAATGAACCCAAAACATTAGTTGGAAAGTGGTTAGTTGAGATGATAAAGAATTGTGGGTGTGTTTAAATGCATTTGTGATTGTTATACAATTTAAGGGCGTTGGAGCCATGCACTTTATGGTTAGTGCCTATATTGTTGACTTGTGGATTTGGAATGAATGTTTTGTACTGGTAGGACCCTTTGATGGGTGTGGCTAGTTTAGATTGAAATAAGTGAATGAATGATGAAGAATAATGCATTTGGTAATGTTAGGATTATAGGCAAACTATGGCAAAAGTTCGGTAGAAACCGAAGGAGCTTTAGGTGATGAATGAGAGAAGAATGACCTAGGGTTAACTAGGTGTATGTAGGAATTGATTTGGTTGCAGTAATCAACCTTGGATGGTAGTTGAAGGCTTGGAATGGTTAGTGCAAAATCTGTAGCAAAAGAGGGTTGTAGTGCATTTGATTTCTTGAAAAAGGCTTAGTGTGCATAACCTTGAAAATGGAGGATGTGCTTGGGTATGGTTAAAGTGTCTAGGAATGATTTGGAATGGTCACTTGGGTTGAGAGTAAGGTAAACATCAAGAGGAGAATTTAGAAATGCACAGGTGTGCAAAATGCAAAATGGGAAAGTTGAATTTTGTGGAATTGAACAAGAGTTGGGTAATGAATTTGACCCATGATTTTAAGAGTCTTTAAGGAGTGTTTTAGGGTGTTTAAACATGTAGAAAACATGTGGAAAGATTAGGGAATGATTAGAGGTGAATTAGGGGTTGAAAAGAGGTCAAAAACTGTAAAATTTGACAGTTCCAGGGTTGGTCCGGATTTGTAAATCGGTACACAAACCCGGACCACCTCAAAAATTAGGCAGAAATTCATCCCAGGGGGTGGTGGGTTTGTAAACCGGTACACAAACCTGGACCTATGTAAAAACTAGGCAGAAACTGAATTCCGTGTTTGGTTCGGGTTTGTAACCCCGGACACAAACCCGGACCAATGTAAAAAGTCACCAGAAAGTGTTTTAAAGTGTCCTAATGATGGGGAATTGATTGGGATGGTTTTAGTTACTGTTTAGGACTTGTTTGGTGACTTATAAAGGTCCTTGGAAGTGTAAACAAGTTTGAGAAGTGAATGAGAAAGTTGTGAACTTAAATACACTTGAGTAAAACTAAGATTAACGGGATAACGGGGTAAGTACGGGAGTAATATTCATTTACCTACCGTAAGGTATTGATGTTAATAGAACCACTCGATATGTGATCAGTGATTCGAGAGTAAACCGAGGAACGTGAGGTGACCCGGTAAAGTTAATCCATGGTGAAAGGTATGATTTTCTCATGACATGTATGCTAACCGAGTTAGACTGATTTGTGTGTTGTGTGTTTGTGTGCCGGCCTAATCAAGATAAAAGCATGAAAATAACTATTGCTTGATTGTGTACCTTAAGGCATGATGTGTGTACTAACCATCCTTGTGTGTTTGTGTCGTCTGACTAGTGATATAGACCGACTCATAGTTGAGTAACGAATTGGTTAGTGACTCGTAGAAAGAGTCGTTTTGCAAAATACCAAAAACATGGAAACACACAAAAACTATCGAATCAAGAATAACGATAATGCAAACATACGAATTCACTAGAACGTGAGAGAGTTGTACGGGATTAGTAAACTCCGAGTTGAAATAAACCACGAAACAAATAATAGTGGAAAGATATAACGAACCTCTACTTAGAGAATGTTGATATTTCTAAGGAAAGAACTCATGAGAAAGTAAAAGAGATAAAGGACCAACAAACTCCTTTAAAAGTTAGTCGATCTACAATGTGAGGATTCGACCTATATTGAGAAATGTCCTGAACATAAAAGTATTCGATAAGTTGGGGAAACCCTTAAATCTGAGATTACTAGACATTGAGAAATTTCCCTAAGCTAATAGATGTTATCGAGAGAGATACTTCTAGGCTAATCTATGAGATTATGAAATAACTTCGAGAGAGGAGTTTTAGGAATTTGAGTAGTCCGGTAGAGAAACGGACATTTGAGAATTTGAGGAGCTAAGTGTATAGTTCCGTTTGATAGTCGAACCTTCCCACCATGCTAGACCTAGAGTAGGGTCTAAACCGGGGAAGTAAGACTTGTATTTGAAAGCCCGTGGTGAGTCTTGTGTATGACTCTGCCCAGAGGTCACGGGTAATGACTTAAAAGATGTCCCTTTGAGAATTTTAGATTGAGTTGAGAATTTGAGAATTTGAGATTGAGTTTGAGAATCGAGATTGAGGTTTAGAATTTGAGAATTGAGCTAGAGAGTTGAGATTTGAGAATTGAGTTTAGAAGGTTGAATTTGAGTTTAAGATTCAGAACAAGTGAGCTTGAGTATGAGTAACCCAAGAGGATGGGTAAGATAGAGAACAAGTGAGTAAGGCATTAGTGGGGTAGAACCCCCAAGGCGTAAGAGTAGATTAACACTAACTAACAATCTTGTTGTGTTGGTCGTTATTGTATTCCTTGTTTGAATACTTTTGTATGTGAGCATGTTTATTAAATTAAAATGAATTGCATGTTCTCGACGAAGTAGTCGGTGTACCCCCGTTAGCACGCGGGGTATGCGAATTTCATACCAGCAATTCGCTGAGCCCCTTGGGGCACTATTTTTACTTACAGGTACTTGGAGCCGAATACCGTTCGAGAGTAGGACGGGGTTGATACTTAAGCATGGGTAGTTGATTAAGGAGAATTGTATTAATTTTGTATTGTTGAATTGTAAGCCCGGAATGTTATCGGCAGACTTGAGGATTGTAGATACTCGGTATAGAATTGAATTAAGAAATGTATTTGAATTTGATTTGGTTAATGAATGAATTGTATTGTTTGGTATAGAGTACTCGGTATATTCAAGTTCATCAGACCGATAGTGGATTTGTATTTAGATTTGGCCTTATTAGTCACGTGGGTGACTAACGGCATTGTATCACCCACCGTTTGTAAGTAATTTCCGTTGCTTTGATATTGATAATTGAGACGGATTAGGGGATAATGGTTTGATTAGCTCTAGGGGTGTTACCTCTCTGCTCACGAGGCACTACATTTACTGTGAGGAGCCCGCAGAGATAGAGGAAGCAGCAGATGAAGATGTGGATGATCGGAGACCACCGTGGCAAAAATACGATGGTATTACTAAAGAGCAGTGGAAGGAGTTTGTTGAGAAGCGTTTGACCCCTGAGTTCAAGGTGAGTTTCACACTAGTAGTTGTTCTTTCGTATGATAAATGTTTAAAGTGTCCTTAGAGTTCATTTGGTTAATTTGTCTTTTCCATATATTATTTGTATAATTTGTCTTTTTCATACATATACGTAGGCTTTACGTGAGTAACAATAACAAAATGCCAAAAAAAATCTTTACCCCCATCACTTGGGCGGTACAAGTATTGCTCAACGTGTGCCGGAGTGGGACAAAGAGGGGTTGCTGCGAGCAGAATCGAATGTCAGCGACAGAAGGATGAAGGTTTGGGACTTAAGTCGACGGAAGAAACCTTCAGATCCGACGGCACCTGCTCAGTATGATGACGCCATGAGAGAAGTCATCAACCAAATGGTAAGTGATTTTTAGTTTAAAAGAAGTAGAATGTTTATTATATTAATATCGGAGTAACAATAGCAGATACATGAAATGAAAGTATCTTTATTGAATTATTAAACTCCATAACAGGAACAGTTAAGCTCCCAAATCACCCAGGGCACTTGGCAGCCCGTTAGGCAGGATGATCCACTTTCCCGCGCTCTCGGGAAGAAGGATCATCTGGGTCGTGCAGTAGGCTTTGGTGGTCATGTCGGTATACGGCAAGCCTTCGGTAATCCTGGGTCCAGACACGGTGCAGAAGGGAGCATTACATATGAGGAGCACTTACGCCAGAATGTGGAGCTTGAGCAGCGATTACGAAATGAATTCCAGTAGCAAATCGCTCAAGCTATGGACATGATACGATCTAAGAGGATGAGTCAGAAGGTTTCTAAACCGCCAGATCAGTTACAAGCATCAAAGCCCGCACTAGTGCCTCCCAGTAGTGTTCACTCCGTCAACCCGTTTCCATATTCATCTCTCAAGGTTAGAACAACATGTTAACTACAAATACAAAAAAAAACAAATTATACACTTATTTATGTACATCTAAAATCTTTAATTTTGAAAATTTAGAAACCGGTTGACTGCACATTGTTGCAAGTGATTGGCGCTGATGAAGTCGTAGCACTTCTCCTGGTTACACCGTGAGAATGAAGCGCTCCGAGAGTATCATGCCCGGGTGCTTGTTGATGATTACGCGCCTGCGTATGGGGATGTTCAGCTACCGTGCCCAGTGCAGACATGTCCACCCTTCGTCAAGCGCAATCCATGACACTACAGTGGCCAATTAGATTAATTAAGCTTGGGGAGCAGCAGGTAAGCACATGAAAAACTTATTCTTAAACATATCCTAGGGTAGAAACGTACGTATACTTATTAAATTAATATATGAGGAACACATTCAATCAAATAAGGAAAAAGGAAAGAGAGTTTGTTGTTGCACCATCTAATCCTTTGATGGCATCCGCCAATAGAGTTATGATGAGATCGAATTTGCTGGAATCGGCGGTTCTGAATGTCTTACCCCCCCAAGCTGAAAATATTGCACTCCGCACTGTTGATGACGCCGCCGACAAGAGATTTGATTACTGTGGAACTAGGACCGGATCTTTTTCACTATGAAGGTGCTTAGAGATTTGAAATCTACCTATTGATTTTGTGGAGTTGTTCACGAAGGATTGGTTGAGTGCGTCTATTCTCAAATCGGCTTACATGTGAGTAACTAGCATACCTTGTACACATTTTACTCTGTATATTTGAAAATTAAATCACTAATATTGGTTTCTTTATATTGTGCAGGTTTTTTGATGACAAGGCGGTCCAAGTGTTTCGGGTTCTTATGCCCTAACTTCTACTCTGAAGCTAATATGGGATCTGACCCCAAGCTTTGGTCCAGTACTTGTCAACAGTGATACATGCATGTGCATGTGCTGATAAATCTTACATACTACTACCACTTCATCAAGGGTAAGAATTTTATCAAATGTTAAGTTAATTTAAAAATATGATACTTGTATTATGTATTCGATTGAATTAAGTTCTGCTTGGGTTGTAATCCATGAACAGTTGACACTGGTCTTTGCTCTGTCTATGTGTAAAAAGCCCAAGAATCTTGCATCTTGACTCAGCATCTCGGTGTCCAAGAAGCCAATTATATGTAACATGTTGCTCAGGTGAATTACTTAACTTGATTAATTATCAATTTTTAGTTATTTCTTAATCATTTGGTTGATAACTTTTACTTTATCTGTGTGTATGAATTCTAGTACCTTTCAAGCTGTACTAACACAAATCCGGGGAACGAGAACTAAGAACATTTAGTGGAATGTAGTCAAGATATTTTTGTAGTCCTTATTCAAATTTTTTAATATGTTCATTAGTTTTGAAATAGGAACATTATTATAATTTATGTTAAATCAATTTTGAATATGTACGTATATGAATGTGCAGTATCCACAGCAGCCGGGAGGTTCAGAATGTGGCTACTTTGTCATGAGGTTTATGAGTGACTTGGTAGCGGCATCGACACTCTTGCCAGAGAAGTCTCTAGACAAGGTAAGTAGCATTCTCGAAATATTTTGGTTTTGTATATACTTTTAACATTATGATTCTTAAACTCAAAGTTTTTAGCAACTAATCATAATTCTTTTTTTGTTAATTTCAAGGCTTTTGAAGAGTAGGTAGCTGGTGAGTACGGTGAAGGACATATAACCGAGATACTCGAGGAATGGGTGGAATACATGAGCGTTAATGTGTGTTGTTATTAGTGTTAGATAGGATTGAGTAGGATTTTTTTCAAATTCTCATGGAACAATTGTGGTTTTGTGTAATGATTTTGTTGATGTTTGATTAAATTGATCATATTTGTAAGTGAAAGTGGATTATTGTCCATTGATGGGTTTGGTGGCATTGTGGCGTAATGGTTGATCTACTGCCCCCACTGTGGTGGCATTGTTGATTGTTATAAGTTAACAGGTTTGATTGATTTTTGGGTGTGTGGTACAATTGTAGGGTGGAATGGAAAAAATATACCTATTGCAGCGGTTTCTAATAACAACCGCTGAACTAGACCCTGTCTAATGACTTCTGAAGACAACCTAATGCAACGGTTCCTTTAACAACCGCCGCATTAGGTACTCTAACGCAGGGGTTGTTTTTAAGAACCACTGCAATAGCCTCGACCGACCCTGTCCCTGGGTCGGTCCCCTGGTCGGTCAACTGTAGAAAGTATTCTGGAACCAACCGACCTTGGGACCGACCCAAGATAGGTCGGTCGGTTCCAGTATACTTTCTGCAATCGACCGACCCAGGGACCGACCCGAGGACCGACCTAGGATCTATCTCAGCGGTTGTAAGGTAAGAACCGCCGAGATAGATGTCGTTTATGTTTGATTTATCGGGCATCTACCGCGGCGGTTGTTTTAAAGAACCGCTGCAGTAGATCACCTACGGCAGCGGTTCTACAACCGCAGCAATAGGTGTCTCACCTACCGCGGCGGCACCCGTCTCAACGGTTTTGAACCGCCGCCATAGGGTGTTTTTCTACTAGTGCAATAAATATACACACTTGTTGAATATGAATTAAAATATTTAAAAAGTATATAGAAATATGAATGTATATAAATTTATTAACATACAAAGTTACAAAAATATTATATATTATTAAATTTACAATTTTACTAAATAAATTCACACAACATTATCAGAAATTTAAAACGCTTGTTCTCTTTTACGCTTTTAATTTTATGTGTAAGAATTATAAAATTAAGAAAATAAATATATTGTTAAGAAGTTATAATTTTTACTTAATAATAACAATTAAAATTTTATTGGTTATATAAATATTTTTATTTTCTTGGTTTCTCAGATTTTTTATTGTATACTCATAATAATATATTTTTGGTGAATTTTTTATTAATTTTTACTAAAAATAAAATTACGTAGTGTAATAAATAAATTATAATTGTAATACAAAACAAAAAAAAAACACTACATTAACTAACTTAACCAATATGATGCATATATGCCGCATTGCCAAACAACAGTTTTTTAAAACAGCTACAAATATGCACGGTAAAACCTGGCAGCAAATATACTAGCGCAAACTTGCTACTAAATAGCTGCAAATATACTACCAAAATAGTCTGGCGAACAGAGCCTAGGTTACAGTTTATGAGAGCGTAGTCCTCAAATTGTTGCCATCCATTGGGCTATCGACATAAATCAAACTAGTTTAAGAGAGTTACATACTCTTAAGGTCCTTTTACACATTTAAAGTCCATTTATCATTACAAATACAATAGAAGGAAATCAGCTAAAGGATGAGTACACAAGAGTTCACTTTAACGTAGACATAATGCTCAAAATCCCCTTAAACCACATTCTCTTCGGTCTTTCACTACAAGAAAAACATGTGTTTAGCTATCGCTACAATTGCTAAGCTATATAGAGGGAGAACTAATAGCAATTCTGAGAAATGCAGATACCACTAACCATTGGCTAACTGATGTTTGACTTAAATTAACAAAAGGATGTTAGTGGTGGTTTTTTGTGCTACCACAGGAAAAAGAAAAAGGGATACAAAAGGCCCCAGAGTAACAACCAGGTCTGACTAGAAGATGTCCAACGCTGGAAAACGCTTTTTAGCCATTGGGGCTACTATAGTCACCCCTTAAACAAAGAGACACAGTGCTAAAAGTGGACACAGGAGCAAGGTATGTCTCCTTATGGAAACGCTTCATTCCGTGATATGGATCTTTTTAGTAAAAAGTGGGAAATTTGGCCACAGCCATTGATCTGGTTCAGCGTGCAAATCGGTACCGACAACCTTGGCCGCTAACTCGGTTACGCTTGTAAGAGGCTAATTTCATTGCTGCATCGAGAATATCTAGACTATTACCCGGTCGCCAAGTACTTACTTTCGCGGTCCATCGACCTAGCACGAGCAGACTCCTAGCGTCAGCCCAAGAGGCTAGACGCCTTAGCTTTATGCTACATCGCGTAAGCGGCGGTGGTTATGCACGCTATAGGTACACCTACCAGTTACAAAACGCGAAATTAGACGTCAGCTTAGCGACGACCACCGCATATGATATTGCGGTTCTATACATCCGTGCTACTATTTTGGCTAATAAGCAAATATTTTTTTAACAACGGCTAGCCAATATATGTATTAGTATTCTTTCATATCGATGCCAATGGTACTAAACAATGGCTTTAATTGTTCCTACTATTTAACGAGTAAATAACAATGCCATGGTTGTTACTGATAAAGCTAAACGGTCTGCAGATTTTATGGTTTCATCACAGATTTTAATACTAATCTGATGAATTATTCAGTTGATATTGTGGTGAAACTAGACAGAAAAGGAACAGATAAAGTATTCGTAAGCATTAATTAAATTAATATTGATTTATCCGTCCGTGTCACGTGTGCCCCTATAACTAACTTGCAGAATACGTATACATCCTCATGGCTACCCTAACCTGAATGCCTTACTGATACACATAGTGGTGATATATTTCTTAATCTATAAACCTATTTTATTTTTTATAGGTTTTTTGCACGATAGTACACTTTAGTATATTTTATACTTCTTACCCCTTTAGTACGAACAAACGTGAATAAAACAAAAAACACTATGTCTAATCATCGAAAATTAATTAAGCCCTTCATCAACGCCTACATTAATTTATGTTTAGGCATTTCATATACAACAGTGTGGACACACCCACTGGTCACCACCAGAACCAGCCACTGATTCCGTTCCAAGGGCGGTAACATTTCCCACGGCATAAGTACCACGCATGATGTCTGTGATTTGCTACAACTAACAATCTCCACGCAGGTATCAGCCTACAACGGTTAGTTTACTCATAGTGATTAGCAGATCTCGAGATAACAACACTGCTATCGCTATACACTTTGTTAATGGCACGTAGTCAAATCAACAAGTCATTCCAATAAAATGTCCCCCTAACCCGATAACAATATGAACGATGTTATTAATTAACAACTTGGAAACGTGCAAACTTGTCATACTGTAAATTATTTTCATAAGAAACACATTTTTTAGTGGACCACACTTTAAGTTGCATTTAGCTATGTTTTATGGGCTGACTTCTAATACACTTTTTCTAGGGAATATGTCTGAATAATTGATGCACAAAGATATAGACAGAGTGTTTAAAAGCCACAGGAAACAATTAAACTCATCAGTAATTGTATCCTGTAAATGTTTATCCAAAACACAGTGGTATATTCGTAAGTATAACAAAGACACTGGTATTTGCTTCGTTCGTCTATGGATATTTAAGGTACACAATGGCTGTACGAAAAATTTTATTATATGTAACATACATATACACCTTAAGCTTACCCACTTCGATTGTTATTTGATACTTATAATATTTTTAATTTTTGAAGTATCACACGTATTAATAAATTATAAATAGAGTACATGTAATAATAATTTAAACTAGTACATATGCTGGTTAAAATTTACAAAATTAATATAAATTAGTTGTCAAAATAATTTAAATTAGTAAATGTATATTTGTATATAATTTTAAAATTTGTGTAGTTTTTATACATTTTACTATATAATTCTTTTAGTTTACCAAAATCACATTAATTAGTAAAATATAATATACAATAAATAATAACAATTTAAATTAGTTGACGTGTTGGTTAAAATTTACATAATATATACAAACTATAAATATAATTTATAAATGTTTAAAGTTTTTGTAAATGTATATTATATGTTTAGTTTTTAATTTTATACAATTTTAAGCCAACATACACTTTTATTTTATTATTTTGACCGTACAAAATTGATGTTGTAATATTATTAAATTAAAATATCAACATCTATTTTATTAATTTTTACATATCCAAGGTTCGATCATATCTCGACCAAAATTTGATTTATATTTACAGTATCGAAATTGATGTTGTAATATTGTGAATAAATATCATGGCCCAATGGTTAAGGTAATAGCTATCATCCTGCCCACACGTCACAGGATCGATTCCTGATGTGTGCATATTTTAAGCACACTAGTCTGAATTATACCATTGGTATGGTCCTGTTTACCCATACGTTCACATCCTTGATGTGTGCCCAAAGAATCGTCAGGCCGCACGCACATGACTTTAGTAGAGAACCACACATGTGTGAATATAATACTGCCACACTATTGGTGGCAAATTTTTAATTCAACCACTAAAGTTGGTATCTAAAAAGAATTATGCTACTGAATTTATTGGTAGCAAATAAAGTAAAACTACCACCATAATCAGTAGTACAATTGCTACCAGAAGAAAGACGAGTGACAAAATTGCTACCAACCAGAAAACGGTAGCGAAAATCAATTTCGCCACCAAGGTTTTACCCACTGCCAAACTCCGTAGCAAATGAACAAAAGCGTAGCCCGTTCTATTTGGCTACCAATTTCACTATTATCGCTACCAATTGCGTCGGTAGCAAACTAGTTTTTTTCTTGTAGTGTTTGAATACCTACAACTAGTCACATGTACAAAACACAATAAACTTCACACCAAAATAGTCAGATAAACACTAATCTATCCCATAAGGGCGTTTATAATGTATGTACTAATATTTTTTTAAATTACAACTTTAATTCATAACTTCTTCAATGTAATACAATCATACTGAAGGTATATTTGTCGTTCAGAATATACATAAGGAATTAGTGTCTCATTCCAAGTACTTTATTTTCATTTCATCCATAACCCTCCATAGAGTCATTTCATGTTCGCATTCATTTTCTTCGCCACATCTGATAGTTTACGTGGTTCCATTTCTGAACTTTTTTACATTACTTGAAGTAGTTTCACATCATTGAAATACCAATCACATTAATCACATCCAACAAAGTAATATCAAGTGTGTTAATATAAGAAGATAATTATAATAAAGGTTATCTACTATTAATATAAAAATAACAACTATCATTATATATAATTTAAAATAAATACTCATGGCCATTAGTGCAACAAATTAATGAAAAGCAATTTATTCTTATAATGTTATATATATATATATATGGTGGACTTTAATCTTACCCACTAACTTACATCTTCTTTATTTATGTGATTAGGTCCCATGTATCTTACCCACTATAAATAGACGCTTTGTACATTCACATTGGTATAAAAATATCAGTTGTTTTTCTATCTTGTCTTTCTCTACAATCTCATTCTCCTCATTTACAAACGTTATCGGTATGAGTCTCTATCCTGAAAAGAAAACTCTTTCACCGCGCTGCTGTCCATCCCTTTCTCACCCACCGTTTTTGACTCCAAAGGATGATCATAAGAATGCCGATATGGAGTGATGTCAAAACAAAGATAATTAATAATAAGAAAATAAAAGTTGGATGAAGGATTGACTAAGACCAAAGAGACGCAGCAGCGGCTGAATGACAATTGGTGGCTACCAAGAGCATGAAGAAGGTCAAGGATGGTGCATCCGCCGACATGGGCTGGGTTAAAGACAAGTGCATAAGAACACGTAGAACCGCCGTTGCTGTCCAAGCAATTTGTACCGAAGGAGATAAGCGCAGACATTTGGAATGCTGGGGTTTTGAAGTAGTCTTCATCTATAGAAGAAGACTTCACCAAGAAAACAAAGATATCACCTTCACATTGTGTAATTTCACCTGTATCGACATGTGAAGAAGAACGCAACAACATCGTCGTTGTCGAGCTCTACCAACAAAGAAAAAACCTGTCATCGTATGTTGTGTGATGGCATATAAATTTAAACCTGCATCGGCGTAGTTCTTCTTCGATCATGTCATGGTTCTTGCTCCACCGGCGAAAGTATCCCAGGTTTTATAATTTCATGATACTCTGTGTTCTTCCGTTTTATTTAATTAAATGGTCTTATGACTTCAAGTTGAAAAGATGTAGAATCGATCCATAACGCATATATATAATTGTTCTAATAATGATTAATTTATTATTATGTCAAATTAGTATCGCATGAGGCATTACGCTAGAAATTAATATCATATGAGACATTATGCCATAAATGCATATCATGTGAGGTATTGTACCAGGAATTTCAAATCACGTGAGACATTAATTGTGCCAGAATTTCAAATCACGTGAGACATTGTGCCAGAATTCAATAACACGTCAGGTATGGGGCCAAATCTTATCTACTGTTAATTATTTTTTTTATTTCACGTTGTTTGATTTATCTTTTTTTGCTTTTATTTATTTATTTATTTATTTATTATTTATTTATTTATTAGTATCTGGTATCGTGCCCGATAATTAGTATTTGGGTTGTTCATTAGATAGGTTAATTTGGCTAAACCCAAAATCGAAATTATTTTGGTTATTTTTAACCGAAAATTATAACCGATATTATAATTTGGTTTTTGGTTATAACCGAAATTATTTCATTTTGGTTTTAGGTTATATGTGTGAAAAGTTGGTTAACCGAAAACCAGAATTATATAACACATACTATATAATATACCGGTTACCTTATCTTAAAAACGATACTTTACTTTTAAAGCATTAAAGTATCCTTCTGTCATTAAATGAGATTTTATCCTTTTGGTGGGTATTCTATGTGCTGGCGGGACTTTTATACTCTTAATTAAGATAATAAAATCCATTTAGACATACTTTCCACTCAGCTTTTAATATTTACATGATAAAATCCTTGTTAATCCTTAAAGCACAAAAATGTCATTAATGGTGTTAAAGTCATATTTTGACATTTGGTCTTCTTTTTATTGTTTTCAAACACCTTCTATCTCTTAATTAATCTAGGAAGTTCAATATTCAAAGTTTCTATCCCTTTTACCATATCAAACCCTCTTTATTTCTTTGACACACATAATTGTCATTAAGACTTTGAAGTCATCCTTTGACAATTAGCACGCCTTTTCAAATTTTACAAACTCATCAATATTGAATAAGACTTGAGATTCAATATTCAAAGATAATTACTACCACTTTTTTCGTTACTGAATTAAATCCCATTAATGCCTTAATTGTCATAATGACCTTTAGATTTCTATGGTCTACCTTCCATTGACTCATTAAAGCTTAGACCGGTTAATTTAAATTACCTTACGTTTTGAAACAACCTCCACTAGATTAAATTTTCCAACTTCCCTAAATTATTTCTAACTCCTCTAATTACATAGGCATTCTCTCACTTCCTTGCACTATATATAGGGATGTAAACCGATATGTTTTCTCCCACACCTAGTCTTATTGGACTATCTCCAATGGTAAGAGAATGATCCAATCTCTACCTTAAACCTTGTCCATTCTAGTTAAGCCCTACCAATCCTATCCTTCTCCACCTATTTTGATGTTTTAAACTTAAAAAACAGCATTGAAAGACACAACACAATTGAATTAGTAGCTAAAGCTGTAATATTTTTTACGTTTACGGTCCAACTATGTGTAGTTTACCATCAAATCATGTTTTTAATAATTTGGTTATTTCAGGTAACCAAAAACCAAAATATAACCGAAAACCGAAGTATGAAAAATGCGGTTTTCGATTAGAAGATGTCAAAATTTTTTGACTAATTGTTAATTTGGGTTTGTAACATTAATATTTTTTTTAATTCGGTTATTGGTTAACCGAATTAACCAAATATACAACCCTAAGAGAATGCCTAGGTAATTAAGTTGGAAATTTTGATCTATATGAGGTTTGTTTCAAAACGGAAGATAATTCAAATTAACGGTCTAATGATTTAATGAGAAGTGGTGAGTCGTTGGAATGGAGACCATGGAAATCCAAAGACCAGACATTAAGGGCATTTTATTCAACAATGACAAGAAGTGATAGTAATTATCTTTGAATATTGAATCTCAAGTCTTATTTAATAGTGTTGAGTTCTTTAAAATTTGAGAAGGCATGCCAAATGTCAAAAGATGACTTCAAGGTCTTATTGATAACTTTGTATGTCAAGAAATTAAAGAGGGTTTGATTTGGTAAAAGGGATAGAAAACTTTGAATATTGGACTTCCTGGATTAATTAAGAGAGAAAAGGCGTTTGAAAATAATAAAAAGAAGACCAAAGATTAAAATATGACTTTAACGTCATTAATGACATTTTTGTGCTTTCAGGGATTAATGAGGATTTTATCAAGTAAATATTAAATGCTGAGTGAAAAGTATGTCTAAATGGATTCTATAAACTTAATTAAGTATAAATGTCCGGAGAGAACATGCGTTTGAAAACAATAAAATGAAGACCAAAGGTTAAATATGACTTTAACGTCATTAATGACATTTTTTGCTTTAAGGGATTAATGAGGATTTTATCATATAAATATTAAATGCTGAGTGAAAAGTATGTCTAAATGGATTCTATAAACTTAATTAAGTATAAATGTCCGGCCAGCACATAGAATAACCATAAAAAGGATAAAAATCTCATTTAATGACACAAGGATACTTTTGTGCTTTAATGGTAAAATATTGTCTTTAAGATAAGGTAACTGGTAATTATATATGTGTTATATAATTTCAGTATTTGGTTAACCAAATTTTTCACACATATAGCCAAAAACAAAACCATAATAATTTTGGTTATAATCGAAAAATCGAATTATAAATCGGTTGAAAATTCTCGGTTAAAAATAACCAAGATAATTTCGATTTTTGGGTTTCACCAAATTAACCTAACCTAATCGAAACCCTATTTCCACGTTTCCACGTTTCGTTCAGAGACATCCCCAAGACGTGGGAGGTGACATAAGACGACGTTTTCGACAAGGGTGGACCCAAGTGGGGTTCGCCGGACCCCATAGCCATGTTTAAAAAATATATATAAAATATAGTGTTAATAAAATAAAATTGGATAAAATCTACACGTTAAAGAAAGTCTAAAACGGTAGAGAGATGATTTAAGTCGTATGTTTAACTACTTATACAAAAAATTAAATCTTAGAACCCATCTAAAAGCTGTTTAGCTATTTAAACAAAATCTAATTTACAAACACAAGTTAATTTTTAAAAAATATTATCTTATAATTATATTATATATATATTAATGCAGACAGATGAATTTTGAACCCCCATAAAATTTAGCTTATGGGTCCGTCGTCACGGTTTCATAGCAACAAGAGTTTCTATGCTGCTATGGGCTTGATGAAAATCAACTTCGACTAATGTTTGGAATGGGGTAGGTGTTATGATCGTGTCCCTTCAGAAGTTTGCTCGATCTGAATTACCCATTTATAGATGTAGTCCCTAATTAATGGCCGGTTAATATAACCAAGACTCTTACTTATGTTGGTGAGGAGCATAAATCCAAGGAGTTTGAAGCAGAGATGTGAATCCTAATGGAGGATTCAAGATTGAGATCTCGCCGAATAAACTCAACTTTCACCATGGTGTTGTAGAGCTAGTTATGTGCTTAGTGGTACACCACCGATGGTTTTGTGAAAGGATGAATCAAGGTATAACACGGGTGGCATAACTTGGCGGAATGGAGAGCCTGGAGCTGGAGCCATATTGGAAGGTAGAGACTGTCCACTTGTCAGTAAGGGATTGGGGGAAAAACATTAAAAGAAGAAAAAAAACAGAAACTAGTGCGCACCGGAAGCAACTTTGGAGGGGCTGAATATGATATTTGTTATTAGGAGAGAGAAATAAATTTTTTTCAAAATGTTATAACTTACAAAATATAAGTGCAAAATAAAAAAAATTATACCATTGTTCCTATTTTTTGTGCTCTTTAAAACAAGATGCATCATGGATATGTTTTGGTAAACTTAAAATTTTATGTTTTTAGAATGAGTATATATTACAAAGTGAATCTTATTCATTATCAAAATGAATCTTCTTTCATAATAAATGAACCTTATTCATTAACAAAATGAATCTTACCCCAACACTCTAAAAACCACCACAGTAAAGTTAAAAACGTTGAATGCATTTTTATGGTTTGTAGTGTACCCTAAACCACAAACCCTAAAAAACTGTCGAGTCAGTGACGAAAATAAAAAGTGCAGAACTAATGCCAAAAAGATTACCCTACCCCCCCTCCCCCTCCAAACACCCTAAAAACCACCCTAGAATGACATTTTTAGGGTTTGTAGTGCAAGATTAAAGTTCACTTAAAAAAACCAAAAAAGTTTCACATTGTTTTATATGAAATGTTCGCTTTATTAAACATAAGATTCACTTTTTTAAAACGAATTATTCATTTTCAATAAATGAAAGGTTCATTTTATAAAAACTTCTGATTCACATTTGTTAAACCTCTTAATCACTTTCTTTTGTTAAACAATATATGCTTACGAGATTCACTCTTATTACTCTGATTCACTTTGTAACAACTTCTGATTCACTTTTTAACAACCTTTGATTCACTTTGCTTAAACCTTTGATTCACACTAGAAAAATACTTTTTTAAAACAAATGATTCATTTCCAATAAAAGAAAGGTTCACTTTAGAAAAACCTATGATTCACATTTCTTAAACCTCTTAATCACTTACTTTAGTTAAACAATATATGCTTACGAGATTCACTCTTATTACTCTGATTCACTTTGTAACAACTTCTGATTCAGTTTTTAACAACCTTTGAGTCACTTTGCCTAAACTTATGATTCACAATTAATCTTAAAAAATATGTATATACAAAAAATAAAAAATTTATTTACAAAATATATCCATGATGCATCTTGTTTTGAAGAGTACGAAAATGATGAACAATGCTATAATTTGTTTTACTTTTGCACTTATATTTTGTAAGATATGACATTTTGAAAAAAAATAGTTTTCTCTCTCTCTACTCACATGCTCCCCATTGATACTCCCGTGCACGCGTGTGACTATTCCCCCTTATTCTTTTTTTTTTCTTTTTCTTTATTTCCCTACAATAGAATGTTGACATGTGACACTCTTGATATTAGAACCTGGCGCAAATGTCAGGTTTGAAACTTGGAAGAATGAAGATTACGGAGTTTATAGTCCTATAGTTATCAACTTTTATTTTGTGATTTTTTGATGCTTTTTCAGAGATAGTTTGTTCTGTATTTCACATTGTAGCTAGGAAGGTTGTCAATTTGTTTTTTTTGTTGGATCTCAGCTGACTTATTATTAAAAGTTAAATAGATGTGATACCAACTTGCCTGCCATGAACACATTACATAAGAGCTAGGCGTGGATCTGGACGATCAGACACCGCAAGTAGAATTTTTTGTTTTTGTTGAGTTGATTGGCTACAAAGCAAAGCATTCAAATCAGTGACGAACAGCTAACTAGCACGTGACGTTTGACCTAACCCCCATACCCGCCAACAAATACACGTTCTTTGCTTTTCACTTCAGTCCTCACTCAGTTACCCGTGTTCTTTTCTTTCTACTCCATAGCCCATATAATTCCTCCTTTCTCGTGCACAAGAACAGGAAGGAAATCCCGCAAGCAGCCAAATTAACCCACCATTGAACCGACATATAACTGACACAAATCGCACTGGGCGCCAAGCCCCAAAAACAAATCGGGATTCCCTCTTCTTCTCGGACATACATAAGGACTCGTTTACTCTGCTTCCGGTTGGAATTACCAAATTTAAGCTCCACCGAAGACGAATCACCGAGACAATGAGTGACGATGGCGGTGGAGTCGTAGTGTGGTGGCGGAAGCATGAGAAGCTAACTTGGGTTGGTTTTGTTCTGTTCCTGGTTCAACTTGTTTCGTTTTGTAATGGCTCTAATGAGCTTCTCCTCCTCATACTTGGCTGATATCGTAGGTTTGGAGCAACTCATATTCTGTTTTGGATCTTGTCTTCTTAATCCATCCTATTACTGACCTGCTCTACTCCCCCCCTCCCCTTTCTGTCAGAGCAGACGTCGATTGCCCGCTTACTCAGTCATTCTTCTCGTACTTGAGCTTAACTGTGGTGTTTGGTGGGATCATGTTGTACCGACGGCAAAGATTGTGGTGATTTGATTTCTGTTTCCTTCCTTTATCTGCTCGACTATATTTCTAGCTCACACTAATTTCTATGCTTATTGGATGAGCTGGCAAAGCTCAAATACATCAATTGACCAGTGACTTGGCGGGATTTTGCAGGTTCCTTGGTATTATTATGTCTTCTTAGGTTTTGTTGATGTTCAAGGAAACTACCTGGGTAAGTAGTACTGTAGTAAGTAGTAGTAATAGTTCTAATTGATGCTTTTACAAATAACATCCTTGGATGTCTGATCAATTGGAGGCAATTCAGAACGCTGATCTTTGTAATAAATATGCCCCAACAGATTGATCCCTTTGATATGGTATCTTATGATATTGGTAAAATGAAGTACTAGTCTTGAAAATGACTTTTAATGTCAGGCACCAATCCATCAATTTGTAAATGAGAGATATCTATTAGTTTTCTGTATCAGCATCCAAATAAAAGTTGCTTTATTTGATCCATGCTATCTTATTCAATTGCTCCCAGCTTACTTTGAAATTCGAGCGGGTAGCACTAACTTGTAGTCTATAGTGAAACTGAAGATTTTGTTGTATACTTCTGCAGTCAACAAGGCATACCAATATTCATCAATCACAAGCGTAACCTTGTTGGATTGCTGGACCATTCCATGGGTCTTCATCCTAACTTGGTTTTTCATCGGCACTCGATACTCTATCTGGCAGTTTGTTGGGGCTGCAATCTGTATTGTAGGTCTAGGATTGATCTTTCTCTCGGATGCTGATTTGGATGATGGAAGTAAGCAGTCATCAGCTCTTTTGTTTTTCTGCTGTTGAAAACACGTGCTTTTGCTGTTTGGTTAGCTTTATTTATTGTGCGAAATTATCATCAAGAATTTGATGATATCTATCCCGAACATTCCTAATTTCTGACCTTCAGGTGGTTCTAGACCTGTTTTTGGGTGATATTCTTGTTGTACTCGGGACACTTTTCTATGGATTCAGCAATGTTGGTGAGGTTAGTTAATTTATAGCATTGGCAATTTGCCTCCATTATCAGCATGCTTTGTACTTAGACTCTCAATTTGTATGTACATAAAACTCTGACTGTGACATCTGGTATGATGGTTTCATTTGGTGCAGGAGTATTGCTGTAAGAAAACAGATATGGTAGAAGTAGTCTGCATGTTTGGCGTCTTTGGATTGTTGGTCAGCATATGCCAGATGTATCCTTCCAGTTTAACTCTTATAGTATTAAGTGAAATATGGTTCCTAGAACTTCCTATGAAGTTAGTTGTGTTTATTATCTATGTTCTCTATTTAATATATGACCCTTGACCAACGACCAGTGCAATTTTTGAACGGGAAATCTGGAAGCTGTTACATGGTCTACAGATGCTGTGAGTATAAGCATTTTAAAATGCTGATCTCCTCCAATTTGGCTGCATCAATGAGTCTAACGACCCTGTTATCCATTCTTGCTGTTATCTTTAGTGATACAGTATGTAATAATGTGAGGGATCAAAGTCACCAAGGACAAATACAATATTGCAATAGATCATATTTCATATGTTCATTATTGACATATTATGTCTCTGCAGAAAGGGGCTTGGTTTAATGTTTATTTGTACTCCAGCTGCCTTCCTGCCTACGTTTTGCATATTCTGCACTTAAGTTTCAGTCACTCTCAGTATACAGTTCGAGAATTGTTCTCACTCATTTTTCTTGATATCAATTTTTTATGCTAATATGTTTACATGCTACAACAGATAATTGGGTTTGGTGGATATGCTGTGTCAAGCTTCTTATTCTACACACTTACACCACATGTCCTCAAGGTCAGCATTAATCTCATCCTGCTGATGGTTCAAGGCCTGGCCCAAATTGATATGGCGTTTGGTCGAAAGGAAACTAACCACTTGTTATATATGGTAGCAGCTGATATTAATGTATGGTTGAGTGCAGCTAAGCGGAGCTGCATTTTACAACTGTCTCTACTACTGTCCTCTGATATGTGGGCTGTTCTTGTCCGCATCTTCTTCTACCATCAATCGGTAATATCATCTGCTGCAATCTTATTTTCTTTCAGGTGACACTGTATTTACTTTTATCTGAAATTGTTGTCTTGTGGTGTGTATCCGCAGGTTAATTGGTTGTACTATGTTTCGTTTGGACTTGTGGCTGTTGGAATTGTGCTTTATTCTAAAACGTAAGGGTCGATCTTTGGAGTCTTTATTGCTCTGTTTTCAGTTTAGAGACTTTAACCTTGATTTTGATGCGGGTAATAATGATCCAATCAATGAGGAAACACTTTGTGTTGTTTCTTCTTTTCTCCCCCTCTTTTTCTTTAATGTTTGCTGTTGACTTTTGGCTGGTTTCTGCTTTTGTACCGTCAGCTCGAAGGAACCAATTGGTAAGACGGGTGATGAAGAGCGGACCTACAATGGTGAGTACCATGCTATTGGAGAGAGAGCGAAAGCCAGGAAACAAGAAATGAAGCCTAGTCTGAAAGAACTAGCTAGCTAGATATGCTTGCTTTTGTTGTTAGGATGCAAGCCTTGTCGGTACTAGATATTAGGAGACGTAGAGAAAATATCTGTATTGTATTGCCTGATGTGTAATACAACCTAGTGGCTATTTATAGAGGACTAAATACAAGTATGGGCTGACAATGTAAAGAAACATTATAATAGAGAATGGGCCTACGAGAACTGGGCCTAATATAGTCATGTATCCCCCGCGAGCCCAACACCCTACTGGTAAGGGGTAGTTTGGCTTGATGCTGTAGAACACTGAGGTGGAATTAGGTTTTGTGAGGAAGTAAGGCAATTTGGGATTTGCTCGTTAAATGTGCAATCTTTAAACTGCCATGAGCAACTCTCTCGCGAACAAAGAAAAAATCAAGAGAAACGTGTTTGATCCGACTGTGAAGCCCTGGGTTCGTGGCAAGAAATGTCGCACCAACGTTATCACAGTAGATGCGCGGCGGATCGGGAAGAGAAACCCCAAGTTCACCGAGAAGTTTTTGAAGCCAAATCACTTCGGCAGCAGCGGAGGCGACAACTTTATACTCTGCCTCGGTGGAACTTCTAGCCACAGTCTTCTGCTTCCGAGAGGACCATGAAACGAGATGCGATCCAAGAAGATTAAGTACCCGGCGGTAGAGCGGCGGTCCTGAAAAGACGTGAAATTCCGGTGAGGAGGAGGCGGCAAAGTGCAACCCAAGCTGTTGGGTGCCATTCAGGTATCGTAAGATCCGTTTTATCGCTTGCCAATTCTTTTTATTAGGAGCATGCATCTTTTGACATACTCTGTTTACTACTGCGAAAGAGATGTCGGGGCGAGTGAGAGCTAGGTATTGTAGACTCCCGACGATGCTGCGATACTGGGTAGGGTTGGAGAGAGGTGGAGAGTCAAGAGTGTCAAAAGTTCCATATGTAGACATGGGGGATGAGGCAGGTTTTGAGTGTAGCATATCTGTGGCTGTAAGAATGTCACGGATGTATTTGCTTTGGGTGAGGAGAGTGCCTTCTGAGGAGCGAGTGACAGACACTCCTATAAAGTACTGTAAGGGGCTAGAGGCGGAGATTGGGAACTTCGCAGATAGAGAGGATAGGAATTGGTTGATTAGGGTTGTAGATGAGGCGGTGAACAGGATATCATCCACATAGACTAGAACATACATTCTGTCTCTGTTGTGACAATAGATGGATAGGGAGGAGTCAAAGAGAGAAGGTCTGAAACCAATCTCAATTATGAAAGAGCTCAGCAAACCATGCCCTAGGACTGTTTCAATCCATAGAGGGATTTCTTTAGCCTACAGACATGATTAGGGTATGAAGGGTTAACAAACCCTAGAGGTTGTTTGATGAAAACCTCTTCTTCTAATCCCTAACTCCCGTGTAAAAACGCATTTTGTATGTCAGCTTGGTGCATAGGCCAATTGTGAGAGGTAGCCAAAGAAATAATCATCCTGATTGTAGCTATCTTCACCAATGGACTGTATGTTTCTGTGTAGTCAACTCCATAGGATTGAGCAAAGCCTTGAGCAACAAGGCGAGCTTTTCTGCGTTGTAAAGAACCATCTGAATTGTATTTGGTTCTCAATATCCACTTCGTGCCTAGGAGATTCATAGTGGGACTATAAGGGACCAACTCCCAAGTCCCTGTAGTAATACGAGCATTATATTCTCTGTTTATAACTTCTTGCCATTCAGGGTATGCCATTGCTTGTTTGAAGGTAGGTTCAGAGGGAATATAGGCGTAGTGGAGGTAAGATGTGTTTGGGGCCAGGGAATGGTCCCATCAGTGAAGGTTTTAGGCTTGAGAGAGTTGGTATGTGGGTGCTGAGAGGTGAGAAGGTTCTGGTGCAAGGGAAGAAGATGAGTCTGTGGGGAAATTAACAGGAGAGCTTGTAGTGTCCATGTGAGACTCCTGTGAAGTGGGTAAATCATTTGTGGTGGTAAATGGGGTAGTTGTGTGGACAACCTGAAAAGATGGAATGGAACAGAGAGAATTAGAAGCTGTAGAAGTGGAGGGGCTGTGGTTTGAGGTGGGCTGGGAAATTGAGAGAAAGGAAAATGTCCCTCATTGAAGGTGACATCTCGGAAATGATGATTTTTTGTGTGAGAGGGTTATAGCATAAGTATCCTGAGTGAGATGAGGAGTAACCCAGGAGGATATGTTCAGAGGATCTGAAGGAAAGTTTGTGAGATTGAAGAGGCTTGAGATTTGGCCAACAAGAACTACCGAAGACTCTGAGTTTGAGATAGTCCGGGGCATGGTGGTATAGCAGTTGAAAAGGAGATTGGTTGTGTAAAATTTTAGAGGGTGTGCGGTTTATAAGATAGGTAGATGTGAGGATAGCAAATGACCAAAAGGAGAGAGGCATATGGGCTTGTGCTAGCATACTGAGAGCCTTGTCCATCAGCAGTCTATGTCTTGTCTCAACCATCCCGTTTTGAGGATGTGAATAGGGGCAAGTGATCCTGTGAACAACCCCTACTCACCACCACCATCTGTTTGAACAGATTGGATTGGACATGAGAATTGTGTCTCAATCATCTTATAGAATGTAGGAAAAATCTTTGCAACATCAAATTTCAAGCAGATAGGATAACACCACATGAACCGTGTACAATCATCAACAATCAGAAAATAGTATTTGTAACCATCAACTGAGGTGTAATGGGCAGGACCCCAAAGATCCATGTATATCAGTTTAAAGGGAATCATAGATCTAGCAGTAGTAGAGGGTAGGGTAATGCATGGGTTTTCCCTTTACAGCAAGCAGTGCAAAAACTTAATAGATGAAACTTAAGTGGTAGGAAGACAAAATTTATTTATGGTGAATAATAGTGTTTGAGAGGTGGATGGATGTCCAAGTCGTTGGTGCCAAATATCAGGGCTGGCTTTGACCCCAACAGTGAGACTTGTAGCATGGGCTTGAGGGTTGGAACTGTCAGCTGGAAATAAGTATAACCCATCTCTAACTGGTCCTTGAAGGAGAGTAGTTCCAGTGACTCGATCCTTCAAGAGAAAGCAATCATGGTGAAATTTAAAATATACACCATATCTTTGGTGAATTTATTCACAGAAATTAAACTTCTATGTAAACCAGGGGTGTGTAGAATGTCTTATAAGAGATAGGATCTAGATGTGTTTTAAACAGTCCCTGCCCAATATTAGAAATAGGTAGAGATGTTACCATCTCCAAGGCTGACAGTGTCTGTGCTTGGTATTCAGTACCTCCCAGGTTTAACCTGCTAAAGTCACCGGTGAAGTGATTTGTAGCTCCAGTATCTGCAATCCAGTTGGCTGTAGAGGGAGAGGGACTGTGAGTGGTAATGTGGGCTTGGAAACTCTTAGGTGGAGGTGCTTGGTAGGTCTGACTGTATCTATGATAGCAGTTGCGAGCAACATGTCCCTTCTTGTCACAAATTTGACATTGAGGGCGGTTGTCAGGAAAACCAGCAAAATTAGTGGTGGGAGTAGAGTTGCACCAAATGTACCCCCACTGTTGTAAGTGGAGTTTGATTTCCCTCCTTAACAGGCCTTTGCCTTATTTCCACCTGATCTGTCTCCATTGGTTTTTCCTTTATCTCCATTGTACTTTGTGTAATTGGCTTCAGAATTGACAGTGTTATTGAGGCTAACAGATGTGGTGATGGATTTAGATTGTTCAGTGATTCCGGCTTCTTGATTGAGTAAGTGACTGTAGATTTGATGTGGAGAGAGGATGTTTGGTTGGGTCATGAGATATGTGACCATCGGGTCATAGTCTGGGGGTAGACCATTAATGAGAAAGGTTTGGATCTCACGATCTGTAACCGATTGACCAGCAGAAGCAAGGGCAGATACAAGAACTTGAGATCTATTGAAAAACTCAGTAATAGTTTCAGATCCCAGTTTCTTTATGCTAGCAAGTTGACGATAGTATTGACCAATGTTGGCATTAGACTGAGCAGCATAGATATCCGCAAGAGTATTCCACATTTTAGCAGATGTATCACATCTTGAAGTCTGAATGACAATAGACTCAGTAAGGAAGAAAGTATTATACTCATTACCAATTGATCTTGAGTTTGCCATTTAGTATACTCCTTATTAACATTTCCGTCTGATGTGATTGCAGCTGGACAAGGATTGCTGCCATCAATGTAATAGTAGAGATGTTGCCTCGTAGAATGGCTGGATCAGACTCTTCAAGTTGATAGTTATCCGTCATGAGCTTGATTAGATGCGAAGCAGCTGCCAGGAGAAAGTATGAAGGTGGCTGGTGAGTGACGATAGTAGTGGTGGTGATTCCGGGGTTGGAGGTGGGCGTATCACCAGAATCGGAGGTGACTGATTCCTCTACGACGGCCCCCATTGGCGGATCGGAAAAGAAATAGGGTGTTAACCTCACTTGCTCTTGATACCATACTAGATTTAGGAGACGTAGAGAAAATATCTGTATTGTATTGCCTGATGTGTAATACAACCTAGTGGCTATTTATAGAAGGACTAAATACAATATGGGCTGACAATGTAAAGAAACATTATAAAGAGAATGGGCCTACGAGAACTGGGCCTAATATAGTCATGTAGTCGGATATGATCGTTGTGTTGTTAGAAGGTTGGTTGCTTTTGAACTTGTTTATTGTTGATTTAACGCCCTTATTATAATTTAGTTTTTTAGCTTTTAAATGATATATACATATTATTTTTTTATATTTTTCAAAAAATTTAATTAATTGTGTGGTTTTTTTATTTTATAAAATTTTATCAAATAAAATGATAAACTTTTAAATTTTTATTATTTTTTTACTATTCTTAATATATATTTATTTACTTCTGTGGTATTTTATGAATTAATAATATTTATGTGGTATCCTGTGAACTATGTTAATTAACAAGTAGGGGTATTTTGGTCTTAAAATGTTTTGGGTTCGTAATTTGTGGTATCTGGTGAATTAAATTTATTTTTTGTGGTACCTTGAAAACTTTTTTAAAAACAGCGATCTTTTGTGAATTAACAAATTTTTAGTGGTATCTTGTGAATTTTCCCTATAAAAAAATTAAATCTTAGAACCCAGTCTAAAGCACAACATTTGTTTAGCTATTTAAAAACAAATCTAAGTTACAAACACAACTTAATTTTAAAAATATTACCTTATAATTATATATATATATGTTAATGCTGACAGATGAATTTGAACCCCATAAAATTTAGCTTATGGGTCCGTCGTCAAGGTTTCATAGCAACAAGAGTTTCTATGCTGCTATGGGTTTGTTGAAGATCAACTTCAACTAATGTTTAGGATGGGGTAGGTGTTATGATCATGTCCCTTCAGAAGTTTGCTCGATCTGAATTACCCATATATAGATGTAGTCCCTAATTAATGGCCAGTTAATATAACCAAGACTCTTATTTATGTTGGTGAGGAGCATAAATCCAAGGACTTTGTGTAACAGCCCAGTCTTAACCCACTGTGTGATATTGTCCGCTTTGGGCCGCAGCCCGCACGGTTTTGTTCTTGGGGTACTATCCCCAAAGGCCTCACACAAGGGAAGACTATCCCCACACCTATAAGGCATGGTTCGTGCTCTCTCTCGATCGATGTGGGAGGTGACCCCTACACTGGGTATCACACTCCACCCCCCTTGGGAGCCCAGCGTCCCCGCTGGCGCACCGACCTGGGCCTGGCTCTGATACCATCTGTAACAGCCCAGTCTTAACCCACATGTGTGATATTGTCCGCTTTGGGCCGCAGCCCGCACGGTTTTGTTCTCGGGGTACTATCTCCAAAAGACCTCACACAAGGGAAGAGTATCCCCACACCTATAAGGCATGGCTCGTGCTCTCTCCCGATCGAAGTGGGAGGTGACCCCTACACTGGGTATCACAGTTTGAGGCTGAGATGGGAATCCTAATGGAGGATTCAAGATTGAGGTCTCGCCAAATAAATTCAACTTTCACCATGGTGTTGTAGAGCTAGTTATGTGCTTAGTGTTACACCATCGAATGTTTTGTGAAGGATGAATCAAGATATAACATGGGAGGCATAACTTGGAAGAATGGAGATTACGAAGTTTTTTTTATCATAACCTTGGAATTCTTCTTCATTCATATATCATATAACATCCCTATCAAAAGCACAAGGTATGGAAATCTTGTAGGGGATGTTTTCTCCCACCCATCTTTAGAAGAAAACCGAAATATTGTACATGTAAGAAATTAGGAGCACTGGAAAACTACAGCCTGAATCATCTAAACTAAACTAGTATCACATAGTTTTGATGCATAAATAGTTGTTCCCAACTATCTATCCAAAAGGATCTTGAGATCTATCATCTTTCTTCTTTAAGAACTATAATATTTCTTGATTACTGACATCAATCTCCATCTTGGGAAAACCTTCCTCAATCGCCCATTTCATAGCAAAACAAGGCCTTGGATCTCAGCTCCAAGAATTGAACATGAAGCTTTCATTATCTTGTTAAAAGCCATCATAATACTCCCTTCTGAAATTCTGATCAATCCAACAACTATCATCGCCTGTCCTTCTTCTCTTCACACCACAGTTGATTTTTATATAGTCCTGCATTGGAGCAGACCATTCATACATAGATAGCTTAACAGCAAAACTATTTTTCTACCCAAATTACATGCTTACAAAGGCTTGATTATTTTCTATTACAACCATCCAAGACAAGTGAGGTCTAGCAGTATTTTTTGCATCATAAACAATCCACATCAAATTGATAACAGATTTCAACTTCTCAGAATTCCACTTGTCTGCATCAGCAAAAATATAGTTATGAACATCTTTCTCATCAGGGGTATAATTCCAGTTCAAGTTTATCATCCCTTCCCATAATTTTCTGACCATGATACACTCGAACAGAGAGTGAAACATAGTATCATTCTTGCCACAAAAGCAACAAAGAGGAGAACCCCCAATTCTTCTTACGAGATTAGCCACACAAGCCACTATTTATGCTTGACTTTCCAATAGAGAAGTTTGGCTCTAAGACTACACCGCAGCTTCCCCACTCTTTAGTCTAAAACCTGATGGTTATCACTCGAGGAGGGATTGCTAGACATATTATAATTGAGCTCTGTTTGATATGGCTGATTTGACAGTAAAGGAGCCATCCTTAGTGTGGTGCCAATACCAACTGTCTTTACTTTGTGGGCTGATCTTGATTTTAGTGATTTCTTCAAAATCAATATCCTATAAATGCTGATGTAAAGCCTCCAGATTTCAATCACTACTGTCGAGAGACAGAAACTGCTGAATAGTAAACCTGTTATTGATCTCTATCCTAGGAGTATAGAGCTTAAAGGAAAAGGGTCTAGGAATCCATGGATCAATAATCCTATAGTGATCAACTTTTAGTTTTGATTTTTTGATGCTTTTTAGAGATAGTTTGTACTGTATTTCACATTGTAGCTAGGAAGGTTGTCATTTATCAATTTGTTTTTTGTTGGATCTCAGATGCCTGACTTATTATTAAAAGTTTAATAGATTTGATACCAACTTTCCTGCCATGAACACATTACATAAGAGCTAGGCGTGGATCTGGACGATCAGACACCGCAATTAGAATTTTTGTTTGTTGAGTTGATTGGCTACAAACTAGTTTAAGCAAAGCATTCAAATCAGTGACGAACAGCTAACTAGCACGTGACGTTTGACC
The DNA here is from genome assembly GCA_023374045.1 of Limonium bicolor. NCBI lineage: Eukaryota > Viridiplantae > Streptophyta > Magnoliopsida > Caryophyllales > Plumbaginaceae > Limonium > Limonium bicolor. The sequence continues at coordinate 297,473,280 of CM041777.1, read as the reverse complement.
TAACCCCCATACCCGCCGACAAATACACGTTCTTTGCTTTTCACTTCAGTCCTCACTCAGTTACCCGTGTTCTTTTCTTTCTACTCCATAGCCCATATAATTCCTCCTTTCTCGTGCACAACAGGAAGGAATTTCACCTTTTCCCTCAATCCTCGTATGTCTCCCGCAAGCAGCCAAATTAAGCCTTGACCCACCATTGAACCGACATATAACTGACACAAATCGCACTGGCGCCCAAGCCCCAAAAACGAATCGGGATCCCTCTTCTTCTCGGACATACATAAGGACTCTTTTACTCTGCTTCCCGGTCGGAATTACCAAAATTAAGCTCTACCGAAGACGAATCACCGAGACAATGAGTGACGATGGCGGTGGAGTCGTAGTGTGGTGGCGGAAGCATGAGAAGCTGCTTGGGTTGGGTTTGTTCTGTTCCTGGGTCAACTTGTTTCGTTGTAATGGCTCTAATGAGCTTCTCCTCCTCATACTTGGCTGATATCGGTAGGTTTGGAGCCACACTCACCTAAAAAGAACAAGCTCATGTTATTCTAATCTTGTGTCCTTAATCCACCCTGTTACTTACCTGCTTCACCCTCTTCCCCTTCGGTCAGTGCAGACATCGATTGCCCGCTTACTCAGTCATTCTTCACGTACTTGAGCTTAACTGTGGTGTTTGGTGGCATCATGTTGTACCGACGGCAAAGATTGTTGGTGATTTGATTTCTGTTTCCTTCCTTTATCTGCTCAACTATATTTACTAGCTACACTAATTTCTATGCTTATTGGATGGAGCTGGCAAAGCTCACAAATACATCTAATTGACCAGTGACTTGGGCGGGATTTTGCAGGTTCTTGGTATTATTATGTCTTCTTAGGTTTTGTTGATGTTCAAGGAAACTACCTGGGTAAGTAGGGTAGTAGTAGTAGTAGTTCTAATTGATGCTTTTACTAATAACATCCTTGGATGTCTGATAAATTGGAGGCAATTTCAGAACACAGATCTTTTTAATAAATATGCGCGAACAGATTGATCCCTTTGATATGGGTATCTTATGATATTGGTAAAAAAGAAGTACTAGTCTTGAAAATGACGTTTAATGTCAGGCACCCATCAATTTGTAAATGAGATAGATATCTATTCGTTTTCTGTATCAGCATCCAAAATAAAAGTTGCTTAATATGATCCATGCTATCTTATTCAATTGCTCCCAGTTTACTTTGAATTTGAGCTGGTAGCACCAACTGATATCTATAGTGAAACTGAAGATTTTGTTGTATACTTCTGCAGTCAACAAGGCATACCAATATTCATCAATCACTAGCGTAACCCTGTTGGATTGCTGGACCATTCCATGGGTCTTCATCCTTACTTGGTTTTTCATCGGCACTCGATACTCTATCTGGCAGTTTGTTGGGGCTGCAATCTGTATTGTAGGTCTTGGATTGATCTTTCTCTCGGATGCTGATTTGGATGATGGAAGTAAGCAGTCATCATCTTTTTTTTATTGTTTTTCTGCTGTTGAAAACAGTTTTGCTGTTTGGTTAGCTTTAATTATTGTGCGAAATTATCATCAAGAAATTTGATGATATCTGTCCCAAACATTCCTAATTTCTGAACTTCAGGTGGTTCTAGACCTGTTTTGGGTGATATTCTTGTTGTACTTGGGACACTTTTCTATGGATTCAGCAATGTTGGTGAGGTTAGTAAATTTATAACATCAGCAATTTGCCTCAAATTATCCGCATGCTTTGTACTTAGACTTTCAATTTGCGTCTACATAAAACTCGAACTGTGATATCTGGTATGATGGTTTCATTTGGTGCAGGAGTATTGCTGTAAGAAAAAAGATATGGTAGAAGTAGTCTGCTTGCTTGGCGTCTTTGGATTGCTGGTCAGCATATGCCAGATGTATCCTTCCGGTTTAACTATTTGTTAAGTGAAATATGATTCCTAGAACTTCCTATGAAGTTAGTTGTGTTTATTATCTATGTTCTCTAGTTAATATATGACCCTTGACCAACGATCAGTGCAATTTTTGAACGAGAAGATCTGGAAGCTGTTACATGGTCTACAGATGCTGTGAGTATAAGCATTTTAAAATGCTGATCTCCTCCAATTTGGCTGCATCAATGAGTCTAACGACCCTGTTATCCATTCTTGCTGTTATCGTTAGTGATACAGTAGGTAAATAATGTGAGGGATCAAAGTCACCAAGGACTAATACAATATTGCAATAGATGCATCTTTCATGTGTTCGTTATTGACATATTATGTCTGCAGAAATGGGATGCTTGGTGTTAATGCTTTTTGTACTCCAGCTGCCTGCCTGCCTACGTTTTGCATATTCTGCACTTAATTTCACTCACTCCAAGTATACAGTCCGAGAATAGTTCTCACTCATTTTTCTTGATATCAATTTTTTATGCTAATATGTTTACATGCTACAACAGATAATTGGGTTTGGTGGATATGCTGTGTCAAGCTTCTTATTCTACACACTTACACCACATGTCCTCAAGGTCAGCATTAAATTCATCCTGCTGATGGTTCAAGGCCTGGCCAAAATTGATATGACGTTTGCTCGAAAGGAAAACTAATCACATCTTATATATGGTAGCAGCTGATATTAATGTATGGTTGAGTGCAGCTAAGCGGAGCTGCATTGTTCAACTTGTCTCTACTATCCTCTGATATGTGGGCTGTTCTTGTCCGCATCTTCTTCTACCATCAATCGGTAATATCATCTGCTGCAATCTTGTTTTCTTTCAGGTGATACTCTGCATTTACTTTTATCTGAATTGTTGTATTGTGGTGTGTATCTGCAGGTTAATTGGTTGTACTATGTTTCGTTTGGACTTGTGGCTGTTGGGATTGTGCTGTATTCTAAAACGTAAGGTCGTCGATCTTTGGAGTCTTTTTTGCTCTGTTTTCAGTTTAGAGACGTTAACCTTGATTTTGATGCGGGTAATAATGTTCCAAATCAATGAGGAAACATTTTGTGTTGTTTCTTCTTTTCTCCCCCTCTTTTTCTTTAATGTTTGCTGTTGACTTTTCGCTGGTTTCTTCTTTTGTACCGTCAGCTCAAAGGAACCAATGGTAAGACGAGTGATGAAGAGCAGACCAACAATGGTGAGTACCATGCTATTGGAGAAGAGAGCGAAAGCCAAGAAACAAGAAATGAAGCCTAGTCTGAAAGGAGAACTAGCTAGCTAGATATGCTTGCTTTTGTTGTTAGGATGCAAGCCTTGTCGGATATGATCGTTGTGTTGTTAGAAGGTGGGTTGCTTTTGAACTTGTTTATTGTTGATTTAACGCCCTTATTTTGTTTAAAAAATAATACTAATAACCCTTACTTATAGGTCTACGGTCAGGTGGAACTTTTTTTCATCCTGATAATTATAGCTTGTGCCTGTGCATTTTTTAAAAAATAAAGAAACGTTCAACAGAGAGCCAATCAGTACATTACATTACTTTCTTCTCATAAATTAAACATGCTGCACATCCGACTAAATATATCTTCCATACAAAAAATAAAAATTAAAAATGGTCAAAGCTCCACCCGGCTGTGGCCTGCAGCCAAGATCTTCATGAACCCGTCAAACAAGACGTATCCATCTTGGCTCCCACCGCCCAACATGACCATGGCGTTGACGTCGTCATCAGATAGTCCCCCTCCTCCTATGGTAGATTCCATATACTTCTTCAGATCCCCAAAGCTTATCTTTCCATCACCGTCAGTATCCATAATCCTGAACATTTCCCCCATCAACGACAGCCAGTTGGGATCGACAGCAGGTTCATCATCAACACTACTTGTTATTTCCCCCAATTCCTCCTCAGCTTTAACTCCGGCCGGACCACCACTCTGCACAAGAGATGAAAAACACAACAGCTGCTGAAACTCATTGTACTGTACAAAACCATCCTCGTTAGAATCAGCCACTGTAATCATCATATCTATCATCTCTTTGTCGTATTTGTCCATGGCCGCCGTGTCATCATCCTCGCTTGATGATGAATGATCTGAACTGCGGCGAGTGGAATAGAACGCTCGGAGATCATCCCCGCTGATTCTTCCATCACGATCTGCGTCTAGATGATCAAATGCGTCGCGTAGTCCTAACGATGAACACTTGATCATGGACATTAATTGTTAGTATTAGTTATCGTATAGAACGCTGATGGGTGGCCCGAGGAATGACACACTATTTGTATTGTAATTAATCGGCGGTGATTTTGGATTAGTGGTTAGCTTGGGTACCCCCTCCTCTGAGATTCGGGAATGTATATATACTACTTTAAATGGTAACGCGGTTATCTGTCTTTATATAAAAAGGAAATGTATCTGTGCATGTCGGGCAAGTATGTATCACGTGTGGAGAACGAAGCAGAAGTCGTCAATGTTTATTTTTCACCTTCAATTTTGTCGTAAGCACACGTATGGCATGATGTCACGGGTTGTAACGACCGTTCAAGACTCAAGACTGGTAGGTCTACCGGAGAAGGTATTGTGACGGACGACAGATTTCCGTCCGTGACGGATAAAATCTGGACTGTCCATTTTTTTAATTTTTTTCTACTTTAATTTATTAGAGGGTTGATGTGAAGTGACACTTTTACAAGAAACAGATATATATATATATGTAGAGTACGATACATTTGAATCAGTTTATGTTTTACTACCTTCGTCCCATTTGACTGTCCTATTTGCTTTATGACACATTTTTCCACATTAATATTAAACATATAAGATAAAATAATTTATAAAACTAAATTTTGTAACAAATAGTTTATCATGTAAGGATTCATATGTAAAACTTAAATTTTTAAATTAATTTATCTTATATGTTAAAAATTGAAGTCAAACGACATGTCCAAATAGTAAATAGGACGGTCAATTCAGGACGGAGGGAGTATGATTTTAATTTGTATTTTAAAATTTTTTCTTTTTTTTTAAAATTTTATTCTTTTTTATTCTTTATCATAAAAACTTTATATTGTTATAACTTTTAATATAAGTCCAAAATGAAAAAAAATTTATTATTGTGCACCTAAATTCAAGTTCTTCAAAACAAGACCAGTCATAGATATGTTTTGACAACTTAAAAAAAAATATTTTTTACATGTATACTATGATAAACTAAATTGATAATATGATTCATTAATTTGTATTATGAATCATTAAAATTGATATTATGATTCATTAAGTAATAAGTGGTGAATTCAACGTTTTAAACTTTCCTATGGTGGGTTTTGGGGTGTTTTGGGGGTAAGGTAATCTATTTAGAATTTGTTTTGTACTTTATATTGTAGCAACTAACTCGACATGGTTTACCCTAAACCCGCCACCACAAACCCTACAAATACCTTTGCCGTTTTTAGCTACCTAGGGTGGGTTTTTGGGTGTTTTTTTTTTTTTTGGGGGGGGGGGGGGTAGGGTAATCTATTGGAATTTGTTTAGTACTTTATATTGTAGCAATTAACTCGACAGATTTTTAGGGTTTGTGGTAGCGGGTTTAGGGCCGTACCCTAAACCCGTCATTACAAACCCTAAAAATGTCTTCGACGTTTTTAGTTATTCTAGAGTGGGTTTTGGGGTGTTTTTTTTTTTTTGGGGGGGGGGGGGGGGTAGAGTAATCTATTTTGAAGTTGTTCTATACTTTGTATTGTCATCATTGACTCGACAGATTCCACACCACAATTATAAATAACGTTTTCAATGTTTTACATAAAGGTGTCCACAAATTTAGATAAAAGTTTCCACGTGTTAATCTAAACGTTTCCACGTTTCTAAATTCCATGATTATCTATAACGTTTCCACGCCACAGTTACATATAAACGTTTCCACTGCATGATTATATATAAACATTTTATAATTATATGTGATGTTTCCATGACACAATTATATATAATGTTTCCACCGTTATACATAAAGGAGTCACGAGTTCAGATAACGTTTCCACCTTTTTATTTAAATGTTTCCACCTTTTTATTTAAACATTTTCATGTTGTTATATATACGTTTCCACGTTTTTTTAACGTTTCCCCGTTTCTACAATTTCATGATTATATATAACGTTTCCATGACATGATTACATATAAACATTTCAGTAATTATATATGAATGTTTCCCTGCCACAATACGTTTCCACGATTTATATATAAACGTAAACACGCCATGATTACATATATACGTTTATATATTCCATGCCACATTAAATATAACGTTTATACGACACATTTCCAACACCACAATCAAGTATAACGTTTCCACCGTTATCCATAAACGTATCCACGAGTTTATATAAACGTTTCCATATTTTTATATAAACGTTTGTACGTGTTTATATAAACGTTTGCACGTGTTTATATAAACGTTTCCACGTTTATACGATTCTATTATTATATATAAACGTTTCCACACCATGATTATAGATAACATTTCCAACATTATACATAAACTGAATTGTTGGAGTCGACTTTACGTACTTATTAACATTTAATTTTTATATATGCACTACACGATAACTTATAACATGAAGGTTAAAAAATAACGTGCAATATTTAAAAAAAATATTATGCATCACTTTTTTTTAATTGTGAAAATAATATAAATATTGGTTTGGTATTTTCTATATTAGCAACTTTCTTAATTTTAAACAGTTAATTGGTGTATTTTGAATTGTTATACTCCATTTTTTACATATATGTATCGACAACAAATATTATAAGATTAGAAAACTATAATACAATAGCGGTGGTCAATAGTATTTTCTTTAAAAAATTATAAATATTTAACTTGGTGTTTTGCATTAATTCAAATTTTTAAAAAATTCAATCAGGATATATGTACATCAAAAAATATTATCAAATTAAATAAATGATATTTAATAATCATACATATATGAATATAGTCAAATAATTTTTTTATATAATTAGTGAATTATTTTATTAACAACTATATTATTACGGAATGTATTATTAAAAGGACAAAATAATTACGTTTAACATTTTTTAAATAAAAAACAAAAACAAATTTGTATAAAAGATGAGATGTCAATAACAAACAAAAAAATTGATGGGATATACCCATGAATAGTAAAAGAAAATAAAATTTACATAAAGGTTGTTTTCGTGTAAACAAAAGAAAATGAAAAAAAAAACTTTCCATCGACGGGACGGAGAATGGAGTTTCGTCACCTAATCCACTCCTCGACCTACACCGACTGACTGTCACCGACCAATGTTGTTTAATTACAATTTACAACCATGGATTCGTTTGGTCGGTTTTTTTAGGAGAGATTTCATATCAAAAATTAATTTCATAAAATATATTCACTCTGTCTTGTTTGTTTATAGAATGTTTTCATTTCAATATTAAACATATAATATAAAACAGTTTTATAATTAAATTTTTAATATATAGTTTATCATGTAAGAAATCATATGTAAAACTTAAATTTTAAAATTATTTTATTTTGCATACTCCCTGTTAATTAATATTTATCGTTTAGGATGTGATTCTTGTTTAAAATGTCATTTTAATTTTTGACATATATTTTTCCATTTTTAACCCTACTATTTAATATAAAAATATTTTATCTATATGAAAAAGTAAAAAAAAGAATACATGCGTCATTATTCTACTTTTCTTAATAAGTGTGTAAATTTTTAGAATGACAGATATTATTACACGGAGTGAGTATTAAATATTGAAGTCGATATGTCCTAGTAGATAAGACGTCAATTTAGGACGGAGTATAATGGTTGTAAAAATTCGACCAACTCTCGTAATGGTGTCACGTTAACCGATTCTTCAATTTGTTACGATTAGGTCTATTGTCTTCAGTTGGACAATACAAGTATTCCAATTAAAAGTTCCGAATCAATTTCGCATCAACTCAGAATTGATGTCGACATAACTTATCAGCTAAGGTTTAGGAGCTTAATAATGTTATAGTGAGTTGTTACAATTAACATATTGTCACATGCCACATACTAATTTTCCAACATTTTATCCGATCACTAACGTTTTATTTTGGTCTGAATACTTTTTTTTTTGAAATAAAGAGATATGTAATAATATAAATGAGATGAGGTAGCAATAGATACATAGAAGCCCTATATATCTGAGAAACTAAAACAGGGCAACCCGGCTAGAGGAAGGGTGGATAAACAGGCAAACCCTCCCGCTATTTAACAAAACAGCCTCACGCTGGTAAAATACTGGTCCAAAAAATACCAAAATACAAAATCTCAACAGGCTAATACACCGTTCTACTCAGGGACATCACTCCTAGGAGTAAAGGACTCTATCGAGCCAAACATGGTCTTCGCTGGAGTTGATTGTCTTAGTCCCGATGATAGCTTTGATTGCAGCTTTGACGTCAGCAATAATGCGTGATGGGTCCTTGCTTGTTGGTCATGACTCTCTTGCATCTTTCTATCCAGATATGATAGACAACGTTGGCGATTGCCGCTCTTTTCACCAAGTTAATTGGGCGATGCCCTTTGCAGTAGCGGATGATCCAGGAAGAGCAGCTGCGAAGACTTGACCGATTGGTAGGAATGCCCAGCCAGTCACAGATAGTCCACCAGACCCTGCTAGAGAACCTGCAATGGAAAAAAAGGTGGTTGCTTGTCTCTTGAGCATGCTCACAGAGCCAGCATCTGTTAGCAAGACATATGCCCCAAGATTGGAGCTTATCGCAGGTTTTAAGTCTACCTTTCAGAGTTACCCACAAGATAAATTTTGCTTTGGGGATAGACCAAATTTTCCAGCAAACATGTACCAGTTAAAGGACTGCGAGGGAATGGAGACATCAATATAGAAAGAGCTGACCCTAGGACGGGGAGGGTAAGAGTTGAAGAGAGAAATGACATCATTAAGAGACCTGCATTGCTCCATCCACCAGTCCTTGGCATGAAGGATAGCTTTCCAGGTCAGGGATCATTACCCTTAGCAGTAGTAGTCCAGATTGTGTGAGAGTCAGGTAAGAACAGTTTATGGATCCATTGGATCCAAAGACGCTCTGAGTCATGGGCAATGGCTGAGATGGTCTTGAGCATGAAGCACATATTCCATTTGTGGATGTCCTTAAGGCCAAGTCCCCCATTTTTTGGTGGTACGAGATAGCGCTCCAGGCTACAGAAGGGGTGGTGTTACAGTCTGACTCACCCGACCATAGAAACGAGCGGAGGCATTTGATGATTCTCTTGATAACATTCTTTGGTATGGTGATGCAGGAGGCCCAGAAGCCAACTATACCAAAGAGCGTACTCTGGATGAGGGAAAGTCTACCCGCAAAGGAGAGGGATTTACTACCCCAAGATGTGATAGCTTTATGGATGCTATCAATAAGGGGGTTAAAATCTGCAGCTCTAGGCTTCCTAGCAGTGATTGGGATGCCAAGATAGCGGAAAGGGAATGACCCCTGGTTAAACCCCGTGAGATGGAGGAGCGACTCCGCGAGGGTGGGGTTGACACCTCCAAGGAACAAGTCAGATTTAGAGGGGTTAAGCCTAACACTAGTAGAAAAAAGATTTTAAATGACGCACTTTAAACCACGGTTAAATCTTAACCGTCGTTTAAATCTTTTAAACCACGGTTATTAAGAAAACCGTCATATATAGTGCACGCCTCATTACATAAATGACGGTTCTCCATATAACCGTCATATATAGTTCGTCCGCCTTGAAGATAAAACGACGGTTCCGCACTAACCGTCGTATAAAGTGTTTATAAACCACGGTTCGTTTGCAACCGTCGTTTAAAGATTTACCGAAAGTATTATAAACCACGGTTTTTGAAAAACTGTCGTTTATTGGTCCAGTCACATAGGTCTTTAACGACGGTTTCTTGATTAACCGTCGTTTAAAAGTCATTTAATTAAAAACCTGACCTTTCCTTTCTTCTTCCTCCTCCCCGCTCTCTGGTTTTCCCCTGGCGATTTCTCGACGATTTTTCCACCACCCCGTCTCCCTGTCGCCGTCGAGCTTGTGCCCGTCCTCCTCCTCCTCGGCGCCGTCGAGCTTGTGCCCGTCCTCCTCCGCCGTCGACTGTTGTGCCCGTCCTCCTCTGGTCCTCTACCCGCGTCGCCATCTTCTCGGCCGCCTCACCACCCCCTCGCCTGAAGACCGAGAATCATCCACGACCACCTGCTGCTCCTTACCCAACGATTAACACCATCAACAGTCACCCACCAACATCCATTCGACATATTCCATCGCCCTGCCCCACATCCTCGCACATCTCCACCACCATCCATCACGCACCAATATGCCAACCTACCAACCAAAAATGGTGTTTTGATATGTCTTGAATTCTTGGTAATATTTCCTTTTCGATATCTTATTATATACTTTCTTGTTTTATGCATGGGAATAAGAATTGATGTGTGGGAATTAAGGAATTATTTCCATTTATCGTAATATTTGACAAAAAGAAATGAAACTCACTGCTATCCACTGGTGCAGATATAAGCTGATATGTTAGGAGTTCATTCCTGTTTCCTTGTTTGCAATGCTTGGCTCTCATTCTTATATAGTAAACCCAAAGATTAACAACTAAAGTACACTTGGTATTTTTCTATTTATTTTGTTTGTTTCCATAAAAACCGAGCCCATGTAACAATTCAACGATCAGGTCTTTGATGTGCTTGGGCGATTACCACTGTAGACTAAATAATCTCTAGGATTCTTGTTTCTTTTATTAGCTGGATCAGTTATAAATATGACTGTCATATATATTGATGTCACAACAGCCGGATTCTTGTAGAAATCTAAAAGAGTTAAAACTTCGAAGTTTTTATTTTTATCAAGCTCTTAGAATATGAGGTTGAAGAAGCAAAGTTAACACACCATTATTGCAATCACAAGGCCCTTTCCTCTTTGTTGCTTCCATGTAGGATTAATCTAATTACCTGTTGTCTTTTTCTATTCTTGTTTATCAGAGTGCTTCAACCTTGATAATAACCCACCGTCTCGACTCAGCGCACCACGCCCCAAGGTAACACCACGCCTAACCTAGCTACTATCTTCATTTTTTTTAACGTATGGTGTGTATATATAGCAATGGTTTGAATATCGAATTCTCTTCGGTTGAATGCGTGGGATTTCCAATGGTGTCTGATGATAGCTATGGTGGACTGATGTGTTGGCACATAAAACAAAATGGAAGCAAGAAAGGGAATAAAGAATAATGAAAACAATTCTCTACAGTTCTCTTAAATGTTTGTTTATGGGGGAAAATGAAATGGTTTTCGTAGTAGTCTTTCTGATGTTGCTACTATGTTTGTTTCTGCCTTAAAAAATGTGGAGTATATAAAAATACGCAAAGGTCATGCCAAATTTTTCCAGAATTTAACCTTATTTTAATTTTATTGAATAGGTGTTTCTACGGTTGAACAATCCCTCTTCCTTCCCATTTGTGACTTGATCATCCTTACTCATCATTAGGTTAGTTTTTTAAAAATGTTTCAATAACATGGTTTATTCAAAATATCTCTATTGTTAATTTGTTCAATTATTCATATTTTTTCAAATTAAAACCTTAATTTGATTGTATTATAATTTCATTGTATTCACTACACACAGTTGGATTGTCTACTTGTCGCACTATCTGCTGCTGTCAACCTCTGCCACCGGTTTGCCTGATCAGAACCCACGGTAAAACACTTGCATTTTGATATAATTTTAGAAACAAATACTAATATAAATGTATTATATATGTACATATATATATATATAATTGTCATAAATAGACGTTATACTAAATTCTACTTGTATTCTGCAATCATTAGAATATATATTTGCATAGTGTGGCTGAAATGTGATGATGGGGTTGAAATGGGGTGGATGTTTTTGTTCATTGATATTGCGGTAACACCCCATCCAACATTAACATACTTACAATAAACTGCAGCGGAAAAAAACAACCTCATCACATTACTTAACTCGTTGGTGTTACACGCCGTTAGCCACCCACGTGGCTAACAAGGCTAATACAACACAATTGTACCGGTCTGATGGGCTAAATTCCCGAGCGACTACACATTACTATCCCTTTCCATTAACAACAACAACAACATACACTTTCAACTATACCGAGTATTAATAAACTGATGCCGACAACAATTTCGGTCTTACTACACCTACTGTATATATACACTTAAATGTTTACCCATGTACAACGACTACCCGTCCTACTCTCGAACGGCTTCCAGCACTTCGTACCTGAAATAAGAAAAGAAGAGAAAGGGTGGCCCCAAGGGGCTCAGCACCTTTGCTGGTATGGTAATCCCGCAGCCCACATGCTACCGGGCCACGCACAACTATTGTCGTCTTAGCATGCGGTTGATTATATTTAAATCATACATGTAACACGAACACACATCACATAACATTCGCCTCAACGGGCTCAACAAACGGATAATATATCCTTACTTAATAAGTCACTCATGGTATTCATCATCCCTAGAGTGTTCCTCCTCTGATGGAGCTACTTCCTTAATAGACGACACATACCCTTAAATCGGGTTACCCTTAAACGCCTCTTACACAAACTGGGAATCATATCCATGATCCACACACTCCACATTTACAAATATAAACATACACTACATAACAACACTTAACAACACTTTGCACGTTTCCACGTGCACAACATAACACCGCAATAGATATTGCATCACAACAAAGATACATAACATAACGGGAATGGTCCTCTCAGGAACCGACCCAACATCACTAACACACTGGTGAGCCTAGAGATTGTTGCCAGTCTCATGATAAGCTCGTTACATAACTCGTTACCGTCTCGTTAAATGAACGGTTAACTTAACACAAGGTGTCTCGGATATAGTGATCCAAGCACACCGAAACAAACATAACAATAGTATGCCCCTGTGGCCCGACGTGAGTCAGTAATAGCCTTGGTTAAGCTAAAGGGAAGGTTGGGAACCAAATTGGAAAACAACCATAACATACAGAGAGGATCGAACCTGCTATGACAACGACCCCCATACTCACACGCGTGGCCGGAACAGACCGGACTCCTCACTCCCCCGTTAGCACTTGTTAGAAGTTCAACTTTGAACTTTATTAAACAATCACAAACATTGGTTAAGTCTTGTTAGACATACACAAGGGAAGAGAGAGTCATACATTCACATACAAACATCACACACAAACATCACATAACCAACTCACGCATAGCCGTGGTTAGAACGTTCCTTAAGTCGGAAACGTTGTTACCGGATACCGTTCTCCTACGTTTACCTAATAGTGGTTAACTAGCCCTTCAAGCGCATTCGAGGTTACCGTATCGGCACGTAAACATACAATAACAATAACGACTGTAAACTCGTTTCATGATTTATCTCATAACGTGGCAAACATACAGAAAAACACATTGGCATACAAGCCGGTGTAATCCGGTAGGACACAGGTTGCAAGAAAACCATACCTGTCACCGGAGTCCACTTTACCACGTCCACTTATGTTCCTCGAGCGATTCTCGAACAACTGTTAACATCACATGTGTTTTATTAACATCGGGGTTTGCTTGATTATTTAATGTCTAATGCTTAACTTCCCCGTTAACTTAGTTACATAACTTTACATTTTAACTTGTTTTACTTTTACATTTTGATACAACTTTTCACCCACTTAATTGCCATTTAAACTCACCTAACATGTCCATAACAACCTTATAACATCATTACCTATCAATCCCCATCATTACATATCATTTTAACCTTAAACAACATTTTGGTCCGACCGACTTACCGACCGAACTTGTCCAAGTTCGGTCCATTCCAGAACACATTTCCGTCAAAATTTTCTACTCCGACGACCTTGTAAGTTCGGTCGCATGTTCGGTCTATTCCCGAGACTTTCTTCCCCTTTGAAAATTTAGCCCGACCGAACTTCCAAGTCGGTCTATGTCGGTCGGTTCCAGAACTAATCCGTACACAAAATACAAGCCGACCGACCTGCAAGTCCGGTCCCCAAGGTCGCCTTTTCCAGAAAACCAATTCTCGCAGGGTAAACTGGGCTCGACCGAATTGCAAGTCGGTCGCAAGTTCGGTCTGCCCCAGACCTTTGTTTCTTTTCACATTCAACTCCAAACTCACTCCATATAACCTAGTACCCCCTAACCCATTGGGCACTTCAAACACACTTTAGCCATGTGCTAAACTCTTTAAATCACTCACCAAAACCATCTTATCATTCACAAGTTTCTTACAAAATTCCTAGCACTTAGGATGTTTTCTCCTTAAGATTTCTAAGTGGTAGTTCACCAATAATGACCACCACACCAAGGTGTTTCCTCTACACCTTAATCATCTCTCAACTCTTTCTTCTAACTAAACCTTGTTACAACTCCTTGAATTCTTTTCTCAAAACCTTACTTCACATTTTCCCTATTCATCAACATCACCCAAACCTAAACAACTTCTCAAGACTTTTCAATACATCTCAAAACACACATTGAATTCCTAGAACTTCCAAGATAACACCAAATCCTTGCATCACTCTAAATCACCTTAACACATGTTTTCTTCTCAAGTAAACATTTATTCACCTTAACACTTCCTAGTTCACCAAAACCACTTAAAACACTTAGAACTTCTCACACATTTTTTCCAAATTTGGCCATAGCTTCTCTTGTATATACTCACATCCAAACACTTAGGTTTTTACCTTATTCCATTCAAAACACCTAAAATCCATCAAACACATTTTATACACAAACTTCACACATTAGCACTACATCACAATATAGTGCATAACTTAAATTGCTTGGCACTTAGGCCCTTAAATAACATGGCTCTTAGGCCCTTAAATTGCATAAACCTAAACACTGAATTCCCACATAAATAATGCCTTTGACCTGCAAATACATACACCAATACATATGTTCTTTTACTAGTCTCCTTGAGAACATTTACTAGCTCATTCACCATTGGCTCCTTAGGTATTTTATTAAGCAAATCAAGCTCATTTTCCTAAGGCATTTAAACTACATTGAGATAGCTTGTTTACCTCTTTTCCTCACAAATTTCTTTCTTGTTTCCTTGTAAAACCGGTAGGGGCATTTGGTCCCTTTTCAACTATTAAACATTATACAAACATAGAATGAGTATTCAAGCATTATGCTTCATCTCATTGTAAACCCTAGTTACACATATTGTTTTAACACATTAAGGTAATTGTTTTACCTTGGAATTGGAAGAGAACTTGAATAAGTATCAAGAGAGGACTCCTCCTAGCCCTTGGAAGATTCAAATGAAGCTAAAAAAAGCAAGATAAATACACCATGTGAGGTGAATTTTCGGACAACATGAAAACATGGAGGAAACATGGATTTTCTTTGAGTTTCCTTACCTTGAAGCAAAGGAGAGCATGAATATGTGAAAAGTGAGCTCAAGCTCCTCCATGGTGGTTTCTCTTGGCACCGAAATGGAGGTTTTGAAGTTTTGAAAAGACAAGATGTAGAGCTTGGCTTAACTAAGAGAATGGTGGTGTTTGTTTTTGATTTGGTTAAGTGAGCTAGATACATGTGGTCAAAGATGGACTTCCATGGTGGTATGTATATTAACGAGAGAGAACAAGAAGGAAGAAGAAGAAGAGGTGAGCCGTGTGAAATGGAGAAAAAGGATGAGAGAAATGAGATAAGTTTGCTTTAAGAAGATATTGTAACTTATAAAGCAAATAGTACTTTACTTAAAGTTTTACTTTACTTATTTGATTTATTTTACAACTTGGTGACTCACTACTACAAAACCGGCCACCATTTAGTAGAAGGTAGTATAGTCTTTATTGACTCATTTAATTACTTATAACATCATATGTTACAAACTAGCTTATAAAAGTTACTATTCACAAACTAAGGCACATAGAAGTGAAATTTTTGATTTCCACTAATATGGCCACCCAAATGTGATACTATATAGTACACATGTTAATTAAAGAGTAATGATGGACATTTAGCCATTCAAAACTCATTTACAAGACAATTTTTCAAAAACGTGCTTTAAGACTCCTTAAAGCACATTTTGTGTTTTAACTTGTTTTCAAGCTTGGTTTTCTTTGGTAATTGATTTAATATGTTCATTAACATATTTATAAGGTATAGGTATGACCATTAGGTCTTTTACAAATTTATCCCAAGCTTAGAGCACATTTTTGCTCATTGACTTTAAGGTATTTATTTGTGTTTTGTTTGGTTTCATTGTCTACCAAAGTTTCCTAAGGACTTAATTAGCCTTATAAAATCATAATTAAATGTTATTAAGTCTTGGTAGGCTCTTTGGGTCCTAACCAAGTTCACTCATAGCTTAGAGCATGTTTTTGCTCATACTGTGTCTTAGTGCTTTATTGCACTATTACTATATTTTAAATTGTCCACTGATGTTTCTAAGGCACTTTTAGCCTTTACATACCATAGTTTGATATTTAAACCACATATCAAGGTTTGGGGTATTTCAATCTACCCCCCTTAAAAGAACTTCGTCCTCGAAGTTCACACTTTCCACACATCATTAGATTAGAATACGGGGATCACTTGGAAATAAACTTCCATAACCAAACACACTTTACATCACAACCTCGGACTTAATGGTCCGGGCAACACATTCACATCCACACATAACATAACATATCCACATGATAACCTCGGACTCTATGGTCCGGGTATCTTAACAACACTTACACATACATAACAACCCTTTGACTCACTGGTCTTGGGTAACATAACAACATTTGGACACATAGGTCCTGGTAACATAACAGTCTTTAGACACATAGGTCTATGTAACACAACACATTTAGACTCATAGGCCTTGATAGTATACACTTTAGGAATCCAAGTCAAAACAACATTCATTACACATACCACACAACATGTCAGAGCATGTATAGCAATCAAAAATATCCTTGATATACACTGTGATCCCGCAGAACCCGGTCGCGATGGACACCTTCCGTCCCGTGTCCTTGGGAGATCAAAACAATCACTTAAGTTTAAAATTTCCTTGTGAGGTTAAGTAAGAAAACTTTAATTATGTAAAGTATCCATCAACGTTTTATAAATACCAATTGAAAATCCTTTTGAAAACACACACAACTCCAAGTCCAACTTAAGCTCTTTGCTTCTTTTATTAGCGTGGTTATTTGTGACCACTTATAGGGAGCTTCAAGAGTCATCCAACCCTGATGTGATCAGCATCAGTGTTGAACTATCCTTCCACCCCAATTTGTGTTCGGTTTCCTTGATCACATGCAAATCAAGTTCCACCTCCCACTTCATTTTCAAGCATCAATAAATCACTCATTTCCAATTTTCTATCTTTTGAATCATTCTAGTCATGATCACAACATCTCCAAAGGATAGAACTCCGTCTATCAGTTACCTCCATTCACTTTAATCTGTTGCCTAGGGAATCTTATTCTCACTAGGTTCTATGTCGGTATCATGCCCTTTCATGCATCACTATAAAGTATATATATATATATACACATATATTTTATCAAAATACAACACCTGGTTTTACATTTATACACTGTCGGGGCTTTTGTTCCCCCGGGAGTTTCTCTACTCCCCACACTTGTACTATCACACAAACTGTTAAAAATACACGCACTTATCACGATGGTATTCGCATCTTCTGTGCGCAATTACCACAATTAAACCATGAATGAATGTGTATGTTTACGTAACACACACACCAATCATCAAAACAATAATATAATTTTGTGCTATGCACAATATAAATCACATACACTACGTACACTTGTACGGTAATATACACTAAGTGGTTTTGCGCTCTACCCCCCTTAAAAGGGATTACGCCCACGTAATCAATCACTAAACATTGGCTTAAATGTTCTGCCGTCGTGAAGTGTTTTAACTTCCACGCGGTCTATTACACAATGGATTCTGATTAGAGGATCTTAACCATATTGGCGGTTTAGTTCCTAAACCAAGAATTCTCATTGGAGTTTGTTTAAACTCTTAGTTGGTTTCGATTCTGGCCTGTTAGGCTTCTAGGCGTTAATAATTAGCCATTTGCTCATGTTCACCAAGTACATTCAACACTTGAATCACTGGCTCACTAGTTTCTGCTGCGAAACTCTAGTAACTGTAGAGCTTAATGCCCCCTTTTGTTATTCTTACTGTATTGTACATCCCCAATTGTCACCTTCATCTTGGTAACAATGGTTCTCAACCGACGCGTGGTATCTCTTACCGTTAGCGAATTCGGTGAGTTATAAATTTTTATCCACTTCCATAACAATTTACTGTGTATACAGCTATGTATTTCACAATGATTGACTTGTTTCCTTCCGACTTACTGTCGGTTGAGATTGAGCTACTACCTAGTTGTAGTGCTCTCTCAGCTATTTACAACATTTGGGGTATATTCCATACCGTTATTTGGCAGTTAGTGCTACTGTAGTCACTTACTATTAATCATGTCTCCACATGGTTTTGTAAAAGTACTCTTTTATTGGTGCGGCCTTGCATTTCCTATGCATCGGCCATTATAACATTATTGCTCCACAATTAACATGTTTCCAATTCCTAGCTATCCCACTCGTTCATTACTGCGCAAGTGCAATACCAAAACACTCAGTCATACAGAGTGCAGAGGCGTAAACTTGACAGTAAATCCTTATGTGATTCGCCATGGAATTCACACTGAGTTCCTCATCACACACCTACCATTGGCTTATTGCTCAGTTTGTTTAACATCACTTATCTTGCATCTCCACTGAGTTTAACTCATAACTGATCTTATCTGTTACGTTTCGTTTAACAACGGTCGCTTGTTGCGCACCGTGCTCTTACTCCTGTATAACATCAGCTTATATCGTATTTATTGTCACATTAACTTCCACACATATACTTACATTATTCACATTATGGTTCATCACTCATTTGGATGACTACTGAATGCTCCTTGAGCATCGATCATTCGAGTCACAAACCGGCATTATTCAGCTCGGTGTTTCACTTTATACACACATGCTATCAAGCTAACTGCTCTTTTCAGTAATAACGTCGTCCATCCTTAACATATTTCTTGAACTTGATTCACATAACTACCGCTCCTGCGGTTTCACAATATCGAGAGGTATCCCCACTCTTAATGCAGTGGTTTTTTTACCACTCTATTCACTTATACATCAATCGAATTTATATAAATTATGCTTATGGCTTATAAGCCTTATTGCCTTGAGCTGGGCTCATTATAGGCTGTCCACACACATGTACTTCTCTGCAACATTACATGGTTAGAGGTTGTATTGGGCTCCATGACAAGGTCGTTGCACCACGTTTCCTTCATGGGATGCCCTTAGGATTGTCAGTCCGTCTCCTGACAACTCATGTCTAAACTGGTGTTAGTTTCAACCCTTGTGTTTCTGTCATGTCATTTCGTGCAACACTTGTTGATGCGAACACCCTTCAAGGATTGCTCCTGGGTGTTGCCACGTTATGCTTTTACATTTAGTTCACACTTATTGATATATTGAGTTAGCCACGCCGTTTGCGTTCTTAAATGGCTTATTATCTCCTTCTGTGAAGATTAACATTCCTGGTAGTGTAGGTACTCATTCTGGGAATTTTCATCCCGTTCATTGCACATTAATGTGTCCACATTAGGCATCTGCTTTGCCATGTACAGGCTGGGTCACCATTCCAGCTATCATGTTTATCCCTGAGGATCCTTAAGTCATATACGATGTCTTTACATTCAGTTAGTGCACTTCGCACCTCCTGACTCTTAAACATTTCCTTGGAAGGAATTCACGAATCGTTTTAATCTCGTTAACTTAACTGAGTTCCTTAACTTCAACTATTCCTTGTAATCCTTAGCTCTTGCTTGACTCATACTGCTGACCGTAGACGGAGTCGACTACTTCCCGTGTTTCGGACTCACTCGTATACATATATGGGGTATCATACTGATACATTGCTACTTACCCAACTACCATAAGTAGGTCTGTCAGGCCCACAAGCTCCTATCGGAGTGCGGTCGTCCCACAACTCAATTGGTACACTCGTAGTGTCCGTCACACGCCTAGGTGAAGTATTCTGTTGTCAACTCCCTTATATTGTCCCGTGACAATATTCATTCCTTACTTCCCGAACTTAATCGAGGGAAAGTTTATCCATTGTTGTATCCTTGTCAACTGTCCTTGGTTTACTGGTTTGGTTTAAAAGAAGGTTGGAAAGAAGTGTTGGTTTAAAAGAAAATCTGGTTTTGAAAAGAAAAGGGTTTGAATAAATCTGGGTTTGAAAGAAAATTTTCATGGTTTCACAACATCTTCTTACCTTAGCCAAGTCTAGCTTCTTGCTGACTGGTGTACTTACAATCACAGAGGTTAGGCTATTAAGCCCTTCCATGGTTACAATGATCTCACTTAACTTCATGGTACTTCACCAAGTACTTCGTAGTGGTTATAAATTTCCCGAACAGCCCTGTTATAGCAGCACTTGCTACGGCAAGTGCGCCATGCTAACTGGCTATCGGTTTAACACATACCAGTTGTGGTATTGTTTTTACCCATATGTCATCAGTGGCCTTGTTGGCCCTTACTGATCTCACTGCCTTGATAATAACTCTTTTAGGTGACTTCTCACTGTCTTCACATGATGATCATCAACTAGGGTGTTTCCCATTCTGGGAGACCCCTTTCTTAACATTGTATTCTCTTTGTAGCCCGTTCCACGTGTTGGGCACTACATTGTAGTTCCCTTGTCGGTTGGTATACCGTTGGTGTATTACTTAACAACTGTGGTCCCGTAGACACTTGTCTCGGGTTTTTAATCCACTTCTTGCCTGTTGCACGGTTGGTGCGTTGCAAGCTGGTTATCCTCGACTGCTCGGCATGTCGACCCAGGTTGCCAGAAATTCTATTCTCTTATACACAAAATCCTTCATTCTTTGCCATTAAATGTGGTTACATCATTCTGATGAGGAGACCGTCTCCGGGATTCCCAGTTTTCGGGATCTACCGTATGACAGGTTCTCCGTACCCTAAAGGTATTAATAACAGCCAGATCGGGTATTCCCGAGTATGAGAGGACTTCCATCTCTCTGGCGTTGTTTCCCCAAGTTATATACAGGGATTGTGGAGGGTGGGATGGAGATTGTAGGTTTCCAGTAGTCACTGGTAGTTCCTAACTAGCGTATCTCTCACGCTATCACTCAACCCTTAACCCAAAGTACTAAAATCCTAACTCGGTACTTCCTAAGCTCGGTAATTCAGTCATCAGAGCGATACTTCGCTCTGATACCACTTTTTGTAACACCCCATCCAACATTAACATACTTACAACAAACTGCAGCGGAAAAAAAAACAACTTCATCCCATTACTTAACTCGTTGGTGTTACACGCCGTTAGCCACCCACGTGGCTAACAAGGCTAATACATACACATGTACCGGTCTGATGGGCTAAATTCCCGAGCAACTATACATTATTATCCCTTTCCATTAACGACAACAACAACATACACCTTGTCAACTATACCGAGTATTAATAAACTGATGCCGACAACAATTTCGGTCTTACTACACCTACTGTATATATACACTTAAATGTTTACCCATGTACGACGACTACCCGTCCTACTCTCGAACGGCTTCCAGCACTTCGTACCTGAAATAAGAAAAGAAGAGAAAGGGTGGCCCCAAGGGGCTCAGCACCTTTGCTGGTATGGTAATCCCGCAGCCCACATGCTATCGGGCCACGCACAACTACTTGTCGTCTTAGCATGCGGTTGATTATATTTAAATCATACATGTAACAACGAACACACATCACATAACATTCGCCTCAACGGGCTCAACAAACGGATAATATATCCTTACTTAATGAGTCACTCATGGTATACATCATCCCTAGAGTGTTCCTCCTCTGATGGAGCTACTTCCTTAATAGACGACACATACCCTTAATTCGGGTTACCTTAAACGCCTCTTACCACAAACTGGGAATCATATCCATGACCCACACACTTCACATTTTACAACATATAACATACACTACATAACAACACTTAACAACACTTTGCACGTTTCCATGTGCACAACATAACACCGCAATAGATATTGCATCACAACAAAGATACATAACATAACGGGAATGGTCCTCTCAGGAACCGACCCAAACATCACTAACACACTGGTGAGCCTAGAGATTGTTGCCAGTCTCATGATAAGCTCGTTACATAACTCGTTACCGTCTCGTTAAATGAACGGTTAACTTAACACAAGGTGTCTCGGATATAGTGATCCAAGCACACCGAAACAAACATAACAATAGTATGCCCCTGTGGCCCGACGTGAGTCAGTAATAGCCTTGGTTAAGCTAAAGGGAAGGTTGGGAACCAAATTGGAAAACAACCATAACATACAGAGAGGATCGAACCTGCTATGACAACGACCCCCATACTCACACGCGTGGCCGGAACAGACCGGACTCCTCACTCCCCCGTTAGCACTTGTTAGAAGTTCAACTTTGAACTTTATTAAACATTCACAAACATTGGGTTAAGTCTGTTAGACATACACAAGGGAAGAGAGAGTCACACATTCACATACAAACATCACACACAAACATCACATAACCAACTCACGCATAGCCGTGGTTAGAACGTTCCTTAAGTCGGAAACGTTGTTACCGGATACCGCTCTCCTACGTTTACCTAATAGTGGTTAACTAGCCCTTCAAGCGCATTCGAGGTTACCGGTATCGGCACGCAAACATACAATAACAATAACGACTGTAAACTCGTTTCATGATTTATCTCATAACGTGGCAAACATACAGAAAAACACATTGGCATACAAGCCGGTGTAATCCGGTAGGACACAGGTTGCAAGAAAACCATACCTGTCACCGGACCACTTTACCACGTCCACTTATGTTCCTCGAGCGATTCTCGAACAACTGTTAACATCACATGTGTTTTTATTAACATCGGGGTTTGCTTGATTATTTAATGTCTAATGCTTAACTTTCCCCGTTAACTTAGTTACATAATTTCACATTTTAACTTGTTTTACTTTTACATTTTGATACAACTTTTCACCCACTTAATTGCCATTAAACTCACCTAACATGTCCATAACAACCTTATAACATCATTACCTATCAATCCCCATCATTACATATCACTTTATAACCAAAAAACATTTTTGGTCCGACCGACCTTACCGACCGAACTTGTCCAGTTCGGTCCATTCCAGAACACATTTCCGTCAAAATTTTCTACTCCGACCGACCTTGTAAGTTCGGTCGCATGTTCGGTCTATTCCCGAGACTTTCTTCCCCTGAAAATTTAGCCCACCGAACTTGCCAAGTCCGGTCCTGTTCGGTCGGTTCCAGAAACTTAATCCGTACAAAAATACAAGCCCGACCGACCTTGCAAGTCCGGTCCCGAAGGTCGGCCTTTTCCAGAAACCAATTCTCGCAGGGTAAACTGGGCTCGACCGAACTTGCAAGTCCGGTCGCAAGTTCGGTCTGCCCCAGACCTTGTTTTCCTTTTCACATTCAACTCCAAACTTCACTCCATATAACCTAGTACCCCCTAACCTCATTTGGGCACTTCAAACACACCTTTAGCCATGTGCTAAACTCTTTAAATCACTCACCAAAACCATTTATCATTCACAAGTTCTTACAAAATTCCTAGCACTTAGGATGTTTTCTCCTTAAGATTTCTAAGTGGTAGTTCACCAATAATGACCACCACACCAAGGTGTTTCCTCTACACCTTAACATCATCTCTCAACTCTTTCTTTCTAACTAAATCTCCTTGTTACAACTCCTTGAATCTTTTCTCAAAACCTTACTTCAACATTTTTCTCCTATTCATCAACATCACCCAAACCTTAAACAACTTCTTCAAGACTTTTCAATACACTCTCAAAACACACATTGAATTCCTAGAACTTCCAAGATAACACCAAATCCTTGCATCACTCTAAATCACCTTAACACATGTTTTCTTCTCAAGTAAACATTTATTCACCTATAACACTTCCTAGTTCACCAAAACCACTTAAAACACTTAGAACTTCTCACACATTTTTTTCCAAATTTGGCCATAACTTCTCTTGTATATACTCACATCCAAACACTTAGGTTTTTACCTTATTCCATTAAAACACCTAAAATCCATCAACACATCTTTATACACAAACTTCACACATTAAGCACTACATCACAATATAGTGCATAACTTAAATTGCTTGGCACTTAGGCCCTTAAATAACATGGCTCTTAGGCCCTTAAATTGCATAAACCTTAAACACTGAATTTCCCACATAATTAATGCCTTTGACCTGCAAATACATACACCAATACATATGTTCTTTTACTAGTCTCCTTGAGAACATTCTACTAGCTCATTCACCATTGGCTCCTTAGGTATTTTATTAAGCAAATCAAGCTCATTTTCCTAAGGCATTTAAACTACATTGAGATAGCTTGTTTACCTCTTTTCCTCACAAATTTCTTTCTTGTTTCCTTGTAAAACCGGTAGGGCATTTGGTCCCTTTTCAACTATTAAACATATACAAACAATAGAATGAGTATTCAAGCATTATGCTTCACCTCATTGTAAACCCTAGTTACACATATTGTTTTAACACATTAAGGTAATTGTTTTACCTTGGAATTGGAAGAGAACTTGAATAAGTATCAAGAGAGGACTCCTCCTAGCCCTTGGAAGATTCAAATGAAGCTAAAACAAGCAAGATAAATACACCATTGTGAGGTGAATTTTCGGACAACATGAAAACATGGAGGAAACATGGATTTTCTTTGAGTTTCCTTACCTTAAAGCAAAGGAGAGCATGAATATGTGAAAAGGTGAGCTCAAGCTCCTCCCATGGTGGTTTCTCTTGGCACCGAAATGGAGGTTTTGAAGTTTTGAAAAGACAAGATGTAGAGCTGGCTTAACTAAGAGAATGGTGGTGTTTGTTTTTGATTTGGTTAAGTGAGCTAGATTTACATGTGTCAAAGATGGACTTCCATGGTGGTATTGTATATTACCGAGAGAGAACAAGAAGAAGAGAGGAAGAAGAGAGTGGAGCCGTGTGAAATGAAAGAGAAAGGGATGAGAGAAATGAGATAAGTTTGCTTTAAGAAGATATTTGTAACTTATAAAGCAAATAGTACTTACTTAGTTTACTTTACTTATTTGATTTATTTTACAACTTGGTGACTCACTACTACAAAAACCGGCCACCATTTAGTTAGAAGGGTATATATAGTCTTTATTGACTCATTTAATTACTTATAACATCATATGTTACAAACTAGCTTATAAAAGTTACTATTCACAAACTAAGGCACATAGAAGTGAATTTTTGATTTCCCACAATATGGCCACCCAAATGTGATACTATATAGTACACATGTTAATTAAAGAGTAATGATGGACATTTAGCCATTCAAAACTCATTTACAAGACAATTTTTCAAAAACGTGCTTTAAGACTCCTTAAAGCACATTTTGTGTTTTAACTTGTTTTCAAGCTTGGTTTTCTTTGGTAATTGATTTAATATGTTCCTTAACATATTATAAGGTATAGGTATGACCATTAGGTCTTTTACAAATTTATCCCAAGCTTAGAGCACATTCTTGCTCTTATTGACTTTAAGGTATTTATTTGTGTTTTGTTTGGTTTCATTGTCTAACAAAGTTTCCTAAGGACTTAATTAGCCTTATAAAATCATAATTAAATGTTATTAAGTCTTGGTAGGCTCTTTGGGTCCTAACCAAGTTCACTCATAGCTTAAAGCATGTTTTTGCTCAACTGTGTCTTAGTGCTTTATTGCACTATACTATATTTAAATTGTCCACTGATGTTTCTAAGGCACTTTTAGCCTTTACATACCATAGTTTGATATTTAAACACATATCAAGGTTTGGCTTAAACTTATTCAAGCTTATCTAAAGTAAGTGTTTTCCTACATACTGATAAAAACAATAGGTATTTCATCTATGAAGTTGCATTGGCTAACTTTTTATAGTACATGTGATATAATAGATGTCTGCTTCGAGATGTGTTGAGAAGGACATGACATGCGTTACTGCGGTGTGCCCGGAGAGTTTATCGTACGACAATGTCACTAGGGACCCTGGGAGGTTTTGTAACTACATGATTCATGTCTTCAATGTTGTGATCAACAGAATAAATTATTCATTCTAATGTCGTATCACCAAACGTGAGTTCTAATATAAAATTACATACTAATTAGCTAACTTTGTTACCTTCATTTCTCATTCATTTTGTATTTGACATTGTAGCCACCACTGGGCTTTGTTTATATTCTGCGCTGCCACCGCTACTCTGCTCGTTCTAGATCCACTAGGGCAGTGGAAAGAATCAAACACTGAAGACTTAATCAAAGAGTAAGTTTTTATTACTATTAATTGTTTGTAAGTTTTTTGAACCAAAATTAATGTACTTGTTCATTTGCTAAACGCTTTTGTTAATATATGTAACAGTTGTTACAAAAAAACCCCTCTGGGAGAGTTTGGTGATTTGACCGTCGATTACATCAAGGTTTGGTAATTCATGTATTTCATTCGTGCTGCTATTATCTTTGTACAATTGTTTTACATTTGTGAATTTGGTGATTTAGTGCCCTACCCAAAAGGATTCTAAGAGTTGCGGGTACTACGTGATGCGGTATATGACGAGTTCTGCGGGTACTTCCCAAGTTTTAAGAATGATATTGACAAGGTAATACGAACGTTGTCTTGTATTAATTCTTTCGGCAGATTTTTGTGTCTTTATCTAATCTCATTATGTGTTCCATTCCTTTTCTTGTTGCAGATTAAAGAGCATTATGCCAGATTCAAGACTTATGCTCCTGCCGACTTGTTGCATGTCAGAGAGAGCATGGCAGCCATGTTTATGAGAATGGAGTGGTAGACTAGCTAGCTGCTGCTGTAACATATATTTTTTTAGTTGCTGCTCTGATTCTTGTTGCTGCTGCAACAGATTATATTGTGTAACAGATTATATTTTTTGTTAGTTGCTCTGATTCTGTTTGTAATGAATTATGCTAGCTGCTGCTGTAACAGATTCTAGCTGTTGTATTGAATATTCTGTTGCAATTGTGCGCAGAAATGAATTTGCAATTGTTATCTCTGTTGCAATTGTGTAACAGATTGAATATGTTACAGTTTTTCGATCTGGTGCTTTATTAGATGTTATCTCTGTTGCAATTGTGTAACAGATTGAATATGTTACAGATTTTCGATCTGGTGCTTTATTAGAATGAATTTGTGTTGTTGGTATTTGATTCAGGTGGTTCAATTGTGCAGTTTCTGCCTCTGTTGCTTATCTGTTACAATTCTGTCTCTGTTGCAATTGTGTAGATTTGTAAAAAAAAAAATAAAAAAAAAATTACACTTTAGATTACGGTTCTAACAATAACCGTAATCTAAAGTCCTTTGGGCGCGCGCGCCAAAACACTTTAGATTACGGTTATTGTTAGAACCGTAATCTAAAGTGTCGACTTTACATTACGGTTATTTGTAAAACCGTGATCTAAAGTCCTTTGGTTCGCGCGCGCCAAAGGACTTTAGATCACGGTTTTACAAATAACCATAATGTAAAGTCAATGACACGCGGGCCGGAAAAGGGCCATTAATTACGGTTAAAACCGTAATTAAAGACGTCGCCATCTTTATTGACGCCCGCGTAGATTACGGTCCAGAACCGTAATGTAACACGGTTTTGGACCGTAATTAAAAGCTCGCGTTCCACCAGTGTAGGTTCCAACAATTGCAGCAACGACACCGATAGAGGCCTAAAAAACCCGAAAGCCAAAGGTTTTAAAACCCTCTCATTCAAATATCCACAGGCCCGTCCTAAGCCCTTCCTCCACATTTAAATATCCACAGGCTCGTCCTAAGCCCTTCCTCCACTTTCAAACATCCTCAGGCCCGTCATAAGCTCTAGATCTGTCTTTAGGCCCGTCATAAGACCTAGAACCATCTTTAGGCGCGTCATAAGACCTAGATCCGTCTTTAGACCCGTCATAAGACCTAGATCCATCTTTAGGCCCGTCATAAGACCTAGAACCATCCTTAGGCTCGTCATAAGACCTAGATCCATCTTTTGGCCCGTCATAAGACCTAGATCCATCTCTAGGCCCGTCATAAGACCTAGAAACATCCTTTAGGCTCGTCATAGGCCCTAGTTGCATTCCCTTAGGCTCGTAGTAAGACCTAGCATTACCCACTCTGATCAAACACATTGCATTCATCTCATTTATATAGGCTCGTCATAAGACCTAGTTGCATTATCCAGGCGCGTCACAAGACCTGGCGACAGAAAGTTGGCGAGGTGATGGCAATAAATCCTCCATTTGCGATGTCAACTTATTTTTGGGATCAATGAATGGTGGGCAAAGGCAATAAGTCCCCGGGTTTTACCAGGAGTTATCCCTGCACACCGGCTTGGGGGGCGATGGCAATAAGTACACATTGGGTCCAGCCAGGAGCATTGGCATGGGTTTCGGTCCCCAGAAGCATCCGAGCATCATCACCATCAGCATCATTAGCATCGTTAGCATTTCAGCATTCTTGCATTTGCATACAAGTTTTCACATCCAAGGTAGTCAACGCCTTAGAATCGCTTGACATTGCATCGTTTCATTTATTATAGGTAGTCAACGCCTTAGAGTCGCTTGACATTATTTCATTTTCGTCACCTAGGTAGTCAGCGCCTAAGAATAGCATTACACATTTTCACTTATAGGTAGTCAGCGCCTTAGAGCAGCTCAACAACGTTTTGTTGCTTAGGTAGTCAGCGCCTCCAATTAGCAGGACGTGGTTAATGCGGTTTCGCACAACATAGAGGATTCTATGGAGTCCAAAATTTTGGGGCATCACTCAAGCATCAACCAGACTTTTCACATTCATTACAAAGTCCAGTTGACGGGGGGCAATCTGTTATACCCAAAATTTTGACCCCCTGGTTAGGGTCTACGAGGTTTTGATGTTGTGGCGGACGTTTCAATCAAGTAATGAGGGATTCCGGCTCGATCGGCACATTCCAGGGCATGAGGAGCAGTTTCGTCATTGTCAGGGGCGTTTTCGTAATTTTTAAGGCTCTTGAGACCTCCTATAGGCCTTCTCTCTCCTCCGAAAGATGCCTAAATCAGCTTGAAATGCTTTGATATCTTAACCCATGATAGAGGATGACATTCTAGGCATAATGGCATTGGAACTTTGATTTTTCGAATTTCCAATAATTTTCTAGCAATTTCTGACTGAATCTGACGAGAAATTCAATTTAAAATATTCCAACATTTAAAAAATCCGATTCCACTTCAGAAAATTCATAATTGTCATCCATGACATGTGGTTAAAATTTAACAGCAAAATTCCTTTGGGAAGTCACTTAATTAAAATATCAAAAAATCTTACTTTTACTAGATTTTCTTTATCTTTAAGAAACTCTATATAAAGGATAAATTTTTTGATAGAATCAGAAGGGGATATGCTCAAGAACCCTAGGGAGTTAGAAAACACAGCCTCCTCCCTCTCTCTCACGTTTTCTAACACCCGACCACCCGAATCATACCGAAAATCCCCGAAATCATCATCTAAAAATGTTTTCCAATCCGCAAAGCTCCAATAATCATCAAAACCTCACAAAAAACACTTCCAAAACGTGAAGAACAGCAAGAACAACCAACAACCAGAAGCTTGGTTCGAAATCCTTTCGGGTCTACCATCAACGGAGCACTAGATGAATCCCGGTGTGAAGAATCACTAGGAATCCGAAGGTAAAACAGGTACAAATTTCACTTTCCTAACTCCCACGATATTATCAGTCTTGCCTCAAATTTTGAACTTAAAGTAACTTTTTTGGCTTCTGTATCGCTAACTGTTTTAGCTACTGCTTGTTACTTGTTTGCTAAGTTCGTATTTATTTTGATGTCAATTGAGTTCTTTCAATTACTAACGTGTTTAAAATCTTTTAGGCCACACACCCATAAAATTTGAGCTCAAAACACCCTCGGGAACCATCGAAAACTCACTGTCCGTGGGCTCGTCCGTGACTCGGACTCGTTGTCCGGGACCATGGACCGGTTGTCCGTGACCACGGACACCCACGGACGGTGGCGGGATTTTATATTTTTCAAATTTTCAAATTTTAGGGTTTCTGTCAATACATGTCCGGGCCCACGGACACCCTGTCCGTGGCCCCAGACTTTTCAAGTTTACGTTTTTATTTTAGTTCTGTTTTTGAAATCACTGAATTCAACTGGGTCCGTGGTCTCGGACATTAGGTCCGTGGCCACGGACGTAATTAAAATTTGACCTAATTCTTCCTCAAAACCATAGTTTAGGTAGCTTTTAATTTCACTTTAATTTTCTGTGAAAAAACAAGAAAAAATAAAAAACAGAAGCGCGCACCTAGGTTAAAAGCAACTTTGTAGAAAGCCGTAAATAAACCAAGTAGAGGAAAAATGACCTAGGAAGGGTAATGAAAGTAATTTGAACCCTAAATAAGTCGAATACCAAGCCCTCGATGAAATACCCCTAACCTTTAAAATATAATTAAATGATCTATTAATGATCTAAGATGATTAATAAACATCTAAATATTATTGGGGAACAATCTAACAGATCTCAACAACGCAAAACACGCCTTAAGATCGGTAAAGCCAAAAATGTGCTTTAAGACACCATAAAGATTGTATGACCTCAAATAGGATCCAAAGTGGATTCCTAAGTATTATAATGAAGTAAGGAACACAACTAAACCGTTCTCATGGAAAACTAAGCTCAGGAACACCCTGTGACACAAACGTGCACTAAAACACCTTAAAGCACGTTTTTGTGAGATTGCCTTCTGAATTGATTTTTAATGGGCTTAAAGATTATAATTACCCTTAAATATGATATTTTATCATATTATATCATATTAAGAATTTAATTTCAGAAATATACGAATTTTTACAAATTTAATATTAAAATATTAATAAAACCCTAAAGTGGGGCCCGTATGAGTCAAATTGACCAAGTATGGTCAATGGTCAAGTAATGACCCATTTGACCCCAAGGAAATCGGCTGGCAAGAGGAGAGGAGACAGCTTACAATCATTATGAGACAAATTGATACCTAATACAAATTTAGAATAGTAACCTTACCTTTTTCAATTATTTCAAACCTTTCCCATCTTTTCCTTCCTCCTTGTCCGATCCCATCCATCCCAGCCGAGTTCCTCCCCTTCCTAGAAGCTCTCAAGTCTGGTTCTTGAGCATGGAAGGCAGATCTAACTCCTAAGCTCTTAAGGTAAGTGTTTTAAGGTCATTTTTAGCCCTTTTTCTTCATCTCTTCACTACCTACACCTAGATTTCGTGGCTCATCTGTTCCTATGGCTCATTCTCAGTGTTCTAAGGTTAGAACAACTTCCAAACTCGGTTGAGACAAGTAGAGGGACCAAGGTTGCTCAAAATTTCATTTTAAGGTAAAAACATACCTTAAGCCTCTCAATCCTTCAAGCGGTTTTCTTCCTTGAATTTTTATGAGTTTATACACTCATAATCTTTATATTTACATGTTCATTCAGTTGGTTAGCCATTTGGAGCAAGGGTGGCCGAGATCCAAGAGAAATACTCTCTTTTAAGGCATTTTCCAAGGTAAAACCTAATAACAAGGTAGCTTGTTGTGATCTAGCTATTTGCTATGTCAATATGGTGGATCTAACACCTTGTGGTGTGTTTGATTCAGGACGAATCCACCTAGAAGTTTCCTTGCATTTTTAAAGTGATTTTTGCCTTAAATCTTACATTAATTATTCCTTATTGTAACACCCCTATTAACCATAAATACAGCGGAAAAAAACTCTAAGGCGATTACAGACCATCGGGTTCCAAACACCCGGCACCAAACCTCACCAATTACAACTTACAATCTACAAAAGCTACGGTCTGAACTCGAGAAAAACTTAACACAAACATAATAGAAATTAAACACATTAATTCTCCACAAAACCTAGTCCCATCCCAAACGCTCATTCTCTTCGTGGCCACCTGTAAATCAATTCGTACCTGCAAGATGAAACCAAGCAGCCCACCCCAAAAGGGGCGGGTCAGTTCCCTGGAATGGAACTGGTACAATTCTCCAAAAACAAACTTATAAAACATAACTCTTCAAAATAAACAGTAACATGAAAACAA
The DNA here is from genome assembly GCA_023374045.1 of Limonium bicolor. Taxonomy (NCBI): domain Eukaryota; kingdom Viridiplantae; phylum Streptophyta; class Magnoliopsida; order Caryophyllales; family Plumbaginaceae; genus Limonium; species Limonium bicolor. The sequence continues at coordinate 297,441,040 of CM041777.1, read as the reverse complement.
ACTCTTAAAAGTAAAACAGAGATAAAGCACTTCAAAACAATCAAGTTAAAGAGAAAAGAAAACAAGACAAAGATAGAGATAGAGAACTTCCAAAACAAGTCATCCACTTAAGCAGTCACACCACATAGTTAGTAAGCATCCATTGTTGATGTTAGAACCAATTCTCGTTCGGAGTATAAAGACTCAGATAGTCACAAAGGACTAGGAATAATAAGATAGATCCAAGAACCAATAACTCAAGAGTGGAATAATTCAATTGGGAGAGATGGCCCCCACCGGCAGATATCAATGTCCATATGGACGAGGGATATACAGCCCCCTGCTGTCAGATTTAAATGTCCTGGTGGACGAGGGATATACAGCCCCCTGCTGTTAAATATCAATGCCCCTATGGGCGAGGGATATACAGCCCCTGCTGTTAAATATCAATGCCCCTATGGGCGAGGGATATACAGCCCCCTGCTGTTAAATATCAATGCCCCTATGGGCGAGGGATATACAGCCCCTGCTGTTACCATTGAAGACGCGCGCACGTCGAAAGAAAGATTTCCAAGATTGACCTTTTCCAAATTCCCACTAGATCACTAACTACCCAGAGCAATACCAAAACACTCAGTCCTACAGAGTGCAGAAGCGTAAACCCTAAGCAGTCAATGTCTAACGGGACACCAAGTAGAAGAAACCAATACCCAAGTGAGTTCCACATCCAAGGCTCAGTTAGTCACACATGCTGAGTCAGTCACACAACCATTTCCTTTTTAGAAGTTCCTCTTAAAGTCAGTTAGCGTTTTCCAAAACGTTCCACAAGTCAATCAGCAAAAATAACGTAGTACGAGAAATCGTACAAAACATTCCATAAAGTCCAAAACACCACAAGCTGAGTACGAGAAATCGTACAAAACATTCCATAAAGTCCAAAACACCACAAGCTGAGTACGAGAAATCGTACCTGGGTAACGCTGTAGCAGTTCTAATCAACTTGCGCAAACAATCAACAGTACTCTGAAGAACATTAAAGATAATCTACCATCAATCACTTGTAGCCTATGTTACGCTTAAATAAACTCCTTACTCTTATTTCAAAGTCTCAATTATCTTTTAAGCCCTCACTTAAATGTTATGTATAATCTTTGTGTTATCTAAGAACGTTGTATAGCCCAAGGTGGTAAGATCAAGGAATGTATTCGATCAACATTGGCTAATTGTCCACTCCTATCCACTTTATTCATACTTAACCACAATCCTCACATTCAAGACTTTTGAGACCTCTATATCATAAATGTGTTTATGTTATATAATTAAATCTAAGAATTTCGACAATAATCTTCAGCTCAATACCTCTATTCTTAATTTAAAATAAACATTGTATTATGACCTATGATGGACTCATCTCAGAATACTATACTATTATCTCACAATGTAAAGATTATGTATTAAACAATTTCTACTAGACAACCCATTATGATTAAGTCTTTCCCTTAACTTAATTAAGACCTACATCTTGTATTGGAATCATAGTGTTGTAGACGCATTTTATTATAACTTAATCGAGTTACTAAACTCATTTATCTTATCTTTAGTTCAGAATAACTTTAATTACAACCATCTAAAAATCTTGTCATAAGATGTTAAATTACTTTTCATCTTGAAATAACCATATTATAATTAACTTAGACTCATAGAACTCTTACATTTAGTATCCACAGGGTATATATTTACTTTATCATAACTATATAATAAGGTGTTTTAAGATAATCTTTTATGTATCCTTACTTACATTTAATTTCCTAAATGTTCTATTTTACACACATTCCCTCCATAGGCTATGTATAAACCTTTTATACTAAACTTCACTAAACTTAAGTCTTAAATACGTTTTAAATTGTTTACAAAACCTAAAGGTTTCAAAGGTATAACTTTAATAAATTAATTTCCTTTATTGTATTTAGGATGGACAATATATCTACATAAGGTAGAATATATCAAAGAATTAAATTATGGATCGTAAGTGAAACTGTTAACTATTTAATAAGATAACATATTCTGAGAAATCCCCATACCTTATATTCAAATGACACATTAATTTTTTCCAGTGTCAAAAGGTAAATCAATATAATCTCTTATGTAACCTAGTTTCATCTAATTAAAGGTTCAATGATTTTAAGTATCAAATTTCTATTTGCAAACCTTTTGTAAATCTTTAACTATTATGTACATCACTTATTTATAAACTCACATCCTGAATATTGATAATGAATGTATTTTATATGGCTTAACTAATTCCAAGAAACTTAAGGATTATTATTTAGATTGATCTCCCTAATGGATAGGTTAATAGAGTTTTATATCATAAATCCTTTTAAGGATTTTATTTTAAAATATTAAGTTATTACTCAATACTATAAATATTAAGAAATAATTAAATCTTGACTTATTTATCCTTTCACATGTAGATGTAAAAGTAACTCATTTATTTTACTATTGTTTATATAATAAGAACATTTAAATGTAAAAGTATTTCATTTATTTTATTATTAATTATATAATAAGATCTATTTGTGTAACACTTTATGTACTCTAATACAAATACTCCTAAATTTTAACTTATTAATTTCTTAACCCAATTATAGATTTACATTGGGGTCATTGACTAAATATATACATGTATTTTAACACTGTTTATATGAATCTTAGAAATTTAAAGGTAACTCTTTAAGCCTAATACATTACTATAATTTAATACCACCTCATATAATATTCTTCTATTTGTATTATGTAGAGGTTTAGTTTTAACTTATTAATTCCTCGTATTATATTTCCTATAAGGTATTTAATTTATTATGTTTACTGTTTGTATATATTTATATATACTAGGATTTATACAAAACATTATTTATGTAGTTTATTGTATTTAATTATTTATATTAACTTTTACACCACACCTACATCCAAAATATGGTTAATAAAATAAAGTATTTTCCCTTAGTTTCGGTAAGTATATTAAACTACCATATTATATAATTAATAAATGTAGATTAATTTTAGTTCCTTAATTATAACCCAAGTTACTATTTTATCCCTTAGTTTAATTAAAAATATCAACTCCCATAATATAGTAAATAAAAATGTAGGATAACTAAATTCCTTAATTTATATAACTTTCTACTAAGTAAGTATATATACATATATGTAAATAATTTCACTTCTCTTAAAAGCTAATACAAAAAAACATTTATAAACTTATGTTCTAAATGTTTAATTTAGTTTCCTTTATTTTCCCCGCTTAAAAGTTAATTAACAAACCATACTTTAATTTTTGGTTACATTAAAAACCTTATATTATTGGTTATTCTTATGGAAAACTCATAAACACAATTTTAAAACCTTTTACCATTGCCCAAAAACCCAATTTAATATACAGTAACTATAACATTTTAGACATATTATAAAATTTTTATTTCATAAAAATATCTTTTAAATTTAGCCAAATAATTCCAGAAAACCCGTAACTTGCAAAAATCATAACTTACGTTTAAAAACTCCAAAACCATATAATTTACGTCAAAATAAACTAGATTAAATAAGGAATCTATGGTTAAAATTTCAAGTCAAAGTAAATTCGGGAAGGTATTTAAATTAACCCAACAAGTTAGGACTTTTTATTGGAATTTTATAATTATTTAATAGCAATCTAATCTCGGCCGTCCAATCTTTTAAAGCGAGATCGGACGGCCCCTGAACCTCTAGTTCATCAGCGCAGAACTCAGCCATGTCGAGTACTAATCTCTCGATTTCTCTCAACTCACAGAACGAAATCGAGTGATTCTTGTTCTATGGTTTCGAAATCAAATTTCGGTTCTAATGATACCGATTTCCCCAATTATAATGCAGTTTTCAATGGATTTCGAATTCTGTTCGAGGTTTAGGGGTTCCAAGTACGAATTGAAACTTAATTTGACAAATTCTCCTAATCTAGCACGTAATTGACTAAATTGAGACATGGGTTAGACCGGCAACTTGATTTCGAATGACAATAACGGAGCAATTGATCGGAAACTTACCGGAGTTGTGCGAATTGAGTGAAATCGAATCCAAAAATCTGGAAAAATTCGAACTTTGAGCAGTTCACGAGGCCAACTTTGAGGATCTATAACTAGCAGTAAAAATCGAGTTAGGCTATGTGTAAGAGCTCATTCGAAAGAGAAAACTTAGATCTACGTATTGATAGCAAGAACTCACTCTAACTCGCAACACACAAGAAGAAATCAAACCCGAAAGTTACGAGTTTACCTTCTCGTTTCTGGAAAAATTCTGGGCAAAACGCGACCAGATCGGGGTCGGAACTTTAGACGCCTATATCTTCCATATGATTAAGAATTAGATTTGGTCATCAACATGAAAGTTGTAGAGGGATTAGCGATCTTTAAAACGAGCTAAAGAACACGAAATTTGGATGAGAAACGAAGAAGTTATGGTTAGTCTAAGTTACCTGATTCGAAAGGAAAAACTGGAATCTACAGTTTCGGTTTTGCAAGGTGCCTACTTTGGATCGAATTTCCGGATGATGTATAATGAATTAGGGTATGTGTGAGTAATGGTTGGAAAGAGGATTCAAAGGAGAAGAGAATGAAAAAGACGGCATTGAAAAATATTGAGAGATGAGTGAGATACAGCCGTCCAAAGTTAGGGCAAAATCATGAATTCTGTTACCGAAATTCGAGGGATAAATTGGCTAAGTGTTGGTGACCCGTGACAGAGTGACACGTGGCATCTTTCAAATTTTTGACTCAAAACTTCAATCTAGCATAACTTTGGCTAGGATGATCCGTTTTTGACGTTCTTTTTATCGATCTTCATGGTTTTCCATAACCTATTTATTGGTATAGGTTTCATGGCCTGGTTTGACCATTCTCAAAAAGTCAACTCTAGCAAGGCTTAATAAGTTTTAAGATTTCTAGAATTTTATATTGACTTTTATGTTTCAAAACAATGTTCCAACACTTCCTAAAATTTTTATAATATTTTGGAGTGTTGAATAATTTTCCCAAGATTTATTGACTTATAAATCTTATTATTAAATTCATAATACTATATAATAATGTATAATAATTAGGGTTAAATAGGAGAAAACACCTAAATAAATTTCACAACTCCATATAATAATTTAATATTCATTATTCCATATCATAATTAATTTTTTTTTAATAAAGAAATCCCCTAAATTAATTTAAATTAATTTAGGGGTATTTCACTTATGGTTAAGCTCAAGCTTGGAGTATAACCATATCTTATTTTGGTGTATTAAACATGTCTAAATGAAGTGGGTGAATTTTCCTACAAGTGACCGAGCCCATACAAGGAATAATCAAGGTATAAACACCTTAAACTTATGATTTTTATAATTCTAAACACATATATATATATATATGGCCGAGAGTGAAATTATAAATATGGGTCATATTGACCTAAAAAATGGAAAAAATGACTAAGATAAATTAAGCTAGTCATTTAAGAGATTTAATTAACATAATGGTCAAATTATGACATTATGTGGAAAAATAATTAAACCAAGGTGAGGCCGAGAATATATGCTATATTTTGAGACATTTATTGTGTAATTTATTTTGCAAGTTCAAGGTTGTAATAAGGCCATGTCATTAGGCCATTTTAATTTAAGTTTATAAGCTTATTTAGTTTTATTTATGCCTATAATTAAAATTGGGGCCAATTCGTAATTACTAGGAAATTAGAAAGCCGTGGGCTTAATTTAGAGCAATTTAGGGTTTTTAAATGAATTTAATAAAAATTTTAACATTTTATAAAGTTTTGGGTCAAAATTGTAAAAATAGAAAAGTATAGGTTATTATTAGTGATTACCGAAAAATTGGTTCCCATTTGGTATTAGAAGTCAAAGTTGACTATATAGGAGACTTTGACCAAGTTGGAGAATTTTTGAAATTAAAATACAACCTTATATTAAGATAAGTATTAATTTGTAAAAGATTTAAAAGAGATGGGGCTATAATGTAATTTCCGAAAACTTGGGGTACTAAATGGAGTTTAGTACAAACCTTAGGTTATTAGGAATTTTAGAAATTTATTTGGTTAAATTTGGAGTTTATATGAGTTATATAAGTATAAATAAGATATTTTGTAAAATTGTTACAAATGGGTAACATATGTGGTAAAACCGAAATTTAGAGGAAGTATAAGGTTAGTAATGATGTTTATAACCTCTTGGTATAGTTTGGTAATTTTTGGAGTTATATATAAGGTTTTATAAAGAAATATGTATAATATATAGTTTTAATGGAATTAGAAAACTATGTATTATAAATTGGGAGGAATTGTGATTTATAGAAGTTTAGTGGTATATATTGGAAGCCGAAAATATAAGGGGCTATTTGGTATTTTATAAACAAAATATAACTATAGGTTATAATTTTTTTAGTGACTTAAATGTCATAATATATGTTATATAACTATAATGTAACATTATATTAATTTAGTGGTAGATTTTGTAAATATTTAAGAACATGGGTGCTGTTCGGAAATATTAACATTTTTAAATGGAATTTATAATATGGTTTTTAATGTTATAAGAGTTATAACATTTATAATATAAGAGGTATTCTTAAAAAAAGAATGAAATATATTATAAGATTTGCCATATAGAAAATAGTCCCACAAATACATACACATAAATAAATATATGTTATGGTGGAAAAATATAATATGGTTTAATGACCATGTGTTCTCATAATTAAAATGACATATGATAAAAGGGAAAAGAATTACAAACATTAGATGTGGAATTCTAATGTTAAGAGTATACATGGGATAATAAGGATTTGTAATTCAAAGTATTGTTTACATATGAATTATACCACATTGAATTAAAAAAAAAAGAGACAAACCTTAGAAAAATAAATACTAAGGTGAGATGCATAGTGCATGACAACCCAAGGATCCCACATGCATAATGAATAAACTATACGACATACAAGGGGTGTGTTAAGTCACATGCGATAACAAGTTCAACAATAAGTATATTAATATACAAGGCAAACTACGCATGTAATGTAAACACTTTTCCAATCTCGAGTTAATCAAAAGCCCGACAAACATTGACAGTTATAAGGGGGTTAACCGGGATGTTAGCGACGGTACGGGGTACCGTAGGATTGTGTTGTTGTACAGTATGCTAATCAGTAGCATTATGTATTGTTTAGACTAATAGAGACGACACACAGAGCATGGGTCTTGCTGATTCATACTCCACCGTAATACTCAGGGTGAACGGTATGTTGTTATGTGTCTCTGATTGTCTCTGAGGGCTTCCTCAGTTCAGACTTCTGTGTGATCTGTGATAAGATTGTTTGTCTGAATGTGATAATTAATATGCATGAATTGTATATTTATAGCTGCTTATTATTACTGTTGTTGAGGTAACAGTATCGGTTCGTATATATGAACCTATAATAAAACGAACTAGCGGCTATGGTGCTATCTTATATGAATATGAGGATCGTCAGAAAAACGTTGTAGCACTAGGATAATAAGATATACATATTATCCGAGACTTTTATACGGAGCATTGCCTTTATATACGCCGCTCCCGTATCTAACACTGGATCCCGAGTTTACAGACTCCGGATTGGACTAATGACCTTAGTCTGTTGTGTTAGGAAAATTTGGTAATGCGATGCGATAGATTAATTAATTAATGAATGAAGGAAAGTAAATCCAAGAGGATGTGGCTCTGGTGCGCGCTGTGATCACAAAACGACATCAGCATCATCAGCATCATCATCAGCATCAGCATCATTAGCATCGTTAGCATTTCAGCATTCTTGCATTTGCATACAAGTTTTCATATCCTAGGTAGTCAACGCCTTAGAATCGCTTGACATTGCATCATTTCATTTATTATAGGTAGTCAACACCTTAGAGTCGCTTGACATTATTTCATTTTCGTCACCTAGGTAGTCAACGCCTAAGAATAGCTTTACACATTTTCACTTATAGGTAGTCAGCGCCTTAGAGCAGCTCGACAACGTTTTGTTGCTTAGGTAGTCAGCGCCTCCGAATAGCAGGACGTGGTCAATGCGGTTTCGCACAACATGGAGGATTCTGTGGAGTCCAAAATTTTGGGGCATCACTCAAGCATCAACCAGACTTTTCACATTCATTACAAAGTCCAGTTGACGGGGGGCAATCTGTTATACCCAAAATTTTGACCCCCCTGGTTAGGGTCTACGAGGTTTTGATGTTGTGGGGGACGTTTCAATCAAGTAATGAGGTATTCCGGCTCGATCGGCGCATTCTAGGGCATGAGGAGCAGTTTCGTCATTGTCAGGGGCATTTTCGTAATTTTAAGGCTCCTAAGACCTCCTATAGGCTTTCTCTCTCCTCCGAAAGATGCCCAAATCAGCTTGAAATGCTTTGATATTTTAACCCATGATAGAAGATGACAATCTAGGCATAATGGCGTTGGAACTTTGATTTTTCGAATTTCCAATAATTTTCTAGCAATTTCTGACTGAATCTGACAAGAAATTCAATTTAAAAATATTCCAACATTTAAAAAATCCGATTCCACTTCAGAAAATTCATAATGTCATCCTTGACATGTGGTTAAATTTAACAGCAAAATTCCTTTGGGAAGTCACTTAATTAAAATATCAAAAAATCTTATTTTACTAGATTTTCTTTATCTTAAGAAAGTCTATATAAAGGATAGGTTTTTTTGATAGAATCAGAAGAGGATATGCTCAAGAACCCTAGGGAGTCAGAAAACACAGCCTCCTCCCTCTTCTCACGTTTCCAACACCCGGCCACCCGAATCACACCGAAAAATCCCCGAAATCACCTCTATAAACGTTTTCCAATCCGTAAAGCACCAATAATTATCAAAACCTCACAAAAAACACTTCCAAAACGTGAAGAAACAGCAAGAACAACCAACAACCAGAAGCTTGGTTCGAAATCCTTTCGGGTCTACCATCAACGGAGCACTCGACGAATCCCGGTGTGAAGAATCACCAGGAATCCGAAGGTAAAACAGGTAGGACATTTCACATTCCTAATCCCCACGATATTATCAGTTGCCTCAAAATTTGAGCTTAAACTAACTCTTTTTGGCTTCTGTATCGCTAATTGTTTTAGCTACTGCCTTGTTACTTGTTTGCTAAGTTTCGTATTTATTTTAATGTCAATTGAGTTCTTTCAATTACTAACGTGTTTAAAATCTTTTAGGCCACACACCCATAAAATTTGAGCTCAAAACACCCTCGGGAACCATCGAAAACTCACTGTCCGTGGGCTGTCCGTGACCTCGGACTTGTTGTCCGGGACCATGGACGGGTTGTCCGTGACCACGGACACCCACGGACGGTGGCGGGATTTTATATTTTTCAATTTTTCAAATTTTAGGGTTTCTGTCAATACATGTCCGGGCCCACGGACACCCTGTCCGTGGCCCCGGACTTTTCAAGTTACGTTTTTATTTTAGTTCTGTTTTCGAAATCATTGAATTCAACTGGGGTCCGTGGTCTCGGACATTAGGTCCGTGGCCACGGATGTAATTAAATTTGACCTAATTCTGTCTCCGAAACCCTAGTTTATGTAGCTTTTAATTTCACTTTAATTTTCTGTCAAAAAACGCTAAAAAATAAAAAAAACAGAAGCGCGCACCTAGGTTAAAAGCAACTTTGTAGAAAGCCATAAATAAACCAAGTAGAGGAAAAACGACCTAGGAAGGGTAATGAAAGTAATTTGAACCCTAACTAAGTCGAATACCAAGCCCCCGAACCCGAACTCTCTTTCCTAATTTGATCTAGGTTAAAATTAAGTGGCGACTCATAATAGGTTCCAGTGAGCTAGCTTAGGTTTTAATAATTAATGTTATATGACATAGTTATTTATCTTAGGTTATAAGTGGACCTAAAACCCGGTTAGATCATAATCAGCTTTAATCAACACAGGATAGGGTTTAAAATTGAGGCTCACAAACTATATAATAAAACCATAGGGAAGCTAAAATGCTTCAGAGTGCCCGAATTGAGTGAACCAATGATCAAATGATAACATATGACAGATTACGTGAGCGAATCCCTTTTAAGGGGGGTAGAGCAAAAACCACTTAATGTAAGTTTCATGAATAAAACACATAAACTATAATGTGCATATCACAAATGAGAATCGAATTGATGATTGGTACTTATCTTAAATAAACATACGTACTCATTCATATTGTAATTGTTGTAATTAGGCACGAGAGATGCGAATACCCTTAGGATGAATTACCTATCTATTTAGTAAAAACGAGTAGAAAAAACTCCGGGAAAACGATAATCCCATGGTGTATGCATTGAAGTTAGACATGGCATTACGATGCCTATGTCGGTATAAAACCGATGTAGAACATAGTGGATGTTTTGAGACAATTGAAGAATGAGTAGTGGACGGAGCTCCACAAGTATGTATCCTTTAAAGAAATAGTACGAATTGATTGAGAGTAGTAGATGAATGAAGTCCGTGAGTAGTGTATTCCTAGGTAAATTATTGGAAGCAATTGAGAATTATTGGATTCCATAGGTATCGTATTCCTTAGCTAGAATATTTGAGATGATGAAGAGTATGGATGAAGTAGCAAAGTCTATGAAATGAGGTCGTAGGCATTGAATCTTGAAGTAAAGTATTAGGGAAGTAGATTGAGATTGATTGATGGACTGAATTCCATCCTTTGGAGTTGTATGAAATTGTAATCATGACTAGGAAGAGTAAAAAGATATAAAATGGAAATAATTGAATTATTGATTGTTTCAAACGGATGTGGGAAGTCAAACTTGATCCTGATCAGATCAAGGGAAACTGAACACAAATTGGGGTGGAAAGATAGTTCAACACTGATGCTGATCACATCTGGGTCGAATGATTCTTGAAGCTCCCCTCAAGTGGTCACAAGAATCACGCATAGGATAGATGTAATGGACAGAAACTGGAATTTGGAGTTGTTGTGTTTTAGAAAGAATTCTAATTAGCGGTGGTGAAAGGATTTTTCCTTAGACTGGAGAATGAGGATTTGTTGGAAGCTTATACCGGAGAATGGTGGTAGTATATCATATTGTATTATTCCAAGGGCAGCGGGACATAGAGGAGTCCGTGTCTAGATGACCTGAGTGCGTGCGGGATTGTAGTGTGTATTGCATTGCTTTGGGGATAGCTTTGCACTGTATGTAGGTATAAATTTTGTAATGTGGAACCAGATGGTTGGTAGTAATGCGGATCGGAGTGATTGTAGTATACTTGCACGGTATGGTATGTAGATGAAACAGTATATGCTATCCTAATACAATCCGATCTGATCATCTATTCCATGTTACCTGGTCTCGATTACAGAATTTCACAAGAGTAGAGAGAAAAGAGAGACCTTAGTTAGAATCGAGTGTGAGTTGATTGCCAAATGTAGCGTATCTTATTTCATGGGGGTACACCCCTATTTATAGTTTTTTGGGCCTGGTTTTTTATGGTGCCAACCTGTATTTTACATGTATAAATACGGTTCTACCCTCTCCTAGCATCTTTGACTGACCACAGAACGGTCAGTCATACAATACTTTGCTTTGCCTAAGTCCTATCCTCATCCGGCTGGAGACGGCCGGATGCCCTATGCGCTTCCACTTCCATCGGCCAAAGCGGCCGAATGCTCTATGTAACCCGTTTTGGCTTGACACCATTTCTTCCCTTCTCATCAGTCCCACAAGTTCTATCTTTCTAAATTTTGGTGAAGAAAATAGAACTTCAGTGTCTTGTATTTTGACGAAAATTTTGCGACTGAGGTTTTTTGGTTCGTCTATGCTTCGTCTTTTCCTTATCCTAGTCCCACAAGTTCTTTTTCTTCATACTTGGAGAAAGGAACTTCTTATCGGTCACGTGCATAGGTCATGTGTTCGAACCTGCTTCGTACTCTTTTTGAATTTGCTCCGCCTGTTCTCTTCCCTGCAAAGAAAGGATACTTTCTGTTCGCACAAGTATATATATTATTTATTTGAGCGGAAAAAACTTTCCTTAAAGCCCGAATTTTGAGCTTCCTCTTCTTTCTTCTACTGCCCCTTTGCTTCGACTGTTCTTCTTCTCTCGCCTCCCTGTCGTTGTGTGCTACCTCGTCTTTCATTGCCGTCGCCACCTCTGATCCTTCGTCAATCTTAACAATGTCTTTTTCCTCCGCAAAATAGAGTAAACTCGCTTCCAAATTTCCGCCTGCCATCGAGGCAATTCAGGGCTCTCGCTCTTCTAACGGCTTTTCGCCCTCGTATCTGAAACCCACAAGACCCTTCCTATCTGGGCGTCAACCTTCTCCTTCCTCTCTCATTATTCTTCCCTTTGCGATTGCCTCAGGGATGTCGAAGCCCCGTTTGGCACACAGATTTTCCTGCCATCCTCCGACTCTCACCCCAACGACGACTTTGGCCGTGGGTACGTAGTTTTCGCTGATTTTTTCCGCTCCGGTCTGACCATTCCCCCGCACCCTTTGTGCTAGGCTTCCTCCTTCGCCGCTGCTGCACTCTCGCTCACCTCCACCCAAAGGCCATTTCGCACCTCCATGCCTTTGTCTCTCTTTGCGAGGGAAGCAAAATCCGGCCGGAGGGTACTGATTTCGTCCGATTCTTCACTGTTAGGGTCGACCCGGATAGCTTAACCCTCATCGCGAAGGCCGGATACACCCTCTTCGACTACAAGAAGGCTCATGAGTGGGGGTCACGGTGGTTCGTCATTGTTCCTCCATCCGGCCGAGTATTGGGCGTCCCATACTGTGCTGAGGTTATCAAAGGCCAGCTAATCAGTCCCAAAACCCCTCGGCTGAGCTGCCCATTTCGAAGATTCTGAGGGCATTCAGCAAGGAACCGCCGACTGTCGAGGCGTTTTTTACAAAGGCACGTTTGTCTTCTCTGAAGACATATCACAGTAAGCGTCTTTAACTCTTAGTACGAAATTTTGTCATTCCTATCGGTCTTCTTATTGTTTGACATGCTGTATGTAGATTTCTTCCAGAAGGGGGACAAGATTGGCCCCTTTCATAGCTGGAACTTCGTCCTTCAAGAGTGGGGACGGAAAAATCAATTACTACGACACGCTGGATGCTGCTACTAATGCGGCCGAGCAGCTTTTGGAGAGTGCTCCCGGCAAAGCGCTCCAGGCAAGAAGCCGGGGATGACCAAGCCGGTCTCTCAAAGAAAAAAAAGAGGCGAGAGTCTCCTGAACGTGCTGACGCCGGGCTGTCAGGTACATGGCACGTGAGCCCCAAGTCTGGGCGCCGTGTCTTCCTTCCCCTCACCCCTGGTTCGGGTTTACACCTTGGTTCTCGCCTGCGGCGGGAGTCCGGTCATCCGACTCCTATTTGCGAGCAATTTCCTGATTTGACAAGTTACTTTTCCTCAGATCCCGCTCAGGAAAATACCCTGGAGGCCACAGGCTTCCGCGCTGGTCCTTCGGCTGAAGAAGGTTTTGGTTGCCCCGTCGCTTTTCTTGTTCCTTACTCCTCTTCCCTTTTTTAGTATCCTTTCATTTCCAGTTTCATCCTTCTGGTCCTAACTGTTTTATTATTGGTAGTCCCTGCTCCTACCAAGAAAAGACTAAAAAGGAAAACCACATCAAAACCGAAGGTCATAGAGCCAGAGGTATCAGGGCAAACCTCCGGTGATCCCGAAGTTTCAGGATCATTCTTCATTGATGTTGCTGCGGCCACGGACGCGGCAAGGGATAGAGCAAGGAGTATCGTCAGGTGCCGGAGGATCCTACGCTCCGGAGTAAGCAGAGGGAGGACTACATAGCTTCTTCCTCTTCCTCCCCTCCTCCTCCCGCTCAGGAGTCCTACACTGGACCCTCCCAAAAGGAAGGGTGGTTTTACCATTGCGGGCACCCTCTTCCTTTAATATCCTGCGACGCTGCCACGTACTCCTCCGTTGGAAGGAGGCAATAAAGAGATCTGGTCATCCAGACGGGATCTTTGCTCCTCCGGCCACCTTTACTGCTACCAAAAAAAGGCTGCGGCTTGGAGATGGGGGGGCAGATGCTATCATGCGGCATTCCCTCCCAGCAAACGAAGTGTTTGACATGATGTGGGGGGGGGGGGAATTTTTCAGGTTGGCATGGGTATTTCTTTTGTGTTTCTCTTTGTTTTGGCTTGGCCTTTTTCCTTGATTTTATGAATTGTGTTTTTTCTTAGGTGATGTCCATGGCCCAAAGTGCTGAGGTTCACTTGGCAACCTCCAATCCAGGCTTCGCTATGAGGAAAGCCGAGCCAATAATGTTAAAGAGGAACTGAAGCTGTCCCGCTCTTCTCATGACGCTTACATTGACCAGGTCGAGTATGAGATTGACCGTAAGGTAGAGGAGAGAACCGAGGCAATAAACAAAGACCTGCAGTTGTCCCGGCGGGAATGCGAGTGTCAGCGTGATGAGTATGAGCTGCAGCTGAAGAAACTCCGGGAAGAGAACTTTTCTCTAAGAGGCCGGATCAAGGAAGCTGACAATACTTTGATAGAGGTATAAAACCATCTCTTTTCCCATGTCAAAGATAAGCTGGTTTGGTCCTTCTTTGATCATGATATTATGCTGGATCAGGTGCGTTCCATGCACCAGAACGAAGTGAACAATCTTCAGGCTGAGAAGACCTTCTTCTATCAGGAGAGGAACTCTTTCAAGCAGGAGGCTGAAACGCTCGAGCTGGAGAAGCAAACTCTTCAACGGGAGAACGAAACTCTTGTGAAGGAAAAAGAAAAGCTTATGCACGAGCTTGATCGTTTGTTGGAAGAAAAGGCCGCGCTGGAAGAGCAGTCGAGGTCCTCCTTTGATCAAGAGAAGCAGTCTCTGCTCCGAGATTGCTCTCTTTTGGAAGAGGAGAAGAAAAATCTGGCTGCGGACAAAGCTGCCATGATAGAAGAGAGGACCAGGCTGGAGGAGAAAGTAAAAGAGCTGGAGGAAGCCAAGTCTCGCTCTCAAGCCGAGAATACTGAGCCACCGTGCCATGGTAAACCTTCAGGCCTTCAACTTTTGTTTCTCCTTCGGTTTCTTCCGTTTGCCCTTTTTTTCTTATTCTTTTTTTGTTCCGGCTAGGCTTGAGTTCTGCTAACTTACTGAAGCACGTCACTCAGTTGAGTGGTCGGATAGCTCGTTGCTAAGGAGGAGCGTCTTCTGCCAACTCTGAACGTGACAAGTATCGAGCCAAATCCTGACCCTTGAATCTCAAGTGGCCAGGCTCAAGTCATTCTCCCGGCAATCCCAGGGAGGAGATACAGAAGCAAGGCCACCATCAACGCCATCTAAAGGAGTCCTTTGCTTCTCAATGTCGCCGGATAGTTGATTTTGCCAGCAGATTGTCTTGGATCACTCTCTTGAAAAGGAGAGTTACTGGACGATGACCTGTACAACAAAGCTTGGAATTCAAGGCTGTTGCCCAGAAGTCCAACTTCTTCTTGGAGCTCGAGAGGTTCTGCCACAGTCATGAGAGAGACATTTTTGGCACCGGCGAAGCCTCATTCCTTCCAGCCGGAAGCAAACATTCTACCGTCTGCCGGAGGGATGATGCAGCGTCTTTCCAGGAGGTCCAAGTCTTCTGAGAGTGTGGCTGGTAGTAGCGGCGATAGATTATAACTGCCGAAAAAGAAGCCGTAGAGAAAGAAGCTGCAAAGAAATAGAATTAGTATTTTTTTATCTTTAGAGGAGTTTTTGTTTCGGCCTGTAGTTTTGTGTTTGCCGAATGATCATATTTTGTAACTGTTGTTACTCCACACCTGGGAGAAAATATAAGCTATATTTTTCACCATCTTTAGTTTTTTTATTGCCGCGATATTTCTCTCTTTTTTTTAATGGTGTACATATGGTTATCTTATGCGAGTTATGCTAGTGTAGTACTCATTTTATAACACAAGGGGCTTGCGGTTTTGGACTTTTGTTCCGGCCGGACCATTTTCCTTTTAAAGTACGGTCATTTATGGCTTTTAGCCGGACTTTAGGATATGGAGTGCGGCTCGTTGGCGGATGATTCTTTCAAGGCATGATAGCTTGCAGCTCGTTGGCCAGATGTTTCTTTCAAGGCATGATAGCCTGCGGCTCGTTGGTCGGATGTTTCTTTCAAGGCATGATAGCCTGCGGCTCGTTGGCCGGATGTTTCTTTCAAGGCATGATAGCCTGCGGCTTGTTGGCTGGTGCTTTTTTTTCTTTCAAGGCATGATAGCCTGCGGCTCGTTGGCCGGTGCTTTCTTTTTCTTTCAAGGCATGATAGCCTGCGGCTCGTTGGCCAGTGCTTTCTTTTTCTTTCAGGCATGATAGCCTGCGGCTCATTGGCCAGTGCTTTCTTTTTCTTTCAAGGCATGATAGCCTGCAGCTCGTTGGCCGGTGCTTACTTCAAGGCATGATAGCCTGCGGCTCGTTGGCCGGTGGTGCTTACTTCAAGGCATGATAGCCTGCGGCTCGTTGGCCGGTGCTTACTTTCAAGCATGATAGCCTGCGGCTTACTTTTTCTTTCACTTTTCCAAAAATAATACCTTTTATTGAAGAGTTATAAATTTTACACATAGAACTTTTTCAGACATTCTCCATGCCAAGAATGCGGCAATTCGTACCCTTCACAATTTTCAAGCGGTATGAAGCTCGTCCCGTCTTCTGGTGTATGATGTATGGTCCTTCCCATTGGGGTTCCAGCTTCTTGGGTTGTTTAACCTCTCGGAGGACTAATAATTCTCCTGGGGCAAAAACTTCGTTCTTTATCCTTCTATTGAAATATATCTTTCTACCTTGGATTTATCTTTCGCCATCCTTACTGCGGCGGCCATCCTGGTTTCTTCAAGGAGGTCTAGGTGATCTTGTACTCCCTGATTGTTGACCTCTTCGTCATATGATTCCCATCTTATGGATGGCACCACAATTTCCACGGAATGACGGCTTCCAAACCATATGTCAATCTGTAAGGCGTTTCTCCCGTCGGTCCCCTTTCTGTCGTTTTGTACGACCAAAGGACTTGGGGTAACAATTCTGCCCACTTTCCTTTTTCTCATTGAGTTTCCTCTTTATCGCCCTTACTATTTGCCCATTCGCATTCTCAACCTGCCCATTTGCCTAAGGGTGGGCTACTGATGCAAATCTTAAGTCGATCTTCCATTCTTCACAGAATTCTCGGAAGCTTTCGCAATTGAACTGTGCTCCATTATCAGTCACTAGTAGAAAAAAAGGCCTATTTCGGCGGTTCCAATGGGCCTATTTCGGCGGTTGTGAACCGCCGAAATGAGCACCGCCGAAATAGTTGTGAGCACCTATTTCGGCGGTTGTAAACCGCCGAACTAGATGTACCTATCTCGGCGGTCCTTAGAGAAAAACCGCCGAGATAGGTCCCTGGGATTGACGGGTGTGAGATTGACCATGAGTCTATCTCGGCGGTTGTTAGAGAACAACCGCCGAGATAGACCCATGGTCAATCTCACACATGGTCAATCCCAGGGGCCTATCTCAGCGGTTGTTCTCTAAGAACCGCCGAGATCGGTATATTATTTTTTTTGTTTTTTTCCATCCCAGCTTTATATATATATATATATTCACCACATTTGATTCAATCAGACCTGTAATAATGCTTCATCCATACAGGGAGCTCCAACACACATTTAAAAATTTATAAAAGCTCCCAATTAATACCAACGACGCACCACAATTTGAGAGTTAACAAAACCAATGCAATTACACTTACTTTCACACTTTCAATACAAATAAAAAACACCATTACAATTCAAATCTACCATTACACCATCCACAAGTGTACAGAGTTATATTTACATACTCGAAAAAGTTAGCAAAACATCTTCATGATCATCATTCATTAAACTTGTGCAGACGAACTCCGACCATTCCTCAAGCATCTCAACAATTTGAGCATCATCATACTGACCACCTTTGAACACTTGTTCGTAAGCCTTGAAAAAAATGAACATTAATCTAAAACGTACAAGTCTAACAACATGTAAAGAGCATAACTGAAACTTTCAAAGAATGTTACCATGTCTAACGAGTGCTCTGGTAAAAGGTTCGCCGCTCCTACTATGTCACTCATGAATCTCATGACATAGTATCCACATTCTGACCCCCCAGGCTGCACCGGACACTATACAAACACACATATTGACAGTTATAAACAAGTTTAAACATTATCACACAAATTTATCAATTAATAGAGTACCTTGACAGTGTTCCAAGGGATGTTACTCTTCATTGTTATACCCTGGAGTCTTAATGCAGCTCTCATGGAACTATATACATCAGCAATTATATAGTTTTAAGCATCAGTAGCAAGTTATGAAACAGTTAACGTTAAGTAAAATAATTGTTGTTTACGATAACAAAAATAATTACCCCATATTGCGGTGGAGATCTTCGGTCTCTTGGCAGCCTTACCAAGTGAGTCAAATTGCAAGATTCGTGGGTGCTTCCCCATCACCAGCACAAGCAATGACCAATGTCGACTGTCCACAAATTACACAATGTGTTGAAATCATTAAGCAACTAACACAAACTATATGTTTTAGATAATACTAAGAGAAATAGTCAAATATCATACCCTGAATGATATGGCAGCATAATAAATGACTTGTTTGAACATTCATAGAGGGCATTCGTCATATATTGCATAAGGCTTTGCGGATCACTTGTCATCTGGACTTCACTGCACATAGCAGGACACAGGAATCCAAATCTTCGATCTTCAAAGACATTGATCGCCTTATCATGCACCCACCTATGAGGCAATATCATTAGTCATTAACTTTTTATTCAAACATCTAATTCATCACCAATTAATGAATTCAAAATATAAAAGGTAGAAGTCACTCACATGGCGGCCGACTTGATAATCGACACATTCAACCAATCCCTCCTGAAGCACTCCTCGAAGTCGGACATATACATCCCAAATCGATGTATATTCTTCTCCTTGAACTATATAGTGAAATATCCGCTCGGGATCTTCCACAATGAGGGAATCACTATCGGTGGTAGCCAACAACGAGGAATGCAGAATCTGCATATTGGTCGACAAGCGGCCAAATTCTCTTCTCCACCAAAGCAGGTTAAGCACAAAAATTTGTGGATGCCTTTGATTGCACAGTGTTGGGACATCGGAGTGTTGCAGAGATAGCCTTTCACCACGACAGAGTCAATCATCACCTGACAGACACAAAGAGTGAAGCCTCGGCGATGGAGTCCGCGTAACAAAGAAGACCCCACTGACTCTCCCATGCCGTTGCGGAAAACAGGAGTCAACTCGGAACATCTTAAGTGCCACAACGGTCATGAAGGTCTTCCTCAACATCCGAAGATCGCGGCCCAAGCAAGAAGACCACTTCAGAGCCGTTAGGAGTTGCCCACTAAGTTAGTTCCGGGTTTCTCGGAACTAACTCCTTCGACCCGTTGCTGAACTTAGAGTATAAATAAGACATGTAATAGATAGTTTCAAGTGGGCTTTCATTGAGAATTATTTTCAGAGCTTAGAGAGAGAAAGAGAATCACATTGTAAGCCAAAGAGGAGAGAGAATACGTACCTAGTTAGTTAGCACCTTAAGATAGACTCTACCTAGGAAGTTCTTAGTTTCATTACGCTTACCATTGTTCTGATTAGAGAGTGTGTTGGGTAAGTGAGTGAAAACCGCTAAGTAGATCCTTTCTACTTAGTGGGCATCTGTAAGTTATTTTATTTGACCAGGAAATGAAATAGCTTATTTGTGTATCTTGCTGAGTTCCACAGAGTCCTTCTCTTTCCATTGTTTTGCTACAATTACCGCAAAAGTCTTCCGCTTCATTAGTTTAGTTAATTCGATTGAGTGCCTCTACATCACAGAGTGTTTCTCACTTACGAAGGCTGATTGAGTCAAACCAACTCTTAGACTCACACCTTGGGTTGGTTTGAGTTAGCCACCCGATCCTACACGTGGTATCAGAGCCTTGCTTAGGCTAACGGTCAATCAACGAAGCAATGGCAGACCTCTTTGCCAATCAAAACAACAAAATGCACTTCGAGCATCCCAGACTCACCTCCACCAACTACGACCACTGGAAAAACGAGATCGAGCAACACATCGAGTCTGTCAACTCCGAGCTTTGGGAAATAGTCACTGGAGGAGATCTTGCAGTCAATCCAGACCGATCCACATGGACTGCAGCAGATCGCAAGAGGTACGAGCTGAATCGTCAAGCATCACGCGCAATATATACTTGCCTGTCCATCCCAGAACAAAGGAGAGTCAACCACTGTAAGTCCGCTAATGAGATCTGGACACTCCTTCAAGCAACTCACGAAGGAGTCACTGAGCTGAAGAAATGCAAAGCTCAAGAACTTCGAATGGACTATGAAAATTTCCTACAGAAACCCGGTGAGTCTCTAGAAGAAGTGCTTGATCGTTTCTATTTACTAACCACTACTATGCAGGAAGTCAGCATCTTGCCAGATAGAGAGAGTGTCTTGCACAAGTTGCTGGACAGTCTGAGAGAAAGAATGGGCAGAAACGGTAATCTCTACCAAAGCATGCAAGGATTTATCCAAATGGAGCTGTCAAGACCTAGGTTCCTATCTACAATCTGTAGATAAATACAAGAAGAATGTTCGAAAGAAGTGTGGTATTACTTCTTCTCCCTCTTCTAGTAAGTCTACTACTTTGAATGACCAAGCCTTGCAGGTTAATTCAACTCAGTTCACTCAAGAAGGAGCCTATGTCGCTGACACTCAAATCAGACAAGCTAGGGCAGAGCTGGTAGATATATTGTTGAAGAAAGTGAGGCTGAGACCATGGAAGACTTCGTCTTCATAGTTAAGAACTTCCGAAAATTCATGCGTAACCAACCAAATCGTCAGAGTCGGTCGTTCTCAAACCCCTCCAAACAATCCTTCAACTCTGTAACTTGCTTTAACTGCAACAAACCCGGTCACTTCAAGAAGGAATGTCCTCTACTCAAGAATCAGTATGGAAAACCTCAAGGGAGATCGCTGATGGCAGCTGTCGGCTGGGGTGATTCAGATTCCGACGATCCAGACACAGAGTCCAGCGGCTTAGTATGTCTCATGGCACACGATACGACAGAGTCCATGATCCCTGATAATGAGGTAACGCGTTCCCACCTTGAAACAGACCTTTACCGTATTTCTCCTATGGGATTTATGACATTAATTGCTAAAATTGTCTCGGAGACAAACTCTCTCAAAGCAAGTCTCAACAGCAAAATTTCCGAGTTAACAGAGGAGCTCGAAATATCAAAAAGTCTTATGTATGCCTTAAGGACGAAGCTGAGGAACACAAACCATCTCTTGCTCTCTAAGGTTAGATCTACAAGATTCAAGGCGTCATGTCGACTCCCTTCAAAAGGAACTTCATGATACCTTAGAACAAACTCAATTCAGACAGGGTGACCAGAAAGAGTCTCTCACCCTGATCGACTCTCTTAAACAAGACCTCACCATCTTCACTGATAAGTGTTGTTCTCTCCAAAATGATCTTAATGCTTCTGAATCCAAAAACATATCCTTGAACACCACTATCAAAAATCTCACTCAAAAATTGAAAGAAAAGGAACACGCTCTTTCCCTTAAGCCAGTCAAGTTTATCAAACAAGTCACCTCCTCCGAACTACCTGAGTGGGCCAACTCCAAAATCAAAGAAATTAGCCAAGATCGAGATGCTCTTCGCTCTAAAGTCGAACAACTCTCTAAACAGATTGTGAATCTACAATCCGGAGCTCGACCCACTCCGTCCACGCCCAAGTGGCAAAAAGGTAAGTTCGACATCCAAAGAATTTGTCCAAATCTGACAACAGAGCCAAGCGATATCAAGAAAAAGAAAAATTCGACTCCTGGTGGAAAGGACAACAGAAATACGTCAATCTTCCACCAACCAAAATTTGTGGCTACTGCGGGAGTCTTGGACATCGGGACAGTGCATGCGATAAACTGAACAGAGATCTCTCTTTTAATGTTAAACGTGTTCAATTGATACTTGAAGCACGAGAAAAATTGAAACAGTCTGGCTCGAAAAGGGAACCCAAGTACATCTGGGTTCCCAAATCTAACAAATGATATGTTATTTTGTAGGTGAAGGCGAATGGAGACAGCTGGTACTTGGATAGTGGATGCTCTCGTCACATGACTGGAGATCCAAATCAATTCAATTCGCTTTCATCCTACCAAGGAGGTAAGGTTACTTTTGGAAACAACAACCAGGGTGAAATCGTGGGAGTTGGATCCGTAGGTAACCCCTCAAGATTTAAAATTGATGGAGTCCATCTGGTCACTGGACTCCAGCATAGTTTATTAAGCATCTCTCAAATTTGTGATAGATTCAATTTGGTACTATTCTCCTCTTCGGATTGTAAGGTTTATGATGAGCGTACAGGTTCACTAAAAGCTGTGGGCCGTAGAGAAGGCAACCTCTACAAAATGTGCTTAAACTCCATTAACCCAGACGACCAAGTCTGTCTCAATGTGCATTCCAAAAACTCTCTGCCGTGGCACTCCAGACTTGGCCACGCAAATCATAGGCTGTTGAACAAACTCAAAAGCAAGGACTTGGTGATTGGTTTACCAGATACTACCTTTGACACAGACTCCGTCTGTGAAGCATGTGTAAAAGGTAAACACACCCGGTCCTCCTTCAAAAGTAAGCCTACTCTCTCTACTAGCTCTCCTCTAGAACTACTACACATGGATCTCGTTGGCCCCATGCGCACACAAAGCAGGAGCGGTAAGCGGTACATCCTGGTCATAGTTGATGACTATTCCAGGTGGACCTGGGTGATTTTCTTATTTACCAAAGATGAAACTTTTACGGAGTTGTCAAACTCCATAAAATGCTTGTCAACAAATTTTCATTCACTCTAAAAGCCCTGAGGACGGACCAGGGTACTGAGTTTTGCAACAAGTCGTTTGATGAGTTTTGCAGGGACAACGGAGTGGATCACCAAATATCATCCGCACGGACTCCAGAACAAAACGGAGTGGTTGAACCGAAAAATTGAACCTTGGTAGAAATGGCTCGCACCATGCTCATCGACAGTCAACTCACTCCATCCTATTGGGGCAGAAGCCGTTAACACAGCTTGCTATGTGTTAAATCGTGCGTTGATTCATCCATTCCTTCACAAGACACCCTATGAACTACTCCGTCAACGTAAACCAAGCCTTATCCATCTCAGGCGTTTCGGATGTAAGTGCTTTATTCACAATAATGGTAAGGACAACTTGGGTAAGTTCTCTCCTAAAAGTGATGAGGGTATTTTTCTTGGCTATTCTTCTAAAAGCAAAGCTTATCGTGTTATCAATCTGAGAACTCAATGTTTAGAAGAAAGCCCACATGTCAAGTTCGATGAGTTCCACAATGTTGGCTCATCTTCTGATCAACTTGACTTTGCCCCCGATGATTTCTCACCGATCCACACTTCATCACTGTCCCAATAGGAAGACTCCCTGAGTCCCACTCCATCACTCCTCTTGATCCCCAGCAAACACAAACATTCATCAGAATCTACTGACTCAGACAATAACCTGGAGACAACACCCTTACCACAAAACTTGAATTTTGACTCCTCCGACAAAGAAACACCCCCCTCCTGCTTCACGTCGCCAGTTCCAGCAAAGATCTGCTCACCCTCCTGAAAACATCATTACAGACCCAAACACTGGTGTTCAAACACGTACAAGCTATGCAAAATCTCTGTGCCTTTGGTGCGTTTCTGTCTAGTACTGAACCAAGAAATGTCAAAGAAGCACTCCTTGATAGTGATTGGGTTACTGCTATGCAGGAGGAACTCAATTCCCTCCAGCGCCATGCTGTCTGGGAGTTAGTTCCTCGCCCCACACATCAACAAGCCATTGGTACTCGTTGGGTCTTTCGTAATAAACTTGATACTGCAGGCCAAGTTTCAGGAATAAAGCTCGATTGGTCGTTCAGGGCTACAATCAAGAAGAAGGGATCGACTATGATGAAACCTTCGCTCCAGTAGCTCGTCTTGAAGCAATTCGCATGTTCATTGCGTTTGCTGCTTACAAAGGTTTCCAATTATATCAAATGGATGTTAAGACAACCTTCCTTCACGGCTACATTGATCGAGAAGTCTACGTCGAACAACCTCCAGGGTTCACAGACTCCGTCCATCCCGACTACGTTTACAGACTGTGTAAAGCCCTTTACGGACTGAAACAGGCTCCACGCGCCTGGTATGAAAGACTGTCATAATCTATTGCAAAATGGTTTCTCTCGAGGTAACGTAGATAAAACGCTCTTTATTCTACACTCATCACATGATTTACTTCTAGTACAGATCTATGTTGATGATATCATTTATGGTTCTACAAGTAACACCCTCTGCGACCATTTTGCTAACCTTATGAAGCAAGAGTTTTCCATGAATGAGTTAGGTGAACTCAAGTTCTTCTTAGGATTACAAATTCAGCAGGAAAAGGACGGGATCAAGATCCATCAACAAAAGTACATCAAGGAACTCCTTGAAAAGTACAACTTAAAAATGCCAAGAGTATGTCCACACCGAGCTGTACATCTGCAAAATTGCATCCTGATGATGACGGAGTCGGCGTCAATGCCACTGAGTATAGAGGAATGATAGGGTCCCTCTTGTACCTGACTGCCAGTCGCCCAGACATTCTCCATGCAGTCTGTCTTTGTGTTCTCCTTCCAAGCAGCACCAAAACAGTCTCACCTCAAAGCAGTCAAGCGTATCTTTCGCTATCTTAAAGGTACAAGTACACTCTATCTATGGTATCCACGATCACCTACTTTTACTTTATCTGGATATAGTGACTCTGATTGGGCCGGTTCTCTCCAAGATCGAAAGAGTACTTCAGGTAATGCACAGTTCTTGGGTCTTTGCCTTGTTTCATGGTCCTCCAAAAAACAAACTCCGTAGCACTGTCTACAGCGGAGGCAGAGTATGTCTCTGCTGCAGCATGTTGCTCCCAACTCCTTTGGTGGATGAAACAACAACTTCAAGACTATCATGTCACCCAAGAACAGATCCCCATCTTTTGTGACAACAAAAGCACCATCAAAATATCAGAAAACCCAGTCCAACACTCAAGAACCAAACACATCGAAATTCGCTTCACTTCTTGAAAGACTGTGTCGAGAAAAAAGCTTATCCAACTTGACTTTGTGCCCACAGAAGATCAACTTGCAGACATTTTTACTAAACCCTTGTCTACAGCAAGATTCGAAGCACTACGATCAGCAATCGGACTGACTCCGTCTACCTAGACGGTCGCATCTCCTTGCCCCTACCGCAATCTTCAGCAGGTACGCCCTTATGTTTCATAGAGTCTGTCTTTGTTTGCACTTGCCTCAGTGAAATTTGTTTTATTACTTAGCACACCTAGTACTCTAGCGCTACTGTCCACGTCATCTATCCGCACCAGAACTTGCCTAAATCATCGCCCTCTATCTCGCCTTATCCTGACGTCGCCGCATTAATAGCACCTGACACACGCTATCTCTGCATATTCCAGCCTTTATATCCATCACCCGTCCACTCCATCTCTCTCACTTCAAACTCCCTTTACACCCGCACATCCCTCAACTTCCAAATGGCCGGAATCAATTTCTCTGGAATCAATATCCCCACCGAAATTTTCGCAGACCCCATTCGCCTTCAGGCATACTTGCAAGCGATGGCTAAACCTAATCCTCCTACACTCACACCACCACACCACATCCCCTACTAAAACCACCGCAACCTCATCCCCGACCCACTCCTCCACACCTCCCCCTGAAACCCACGACCCATCCACCCATCAAACACCGCCATCTGCTGCAAGAACAGAGATTCTTGACACCGACATTGAGGAAGTCACCCCCATCCAAACCCTACCACCATCCCCAACCCCAAAAGCTGAAAACCCTACCGCCGAAAATCAACCATCTAATCAGCCACTAGCCCCGGCCAGCAAACACCCACCAAATCTCCCACACCAACCCCGCCAGCATCACCCGCAAAATCCGCAACTCCACCACAACAACTTCCACCAAAAACCCGTAAGCGCGAAAGGCCAAACCTCATCCCGTCCCACTGCAAAAAGAATCCTCCGTTCCTCCGTCAAGGCCCAACATGTCTCCTCCGATTCCGGCGAATCGTCTCCCGTCCAAGAACTGCCCACCGCCAGTCATGATGCGTCTACGGGTGCCACCTCCGCCAGAGGTCAAAAACCTCCAAAACCCCACCGTCGGGAGTGTGAAGGTCGACCCCTTCACTCAAAGGTACATGCTCGGGGACCCTGCCTCCGACCGTAACATAGTCAGGGGTAAGTTCCTAGACTTTTCTTGGGCTCAGTCTTCCAACTTAGGGGAGTTAGTCACTATGCTCGAAATTCAGGGGTGGAAACACCTTTTCTGTGAGATAACTGAATGGTATCCCACAGAGTCTGTTGACTTCTTCCAAAACCTTGTCATCCGTAACGGTGCTGCTCAGTCTGTTGTCAATTCCACCCCAATATTTTTGATCTTGCAAAGCTGTCTGAAATTCTTGGCGTTCCTGCCACTGGCCTGTCATTTTATGAAAAAGGAATCCTTCCTGAGATCCCGGGGTACCACATACCAAAATCTACCGCTTTTTCTCCTCCAAGAAAAAGATTGGCTCCCCCATACCCCGTGGTGATCTCTCTATCCTACACCAACTCCTCCACATTTTGGTCATCAAAAATATCGTCCCACGAAAGGAAGGAAACCTTGTGGTCAACTGCTTGGACTTAACCATTATGTACTGCATCATTAATCGTCACTCTATCAATCTGGCACACATCATTCTCCATCACTTAGCCCAGTCGGTCGACACCCCGAAACACTCCTTGGGGTACGTGTTCTGGCTGCCTCGTATATTCCAATTCTTTCAGGTACCCTTGGCGTCTTGACGCCAGAGTCCATCGAGGAGGCAGACACCATCAACCTACGGTATTTGAATCGGCTCACTTCAATCGACAAATCAAAGCTGCTGCCCCCCTCCTACTCCAACGACGGCGGGGACATCCACTTCTCAAGAGGCAGTCCTCAAGCTTCACTCCAACCTCTCATGGAGAAAGTGGAGCGCCTCTTTGCGCATGCAGCCGAGCTGATTCAGGGCCAGAAGCGGATGATGGACCGACTAGCCGGGATAGAGACGACAATGGCGGCCTTGCAGGACCAACTCCTTGACATTCAATCCACCCTCACCCCAAACCCTTAGAATGACGTGGTTGTGTAGTGTTAGAACTTAGGATGTTTTTAAGTTCTAAACACTTTTTATTGGTTGTTTGTGTGAATACTTGACTAACTCTGTGCTACTATGGGCTTCCCCTCTGATGAAAGCAAAAGGGGGAAGCGGTGAATCCCGTCTGGTGTACGGGTTATTTTGTTGCTGGTTTAAAACTGCTTTCCGGATTGCGCTGCTAGACCATGTGGTCTAGTATCTTTGATCACTTTATATACTATCCTGCTATTACACTGCTTTTTTATTGTTTGCTTGCCTGGAGTCCCTCTCCGATCAAGGGGGAACCTAAATAGAGTCCTTGAACTTAACTACTACTGCTGCTATTAAGGGGGAACTTTGACAGGGTCGGTTCCCCTAGTCTTCGTGTTTTTATTTTAGGATTGACTCCATCGGGATTCACGAAGGTTTGCTATCATCAGCAACAAGGGGGAAATTGTTGGGACATCGGAGTTTGCAGAGTGAAACAGTTCCCCTATTCTAATACAACTGGATTCGATTCCTACACAGCGTTACATCTATTCATGTGTGACTCGGTCTAGTCTTCTATCCTACCTTACCTGGCTTCAGACACAGAGTTTCGTGAAAGTAAAGAGAGAAAGGGAGCTTCTGCTAGAGTTGAATCTGAGTTTGATTGCCAAATATCGCGTGTCTTATTTTATGGGGGTACACCTTATTTATAGTTTTTTGGGCCTGGTCCCTTCGGTGCCCGCCCGTATCTTACATGCTTAAGTACAGTTCTACCCCCTCTTTTAGTACTTCTGACCGACCACAAGCGGCCGGTCAGGCGATGTTTGCTTTGCTTACATCCTATTTTCATCCGGCGAGGGCGGCCGGATGCTCTTCTATCCTTTAATCTCATCCGGCCAAAGCGGCCGGATGCTCTTCGTGCTTCTAATCTCATCCGGCATTATTTCTTCCCTTCTCATCAGTCCCACAAGTTCTTTTTTTCTGAATTTGGGTGAAGAAAAATAGAACTTCTGTGCCTTGTGCTTTGGCGGATATAATTTTGCGACTGCCTGTGGCCAGTTTTGGGGCCTTGCCCCTTCTTTGGTCGCTTTCAGCTTTGTTGCCTCCTTATCTCAGTCCCACAAGTTCTTTTTCTCCCTATGCGGAGAAAAGGAACTTTATGTTGGTCACGTGCGTAGCTCGTGCCTCAGTGTATTCTTCTTTTCGAATTTTCCGCTCGTTACCGATGTAGAATGTGCAGAGTCGTTCTTTCGACTGGACGTCGGTAGCGTCTTTAAGAAGCGTGCAACCTTTTCTATTCCCCTGTTAAAAAAGGTTACTTTTGTTCGCATATATATATATATATTTATTTGAGCGGGAGAAAACTTCCCTTAAAACCTGACACTCCAAGTCCTCTTCTCTTTCCTCCACTAGCTTGCTTTCTCAACTTCTCTTTCCTTTGCCTTCCTGTCGTCGTCGCTCTTCGAATCGTGCTCAACTCATCAATGGCTTCTTCTTCTTCTAAACAGAGCAAGCTTGCTGCTAAATTCCCCTCCGCCATCGGAGCGATTCAAGGCTCCCAGTCCTCCAACGGCTTTCGCCCTTCGTATCTGAAGCCGATAAGACCCTTCCGCTCTGGGCGCCAACCTTCTGCTTCTTCCCTCAACTACTCCTCCCTCCGTAATTGTCTCGAGGGGGGTTGAAGCTCCACTCGGCACACAAATTTTTTTACCATCCTCTGATTTCACCCTAACGACGATTTTGGTCGTGGGTATGTCATTTATGCCGACTTCTTTCGATCTGGTCTGACCATTCCCCACACCCCTTCGTGCTAGGGTTCCTTCTCCGTCGTTGCTGCTCCCTTGCCCATCTCCATCCTAAAGCCATTGCACACCTCCACGCTTTTGCCTCTATTTGCGACGATATCAAAGTTCGGCGGGGGTACCGATTTCGTTCGATTTTTCTCGGTTAGGAAGGACCCTGAGAGCCTAACCCTTATTGCGAAGAGTGGGTACTCTCTTTTTGACTACAGAAAGGCTCACGAGTGGGGGTCAGGTGGTTCGTCGTGTTCCTCCTTCCGGCAGAGTGCTGGGCATCCCATACGCTGCTGAGGCCGGAAAAGGTCAGTTAGTCAGCCCCGAGGTTCCTCCGGCTGAAATTCCTATTGCGAAGGCCCTTAGGGAAGTAAACAAGAAACTGCCGACCGTGGAGGCGTTCTTCACGAAAGAACGCTTGTCTTCCCTGAAGACATTTCATAGTAAGCTCCCTTCTTTCTTTTTATTCCGTCGTTTCTTTTCTGGTCTCCTTATTGTTGGGTGTTTTGCCGCAGATTTTTTCCAGAAGGGGGACAAAATTGGTCCTTTCCATAACTGGAACTTCGTCACTACAAGTGTGGGGCAAGAAAGTGGGGAGAAAGTTGATTACTACAACACGCTGGATGCGGCCATTGATACGGCTGAGCAGCTTTTGGTGGAGGATGCTGCTCCGGCAAAGCGTTCCAGACGAGAAGCTGAAGGTGACCAAGCCGGGTAATTTGAAGAGAAAAAGAAGCGGCTTGAGTCGCCTGAACATGCTGATGCTGGATTGCCAGGTACATGGCACGTAAGCCCCAAATCTGGGCGGCGTATCTTTCTTCCACTTACCCTGGTTCGGGTTTGGACCTTGGTTTCCGCCCGGGGCGGGAGTCCGGTCATCCGACCCCCATTTGCGAGCAATTTCCTGACTTGACGAGTTACTTTTCCTCAGATCCAGCTCAAGAAAATACCTTGGGGGCCACAGACCTTCACGTCAGTCTTTCGGCTAAAGAAGGTTTCGGCTGTCTTGACGCTTTCTTCTACCTTTTACTTTTCTTAGTTTCAGTACTTGCTCCCTTTGGTCCTAACTACGTTTTGTCATTGCAGCGGCTCCTGCTGCTCCTGCCAAGAAAAGGCTAAAAAGAAAACTACGTCAAAGCCCAAGGCAACAGAGCTAGAAGAAAAGCAAACCTCCGGTGACCGTGAAGCTTCAGGGTCAATTTCCATCGACGTTGCTGCGGCCGTGGAAGCAGCAAGAGAAATTGCAAAGGAGTATCGGCCAGTGCCGGAGAACCCTGAGCTTCGAAGTAAGCAAAGGGAAGATTACCTGGCCTCCTCTGCGCCGGAGGGTCCTATGCCGGAGGGTTCTGAGCCCCAGGATGAGCAGAGAGAAGATCAATTAGCTTCATCCTCCTCCTCACCTCCTCCTCCTACTCGGGAGTCTTACACCGGTCCCTCCCAAAAGGAAGGGTGGTTCTATCATCGCGGGCAGCCTCTTCCCTTGCTAAACTGTGATGCTGCGAAGTATTCCTCCATCTGGAAGGAGGCAATCAAGAGATCCGGCCATCCAGACGGGATCTTTGCTCCTCCGGCGAACTTCACTGCTACCAAGAAGAGGCTGCGGACCGGGGATGGGGGAGCAGATGCCATCATGCGGCATTCCATCCCAGCCGAAGAAGCGTTCGACATGATGTGGGGGGGGATCTTTCAGGTAGACATCCACATCACTTATATTCCCTTTTTGCTTGTGTTTTGGATTTTCTGAATTATGCGCTGTTTTGCTGTTTTTTTTTAGGTGATGTCCATGGCTCAAAGTGCTGAAGTTCATTTTGGCAACCTCCAGTCCAGCCTTCGCTACGAGGAAAGCCGGGCCAATAGAGTTGAGGAGGAGCTGAAGCTGACCCGCTCTTCTCATGACGCTTACATCGACCAGGTCGAGTATGAGATCGACGTAAGGCGAAGGATAGGACCGAGGCGATTAGCAAAGACCTGCAGTTTGTCTCGGCGTGAGTGTGAGCGTCAGCGTGATGAGTATGAAACGCAGCTGAAGAAATTTCGGGAAGAGAACTTCACTCTGAGGAGCCGGATCAAAGAGGCTGATAGTACGTTGGTAGAGGTATAAAATCGTCTCTTGTGCCTTGTTAAATACAGCTTTGCTAATTTGATCGTTGTTTAACCTGGACTCCTCGCCGGATCAGACTGTTCTGCACACCGGAACAAAGTAAACAGCCTTCGGAGCGAGGTGAATAATCTTCAGGCAGAGAAGACCTTTTTCCACCAGCAGGGCCAATCTTTCAAGCAGGAGGCTGAAGAGCTCGGGCTAGAGAATCAAACTCTTAAGCGGGAGAATGAAACTCTTGTGAATGAAAAAGAGAAGCTTATGCAAGAGCAGGACCGCTTGCTGGAAGAAAAAGCTGCGCTGGAGGAGCAATCAAGATCTTCTTTTGATCAAGAGAGGCAGTCTCTGCTCCGGGATTATTCTCTTGTAGAAAAAGAGAAAAAAGCTCTTGATGCGGAAAAGACCATCCTATTGGAGAGAAAGCGAGGCTGGAGGAGAGAGTGAGAGAGCTAGAGGAAGCCAAGTCCCGCTCTCACGCGGAGAGTACTGAGCCATTAGGTCATGGTAAACTTCCGGGCCTTTAACTTTTTCCTTTCTTTTTAGCTCTTCATTATCTTATTCTTTTTTGTTCGGCCAGGCATGAGTGCTGCCAATTTGTTGAAGCACGTCACTCAATTGAGCGGACGGATATCTCGTGCCAAGGGGGAGTTATCAGTCGCCAATTCTGAACGTGACAAATACCGTGCTCAAGTCCTGACTCTTGAATCTGAAGTGACCAGGCTTAGAACATTCTCCCGGCAGTCTCAGGAAGAGATACAGAAGCAAGGCACCATTAATGCTCACCTAAAGGAGTCTTTTGCTTCTCAGTGCCGCCGGTTGGTTGACATCTGCCAGCAGATCGTCTCAGATCACTCTCTCGAGAAAGGAGAATTATTGGATGATGACCTGTATAATAAGTTGGAATTCAAAGCCGTTGCTCAGAATCCAACTTTTCTCAGAGCTTGAGAGATTCTGCCGCAGTCCCGAGAGGAGAAACATGCTTTGGTGCTGACGAGGCCTCATTCCTTCCTGCGGAAGCAATATCCTACCATCGCCGGAGGGATGCAGCATCTTGCCAGGAGATCTAAGTCTTCCGGGAGTGTAGCAGGAAGCGGCGATAGACTACTAACCGCTGGAGAAGAAGCTGCTGAAAAAGAGACTTCAAAGGCAGAAGTAGTGAATAGGTAGATAGAGGATTTTTTTTAGAGAAGTTCTCGTTATGACATGTATTTTTGTCTCGTTATGACATGTATTTTTGTTTCTGCCGTACGATTTTATGTTGCAGTTGACTCGACCCCATAATTTGGGGAGAAATATAAGTTGTATCTTATCATCTTTAGTTATTTGTCTGCCGGAGCAACTCCCTCTGAGCTGGAAGTTTTTTTTTTATTTGCCGCGATATTTCTTTCCCCCTGTCCTTTACCTTTTAAAATGATGCATGCGCAGTTATCCTATGTAAGTTACACCGCCGGGTGATGCTTTGCCTTGGACTTTTGCTTCGGCGGGCCCCTTCTTTTGTTGGAGCATGGTTCTCTATGGTTTTAGCTGTATCACCCTGCAGCTTGTTAATCAGTTTTGTTTTAATTTAGAGGTTATGTCAGCTTTCAATATATTGGCCGAATATTATCTTTCCAAGGCGTGATCGCCTGCGGCTCGTTGGCCGGTGCTTTTCTCTCTTTTTTTTAAAGGCATGATAGCCTGCCGCTCGTTGGCGGGTGCTTTCTTTTCTTTCAAGGCATGATAGCCTGCCGCTCGTTGGCGGGTGCTTTCTTTTCTTTCAAGGCATGATAGCCTGTGGCTCGTTGGCGGTGCTGCGGCCGTTGGCCGGTGCTTTCTTTTTCTTTCAAGGCATGATAGCCTGCCGCTCGTTGGCGGGTGCTTTCTTTTCTTTCAAGGCATGATAGCCTGTGGCTCGTTGGCCGGTGCTGCGGCTCGGTGGCCGGTGCTTTCTTTTTCTTTCAAGGCGTGATAGCCTGCCGCTCGTTGGCGGGTGCTTTCTTTTCTTTCAAGGCATGATAGCCTGCCGCTCGTGGCGGGGCTTGCTTTTCTTTCAAGGCATGATAGCCTGCCGCTCGTTGGCGGGTGCTTTCTTTTCTTTCAAGGCGTGATAGCCTGCCGCTCGTTGGCGGGTGCTTTCTTTTTCTTTCAAGGCATGATAGCCTGCCGCTCGTTGGCGGGTGCTTTCTTTTTCTTTCAAGGCATGATAGCCTGCCGCTCGTTGGCGGGGTGCTTTCTTTTCTTTCAAGGCGTGATAGCCTGCCGCTCGTGGCGGGTGCTTTCTTTTTCTTTCAAGGCATGATAGCCTGCGGCTCGTTGGCCGGATAGTACATTTCAAAAAACTTTGCTTCAAAAGAATACCTCATTTTATTGCTTTTACAAGAAATGTTTTTACACATAAAACTTTTTAGGCATTCAGCATGCCAGGAGTGAGGCAATTCGTATCCTTCACTATTTTTCAGGTGCGGTAAGAAGCCCGTCCTGTCTTCTGGTGTACAACGTATGGTCCTTCCCATTGGGGTTCCAGCTTTTTTGGTTGCTTAACCTCTCGGAGAACTAATTCTCCTGGGGCAAAACTTCGCTCTTTTACCCTTCTATTGAAATACCTTTCTACCTTAGATTTATCCTTGCCATTTTTACTGCGGCGGCTGCCCTGGTTTCTTCAAGGAGATCAAGATGGTCCTGTATTCCATGACTGTTGGTTCTTCGTCATACGATTCCCACCTTATGGATGGTACCACAATTTTGCCGGGATAACGGCTTCCAAACCATACGTCAATCTGTAAGGCGTTTCCCCTGTTGGTCCTCTTTCTGTTGTTCGGTATGACCATAGGACCTGGGGCAACAATTCCGCCCATTTCCCCTTTTTGTATCGAGTTTTCTTTTTATCGCCTTTACTATCTGGCCGTTTGCATTCTCAACCTGCCCATTCGCCTGAGGATGTGCCACCGATGCAAATCTTAAGTCAATCTTCCATTCTTCACAAAATTCTCGGAAGCTGTCACAATTGAACTGGTTCCGTTATCGGTTATTATGGCTTTTGGTATGCCAAACCTGCACACCACATATTTCCAAATGAATTCTTGCGATTTCCTAGCTGTGATGGAGATAGTAGGCATTGCTTCAACCCACTTTGTGAAGTAGTCGATGGCTGCTACATAGATAAATTTGAACCTCCCTGGTGAGGCTTCCGGGAATGGACCCACAATGTCCAACCCCCAACATAGCAAAAGGATTGGACATAGAATAGATTTTTGCTCCGCCGGAGGAGTGTTGTATCCTATTTCCATGCTCTTGACACTTGCGGCATCTTTGTATATATTCCCTACAGCATTCCATCATCTTTGGCCAAAAATACCCAAGTCTTAAGATTTTGTGAGTTGTGGCTCTTTCTCCTTGGTGATTTCAACAGAGTCCACCATGTATCTCTCTTACTAACTCTGCTCCTTCAGCTATGGTGACACATTTCAGAGCCGTCTTGCGAAAGAGCGTTTATACAGCTGGTTATCCTCAATAAAGAATGATGCAGCCCGCCTTTTTACTATCCTGGGCCTCCTTTTCTTCTTCCGGCAGTTTTCCATACCGTATGTAATCTATAATCGAAGTCATCCAAGATTCTCCTTGATCATCTGACCCTACCACCAACACCTGAGCTCCTTCTATACTTGGGGAATTTCTGACTTCCAGCCATATTTCATTGGGTACCCTTTCGGCCATACTTGCCAGCTTGGCCAAAGCATCAGCTTCGACATTCTCTTCACGAGGAAGATGTTTTAACTCGCATTTTTGGAAATTCGCCTTTAGCTCTTGGACTTTTAGCAAGTATCTCCATAGTTTTTCTTCTTTAACTTCGTAGATGTTGTCACTTTGTCTCGTTACCAACATAGAGTCCGAATATACCTCTAACTCTGTCAGAAAATAGTTATATTCTTATAAGTATCATCTCATATAGATTTTTTTTTTTTAAAAAAAGTATGAAGACAGGGAAGATATCCATTCTATGAAACCTGTTGCCCCTAGGCTGTGGCTACTTTCCAAACCCTGGATAAGAGCTTCGTATTCGGCTTCATTATTAGTGACGTCAAAGTTCAGTCGGAAGGCATAATTCAAGCTTTGCCCATCCGGCGCTTACACCACTATTCCGCTCCTCCTGCCCCATTTTTGCATCGAGCTCCATCGACCAAGATGACATATGGGTTCTGAGTCTGTTCCCTATTTTTTGCGAAACTTGTTTCTGTTATGAAATCTGCTAAGGCCTGAGCTTTGATCGCCGTTCTGGGCATGAAATGTATTTCATATTGTGTCAGTTCTACTGTCCAGCTTACCATCCGGCCGGGCACTTGGATTGTTCGCGATTTGCTTGAGCGGCCAATTTGTCCTGACAAAGATTCGGTGCGACTGAAAGTAGGGTCGTAGTTTTCTTGATGCCACTACCAGTGCGAACAAGACTTTTTCTATATTAGTGTACCGTCCTTTTGTTGGGCTCAAGATTTTGCCTGTATAGTAGACTGGTATTTCCTTTTTCTCTTCCATGATTAAGACAGAGCTGCAACCGCCCAATCTGTTGCGGATAGATAAAGGTATAGATCCTGTCCTGGAGCAGGTACACCTAATTTAGGTAAATCCCGAAGCATTTCTTTGATCTTCTCAAATGCCTCTATACACTCTTGTCCCCATTCGAATTTACTGTTCTTCCTTAGAATGTTGAAGAATGGGATTGATTTTTCCTGTAGCTTAGAGCAGAATCTACTTAATGCTGTGAGCCTGCCGTTCAAAGCTTGAACATCTTTGATATTTTTTGGTGAAGAAAGGTCGAGAATTGCCTGACTTTTTTCCGGGTCAACCTCAATACCTCGTTGCCCCACTATGAAGCCAAGAAACTTCCCCTTGGTTACCCCGAACACACACTTTTCTGGATTTAGCTTAATTTGGTATTTATCCAGAGTGTCAAATGTTTCTTCCAAATCCTTCATGTGTTGTTCCTTTGACGGGCTTTTCACAACTATGTCATCGACATAAGCTTCCACATTTCGGGCAATTTGCTGACAAAACACTTTGTCGATCATTCGCTGAAAAGTAGCCCCTGCATTCTTTAGGCCGAAAGGCATCACCTTGTAACAAAATGTTCCGGCTGAAGTAATGAAGGAAGTTTTTTCAGAATCCTCTTCTTTCATTTTTATTTGGTTATAGCCGGAGAAAGCATCTAGAAAACTTAACACAGAACTCTGGGCAGTCGAGACCACCAATCTATCTATTGACGGCAGAGGATAGAAATCCTTAGGACATGCTTTATTTAAATCTGTGAAATCTACACACATTCTCCATTTTCCATTTGCCTTTTTCACCATGAAAACATTAGCCAACCATCGCGGGTAAGCTACTTCCCTGATGAATCCGGCTTTAAGGAGTTTTTGGACCTCGGCTCGTGCGGCTGAATCTCTTCTCTTCCTTTCCCTATTACTCTTTTCCTCTGTCGGACTGCCGGGTGCTTTGGGTCTACCCTGAGCTCATGCCGGATAATGCTTGGTCTATACCAGGCATCTCGTCTGTGCTCCAAGCAAATGTTGCCCTTCTTTTTTCCAGGAACCTCATTAAGTGAGTTTGCTCCCCACTGTTAAACGCAGTTCCTATTTTAAAAAATTTAGAAGGGTCAGTTTTAAATGTACCTCTTTAGGGGGGTCTTGGGTTGTTTGACATTCTCCCTCTTCCTGGTCCAATCGTGAGGAGGAAAGTAACTTTCCCTTGAACTCCTTGTCTGATCCCACAGTTTTAACCACCTGTTCATTAGGAAGGTTGTCCATGATGCGGACTTCACACACATTCGGGCCATCTTTTGGCTTCCTCTTATCGTGACTACCTTCCCACTCGAGGTTAAGTACTTTAGTTTTAAGTGATGAGTGCTGTGGATGGCCTTGAAAGCATTGATCCCCGGTCTTTCCGAGGTACATGTTATATCCAGAAAGACCCGGCACGATAAAAGCTGTGAGCCTCTCTGTTCTCCTTTCATCTCCTTGGCCTAAGGTTACTGTGAAGCTTATACTGCCGGAAGATGTGGTAGAGACACCTCCCACAAATCCTCCCAGGACCGCCGAATAAGGCTTGATCTGGTCCTCAGGCATTCCAGCTTTTTAAACTGCTTCGGCAGATATACATTTGCTCCGGCCCCACTATCAATTAGAATTCCCTCCATCATTCGATCGTTTACTTGTGCACGTATGACAAGTGGATCATTGTGTGGGTATAGGACTCCATCTTCATCTTCGTCGGAGAAGAAATTGGAGGAAGCCTTCTTTCTTGGCAACCTTCCTTTCTGGGAGCTCCTGATGCACCTGGTGAATGTGTCTTTTCCTTTCGCTAGGAGTTAGTGGTCCTACCTCCGAAAACAGCCCTGTTATCATACCCACCGATTTCCCAGGGTTAAGCCTGGGATGAACTTCCTCCTCCTGCCGCCTTTGCGATACATTCTGGTCGTTGCTCTGTTGACCACCATACTGTCTTTGCATTCCGGCCTGTTGCTTTCCCTTCCTCTTGTTTTTCCTCAATGACTCGGAGCTCTTTGGCCAGGGTAGCACAGTTTACAGTCCGATGACTGCGATTTCCATGGAATTCGCAGAATGCAACCGGGATTTCTCCCTGCGGCGGCTTCCTTGGCGGAGGAAGGTAACCCTCTCTTACCGCAGCGGCATATTTCCCTGGGTCAATATAGACAACAGTCTTTGCTCCCTGGTGCTGTGACCCCTGAGAGGAAGATCCGGTGATCATCTTGCCGTAATATGGTTTGTACCTTGAGCCTCCCTCTTCTGGCATTCCCCCC
Organism: Limonium bicolor; assembly: GCA_023374045.1. Lineage (NCBI taxonomy): Eukaryota > Viridiplantae > Streptophyta > Magnoliopsida > Caryophyllales > Plumbaginaceae > Limonium > Limonium bicolor. The sequence continues at coordinate 297,403,113 of CM041777.1, read as the reverse complement.
CGAGTCATTCCTTCTTCTCTGGTACCCCCTGTAGCTTTGAAGCTATCGGCCAGCTCTTTAGCTTTGTTCTCGGCTATCTCAGATTTCAAGAAATCATGGATCATTTCAGCTAATTCTCCATGAGTCTTTGGTGCCTTTGTCGCAATTTTTCCAGCTAAATCGAGGCTGGGCTAGGCCGTTTCCAAAGGCTTTGATCAAAATCTTCTCATCAACATCATCGATCTCCGCGACCTTTTTATGAAAACGCTCGCTATATTCTTTCACAGTTTCTCCTTTTCGCTGTTTGATATCCATCAGCTCTATTGTTTCTTTTTTAACTCTCTTACTTGCAGCAAAGTACTGCTGGAAGTCTTCAGTCAATTGCTTGAAGCTCGAGATGGACTGTGGTGGCCTTGTGGAGATCCATCCCAATGCTCTCTTTGAAAGCGTTCCAGGGAACAGATTGCAGAGGGCGAGGGAGCTGATCCCCTGAGTGTTCATGGCGAACATGAATTTCTTGATATGCTGAGCAGGATCTCCAGTCCCGTCATACTTCTCAATGGTCGGGGCGACGAAGTGTGGCGGGAGTTTCGCCTTTCTTATCCGTTCTGAGATGGGATATAAGCTCATATCTATTTGATCATCCTCCTCCATCTCTTCCTCATCAACAACTGAATCGCGCTTTCTATCCTTACTTTCTTCCCCATTGCTTCCTTTGGAGTCTTTGTTTTTCAGCTGCTCAATTGCTTCCGTCATCTCGTCCCATTTTCTTTGGTACTCTTCATCCCTTTGCATTAATTCTTGCTGCAAGGTTTCATTTCCTTCTACGATCTTTTCGTCAATAGATCTGACTAATCCTTTCAGCATGTCTTCAAGGTCTTTTTTGGAGATGGCCTCTGGCATCTCCGACTCATTCTTTCTTCTTCTTCGGAGTGGTTGTTCGAGCGATCGTTCTCTTCGGTAACTTTCTTCAGTGCTTTCTTTGACCTCGGAGCCATCTTTCGTGTTTTGATCCTGCAAAAAACGTCGTTAGTTACTTTAGGATTTCCACTATGAATCGTCGTAGATTACTTCCCTGCTTCTAGGTGGTCTCGTGGTGAGAAGGGAAGAAATAATGCCGGATGAGATTAGAAGCACGAAGAGCATCCGGCCGCTTTGGCCGGATGAGATTAAAGGATAGAAGAGCATCCGGCCGCCCTCGCCGGATGAAAATAGGATGTAAGCAAAGCAAAACATCGCCTGACCGGCCGCTTGTGGTCGGTCAGAGTACTAAAAGAGGGGGTAGAACTGTACTTAAGCATGTAAGATACGGGCGGGCACCGAAGGGACCAGGCCCAAAAAACTATAATAAGGGTGTACCCCCATAAAATAAGACACGCGATATTTGGCAATCAAACTCAGATTCAACTCTAGCAGAAGCTCCCTTTCTCTCTTTACTTTCACGAAACTCTGTGTCTGAAGCCAGGTAAGGTAGATAGAAGACTAGACCGAGTCACACATGAATAGATGTAACGCTGTGTAGGAATCGAATCCAGTTGTATTAGAATAGGGGAACTGTTCCACAGAGATAGCCTTTCACCACGACAGAGTCAATCATCACCTGACAGACACAAAGAGTGAAGCCTCGGCGATGGAGTCCGCGTAACAAAGAAGACCCCACTGACTCTCCCATGCCGTTGCGGAAAAACAGGAGTCAACTCGGAACATCTTAAGTGCCACAACGGTCATGAAGGTCTTCCTCAACATCCGAAGATCGCGGCCCAAGCAAGAAGACCACTTCAGAGCCGTTAGGAGTTGCCCACTAAGTTAGTTCCGGTTTTCTCGGAACTAACTCCTTCGACCCGTTGCTGAACTTAGAGTATAAATAAGACATGTAATAGATAGTTTCAAGTGGGCTTTCATTGAGTATTATTTTCAGAGCTTAGAGAGAGAAAGAGAATCGCATTGTAAGCCAAAGAGGAGAGAGAATACGTACCTAGTTAGTTAGCACCTTAAGATAGACTCTACCTAGGAAGTTCTTAGTTTCATTACGCTTACCATTGTTCTGATTAGAGAGTGTGTTGGGTAAGTGAGTGAAAACCGCTAAGTAGATCCTTTCTACTTAGTGGGCATCTGTAAGTTATTTTATTTGACCAGGAAATGAAATAGCTTATTTGTGTATCTTGCTGAGTTCCACAGAGTCCTTCTCTCTTTCCATTGTTTTGCTACAATTACCGCAAAAGTCTTCCGCTTCATTAGTTTAGTTAATTCGATTGAGTGCCTCTACATCACAGAGTGTTTCTCACTTACGAAGGCTGATTGAGTCAAACCAACTCTTAGACTCACACCTTGGGTTGGTTTGATTTAGCCACCCGATCCTACACACAGGTGTGGCAATTCTTTTTCCTTTGCCCTTATCAGTCTTCGGTGGGGTCATATCCTATGATATTAGTCTAATTAAGTATATGGATGCAAGGTGGTACACCAATAGTTTTATAGCAATGGTTAAGAGTAATACCTGCCCAGGGAGTCTGACCAATCGTGCAGGCCACTGCTGTTGGGCAAAATAGTAGTTAAACCATCTTGCTAACTATGGGCAGTGAACCCAATCTTTGTAGTACAACAAGGTCGTATCCACAGAGACTTCGCAACTGTCTAATTAATTATCCAGTTTAGTAAATGTACAAAAGATAAATTAAAGTGCATAAAATATAAATTGGGGTTTAGCCGGAGGCAAGCTTGATTTACAGAATTAATACAGAAATAATAAAAGACAGTAAAGTAAAGTAAAAGATGGATGTAAAAAGGGTATCCTAGGATAGGGGGAATTTCCTAAACTACTTAAACAATTTTATAATCCTGTCTCAAATATTTATTGTCTATTAGAGTTAATAATTGTCAGTTACTAACTCCTATTAATAGCCTTAGTATTTTCCTGCTCAATCCGGAGTGTAAATACCAAGATTAATTCCTTTGTGGTACTTTGACTATCTCAAAATCATATATTGATAGCTACCAAATAAATGCAGTATTTTGTCAGAATAAGCATTTAACAATATTTGCTGAAAGGAATTAAAACAAGTTTAATAAGTGAAACAGGAGATAAATTTTATTTAAGTACAGACAATTATAATCCTAATTTGCTCTTATTTGTCTGTTAAGAATTTATCTTGTGACCTTTCTAAATCATAGATAAGGACAGCTCTTAATTAATTCATTAAACTTCTTACAATCAGAAAAAGTCTAAAATCATTAATTAGCTTTAAGCGAGAATTCTTTTAATAACAGCGATGGATTTTATCTGCTAATCAAGGAGTATAAAATCTAACGTTTGTCTCTCTTTGTGGTCTATTCTCAGATTTACAAAATCATTGAAATAAGAGAAACCGTAAATGCATAAAATGATCAGTTGTTAAGCATTTAATAATTTAGAGAGACAAAACAAATATTTATAAGCAAACTTGGTATTAATAATAAGTCTGAATCATTTAGGGTCAAACCACATCCTAGGATACGAATAAAATCACTCAGACATTAACAATAATAAAAGGAAACAGAAATAGCCATTAATTTGGAGACTGCCGGCGGAGACTGGACTGCGATTCGCTTCTGCTTCTGCTCCAGCTCCCTTTTCTTCTGTTCTTCTTATTGTGCTTACGCTTCGTGGGGAATTGTAGAATAAAAAACTAAATGGAGAAGTGGGAAGATACGAGAATGAAGTGGATCGATGGTGTGGTCTAATACTAATGATAATAATTAACAAATAACAACTAACAACTAACAATTTGGATTCGGAGAAAGGGAGTTGATTTTATTTGCAGAAGGGGCGTCGGTTTAAATAGAGGCAGAGGAGAAGAAGCTCCGTACGTTTTTGTTTAACTGTTGCTCTTTGATTGCGCAGGGACAGAGCTCACGCGTGATGAGGAGTAGATGGATAAGAGGCTCATTAATGCAGGCAGACAGTGGACGAGTTGCAGAAGACGGCGAAGACAGAAGACGACGGGCGAAGAAAACTAGTCGCGGCGCTTGATTTAATTCATGACCGCCTGTTTTAGAGGCGGTCTCCTCTTCCTGTTCCGCCCGTTTATAGGCGGTAGTATATGCCTTGTCCGCCTGTTTTAGAGGCGGTAGCCTCACTCTTGTCCGCCTGTTTTAGAGCGGTAGCCTCTACCTGCTACCTGTTCCTCGCCTCAGCCTTGTCCGCCTCCAAGGGAGGCGGTTGCATTAGAGTAGACCGCCCAATAACGGGGCGGTTGCCTCTGTTTGTGTCTGCGATATTATATATATATTATACATATATAACAATCTTCAACTGGCTCTACATTCTTCGTTATAAGTCCGTTTTCTGAGCCGTTTGCGTCTATGTGTTCGTCTCTTTGTCTACTTCACTTCGGCTTGGTTTTCCTCATGTTTGAACAATAAATTGTGAGATAAATAATAAAACATAAACTAGAGGAAAATTAACCGAAGTGGAGAAATGAGCAAGAAAAGTGCTAATATAATATGTGAAATACACCTATAAATCATGCTCATTTGGACACTTATCACACCCCCACACTTATCTTTTTGCTTGTCCTCAAGCAAAACCACGTACCCAAGTAGGGAATGCTCAATACTAACAAATATTATTATGAAGGGTAGGATAAACATGATCTTTTAAACTTATTGAGGAGTGTGAAAAATTAACTGCTGGTGGCATAGGTGTGCTCAGGGTAAAAAAAATATATAGAGTTTCGGGGTATGATCCAAGGTACTTCAATGTTTCTTTTTAGGTGACTCTGAGAACTTTTACCATGGCCAACTTCTCTCAAGAACGGGTATTGAGGAGAAAACAAAAGGAAAAATAGATTTATGCATTTGTTTCACTTTTGCATAAGAGATGAGAAGATAATAGACAAGCATCAAGCTTTTGTATTTTAAGAACACTCAACTCTCTTTTTGTTGTTACCAATGGTGTCTCACAAGTCCCTTATTATTATTTTTCTTTCTCTTTATTTTTTAACAGAAAAGCACCCCTTAGCAATCCCTAAGAGAGAAGACAGAAAGAAACCCTGAGCAATAAAATCCAACCATTTGCAGATTATTTGGTCACACCGCATATAAATGCTCCTCAAAAGTAATCAAAATTTTAAAATTTGTACATTTATCCCACAATTCATAACAATATTTATTTTTAAAGAGAACAACCCACATATAAAGGGTCCATAAATTTTGAATTGGACAAACGAAAATAAGGAGAGATTAAACATTTAAGCACAAAATGTCACCGAAAAGGGCACACTCCCCCACACTTAAATTGAACAATGTCCTCATTGTTCACCAGAAAAACAAGGGAAAACCTCAGAAGGCCTTTTCGGTAAGTAGATAAAATAGAGATAACACAAAGATCACAAAAACAGTTAAGCACATAAACGCTCCTCTGCACTTTTTTATTTAAATAAAAGCAAATTTAAAGAAACTGGTACTCCCCTGATTTTATTTTTGCTTGCGTTAATCAGCGTTCCCCCACACTTGAGCTTCAGCCTCGAGTAGCGTAGCTTGGTTGCGGTGTCCACGTGGGTTTCACCTGCATAAGACACTAGAAGCAACCATACTAAAAACGGGGTTAAAAGTTAGCAAAAATAAAATTCAAAGGGAACCTGAAAATTAAAACAGCATAAAAGCATATAAAGATAAGTTCGTCCGGGTTGCCTCCCGGAAAGCTGCCCTTCTTTAACGTCTTTGGCTAGACGCCTGCTTCGTTATCCTGGATCAAAAATATAAGTAGACAATAGCTCTGCCAGGAAAACGAGGTTGGCAGTAATTAAAAACAAACCACCTGGATCAAAACAAAACGTTACTTCGGCAATATAATAGGAAAATGAATACTCCACAAAACCTGGTGTTTGAGGAGGTACTGCCGGGAACGTGTTCTAACAGAAGACCCGGTGAAATGACTTTTCTTCCTCAAATTGGAGGATGTAAAAATCCTCCTCTTGTTGTTGAGGCTTATGGTAAGAATTTAGATGGAAATCTTCAGAGGGAGGTGGCTCCTTGAAATTTACTATAGCACTCTCTTCTGATGGCTCGGAGGAGGCGGCATCTCCTCCTTCTCAAGATTGAGGATGTATCCACCCTCATCTTCTGGGTAAAGCACGGTGAAGGAGGGGAAGTAGTAGTTGATTTCAGAGGGAGGGGACTCCATGAAGTCCAAGGAGAAACTCTCTTCTGAGGGGTTGTCTCCATAATCAAGCTGACAGTGGATTGGTGATGGATTCTCTAATTCGAATAGTGGAGGAGGTGGAGAGTAGCTTATGTCCTCAACAGGTTGTTCTTCCTCGTGAACCACTTCATTCAGTTGTTGAAACGGTTGTTCCATGCGTTCGATCTGATCTAGCCGTTCTTGCTGGATCCTTTCAAACGTTGAGGTAAAATTTGCCATCATTTCTCTTAAAATGGCGTTGTCTCTCTCTATTGCAACCATAGGACATTGGAACTTTCATGGTCTCCTCCACACTCTTGGCACACAAAGATGGGGATAGGCTTGAGAGATGACTTGTAATCCTCCAAGAGAGCTCTCATTCAGCATTTGGGTCTGAACATTGGGGGCTTTCATGGTACTCTCCGCACCTTTGACAGACACTCCATTGATTGTAGTCCTCTGCCCATAGGGGTAACCATACCAATCTTCTGCCTGATCGTAGTGACCATCCATCAGAATTAAGTACCTTTAAAAAGAAACAAAAATTTATACAAAAAAGGGTAATTACAGAAAATAAAAGAAAACTAAACAGATAATGAATCAGATAGTTGGACCGAAGTCCCCGGCAACGGCGCCAAAAACTTGTTGGGCAAAATAGTAGTTAAACCATCTTGCTAACTATGGGCAGTGAACCCAATCTTTGTAGTACAACAAGGTCGTATCCACAGAGACTTCGCAACTGTCTAATTAATTATCCAGTTTAGTAAATGTACAAAAAGATAAATTAAAGTGCATAAAATATAAATGGGGTTTAGCCGGAGGCAAGCTTGATTTACAGAATTAATACAGAAATAAATAAAAGACAGTAAAGTAAAGTAAAAAGATGGATGTAAAAAGGGTATCCTAGGATAGCGGGGGAATTTCCTAAACTACTTAAACAATTTTATAATCCTGTCTCAAATATTTATTGTCTATTAGAGTTAATAATTGTCAGTTACTAACTCTCCTATTAATAGCCTTAGTATTTTCCTGCTCAATCCGGAGTGTAAATACCAAGATTAATTCCTTTGTGGTACTTTGACTATCTCAAAATCATATATTGATAGCTACCAAATAAATGCAGTATTTTGTCAGAATAAGCATTTAACAATATTTGCTGAAAGGAATTAAACAAGTTTAATAAGTGAAACAGGAGATAAATATTTATTTAAGTACAGACAATTATAATCCTAATTTGCTCTTATTTGTCTGTTAAGAATTTATCTTGTGACCTTTCTAAATCATAGATAAGGACAACTCTTAATTAATTCATTAAACTTCTTACAATCAGAAAAAGTCTAAAATCATTAATTAGCTTTAAGCGAGAATTCTTTTAATAACAGCGATGGATTTTATCTGCTAATCAAGGAGTATAAAATCTAACGTTTGTCTCTCTTTGTGGTCTATTCTCAGATTTACAAAATCATTGAAATAAGAGAACCGTAAATGCATAAAAATGATCAGTTGTTAAGCATTTAATAATTTAGAGAGACAAAACAAATATTTATAAGCAAACTTGGTATTAATAATAAGTCTGAATCATTTAGGGTCAAACCACATCCTAGGATACGAATAAAATCACTCAGACATTAACAATAATAAAAAGGAAACAGAAATAGCCATTAATTTGGAGACTGCCGGCGGAGACTGGACTGCGATTCGCTTCTGCTCCAGCTCCCTTTTCTTCTGTTCTTCTTATTGTGCTTACGCTTCGTGGGGAATTGTAGAATAAAACTAAAATGGAGAAGTGGGAAGATACGAGAATGAAGTGGATCGATGGTGTGGTCTAATACTAATGATAATAATTAACAAATAACAACTAACAACTAACAATTTGGATTCGGAGAAAGGGAGTTGATTTTATTTGCAGAAGGGGCGTCGGTTTAAATAGAGGCAGAGGAGAAGAAGCTCCGTACGTTTTTGTTTAACTGTTGCTCTTTGATTGCGCAGGGGACAGAGCTCACGCGTGATGAGGAGTAGATGGATAAGAGGCTCATTAATGCAGGCAGACAGTGGACGAGTTGCAGAAGACGGCGAAGACAGAAGACGACGGGCGAAGAAAACTAGTCGCGGCGCTTGATTTAATTCATGACCGCCTGTTTTAGAGGCGGTCTCCTCTTCCTGTTCCGCCCGTTTATAGGCGGTAGTATATGCCTTGTCCGCCTGTTTTAGAGGCGGTAGCCTCACTCTTGTCCGCCTGTTTTAGAGGCGGTAGCCTCTACCTGTTCCGCCGCCTCAGCCTTGTCCGCCTCCAAGGGAGGCGGTTGCATTAGAGTAGACCGCCCAATAACGGGGCGGTTGCCTCTGTTTGTGTCTGCGATATTATATATATTATACATATATATAACAATCTTCAACTGGCTCTACATTCTTCGTTATAAGTCCGTTTTCTGAGCCGTTTGCGTCTATGTGTTCGTCTCTTTGTCTACTTCACTTCCGGCTTGGTTTTCCTCATGTTTGAACAATAAATTTGTGAGATAAATAATAAAACATAAACTAGAGGAAAATTAACCGAAGTGGAGAAATGAGCAAGAAAAGTGCTAATATAATATGTGAAATACACCTATAAATCATGCTCATTTGGACACTTATCAACTGCACTGTCGCAGTTTGTGAAGAACGCACGGTAGGTCTTTGTGGGATCGGCACCGGTAAACCGACGTCAGCATGCTCTGCAACAACAATTCGTCTAGAAGCACTCGTGCATGGTAATGTTGGAGTGGTTCACCGTGCACAATATCACTTGGACGAGAGGGGAAAAGTTTTCCCCATGCAACCATGACCTCTTCTACTCCAATTTGTAAAAACAGATGGCACTCAGTGGGTGCCTGAGTGTTATGTGGAACTTGTTTAGATAAAAATTGAGAATTCTTCTATGATGATATTAGTGATCAAGTTAAAAATCATAATCGTCATGTACTCAATTGAAATGTTAGTCTAACCTGTAGAGATGCATAGGGAAACGGATCAGCCGAGTGGACACTACTTCTCACTACCGGTGCACTCTGCTGCTGAATGGGTGACTGATCAACTGGTGGTCGAGAAACCTCTTGGCTTTCATGCTGCTGTGGTTGAATCCTTGATATAGCCTGAGCGATCCTCTCGTCGACGTTCTGAGTAATCCTCTGCTCCATCTCAGCCAACACTCTCAGGTGCTCCTCGTAGCTAATCGACTGTCCCTGGCTGATTCTGGACCCGGGTGCGCCAAATGCCTGGCGGATACCAACGTGCCCACCAAACCCAATGGCACGACCTGGATGATCCTTCTTACCAAGAGCGCGTGTAAGAGGATCATCATTCCTCTGTGAGGTCCAGGTGCCCTAGGTGAGCTGAGAGCTTAATTCACCCTAATATAACACACAATACAGTTATTAGTTTAACATAAGTTCATATACAAAGGAAATGAACATTTGACTGAAAATGAAATGATATCACTTACCATTTGAGCAATAACTGCTCTCGTGGCTTCATCATATTGAGGATTTTCGGGAGTAGAGTTCTTCGGAATGTGGCTTAACTCCCACACTTTCATTCTTCTGCACACTGGCATCCATGAGCCATCCGTGGGCAGATATCCCTTTGCTCCCATTCTGGTACCCTTTTGAGCAATACTTTTCCACCTAAGTGGTGAGGGTACAGATTTCTTCTTAGCATTTGCTTGTTGTTTCGCACGGAGAGCCTGCATAAATTAATGGGATCATGTTAGTGAAATTGAACACAAAAAAAACATAAGAAATTAAGATTAATTTATGTATGTATGACAATAAAGTGCACCTGGAACTCCGGTGTGTGACGCCTCTCAACAAATGTACCCATTGCTCTTCTGTTATGCCTTCGTAAACCTCCCATGGTGGTCTCTCACCGTCTCCACCATGATCTGGATCATCTGGATCTTCTGGAGTAGGCATCTTGTAGATGAACTTGTCAGCCAACTTATTCTTGTGGTCCCGGAACTGTTTCGACATCGCTGATAGCACATCCTTTTTAAGTGCGGGATCCACGGAGAAACGAGACTACTACATGATCATTCAGTTAGTAAAGTAAACATAAATGTTCTATTATTTCACAAAAGATCATAGTAATAATGTAGAGATTTACCTGAAGACGCTGAAACATAGTATCCTTCAATGATTGAGGCACTTGCTTCCAGGTGTGGTTTATGTCGCAATATGACTTCACCAAATGGCTACCGTAAGCGGTGAAGTCATTCTTCCAATTTCCATGGGGCTGGTTGAATTGATTGAAGTCGACCGTTTTTGTAGGAGGGCCCTTGTTAGCCTTCAGCCCACGTGTTGCACCTCTCTTCTTCTGCTTCTTCGCCTCTGGTGGCACAACCGACTCCTCTTCGGTCTGCTGTGAAGGGCCAGCCTCAGTCTCGTGTACTGCTACTGGTCCTCTTCTTCTTTCCTCCTCTCGTGACCCGCTTACTTGGTCTATTCGGCTGTGGCTCAGGTTCTCCAGTCGAGATAAGCCGTCCAATGGGGTCATCCATAGGGTGATCATCCACTGCAAAAAAAATCATAAAGCATTTTCATCAGCTAAACTCATAATAATACTATGATGCATAATACAATAACAGTTAAGATGATATTACAGTCTACATTCTACTAACAACATTACCTGACACGTACAAAAACATAAATCATTTCATATTTTCTACCCAAACACCCTCATCATGGTCTGATCGTGCGTAGAGCAAATCGTTTTCGGTATCATCAATCGAATCCGGTAATCCAGTAGGAAACAAGGATGTTTCCTCTACAGTCCCATTTTCATCGTTATCCTCATTTTCATTTTCCATTACAACCGGCCTTCTTCCTGGAAGAACAACAGACCATCTGCAGTCTTTCGGATCCTCAACTACCACACTTGCTCGCAATCCTTTCCCAGAACAAATTGATCATCATTATAACCGTGTAACCGTGAAAGATCAACCATGGTAAGCCCTCCATCATTTTGGTACCCGCGTCGGTTGTCCACCCACTTGCACCGGAACAACAGAAAGGAATCAATGTCATAGTCTAGTTCCCAGATGTCCTCGATGACACCATAATACCAATTACTAACTGGTTGAGATCGGTTACCGCTGTGGTACTCAGTGGCAGCAGCTTCAATTTTTACCCCACTATTCTGGTTTATCGATTTGGCATCTTGGCGTGCAGTGTAGTATGTATACCCACTAATATCATACCCCTCAAAAGATGTAATATTAGTTTCAGGTCCGATTGCCAAACATCTGATCTCTTCGCTTACAGCTTCTGGATCTGATGATGCTAATGTCAACACATGATCTTTGAACCATTGGATAAAAACTCGGTTTTGTTCTTTTGTCAGCCAAACGTGGTTTTTTCAAAGGATTTTGATGCCTTAACTCAACCATATGGGTTTCCAAATAAGGTTCAACAACCTCAAGATGTTGTAAGACAAACAAATGTGCTTGATGAACAATAAGTAGACGCGAAACTTGCACGATCTTTCTACCAATAACACCTTTACCCTTAAACCTGCCATAGTGTCGTGGTTTGGGGTACCAATAGACTCTGCCTCACTCAAATAATCGGTCACAAACTCCGTGACTTCCTCAGTCACTGTGTTGCTTCAACAATGCTCCCCTCTGGTCGATACCTATTCTTCATTCTACTTTTCAGAATACCCATGTACCGTCAAAAGGGTACATGTACCGTAAGTATACCGGACCGCAGAACTGTATCTCTCGAACGATGTGCACAATTAGATGTACCATTATATCAAAGAAAGATGGTGGGAAATACATCTCAAGTTGACATAAAGTGATAACAATTTCACGTTGTAGATCATCTAGAGAGGTTACGTCAATTGCCTTGGAGCACACAGCGTTGAAAAAGAAACATAACCGAGTTAAAGCATTTCTGACATCAGATGGCAATATCCCTCGAATTGCGACCGGAAGAAGATGTAACATCAGTACATGATAATCGTGAGATTTCATGCCTAAAAGTTTTAAATCCTTCATCGATACAATGTTCTTCCAGTTTGAAGAGTATCCAGACGGTACTTTTACCGAGTACAGACATTTGCAGAAACTAATCTTTTCAGCCTTTGAGCGCGTGTAGCATGCAGGAGGTAGGTAGATTCGTTTCCCATTCTCTTGTGGGTGTAACTCCTTTCGTATACCCATGGTTTGCATGTCCTTTCTGATTTTCAATCCGTCTTTTGTTTTGCCGGGTATATTGAGTAAAGTCCCACTCACTGCCTCACCAACGTTCTTCACAATGTGCATGATGTCTAAGCAGTGCCTCACAGAAAGATGACGCCAATAAGGTAGTTCCCAAAAGATAGAACACTTTTTCCAAATGTTTTTCGCCGGTTTTGATGTGTTTCCAAATACATTTACAATGTCCTTAACCTTTTCGTACACTTCCTCAGAGGTCAGAGGTAGACGGGCCACACGAGTTTCGGCTTGACCATTGAACAACTTTCTCTTCGTTACTCGATAAGGGTGATCTTCGGGGGAGAAGACGTCGATGACACATATAAACATTCTTCCCACAATGTTTTAAACGGTCCGAACAAGTGTCTTCCTCGCATATGGGACATGCAAATGTTCCTTTAACCGTGTAACCGGACAAGTTCCCATACGCAGGGAAGTCATTGACGGTACAGAACAACAAAGCCTTGAGCGTGAAATACTCTCTTGCATAAGCATCATATACCACGGTCCCCTCATTCCACAATAGCTTCAGATCGTCGATCAGAGGGGCAAGGTACACATCAATGCTATTACCTGGCTGCTTGGGACCAGATATCAGGAGCGATAACATGATGTACTTTCGTTTCATACACAACCATGAGGGCAAATTGTAGATCACTAGCAGAACAGGCCATGTACTGTGTTGACTACTCAATGTGCCGTACGGGTTCATTCCATCAGTACATAACCCAAGCCTCAGATTCCTATCTTCATGTCCGAAATGTTCTTTGAACCGTCTATTGATGTTTCTCCACTGAGGCCCATCTGCTGGATGTCTTAGTTTCTCATCACTCTTTCTACCCTCCGCATGCCATCGTAAGTTCTTTGCATCTTTCGGATTCGCAAACAACCGTTTGAATCTGGGTATAATCGGCAAATACCAAACAAGTTTTGCTGGAGGGCTTTTTTTCTGAACGGAGGAGTACTCACCATCTTTATGCTTATACCGGGACAACGAACATTTTGGGCAATTGTCCAGATGTTCGTATTCACCCCTGTACAACACACAGTTGTTTGGACACGCGTGAATTTTTTTGTACTCTACTCCCATTGGACACACCCATTTCTTTGCCTCATACGTGGTCGTAGGGAGACCGTTCTCATCCGGTAGCATATCATGAATCAGCTCGAGGAATGCCGTGAAACCTTTGTCACTCAATCCATATCTTCCCTTCAGGTTGAACAAATTCAATATAGCTGTCAATTTCGTGTACTTAGTGCAAGTAGGATACAACGCCGTTTTGGATGCGTCCAACAACCTTTGATACTCATCCGGCCGGTCGACAAAGTTATCCTCAACGTTACCAAGCATCTCGTCAATTTGTTCATCATGATAAGTCGACTCACTGTCAACATTGACTCCGGAAGCGCTTGGGAGTTCTGACTCGTTAGTAGTATCGAATGTCTGCTCGGTTCTTGAGTTACACCGATCGTGACTGTAGGAAGATGAAGCATTATCTTCAACACGTTCTCCATGAAAAATCCATTTTGTATAATGTGGCATGAAACCACGGGTCTTCACATGGAGTTGTACGAGGTTGATGCTTGAATAATGTCTACCACACCACAATCAACACAAGGACATGGAATTTTCTCCGCCTTTGTCCTGTCCTTGTGTTGCACTGCAGCTTTGCAAAACTCTTTCAGCATTTTGTCAAAATGTTCGCCTCTATCACCATACATCCAGTCACGCTCCATACTACATGTGCAACAGATCACAGGTGTGAGTTAGATCCTTTGTAGAATATGGCCTATATTAAGTTGCACATGTTTATTTCCTAATGGAGCATGACTGGGATGATTGACAATTAGTCTAGCCTAACTCTAAGGTGCAAACACAAAATAAACTACCATTTTAAATTTAAGAAATTGTTTCACTTCTAAAACAGAAACCGGTGTTTAAAACAATATACGAATACTTTTTCTACAAAAAATTTGGCATGACCTTTGCATAATTGTACACATCCCGTGCTTATTATTCAGCACTCACCAAAGTCATCACAACCACAAACATTCCAACAATGGCAGCAACCAACAATTAAATAAATCAATTCTTTACTAGCTAACTGAAAACCAATTGCAAATTCAGATCATCAAATCAACGCTTTCAATTCTCCACTGTATAAGTTCAAACCGGTTTACAGATTAACAAAGAATCGCGAGTTAGAATACGTACTTGTTTTTTAAGGATTTATGGACAGGGGAGACTGGTGCCTGAGAGGTAGGCTTCTGTGCGAGAGATGCAGCAATACCACTTCTGATATGTCTCTGCAAGGGAGCAACAAAAAATAAATTAAAAAAGAAATGCATCAACAAATAGGGAATGAAGCTAAATTATGTACTAGCACTTATATTTAAATACATAATTGCATTTATTAAACAAAAAATAAGGTTTAGTTACTTACTTGTGCACAGAGGAGGAAAGAGGAAAAGTAATGGAAGAAGGCGGGAAACAAGAGAGGTGAATCACGGACCTGATAAAAAAAATTAGATATTGTTAGACATATACACATACATCAAACAATATTATTACGAAGAGATTTAAAAAAAAACGGCATGACTTTTGCATAATTTTACATATCCCATGCTTATTATTAAGCATTCACCAACCATTCATCAACACAATTTCCATCACAAATCAAACTAATACCAACTGTATCCATCAAACCAAATTTTAATAATTTGTGGAAATAAAATACAAAGTAAAATAAAGACACAACTATGCCTATTATTAAGCATTCACCAATTATTCAAACAACAAATTTCAATCATAAACCAAACTAATATATACCAAATTCATTCATCAAACGAAATTCCAATAATTTGTGGAAATCAAATACAAAGTACAAAAAGAGAAAAATGATACGTTAGATTATATTACCGGTTCGAAAATGAATTGCTCTCCGCTCCGCTTTCAATCTACCATCAAATGGTAAAGAAGCTCCTTAAGTATTTATCTGTAGAGACACAAAAGAGAAAAATGATAAGTTAGATTATATTAAGTGAGTGAAGAGAATGAAGAGTAAATTAAAAAAAATACCGGTTCATAAATGAATTGTTTTCAGCCCCTCTTCTCAATCGGGCGTGCGAGACTTGTGTAGCAACACCAATCTCTACAGAGGCAACGCATAAAGATTGAACAACATTCAGATCAATTAGAATAATTTTATATTAAACTTAACGACTATACAATACTCATATATATATATATATATATAAATACATTCTCACACCTCTACTTCAAACCGCTACTAAAACGGCTAATACCTCACCTACTACAATATTTTTCTACTATGACTGCTTGTTCACGCTCTTATTCAATATACACTACGAAACGTTCTACTCTTTTTCTACACTTACATTACATCTTTCATGTGCTGCACATAAAATTATTTACCACTTAACACTTCACAGAAATCAACTTAACGCATACATAGGAAATTTTCACCCCTTACACACACTTGTCTATTACTACGCTAACACTTTTACTACGAATTTAACTTCTTACACTACTTCAGGGTCTTCCACTCTTTTTTACTAGCACTTTTTCTACTTATCATTTCTACACTTTTTTACTACTTTTATCTACTATAATCATCATTCTGCTCACTCATTACTTTATACACTCTTTCTTCTTTACTATTTCTTTCTTCTAAACTCACTACAAAATTTGATTATTTATACTTGCGTTTACAACTTTCATATTCACTTGCTCACACAAGCACTGTACATATACATTCATAACACTTTCTCTAATTCTCCACACACGGAATACTTTTAAATATATAAGAAACAAACTACTCATACTTAATGCTCATCTTAATTAACAACATATCTTTTACTCGCAATCACTATACTTATATTTATTGCACATATTACAACACTCATTCATACGTTTATAAGCTTAATAAATCTAGCCCAAATAAGCTAACCTAACTATACTTAAAAGAAGGGCCAAAAACAGCACAAAAATTCACTCGGACATTTCGTCGAACACCTTGTGTGCATACATAAATTTAATAGTTTAACAACCAAATCTTGCAAAAATTTCACACACACAATAAATATCATCATCCACAATCATAATGTGACAACAATCTATCACTTTAACAACAAATTAACAATTAAATAAGCAAAATCGAAAACAAAGTTAGGGTTGCTCACCTCTGTTCGCCTCTGTTAAATGGCGGAATGAGGCCGGCGACGCCACACGAAGACCACCACCGACGGCGCGACACCGGCGACAGCGAGAGGAGGAGGAGGGGGCCGGGCGGAATACGGCGTGGTGGCGGTGGCGGTGTTGGTCGCAATCGCCGCGAACAGAGAGAGGAGAAGAGGGGTAATTAACTAGCTAATGAAATCGTAATTGTTACGAAACGGGGTTGGGGGGTTAATTAAAAGGACCTATTTCGGCGGTTCCTTGTTAGAAACCGCCGAAATAGGCCCTTTTTAATTATTAAAAAATTAAAGAGACCTATTTCGGCGGTTCCTAACAAAGAACCGCCGAAATAGATGATTAAATTTAAAAAAAAAGAAAAATAGAAACACCTATTTCGGCGGTTTCGTGTAAGGAACCGCCGAAATAGGTCTCTTTAATTTTTTTTATTATTAAAAAGGGCCTATTTCGGCGGTTCATATCTAGGAACCGCCGAAATAGACCCCTTCTTTACATACGGTATACATCTCGGGCCCCTATTACGGCGTTTTTTTTACAACCGCCGAAATAGGGGCGCCGAAATAGACGTTTTTTGTACTAGTGTTGGATAGCCAACTTTAACTTGAACTTAGATAATAACGAGATAGAAGGTTATTAGATGATTTTGGTAGGACTATTGGTTGTCTGACCTTTGCCTTAAATATGCGACTTTTGGACCCTAAGGGCATCCACAATGGTTTTAAGTTTCTTAACACATTCCTAGATGCCATGTCATCTAAAAATTATATTTTATTACTTAAGAAACTCTATTCACTACAATAACAAAGTTTCTTAATCTTCTCTCTCTTAATGAACAACCAATCAACTATCACTATTTAGATGTGAGAGAAAATATGAAAGAGAGAGATACACATAGGTGGATCTAATGTGTCATAAAAAGTGGGGTTCTTATTTAAGAACCTTGGAGACAGAAAATGGGTGGAATCCACACCATTGTAGAACATTTCACATATGTAACCGTGTCAAGAACCCTTATTGTGGATGCCCTAACTATGCTTGAATTAATTTGATTTATGACCAAGCTTTGAACCTTTTATGTGTTTTCATTGTTTGTTGTATTTTTGTTTGTGGGTCTTTGCCTATCTCTTGAACACAGTTGTGACTACTTTAATCTTGTAGTCTTGACCACTTTTTCATCTAGATATGATGTTCTTGCACCTCCTTAGTGTACCTTAAGGTTCATTTCCTATTGAAAAGAACTCAACAAATGCATCTTAGTGTGCTAAGTTCTTTTACTAGTGTATCTGAAGTGGTATTTCTGTTACATGTCCTTCATTTTTCTTCTAGGAACTTCCTTCTACTATTTCACTCTCAAAGAGAGCTTCTTCTCTCATTCAATCCTCTATAATCTCTCTAAGGGATATAACACAATTTTTGCTCACTCCCTCCGATCTACCCTCCCTTGCAGGGATTAATATAATCATTATATCCTCTTTTGGGTGACTTTCTATCATCCCCTTTTGACGACTACAATCACTATCATCCAGTCCTCTCTCAATTGCGGAAGTGAACTTAATCTGACACTTCGTATCCTCCCCTCAATTATGGAAAGAATCTCAATTTCATCATTCTCAATCCTTCCCTAGTTGGAATAAGGAACTAAAAACCCATCTCTTCTTAATTATTCACTTAATCGGGGAAAACAATTGTGCCCTCATTCACTTAATCGACTACACCTCACTATCATACAGTTTGAGATTGTCACCTCATTTGGGTTCCACACTACAATGATGCCACCAAACTGCCCATCAGCTAGGAATTCATGCCATGCAGTTTGGGTACCCGATCCCCATAAGGACCGGTTTCTGTTAAACGGTCAAGAGTGATGAGTTTCTAGTAGGCCTACCAAGCATGCTCCTGTCGCTGCTAAGTCTTTTATATTTTACAATTCTTCATTTCTCCTCTCCTTTGGATCCCTGAACGTTTTCAAAAAAGATTGCTCCTACCATGTGAGGCTTGGTGGGATTCAATTATTTTCCTCCTATGAAGTGAACTGCTCAGGTTTATTGCCGATCACTCTGGGTGGGAAATCATGCACTTTATTCTTTCACCAAAGGATAAACATTTTAGGGTTTCAAGGTGAGGGATGGGGCTAGGGTTGTGAGGGGATTTGATTGGACCAGGATTAACATTACTTCCAAGCGAATTTCAATATGGCTTGATGATGATCGTACATTTGGGATTGAAGCCAAGTTTCTTTTTGAGGGGTTGATTGGGACAATTTGTCATTTGCGGTGTTATTTGTTTGGCTATGATGTGAGTTAGGAGACAATTGGTTATATGCGTGGTGATATGTGTTTGAATATTTTGTGGGAAAAAAGTGGCAGTTTGTAGTGATACTTGTTTAGCTATTCTTTTTGGTTGATTGAAAAAGGGTTGGGGCAGGGTGGGTATCGGTGACCTACATGGGAAAGTGTTTTTGTGCCATTTTTGTCAAGTTTGGCTAATGATGGCCTGACTAACTTCTAGAGAATGAAGATGTGGGAGTTGAAGGGCGAAAGAAAATTTCCGTGTTCCCAATGCCGAATAGTAGCTTTCAAGAGTTACAAGGTATCCTTTGTATTATTTGGACAAGAGGGTGCACCTGTTTCCCGAGCCTCGTAATTTCTCTGTCTCCCATTTCTTGATCTTCTGTCTTGGCCATGTTACTTTTGTATTTTCCCTATACCAACAAAGGTAGAGGGGCACGTGCCTATTCTCAGGGTGTGTCTGCTCCATTACAGGAGCTGTCACGTTAGTTCCTGGCTGGGACACTCATAAACCCTAGTGTGCTCCGACATGTCGACGTTTGGGTTACTAGCACCGTCACCGGCGTTGTCGTAACGATGATTTGTGATTTCCTCACTCTAGTACTCCAATATTCCGATTTTGATTTCATTAGTTCCATTGTAGCAAAATATTTCCTTATTGATGATGTCCCAATGCCAAGTTTCAATTTCCATATGCGCCTCCAAAAACTTGAGAGGAGCTGTGAAGTTCTCTTCAATGGATTTGACCGTTCCAACGTGCTTGCTTTTTTTTGTATCTCTCGATTCACATCAGGTGTGAATAAGTATACCCCAAATGACGATCGAAGTTGTTCTTAAGCTTAGTTGATCAAGTATGCTCCATTCCTTGATGCGCCAGTGGAGAGAAGTAAATTGATGGGTGTTGATGAGTATATCATAATCCTAGTCATGAGTGAAGAATAGGGTTAGCACAATCTTACAATTTGTAAGGGACGTCACCGCTTTAATACACACCCATTTCTCCAATTCCTTCTCCACTTTTGCCGTGTCAAGTTCCTCCTCGTTTCCACTACAACACTTAGCTTCATGTAGTTAAACATCTCTAGAGAATGGTCTAGGAATATTGGTAGTTGCTTGCTACTTTGAGCTAATGATTGGTCTGCCGCACTTGAACACACTTCTTGTTCCTTCTGTTTGTCTGGTTTA
The DNA here is from genome assembly GCA_023374045.1 of Limonium bicolor. Classification (NCBI taxonomy): domain Eukaryota; kingdom Viridiplantae; phylum Streptophyta; class Magnoliopsida; order Caryophyllales; family Plumbaginaceae; genus Limonium; species Limonium bicolor. The sequence continues at coordinate 297,383,056 of CM041777.1, read as the reverse complement.
GGTGGAGGCGGGTAAGGAGGAGGCTGGAATCTTTGGGAATTGTTGTTCTAGAGTTTACCTTGGGTTTCTAATGTTTGGGATGTCTTGGGTTCTTGTTGTTGCATGGGGTCATTGCCTTTATTCCTTCTTGGGGGGTCAATTTAGGTAGTGATCCTGTTACCATCCAGTGGTTTGCCATTGGTTGCTGCTACAACTCTTACCACTTCAAGAGGATGCCATAATTCAACAAACGCATATTGGGTTCGTGACACTGTCCTCAAATTTTTGCTATTGTGATTCTGATGATATTTCAATGGAGATGGAAGCATCTCCTAAGCAAAGTTTGGGTTGTGCTACGGTGGGGTTATCCTCAAATTGGTTGCCCCATGGTGGGATTGGTACCTGCGTTTTCGAGATGCGCCATGCTTGTTGTTTGCTTTGAAAACGAGGAGCTTTGGGTGTGCAATGTTTGGGAAGTACGTACGAGGAGGTGGCAATTTTGTGGAGGTGGGGCTTGATCGACTGGGAAAGGAAATGGTTTACTGGCGGAGAGCATCAGTTTGCATGATGGAGCGGTGGAGTTGGCCCACGGGGGTTGGGGGAAGGGAGGAGAGAGGAGTGAATTCCTGGTATTGATACCCTTTAGCTTGTATTTGATGAGCATATGTTGTATATTTTTGTTCTCAAATCTTTTTTTTTGTTAAGGAAAAAGAATCAAATCTTCTTCAATACTTAATCTCTCATAATTAATGTCTTCGTAGGGATCATTCTAACATTGCCTCACTTTAGGAAGGGGATTCAAAACTCTAAAAACATTCAAATAGTCACAATGGTTTTAACACAATTGTCCTCACCTATTCAAATAAACATTCAAATCCATGTTTTTCAAATCCATGTTTTCAAAAAAAAAAACTCTTCTTAACCTTAGGATCCTTTCTTATCGTCTTTCTTACTTGGTCAAATCATGCTCATTAATCTTCCTTCGTAATGAAGGGTTCTTAAAGATACTGGTTTTAACTTTCTAAGGTTATCACACATCGATATGAGTTTTCCTTTCTCAAATCACTAGGACCCTCCAAGGTCCTAAAATGTCTTATAGAGTTTCTAGAGGCATAATAAGTGTTGCAAATACCTATATTCCAGGGTTGATACTGGTGCTTATGCATTGTTATCTACCTCTTACTTAGTGTGACATATCTTCAAGTATCTAGCTATTCCACATATAAATGTAGTATAAGAAAATGTAAATTCTTTCCTACACCCATCTGTAGTTAGAGATAACTACATATAGTGTACATCTAACACTGTAAACGGGTACATTGCCTAAGGAAAAACTATACAAACTATCTACTAAAAGTATAATTTTCATGTATAATTTTATTGTACATTTTTTTTGATAAGTGGCTGAAAGTTCAGCTTAAGAGTAATACTGAGATTCTAAATAAACCTTTTGAACACAGGACCTTTGATTAAGGATATCACCCCACTACTGACCAATCCACGAGGTTTGGCATATTTTTATTGTACATGGAATGTATAAGTTTGTATTCCACATGTACAGTTGTATATGCCCACATGTATAGTTAATGTAGTAAAAAATAAGTATATGTGAGTGTAGCTAAAACCAGAGACGGATAAAAATTAATCCCTCCAAATTTTAAAAATTAGTTAAATGTTTATAATATTTTTTTAAAAAATAGTATTAATTTTTTTATCCCGAACAAAATTCGAGGATAGGACTACGAAGATTCACTAGAATAGTATCGACAGGGCCCTCTCACGACAAGATCCCTAGCTAATATCTTCCTAGCTGCTTCTTTTTTTCCTTTCATTTTTTGGAGTTAACATATAGTGTCTCCCTAGCTGGTAGGGTAAGACCAGGCCGCAATAGTGAGTATTAAAGCCCCACTTATACAAATGGTTTTGAGTTTAACAATGAAGATCTTATTCAATAAAAAAGGGGAAAATCTTATTACCACAAATGGAAACCTTGATAGTATGAATCTAGGAAACGACCAAAGTGGTCCTGGGAGAGTCGCAGGCGCAGTATTCCAAAAATAGCAAACTGTGGTCCGGCACAGATCGAGCTATATAGCAGTACAGGTATAAAGCAAAGTGGTCCAATCCTTCCTTACTGTCTTCTGTTGTTTCTTGTTGTAAAAGAACAAACAAACTATTGTTTCTCATACAAAAGATACTGAGATATACTGTAATGTATTATTATGTATACATAATATATCCCTAATAAATTAATAATTTTGTTCGATGCATAATATTGAATTAATAACTGCAAGCAACGGCATTATAGAATTCATTAATAAATAGAACAATAAAAAAAAATTCCAGTTGAAGCAGCGTCGTGGTGAAGCACTAGCTTGCCACTTCCCCTCACGACCAAAATGTAAGATATCTTTGACATTAATTGCTTGCCGAATATCCCACACAACCGCAAGTTGCCACTTCTGCTATGAATTGAACATCCTTACTCTTTGTCATGATCAGATCATTATTGACATTATTAATTATAGTGAAGTGATGAGTGTCCGAGTGGCAAAGATCCAACTTGCTGCCGCGGCTGCTGGAGCGACAGATGACATTTCTCTCTGCTTCTTAAGTGAGAAACGAAAGGAAAATTTGAAACGTCAGCTGGGTGCAGAACTATTAATTTGAGCGAGGATGATGGGAAGCTTTGAGATATTATATAGTGCGATGCCCTAATGAATGTCAAGTTGAATTTTTCTTTAAAAGAGAAAATTTAATAATATATTAAAATGTAAAAGGTAACTGTATACATCATATATATATCACATATCGAAAGATTTATGAAATTATTTTAAGGGATAATACAAAAGCTTCTCTAACACCATATAAAAGTGGTGTAGAACCAATAAAAACATATAAAAGGGGATATATAAAATAGGAGGAAGATATAAAATAAAAGTTTCCCTCACTGAAAGAGTTTTATAAGTAACACACCATGTATCACCTTCTCTATTGGAGACTCTCTTTATCGTCAAAATGATAGCTTTCATGACAACCTTAATAGATAATGTGGACGGGATCTCTAGCAAGGCTAGACATACATGATTCGCTTGCATCTTTGATCCAGATGTAATAGACCACGTCGGTGATGGCAACTCTTCGCACCTAGTCGATAGGACAGTTCCTCTTGTAATAGCAGAGATCCAAGAAGAATAGCTGCGGAGGCTTGTCCTGTTCATAGGAAGCCCTACTCAATCGCATATATTCCATCGAATCTTACGGAAGAGCCTGTATTAAAAAAAGGTGGTGGCTAGTTTCTAGAGCATGCTCACAGAGTCAGCATTTGTTAGCTAGACAGATGCTCCAAGATTAGAGTTTATCATAAGATAAAAATTTGGTTTTAGAGGTCAATCATGTTCTTCAACATATGTTGTACCACATAATGGAGTGGTGGTGGTTGGGAGACATCATTATAAAACATTGTTGACACGGGGACAGGGAGGGTAGGATAGGAGGAGGGCTGAAACTTCACTCAGACAAAGATCAACATAATCCAAAGACATAAAAACTAGTCTACAACCAAGGCGGCAAGACAAACAGGACACATTCTCAAGTCTTCTGGATACAAGGGTTGCGTCCTCACCCAAGGACCCATAAAAATGAACCTCACACTCCACGTTGATTCTTTATTGCACCCAGAACCATATCTTGTTCTTCTCCTGCACATCTAGCGGGGTATTTTCAGTCCACTCAAAGAGCAATTTACACCCTCTTGAAGCCACTTGGTCCAGATCCCACTTAAATATATCCTGAGCACCAAATCTAATTGCTTTGAGAAAGGGTGAACATGAATTTTGGCTTGCATGTGCAAGCAGCGGGTGAAGAAACCCCCAATTGCATCATCATCATCATCTTGCAATAATGTCAATTGATGAGCGGAACCGATACTCATAATAGAAGCCACTGTTTTAGATAACATCTTCTCTGTTTTGCATGTGTAGATATTGGTAAGGATGAAGATTAAATAACACAAATATCGCTAGGCAAGAGGGACTGGGGGAAAACGTGGCAAGAGGAGAAGAGTTCGCTAGGCAAGAGGGACAAGGAACCAAAGAATTGAAGAAATCAAAAGATACCCAATTATTGTAACGTATAATTTCCTAAAAAAAGACTCAGGAAATCACACGGCGGAAACACTAAACAACATTCGGGCAACAAGCAACACACATGCACACAGAAACATTGAACACATGCATACAAGCAACCAAGCATTCACGTACTAACGACGCCAAGCACATAGCTTGACATGCCTTAAGGTAATCTAACTCAGGACTCTGGCGATGCGGCACACAGCCAGCATGCCGGATGAGCCCCTCATAACACAAAGATGAGAGTGGACTTTATACCATCCTTAACAGATAAGTTCTCGGCTATCCCAATTCCCTAAACATCAAGCGTTAAGGTCAAAGGGGATCTGCGCACCACTTGCAACTCCTTCCCAAGTGCGCAGCCCAAGTACAAGCAGTAATACCGGTGTTTGGGTAACAAGAAGGTTAGCCCGCATAGTCAATGCAAGCACCGGCAACTGGAGGGTGAGGGCGTCGGGTGGACACCAACACACTTATTTCACCCTGGTCCAACTCATCCTTGTACGAGCTACAAAGGCTCTAACGATGTGTCGCCCGCACATCAGGGGTAAGAATAACCAGGGACATACTCAATTGATGTTGTCAGTTCTCTGCATCTGGGTAATAGAAGCTCGCACCCTTAGTTTCAAAGGTCCATCCCCAATGGGGCCCCCTCAGCTACTTGCATACTTGTAAGTTAGCATAAGGGCGTATAATGAGAGAGAGAGATGAGGAGAGACCAGAGAGAGAGGCCAAGTCAACCAATTTAGTGTTTGGTGGAAAATTGGGATTTCATTCGTGTGGAAGATGAGGGGTATGATTGATTTATACATGTGGTGGATCTTGTAGTGAAGGGAAAGCTGAATATTATGGTACAAGAATTGGAAGAATTGATGAAGAGATAAAGAATTCAGAGTTGAATGAAGTAGGAGATAGCGATGAGTGTTCACAGTGGTTTGGGAGAGAACATTTCGCTGGGAGAGAACATTGTAAACAAATTGATAATTTGTTATATAGTAATTAAGAGTTAACTAACCATTAAAAGATATTTTTGTCAAGTACTTGTAACTTAGACACATGCAACAGCTGAAAAAGTTAAACATACATCGTATTGATCAGAAATGAAATTGGTTTCCTTTTCTTATTAGGCAACTTGGAAAATAGATTAATTCACCAACTTTGTTTTTAGAAATGAGGCTTTCGTCAATTTATTAATGGAAAACACTGGACCTGACAAAAGTCATTCGGGTGAGCAAGAACGGGCCTTATTAAAACCTCCTTAGGCAAAAAAAAGTGGGAAGAAACCCAAGGAGGAAAAAGAGTACCTAGCCCAACCCTCATGTTATGAAACGATGTTACAAATCCAACACCGAGGCTCTAGACGTCGCACTAAACACCAAAGTGCAATATCCTAAACACATAAAGACTAAATCAGACAAACACATCACTCCTAAACATTTTGCAGATTAAAAAAAACTATTATACCAAAGTATCCAAACCCCCATAATTTGAATAATGCCCTTCCACTCCATTTATACTGCATCTCATGTGCCGGCTGGTGAGGCAAAAAGTGACACTCCATACCTCCTACATCTTCTTTCGCAATCCTCTACCGTGTCAAAAATTGGCTAGCTTAACCCCAAGAAACACGGGACATTCATGAATGCAGGCCCATTGTTTATGATCCACCACCCTAGCACGGATTGCTACTAATTTTGCATATCTTCCCTCATCTCCTTAGATTAATCCTGGAACCTGACACCATCTACCTTTACTGAGCTACACAACTGAGATTGGATTTGGTCGATGATGTTTACCATGGTGAGACTTGAATGTGGAACTTGGCACCCCAACTTCAATAGTAAATCAATGCACTTTTCTGCTTCCGATTCAACGTTTATGATTAATAAGCCAACTAAGTTTTGTAAAGTAAAGAAACTATAAAACTCGTAAAATTATGCCAACTTAATTAATGAAAGATTTGAAAAACGATCGACCTACATGTCGAAAGTTTTCTAATATTAACCTTGATCATATATATAGCATTGGGAGACATGTTTTCATTGGTTGTATCTTCATGAGATAGTAACATGCTAGGGTGTATTGGACTTATATTATGGTTCAGTAGTATAAGCCCAATATCTAATTATAGGCCCAATGTAAACAAGGCAAATCTACACTTTGTTTTATTTGATATTCTGTTTAGATATTCTAAGATACTCTAGATATTCAGTTTTATCTTACAAACAGATTGTATTAGTATAAATACAATCAAAACAGAAACAGAGAAGTACAATGAAAAGTTTACATCTTGAATACAAAAATTCTTTCTCGTATACAAATCTCTACTATTATCGTTACACAATATTCCATATGATATCAGAGCAATTGTTTTCCTGGGTTGAGGTTCGCTTGCGAGAATGGCGAATGTTGAGAAGGATGCTGCGGGCAAGAAGGTTGTGGAAACCGCCTTCAACCTCAACTGGAAGTAGCATAATCGACATCAATGATCCTATCTATGTGCATTCTGCAGAAAATCCAGGCCTCGGTTTAGTGGCAAAGTTTAACGGAACAGATTTCCTAGGATGGAAATTCGACATGATAGCAGCACTTAAATCCAAGAACAAGTTTGGATTTGTGACTGGCAAAATTAAGGTTCCATATGAAGAAGATACCGTACGTTATTCTGCCTGGGGGAGGTCATGCTCTTTGGTGGCTTCTTGGATCAAGAATTCCCTTGGTACGAATGCTCTTGAGGGGTTCTGATATTGCAACGATCCCAAAGAGATATGGGATTCCCTCTGTGAGCGCTATCAATAGAGCAATCTTGCTCTAATACACACAATGAAGCGTAATTTCGTTGAAATAAGACAAGGAGGAGAGGATCAGTAGAGAATATTACATTAAATTGAAGTGCATCTGGGGTGAACTAAAATAAGCCAAAACCACCGAAGAGATGCAATTGCAATGGGTGCACATGCGGAATAAACCAGGCAATAAAGGAGGATTCAGATGAGGATAAATAATTCATTTTTTGATGGGTTTGAATTGTAATTACCTGTCCATCGTGGGTAGATCCTGATGATGCAAAAACCACTGAAAGTGGAGAATACGTTCTCGTTCATCGTCCAAGAAGAAGAACAACGGGGGAAACCCGTGAGTGATGACGCAATGTCGTTCCATTCTCACAAATATGCAAACATAGAAGGCAGCACCACTAGAAATCCCAACAACAACAACAAGATCGAAGGCGATAAAAGGAAACAAATTTGTAGTTATTGTAACAAAGCAGGCCACATATTCGACAATATTACCAGAGGCAGAAGTGTAACTATTGTAAGAAGAATGGCCACACAGATAAAGAATGCTACCATCTTCACGGGCGAGAGAACGTGCTAGCTCAGAGAAAGAAAACGTATGCACACAGTGTGAGATGGAGGAACCAGTCGAACAGGCAAAGTCAGAAGGGGGTTTTACATCCAAAAAATTCAACAAATTACAGACCTGACTCGCACCGCCACGACAAACACCAAAGCCGAAAATCTGAGCTACTGTAACTTCTCAGGTAACCTTGTTTTCTGTCTCAGGAATTCACATAATTTGTTTGAAGGAAGATGGATTTTAGATTCGGGGTCAACTGATCACATTAAGGGTAAGAGTAAGTACAAATTTCATGAGATTTGAGAAATCGCAAGGTGACAAGAACGTCATCTTGCCAGATAGAGGTTGCAGATCATAAAATCGAAAGGGGAAGTGCGATTTGGGAATAGATTGAGGTTAAAGGAGATGTGTTCGTCCCAAATTTTAAGTTTAACCTAATCTCTATCAGAAATTACGGAAGAGTTGCAATGTGCCCTAATTTGTTGACGGAAATGAACGTTTCTTCAGGACCGGTATACAAAGAGGAATAAGATGCTGGGGCATAGCTACCATGGCCTGTACGTCTTGGACTTGGACGAAACGGGCATGGGCTGCAGAGTTCGTGGGCCGGTGCAGAAAGGCATTTGGACTCTCCTTCGCTTGGTGGTCAGACGACTTCGAGCCCGTCAGATAGTTTAGCTATGGAAAAAATAAAGTTGGGCCTTGTTTCTAGTATTGTTTCTAAAGCTGAAGTTTACACATTAAGCTTGGACGTGTACCGTTATGAAAGCTTGTTACAATTGGGTTACTCAAGGAGTCAGACTTACCAGTTGATTTTGCATGTGATTTTTGTTATAAAAGTCGTGCTCAACGTTTACCTTTTAGCACTTCTTATATTAAAACAAACTGAACTTTCGAGATGATACACATAGACGTGTGGGGTCCTTTCCGGGTTGACACATTAATGGATACCGGCATTTTGTTAGTTTTGTTGATGATTTCAGTAGAACCATATGGGTTCATCTTATACGGCAGAAAGGTGATGCTTGGCAAGTTATTGTTAATTTCATACAAATGATTGAAAGGCAATTTGAAAACAGGTTAAAGTGATTCACACTGACAATGCTAAAGAAGTTGGGAGTTCTAACGAAGGCAAGAATTTTTTCCTTAGCAAAGGCATCGTTCACTAGACCACTGTGCTCATACTCCACAGCAGAATGCGGTTATTGAAAGAAAGCATAAATATTGTTAGAAACTGCCCGAGCTTTGTATTTTCAGTCACGTGTACCACTTATATATTGGGGAGAGTGTATACTTCATGCAGCGTACTTGATCAACAAGCTACCAACCAAGGCTTTAGACGGCAAGACACCATATGAGAAATTGTATGGGCATGAAGTGGACTATGAGAAGATTAAGCCTTTTGGTTGTCTGTGCTATAAAACAATAGTACACCCTAAGAGTAACAAGTTCAGTTCCCGTGGTGAAGCTTGTGTTTATCTTGAGGATGATCCTCACAAGAACGGTTACAAGGTGTTAAGCATGGAAAGCCATACTGTTGAGGTTTGTCGATATGTTAAATTTCATACAAATGTTTGTCCTTATACACCAAATGTTGCAGGCTGTGATGATTACGTAATCCATGCCCAGTCAAATCCAATTGAAACGGCAGGTCATGGTATTGATGAGTCACGGTTCCTGTTTAATGATGAACCCATCATGAGTACTGCACATTCACATTCAAATCAGGCACCAGACAATAACACAGTCGAAAATTCGGTCGAAATACTTGAAGCAACAGAACCACAACCTTGACGGTCTAGAAGAGAGAGTCACAAACCTGGTTATCTGAGTGATTATGTGTGTAACATAGTTTTTCATGAAGTACTGAATGAACGAGTATATCAAGGCTCTTAGGCTTCCAACAATCAGATACAGGGGTGTGAAAGTCTTACTTAGTTGAAACCACATACTTCTTTGGCTTTGTTGTCTAGTACTCTCTCTACCACTCTGATAGAGGAAATGAGAGAACCTACGAGTTATAAAGAGGCAGCTTAGTACCGTCATTGGCAAGAGGCTATGGAAGCTGAACTGTGAGCTCTTAAGTAAAATGATACTTGGGATGTTGTTACCTTACCACGCGGTCAAAAGGTAATAGGATGCAAGTGGGTTTACACGATTAAGCTCAAGTCAGATGGCCTTTGGAACGGTACAAAGCACGGTTAGTGGCGAAAGTTTTACACAATGTCATGGACTTGATTACAATGAGACTTTTTCACCGGTTGTTAAACTGACAACCATAAGAGAGCTCTTATAGTAGTAGCACTCCACAAGGGTTGGGTCATTAACCAGCTTGATGTCAATAATGCCTTTTTGCACGGAGACCTGGATGAAGAAGTTTACATGTGTGTTTGACGGATTGCATGTGAACGGTCACAATAAAGCTTGCTTGCTCAAAAAGTCATTGTATAGACTCAAGCAAGCTTCCGGCCAATGGTTTTCCAAATTAGGAAGTTTTCTTCGGACTCTTGGATTTCCTTAGTCGAAGAATGATTATTCCTTATTTCCAAGGAGACTGACAGTGGAAAGATATTCTTGCTGTCTATGGATGATATTTTGGTTGTTGGACCATGTCAAGATGAGATGATAGATATAAAAAAGGCACTTGATTTGAATTTTAAAATCAAGGATTTGGGATCTCTACATTATTTCTTAGGGATTGAATTTATTCCTACACCATGTGGATATGTTCTCTCTCAACGAAAGTTTTTTTGGATCTCATACAAGAATATGATTGTCACCAACGACGAGCTGTGCAAGGCCCTATGATCGAGGAAAACAACTATTGTCAGATGAAGGTACTTTTTTGTGTGATCTACAGTTTATCGAAGATTGGTGGGGAAGTTGAATTATTTATCCAATACTCGACCAGATCTCAGTTTTACTGTCCAAAACCTCAGTCAGTTCATGCAACATCCACTGATGTCCATATGTAAGCTGCTCTCCATGCACTTTGTTATGTGAAGGGAACCATCAACTATGAGATTGTTCTTACTAAAGGCACAAGTTCGACACTCGACCTCATGGCCTACTGTGATTCAGATTGGGTGCTTGTCAAAACACACGAAAGTCCGTTTCTGGATATTACATCTTCTTAGGAGATAGTGAGATATCATGGAAGACTAAGAAACAAGGCACAGTTCTCTTTTCTAGTGCAGAGGCGGAATATCATTCTTTGCGCCGTGTCACTACAGAATTAACTTGGTTGATGCGTCTCTTGACTGAGCTTGATGTTTCCAACATCAAACCGGTACTGGTCAAATGTGATAATCAATCTGCAATTTATATAGCACGTAATCCGGTATTCCATGAGCGAACAAAACACATGAAATAGAGTGTCACTTTCTTCGAGAAATGATTCAGCAAGGCTTTGTCGACTGGTGTACACACGCACACTACAACACAGTTAGCTGATATGATGACCAAGGTTCTACCCAGATCACGATATCGAGATCAAATTCTACGAATGGGTATGCATGAAGACAAACAAGTCAAGCCTAGGTAACTTTGTTTATACGGCTTGCGGGGGTATTGGACTTATATTATGGTTCAATAGTATAAGCCCAATATCTAATTATAGGCCCAATGTAAATAAGGCAAATCCACACTTTGTTTTATTTGATATTCTGTTTAGATATTCTAAGATACTCTAGATATTCAGTTTTATCTTTACAAACAGATTATATTAGTGTAAATACAATCAAAACAGAAACAGAGAAATACAATGTAAAGTTTACATCTTAATACAATAATTCTTTCTCGTTATACAAATCTCTACTATAATCGTTACACAATATTCCATTAGGGTGTTATCGTAAAGGCGAATTCTAATACAGGTGTTTCAGTATACCATTAGTAGAATGTTATCGAAAAGTAGCCAATTCTAATAAAGGTATTCAATATACCATATATGAGGGGAAAATCATTTTAAGTCGCGTGATGATTTTATTAATAGCCTTATAGATGGTGTTACCGTTGGTGTTTCCTAGACTATTCTTGAAATGATTGACCAACCAATAATAATGACATTTCGAGCTGATGACCTAATTTAAATAAAATAATTCATTCTGTCAGCTGACTCAAAGTATAGTTATGCGATAGTTCTTGTTTGATCAGATATGACATATGTCCCATGGGTTTCAGCATGTTTTTTTACACACACAAGACACTAACTAAATTAGAACGGTATAATAACGAGATTTGCCGCTTGTATTAAATATCACTGAAATTTTCACTTTGATACACTATTAAATAGATATTAGTGCCGACTTGAACTTTGATTATTCAACTATATAAATTCATCTTCCAATGGGCTACGTGTATTAGACTCGAGTGTTACACATACTGCTAGTGTGTATAGCTAGACTACGGATCGATGACTCATTCGTTGACTGATTATTATAGTAAATTGGTTCTGAGGTTAAAATAACCAGTAATATATGCACGGCTGCATGCATGCTCAACACAGGGGATCAGATTGTGTGTTTCGTATATTTCTCCTGTCGTGCGAAGCAATGAAATCTCGTTTTGCAGTGAAGTTAGTTAGTTAACAAGTCGACGGTCAGCCAGCAAGTGGCAAATTTCATTTCACTGGCAAGTCTGTGGGAGGGAGGCTCGCAGAATGGTAGCCAGTCGGTCGGCGGCACTTCTTGCTCATCTTGCTGCTCTTTGATAATCAGCACCGGCCAGCATCAGAACTGGCTAGGTTTTTGTGACAACCCCCACATTTTTTATAAGTAGGCGAGTTTATTGACATTTAAGATTTAGTTGTCTATTTATTATCTGATTAATATATGAGTGACTGACGGTTTTCAAAACAACGGTCTTAGCTACATGTGGGATGTAGCTATCTTCGTAATAGAGATAGTTTTGTAATTTAGAAAAATTGGAGAGAAGATTCTTTTTTTTTATTACATAATTTTAAATTATTATAACTTTAATATATAAGTCCCAAATGAAAAAATTATGTCATTGTTTATCGAAATTCAAGCTTTTCAAAAAAAAATTAGTCATGAATATATTTTGACAACTTAAAAAAAAATTTTTACATGTATAATGTACAGATGGTAAAAGAAAACTTGTACAAATGATCATATAAAACTTGTATAAATGTTCATTAAAACATGTACATCCACATGTAAAAACATGTAATGATATAATTATTTTTTTCATTTTAAACTTACATATAAAAGTTATAAGTTATTATTGTTATGATAAAGATAAAGAAAAAATAAAATTTAACACATAAAAAAAGAAAAACAGATATAAACAGAACGCAAGCCTCGTGAATTACCGGTGTCCATACAGCTTCCTCTAACTCTTTTGTTTTAATTTGACTACAATAATTGTAGCTATCAGTAGCTACAAACACTTGTAGCTCAGAATTTACGTTTTCAAAAAAAAAAGATTGAGTTAGTCTAACATGTGAATTAATAGTGGTGTTTATAATAAGTTAATCAACTTTATGGTTAATTAGATATTAGTTAACCATATTGGCAATTAGATGAATTTGTTACCTATAACTGGTTCATTTAGAAGATGTTCTCGTCAGTTTCAGTATAGTTTTGAAGTGGTTGATCGTAAGGTTTTCACACCATTTTATCAGTTTTAACTATAATTTTAATGATTAACTATATTGTTTTATCTAAACTTTATTAATTATAAGATTTAAAAAAAAAAGACTGTAAAAATTCTTACATTTCTTCCTGAGCTAAAGACTCAATAAGAACACTTCGACCTCAAACTGAACTCGCGATGAAAAGAGATGGAGAACAGAGAAAGAGCAACTCCATGATCACAAGGAGAGAGATTTAATTGAAATTTTGTTATAGTACAATCACATATCTATTGAGGTAATTTCTTGGCTATACCCTAATGTAGATATAGATGACTAATACATTGTCTATAAAAATGGTATGGTTAATATATGAAAACTGTATGGATGTATATATAAAGTTATACAGTGAATTTTCATATTACTGAAAATGTATTAGATGTATATTACTGACTCTTAAACTGTATAGTAAGCTTACAAAACTTGTACTTTCCTCTATACAAACTTTATAACAGTAAATGTAGCTAAAGATAGCTACATATGTTTTAGCTAAGAGGGTTGATCTATTGATGATAGGCCAGTCACACGTGTTAAAATCAATCATAAATTTTAAACCTCTCTAAACGAGCAACACCTTGTCGAGAAACAATCCTCTTAATTTTATCTTCTTCCTAGCAACTGGTGAATCTAGAGATCTAATTTCTCTCACTCTATCACAAGAATAATCAGATTGTTGCACTTAATCTCTTACTTATGGTCTCTCATGGTCCTATTCTTTCAAACCATAATGATCCTAAAAAATTTATAGCCACACTTGATTATCTATCTTCTAACTAAATTAAATAAATAAAATTTGAAAGCATCTTGCAGAAAGATATTGTAATCATCTATTTCTATATCTAATATATTGTATATCTTGTATTTATGCCGCTTGATTTTAGGAATGGAGAGAGAGAGACAGGGTAGGTGTTTTGCCCCCCAACTCCCTCGTGTACATACTAAAATCAGTATTAGTTTTTTTGTTATGTAGTTTATTTAGTTATTAGATATTTGTCCGTCCCATAACATTTGTAAAATAGCACTATGATATCACCAAATTCTATTTGTTATCAATTTTATTCTATTAATATGTAATATTTGTTCAAGAATTATATTGTAGAAAATCATTTTTTGTATAGAAGATAAGAAAACTCTTAATATTTTTATTTTAGCAACATAGTCTAAGTAAACCTGATTATTATTTAGTCGTAGTAATCGTTACCCTACTATATATCCATAATACAAGTGTGTTTTAGTTTTTTATTACAGATTTTTGAAAATTCAAAAATATTAGAATTAACAAAATAATTTTTAGAAAGAAATTTTAGAAAAAAAAACTAAAAGTTTATAACTATTGTTATTCTAATATTATTGACATAACTTATAATTTTATATACGTTTGTAAACGAGAAATTAAAAATATACTTTATTTTATTAATTTATATATTTCAGTTTTAAATAATTTTTATGTTCAAACTCTAGATAATATCAATTTTAAAAATATAATGCTTAAATATATTTAAATTTTATATTAATTTATAAATTTAATTATTTAAAAATATTAATTAATATTGTTAAAAAAAATCTCGCCCCCCAAACAAATTTTCTGGCTCCGCCCCTGGGTTAGGCTAATATGGTTGGTTCACGACTCATTATTTGTGTTATTGCCTTGGTCTCAGTTTCTAACTGAGTCTGCTGCTCAAAACCATACATTGACAGTTTCCTTAATTTTGATGCGGCAAACTCTGTGCGTCTTGAACTGACGAATGTTCCCCTTGAGTCGTCGTTTCATTGTTTTATGTATTGAGCTGAGGTAGTTCTTTCTTAGTCGTTGCTTAAAAGCTTATGTCTAGAACTAAGAAAGTTCCCCCTGAATTTGTTGCATGCCTTTTCATAGCCAGACAGGGTCAGACCATGGTTTAAGAAGGGGAGATGAAAGGAGAAATACATGTTCATGACAAATTTCCCCCTTTTGCAAAATGAAAAAGAAACCGAGATTCCAATGTGGGGCTTTTCTCACAATAAATGATGCTTCTCATAACAATCTCTAAGTGAAAGTACTTGGGCTAATCCTCAGGAAGTGTGTCATGATCTTATCACTCAGAAGGAGATGGAAAAATTGAGGGAGTTAAATTACCTTTTTGGGGAGTCAAATTGGGATGATTAGTCTTAGTACTCAGACCTTCTTGAGCCCAATCATGGGCACAAACTTATGATAGTTGATAGAAACCCACCTTTTCATGTGCAATCTATTGATTTTGAGTTAGTTTTGTCTTGATGACTTTTCAAGCAACTGTTTTCTCAACAATTAGGGGCGTCATTGGATCTTGTGTCCTAGTTGATGATAGTATCTACATGAATCCAGTTTTGACTTAGGTTGCACAACTTAAGTCTTTATCTTTGTCATCTTAAACTAAGTGGGTTTCTCAAGTTTATATCTCAAGTTGCATTTGTCCAAGTTGTTCTTCAACAACATTTGATTCAGATTGTCCTTTCCAGTATACCAAGTAGGATTAGTCTGCATCTGAAGCTCAAACTTCCAATTTGCATTTGCTACCATGCGTGAAAGAGTTTCACATTCCCTTTCTACTGATTTGTTGCGATCTAAAATGGAATTCACCTCGTCTTGTACGCAGCATGGAAGTGTGTGAATTCTAGTTTCCAAAGGACTAACAAAGTTAATCTTTGGCTTATGTAGACTCTTGATGACATAATTTTCTTACTCAAATCTTCCACTTTAGCCCCGATTTCTCTGATCTCAGTATCATACTGATTATTCAATACTTTTATCTTAGAAATGGTAGAGGTTAACATTGTGAACATGTGTCTCTTGGTCATAGAATTGATAGTAATTTCAACATGATCAAGGATTACCTTTTCTTCTTTGAGAAGTCGCTTCTAGTTATCCTTCATCATCATGTAGAGATCAATGTCTAGCCTTGTGCTGATACGGTCATCATCATCTGCACATCTGTGCGTACTCCTCGGGTTCTGAGTCTGTATCAGAGATGTCCTGTCCCCATGCAGCTATTGTTGTATTTGAGAGTTTTTGGACCTGCGTATAAGATTTCTTCTTGGAGACGACGGTCCTTGACAGGATGACCTGGCTTGCTGCACCTAAAACCAATAATTGGCCCTTTATTTGATTTATACCGATAATAGTTTGACCCTCATTGACAGTATCACGTGCTTTCAGGGCTAGATCCTTGGCTGGTTCTGACGAATTACCTATTTCTCCCTTCATCTCCCCTTCTTAAACCATGAGTTCAGAACTCAATTCTTCTAGAAACATCTTAGATAGATCATTTATGGTCTTAAGTAGTGTACTGAAATACCCTAAACTAATAAAATATGGATTAAATATTTAATCACATTGATTAAGGCCTAAATATGCCTTAAAAGTCAACTGAGGACAACAGTGGTCAACACAAAACAAGATGTTGCACCCTTTGACTGTTTAGGGTAAATAAATACCCAAATGAACTTCTTAGGACCTAAGATTTTATCCTAAGCTTATTAACACATTACTAAACATGTTCCAATTGTTGGACAACACTCCAACACAAAGAACAGGCATTTACATGCTTCAAGGTCAAATAGGGCAAAAATGTGCTCTAAGAATACCTTAAAGGTCCAACGACCTCTAAATGTTATAAAATTGGATACCATGATCAAATATCATTTAAGGAACACAACAAAACTGTTCTCAAATAAAACAGAGCTCAGAAACACCCTGCGACTCAAAATGTGCACTAAAACTCCTTAAAGCACATTTTTCGTCTATGAGCTCTAAGATAATGACTTTTGTCACTGTAAAGACTACAATAAGTTCTTTATAACATTAATGTGACATGATAGACTATATTATAAAGTCTAAATCAAAGTTTAAAAATAAAATCAAGAATTGACAATTTAGTATGAATAGTACCCAAAAATAACAACTAATTACTTCACTTAAATTAAATCATGGTCAAAGCTCACCTATTGCCTTGACCAAAGGCTTCCGCCCTCCTACAGTGGTAATACCCATTCAATTATCAATCTTCAATCAATTAACCAGCTGTTATGATGAGTCATCTAATTATCAATTCAAAAAGTATATAAAGTAACAATAATGTCTTAAAATGCAAACTCACTCATTTTCTTCATTCACCTTCCATCCCAGCCGACACCAGCAGCTCCCTTCCTCTCTTTGCTTCTCCATTGACGCTAAGAACAAGAAAAATTCAGAGAAGAACACCAATTGATCTTGGTAAGCTAATTAAGCCTTTAAATGTTCATTTTCTTCACAATTTCTTCCTCTTTCCATGGAGCAAAGCATCAACCACTTCCATCAATGGTCTTAGGTTGTTTTGGAGGTTAAATGGAGGGGGTATCTCGGCATTAACAAGGGAAGAAGGTGGAGAAAGCTAATCTTGTTCTTAAGGTATAAAAATGTGCTTTAAGCACATATCTTTTGATTCCCTTCAAATTCAGCTGTGAAACTTTGTTTCTAAGCTTATAATCGTCATCTTAACATATTTATCCAGTTGGTACATCAAGAGCTTCGAAGTATAACCAGATCCAAGCCAAAAACACCATTTTAGGCATTTTAAACAAGGTAAAGATTAGCTATCTTCTAATATGAGTTATACCAGTTTAAAGCTTGGTTTTAGTAGCTCTTTTAACACTCCTTGCCTACTGTAAAAACAGGCCGAGACCAACCTTTTTTACCTTGGTATTTTAAGGTAAATTTTACCTTGGAAATTGACATTAAACACTTCTTATGGTTAGATCTTGCTTGGAGACTAACCATGCCTTAATTGCTATTTGAAAACATGTAAATGATGCTGTGGAAATTTTATCCTAAGCTGGGCGTGGCCAAACAAGGCCTTAACTAGGCAAAAACAAGGTATAAATCACTTAAACCTTCACTTGGTATATTAATATGTAATTGTACATATGTGTATAATTGTGCCGTGAGTGAACAAGGTATTTAAGGTCTTATTTTGACCTTAGGTGATTAAGGAATGGTTTAATAAATTTTATAACTAATTAATTAGCATAATTGTCAAATTTAAGACATTATGTGGAAAATTGGTAATAAAGAAAATATATGTGTAAGGGCCGAGAGTTTAAGGTTTTTATGGACATTTATGTGTAATTTATTTTATAAGCCAATGTTTGTAATAAGGCCATGTACTTTAGGCCATTTTATTTATGCATTTATAAGCTTTTAATTAAGTTTAAATGCTAAATATGCATTACCGCATATTATTGGGGTTATAGTGTAATTAAATTAAATTTGGGGGCTATAAAAGGATATAGCCGAAATTTAGAAGTTTAAATGAGTTTATATAAAAATTATAAGATTATATATAGTTTTGGGTGAAATTGTAAATATTGGAAAGTTAGGGGTAATCTATGTAATTACCGTGGAAGTAGGGTCAAAATGATGCTTGGAAGTCAAACATTGACCAAGCAAAAGACTTTGACCAGATTTGATGATTTATTAATTTAATTATCAAATTATACTAAGTTATGTATTAAAATGTAAAAATTACATAACATATGGGTATATGTGTGATTACCGAAAGTTTTGGGTATAAAATGGTATTTTATACACCTATGGAGTATTAGGAATTTTTAGGAATTTATTTGGTTAAGTTTGGAGTTAATATGAATTATATAAGTATAATATATGATATTTTATAACATTGTTACAAATGGGTAAACATTTGGGTAAAAACCGTGAATTATAAGAGTATAAGGTTAGGGATGATATTTATAACCTTTTGGTATAGTTTGGTAATTTTTGGAGTTATATACAAGATTTTATAAAGATATATGTATAATATATAGTTTTAATGATATTAGAAAACTATGTATTATAAATAGGGGAGATTTGGTAAATATACAAAGTTTGGTGGTGGGAATTTAATTAAAACAGACCTAAGGTCTGTTCGGTAATTATAAACCTTTAAAACAATTGGTTATAATTATATTAAGTTTTGAGGATTATAATATAAGGTATATATTATAAGTGTGACAATGGAATATAATTTGGGATTGATTTGTATAATTTGAAAGTATGGTGGGATTTAATAAAACCGAAAAGGCTATGGTCCATTTGGTATTTTATAACAATTTATAACTATAGGTTATAATTGTTTTAATGACATAAATGTCATAATATATGTTATATAGCTATAATATAACATTATAATGATTATGTGGTGGATTTTG
Organism: Limonium bicolor; assembly: GCA_023374045.1. Taxonomy (NCBI): domain Eukaryota; kingdom Viridiplantae; phylum Streptophyta; class Magnoliopsida; order Caryophyllales; family Plumbaginaceae; genus Limonium; species Limonium bicolor. The sequence goes on along the minus strand of CM041777.1, from coordinate 297,363,730 downwards.
TAATATTCAAGAAAATAAATGCTGTTCGGAATTAATGGGAATTTTAGAACAAAAATTTATAATATGGTTTTTAATGTTATAAAGGTTATAACATTTATAATATAAGAAATATTCATTAAAAGAGAATGAATATATCATAAAGATTTACCATATAATAAATGGTCCATTAATACATGTATATAAAAATATATGTTATGGTGTGGAAAAATACAATATGGTTCAATAACCATGTATTAACATAATTTAAAATGATATAAGGTAAAAGGAAAAAGAGTTACAAACATTAGATATGGAAGTTCTAATGTTAGGAGTGTACATGGAATAATAAGGATTCATATAATTCAAAGTATTTATAAATACGAATTATACCACATTAAACTTGGAAAAAAACAAACCTTAGGAAAATAAATACTAAGGTGAGATGTATAATAAACGATTAAGATTATACATGCAATATAGTGACAAGCTATATAATATACAAATGTGTATTAAATTACATGCGATAGTAAACGTTTAAAGTTAAGTATATTAATATACTCGACGTAACCACACATGAAATATGACGTCTTTCCTAATCCCGAGTTAAACCGAAAACCCGACAGACGTTTATAGTTAACAATGGGGAATAAACCGGGGTGGATTAGTAACGGTACGGGGGGCCGTAGTGTATTGTTAGTACGAGATGCTGATGCATAGTGTGATGCATATTTATAGATCGTAAGAGGCGTCTCGAGGATCACCAGAGAATTTAGCATATTCATACTCCACCGTAATACTTTCAGGGTGAACGGTATGTTATTTATATTTTTTTTTTATAATTAGAGATATTCCATTTATTAAAACCTGGAGAACCAGGCGGACGGGTTTACCGAGCCTCATTAAAACCCCCCTAGACAAAAACCCAGTGGGGAAAAAAGTACTAGGGGGAAAAAGAGTACCCACCACATCCGAATACAGCTGAGGATACAACTAAGCAAAGAAGGAGAAACAACAACGAGTTCGCAACAAACTTGAGTAGACACATGCTCACAACACACCCAAAATCACACCAGAAGAGGCCCCACACCCTATTACAAATACTCTTTCAGAGAAACAACACCTACGAAAGCACTACACGTCAAGGAAAAATCTCTCCACCATGTTTTCGACCAACGCCAAACTCCAAGCTTGACCTGTAGCACGATACGATCCACATTGCATTCCTCTTCTCGAAAGACCACAGCATTACGGTGCATCCAGACATAATACACTCCTTAGCAAAAAGTAGATTTCCATACTCGCTTCGCTCTCCTTGACATGGGAACCAAAAACCAATCACTATAAATATCTCCTACCCTTTCTCTGAAGACAAAAGGTACATCCCACCACAACAAAATAAGCTCCCACGTCTTTCGTATCCTTGTGCAATGAAACAAGACATGCTCCACACTCTCCATAACTCTTCTACACCATGGGCACAAGCTCCCACCAATAGGGACAACATTTCTCTCAAATAGAATTTCTCTTGTCATCAGCCTTCTCAAGAGAGTAAACCACAAGGTCAGCACCACCCTAGGCTCACACAATCCCTTCCAAATAGCTTGTAGATCAACATCCGAAGAGGTACCAGGCACCTCAGCAGTTGCACTATACAAAGAGAGTGTAATATCCTTAACAATAGAGCATTTACCCCCAGTCCCCCCATGAGCACAAATCCGGCAGCTGAGGTGAGCAGGGACCCATCCCAAGCGAGCCCACCAATTGAACAAGAAGCTCCTATTCGTACAAGAAAAGCTCACGCCGCCACTGCAAATCCCATTGCCAACCACCATTCACCCAATGGCCCATCTGGGCTATAGTACAGTCTTGCTGCAAACTCAGACAAAAGAGGCGCGGAACTTATTCCGTAGACACCCTACATGAGACCAGTTGTCATACCAAAATAGTATCGACTCACCACTTTTTACCAAAATTTGCACCTTTTCTTCAAGAATGCCTTTGAGAGCACCATTAGCATCAGTAGCCTTAATGATAGAAGGCCATATACCCCCCGTCTTCAAGGACCGACCATCCAGCTCCCCAGTATGAAGACCACCCCTCATTTTGTAAATCGAGGCTACTACTCTCTTCAAAAGTGGGGATTTATTAGTAGCAAAGTTAAACCTCCACTTGGACAAGAAGGCCAAATTCTTAACCTGCAAGTCAGTGAACCCAAGTCCTCCATCCGCCTTAGGTCTAGTCATCCTCTTCCAGGAGACCGTAGTCAAGAATTTCCTTTTGTTCTTGCCCCAAAAGAACTGCCGTTGGATGGATACCAATCTCTTCCGCACCTTTGCCGGAATCACAAATAAACTAGCATAATAAAGAGGAATAGCCTCAAGTACTGACCTAAGTAGAACTGCCCTCCCAGCCTTGGACAGACTTGAGGCTTTCCACGATGCACGTTTTGCCCTGGTCTTCTGAATAATCGGCTCCCAAGTGTCTGCTCTCCTCATATTTGCCCCCAAGGGGCAACCCAGGTAGGTAGCCGGCAGGGCACCTAATTGGCAATAAAAAATTTTCCCTACCATTTGAGCCTCCTCTTCACTCACATTAAAGCAGTACGCCTTCGATTTATATGGCTTGATTGTCTCTGAGGATTTCCTCAGTTCAGACATTGTGTGAAAATCTGTGATAAGATTGAATGTCTGCTTGTGTGAATTAATATGCTTGAGTTGTGTATTAATGCTGCTTTATTATTACTGTTGTACGATAACAGTACCGTTCGTATATATGAACATATAAAATGAACTAGCGGCAATGATGCTATCTTATATGTGTAATATAAGGAACGTAAGTAAAAACGTTGTAGCATCAGGATAATAAGATATATATTATCTGAGACTTATACGGAGCACTGGCCTCTTTAACGCCGCTCTCGTATCTAACACTGGATCCCGAGTCGACATACTCAGGATTGGACTAACGACCTTAGTCTGCTGTGTTAGGAAAAATAATAAAACAATGCGATGGTATAGATAAGTTTATCTAGAGGATGTGGCTCTTGCTGTGAACTGTGATCCGTTAACGATACTAGGATACCGTGTGGTAACCGTAAGTATCAGGATACATTTCCAACGAACTACAGATTGTTCGTAGGACGGAGACTCTACCGCTGGAGTGGCTACTCCCATGGGTGACCCACCATAAGAGATGGGTAACTTAGAGACACGTCGTTCTAACGAGACGTTGTCATTAGACTTGACTGAACAATTACGAACGACTATATTAACTCGTACATTAGGCGAACATTAATTGGGCTTGCATGCCAAAGACGAGAGTTTATACTCGTTTATAATTCTCATTGTTTCGCCTTGTTGTTCATTGGTTGTGCTTTGTGGTTATGTGTGGTATGTTGGTGGATTTGTTGAGGCGAGTCATTGTGCTCATATTGTGTGTGGTGAATTGGTTTGATTGAGTTGTTGTACTCTTGTCTGTTTGGTGAACTGCTTGAGTCAAGTCGCTGTGCTCGTGAGTGGATTATTATGGATCGTTTGGTCGAGAGTCGTACTCAGTTATGAACTATCAAGTGTTTGTTGAGATAGGGTCTTTGTACTCGTACAAGCGTTGTAATGCTTTCAGTGGTTTGTTACGATGCGATGTGTGAAGTAAGGGCTTGTTTGTTATTTGAGTTTACTGCAATATATATTGTTGCTTTATAGTTTTAACATTAAACTACTTGCATGAAAATGAATTGCATGCTCTCAACCAAATAACTGAGGGTCCGAGGGGGCATGACAGTCATGTAGTAACATACTCAGCAGGGGCTGATTCCATACCACAAACAACCATTTTTGCAGGTATGCAGCTTCCGGTGTCGGCAAAGAGAGGGACGCGCTGGGTAGTTTAATTACAGTTGTCTAAATATGCACTGTTGCATTTGATACAAACTTAGAAACGTGTATAGGATTGGGATGCTTAGAATGCTCACTGTGAATGTATTTTATATTGGTTTGGGAAGGTTAGATCTATCTCTTGTTGTCACTGCGAGAAATTGTTTTGTATTTAAGAGTATATCAGGAAGCACGTTATTACTCGTATGGGCGAGTAAGAACGGTGACACCAGTAGTTCAATTGTTGAGATTACCGCTGTGATTATATTGTTAAGTAAGATGCTTAGGAGCCGATTAGAGTAGGGGTGTTACATAGAATAATTTAGCTGGTCCTTTCCCAGGCTATCAAGACACCTCTCCTTAACTATGTCAGTGGAAAGTGTTACACCAACAACTTTCATATCAACAAGTATTTTGTTGAATCTCTCAATGGTCAGAGTAATGGACTCACCGTCTTGCATCTTAAAATTTCCAAACTATTTCCTGAACTGTTTTCCTTTGGTTTTTTTTATGGAACCTGTTCCTACATAGACTATTTTGAGAAACTCCCAAACTTCCTTTGCAGTCCTAATGCTAAGAACTTTCTGTTGATCCTCATTTGATAGTGTTGAGACTATGATTCTGAGAGCCTACTTGTTCTTCCTGAAGAACTTTGTGTCGTTGTCATTCCAACTTGCTCTCGGCATATCCTTTGAGACTCCATCTTCAACGATCTTGGGACTGAGGTCTTCTTCAGTCACTTAAGTCCATAAATTGAGGTCAGCCGATATCAGGTGATCCTTTATCTGCTCACACCAGCATGAGTAATTGAATTTTTTGAGCTTTAGAGCTTTGACATTGTAGGAACTCATTCTCGATCACGCTTGAAGATTTATCTTCTATTATGGAAGGGGAACCTGCTTTTATACCAATTCCTACCTAGTTCTTTCTGTGTCGAAGAAACAGTAAGAACAATTCAACATGAGTTTGAGACTCGTGATGAAGAGAAATTAAGAAACAGAGAAAGAACACTTGAGAATCAAAGGAGAGAGCTTTAATTGAAATTTTCATTACACGATCACGAACCTATTGGTGATACACCCAGCCACACATTAAGATTAAAGATCTTAACTTTCAAACTTTCTAAACGGGCAACACCACGTCAAGAACAATCAACTCGGCTTTATCTTCTTCCTAGAAACTAGTGAATCTGATGATTAATGTCTCACACTCTATTACAAGAATAATCAGATTGCTACAGTCCATCTCTCACTTATTGCCTCTAGTAATCCCTCTTCTTTCAAACCCTAATGGTCCTCTATATTTATAGCCACTCCTAATTATTTATCTTCAAACTAAATTAAATAGATAAAATCTTAAAGCAACTAACAAAAGATATCGTGATATGTTACTTCTTTATCTAAAAATATAGATTATATCTTGTATTGTGTAGCCTGATTTTTAGGAATCTTGTTAGGCTATTGGCGCCGGTTCGTGATTCAATAGTTGTGTTGTTGTCTCAGCCTCAGTTTCCAACTGAGTTTGCTGATCAAAACCATACACTAACTGACTGTAAATAATTCTTCAGCTAATCGAATCATATAGAATAACTAATGGAACCGTATAATCATAACGGTTTGATTAGCTAGAAATCTAGTTCATTCGGTTCCATTTTAATGGTTTCGGTTTTTCATGAAAACCCTTAATGTATCATAAATGATCTTGTATGTGGCTTCACCTTATGGTGTCTACTATATTGATTTACTATATATAATGGAACGACTATAATCTTAAGATAATACTAAATTTTTGAGGTTTGGATAGCAATCAATCATGCTAGTTGGTTTATTTATTTCAGTTGATATTTTAATGTGTATCATTTTTTTATATCCAGTCGACTTCTAGTATAATAATATTAGGTCATGGTCATGTTCGATATTTTTCCTTACAACTAAATCATTATCAATTCAAGTTGTTGAAATATTGTGGGGAAAAAAATAGGTCGGACATAGGGAATTCTATAAAATACTCATATAAACTTGTAAGGCCTAACAACCCATGAGGTTCCATCCTAAAACCAATTGGCATTAGGTGGACTCACCCATAAGCTATATGAACCACTTGCTAGCTATATTATTCTTTGATGTGGGTTTTTTAATCTTACTCATACTTGATCTCTAACATCCTCTCAAGTGTGAGTCTCTCACCACTGATGCCACCCATATTGCACCCTTACTACTTGGACCCCACTCGGCCCTAGTCTGGTTCCCTTTCTTTGGTCTACTGTGACATAGTACGCTTCTACTCGAATATCCATTTAGATAGTGGTGCATTACCTAAAGCTGAACATGGGCTCTGATACCATGTTGAAATATTACATGGAGAAATAAGTTTGATGAAGATATTTCTATAAAACACTCATATAGACTATAAGGCCCAACAACCCATGACAAATTATCCACGCGCCAACCAATTAAAATAGAGGTATTATTTGGATGTTATTTATAGTTCAATCGATTATGTTGGATGATATAAAAATCATGAACCATCAATATTAGACCTAATGTTCCACTGTTCAGAATCTATGTGATATAAATAAAAGATATAAATGCAATATTCCCATGAATTTTAGAAAATCCGCATTAATCCAATAAATTGATACATCACCCCACCCTGGAAAAATGCAATGAAGAGCAAGCTCGTACACGCCTCCACCCTCTCCCTCCTTTCGTGTTTACGTCGCCCCCACCCCATGCTGCCGTTTGTCACTCTTTCCTTGTCCTTGCAGGTTTGCGCCCATAGCATGTTAAGTCTTCTTGTATGTTAGTCTCCTAGCATACCTCGTGTTTTTGCCTCCTTAGCAAATCCTAGATGACCTCCAGATGGTCATTCATGGTCGGTTGTTTTCCAAGCCATCTTCTTCCTCTATATATTCTCCTTGTTGTGCTAAGTCTCTTTGATCTTGCTCTGTGTGTTGACATCGAAGAATTTTTTTTGAGCTTATACTAATGTGACCGCACTGTGTTTTCCTCCGCCTTATGCTTTTGGAGACTCCGGGTGTTGCTGCAAGGTTGACCCTGTAGCACTATCTTGGAATCCCAACCAACTGATCCATGGAAGATCTGACTTCCCGTTGTGCGGATCTAACCCTTACTGCCGTCGAGCAGGTCACAGTTTCAATGGATGATCTCGTGGACACCTCAGTCGTGGGCTCCCTTAGTTGTCGTCTATTGGGTAAGCTGCCTTCCGCAAATCAGTCGACTTTTGTGCTCTTGAGACAACATTCGATAAGGTATGGTAGCTTAACAAGAAGCTCAAGGTTTGAGCTGCGGGCTCTAACCTCTTCCTCTTCGATTTTGATACTAAGGACTCATTGTAGATTGTCCTCCCTTGTGGTCCTTGGACATTTGATGGCTGCCTCCAAGTTTTTAGAACATCAACCGAGAAAAGCTATGAGGGACCACGACTTCCTCCATCACCCCATTTGGGTTTGTATATATCTTTGGTGTCCCCTTGGCCCTTCACAACAAGGATTTTTCCCAGAGGTTAGGCTCTAGTTTGGTTGCTTTATTGAGCATGGAGATGATGAAGTTGAGGAGAGCGGTGAGTTCCTACGCTTCCGCTTCCGCATTCGTCTTGATCTTGGTAAACCTCTCCTTAGGTGTGTTAAGATTTTTATTGAGGGTATCAAATCTGTCCCGCGGGTAGCCTATGAGAAAATGCCTCTAATATGCTTTAAGTGTGGTTTGTTCACCACGCGTTGAAAGATTGTAGCAATCATTTTGACTGTCCGGCGGGTGTCTACGCCTACGGGCCCGGTTTAAGAGCATTTGGCTCTTCTACTGGACGTAGGCCCGCCTCTGATGAGAAGATCTGGAAAATCCTGCTTGGTCTCAATGAACTTGGAGGCACTCCTAATCGTGGGAGTGCGGTGTCGTCGGTTAATGCCCCATCTATGGACAATCCGAAAGGGTCAAGGGCTAAATCTAATCTAGAACACCATGAAACAGATGATGGATCCCATGACTCCTTGGGTAGGAAGATAAGACACATAGATAGATCACCTAAGGCAACTTCAATGATAGTGAGGGACACCTCGCAAGCTTCATGCTCCTAGTTCAAGAAAGGAAGAGGTGACAACATGGGCCCCAAAGGTGGTGAACCTCAGTTAACAGTTCAGTTGGCTTACATGCAAGGTCCACCAAATCAATCTGAACTTCCTAATCCCACGATTACCCCTACTTCTTAGGGGAGTTGACGAATAAAATGATCTTGTAGACTATAGTTGGTGAGGAGGCATACCCCATCAACCAGGTCTTGTATGTTATCGTTCTGTTTGTTCCTTGTGGTCATGTCGTTTAACCTTTGTCCATCCTTACTTCTCCTTCGTTTTCAGCCTAGTGTCTAATGCTAGGAGAATGTATCCTCGCCCACCCGTATCTACTTTTAGCTACTATATAGTGTGGACTAAGGTCCTTTAGTCTAGAATTTCCTTTGATCGGCTCGTGGGTGCAGAGGATATCCCAGTTAAGGGTGAGTGGTATTGTCACTGCTCCGATATGCCGTTTGATTTGGCTTTGTTTTGGGTCTCTATGTTCGACTCTATGTTCGATTGTAACTTTCGTTTATAATATATGTTGAGGGTTATATATATTTATATAAACAACTCCGTCGCTATAAGTTTAGTGTCAATCTTTCATAAGTGAGCATAGCACAGGCAAGTATTCCCCAAATGTCTCGTAGTTCAATGTTAATTAGATCTTCGGGCTTAATAAAGCCCATCACCATGATTGTAAGCATTGAACAGTCCCGACCTCTATAATTAATCATATAGTCAGATTCAACAAAAATAAAATAGCTAAAAATTATACTAAGACAAACAAGGAGAAGTACAAGTAGTACACAATCAAAAGTTCTACCGCGACGCGACGACAGGTCGACGATGCCTTCTCGAGTGCCCAAAAGCTCTTCTTTATTATATAAAAAGAGTTACCAAAACCAATTGATTTATAGTTACCAAAAATCCCTAATAAACTGGTTCCTTAAACCAACCTTGTCTTTTTTGCTTGCGTACATATCTTACTTACTTAAGTACAACATCTTTTTTAACCATACTTGAGAGTCATTTAATAGTAGATAATTAACTCAAGACATGCATTCTCACCTAATTAATGCAAATTTGGCTGGTCTCAAAAAAAAAAAATTAATGCAAAATTGGCAGCCTTAATTTGATCTCTCGTCTTTTACCCTTTGTTTTTAATTAAAGATTGATCTATTTCACTTTCCTTGATTTAGTACTTGTGAGAGCAAATCATGTTTCAGGTGGGAGACAAATGTGCATGCTTGTACGGTGTAAAGAGCCTATTCATTAGCTCGGTCAGTATAAAGTATTACATATATACATATATTCGATTTGGAGCATAAAAGAATTAGGTGCGTACGTGTTTGAAGGTTCATTCACATGCATACATTATGTTATGTTACGTCTACATTATACGATACTACGATATTTCATTAAACAAATGGTTTTAATTAAGCCTTATGTATCCTCAATGATTTGTCTAATGATGGGCCTTTGTAATTAATATACTATAACTACGTACGAACTTGGTATGAATCCCAGCTAAAGCGTCCTACTAGTTATTGTCTGATGATAATAACTCTTGTTACTTTAATTTTCAATTTTAATGGCTGCCATGTGTCTGCGTCTGCGTACATTTCCCTGTGATTTTATGAAACTAATTAACCAGCTATGAAATTAAGTAGGATGGATTAATGCTGCTACACACACTTTCAATTGCCTTGTTTTTTTTTTTACCAACACTTTCTACCTTGTTTTTTCTTTTAAGATTACCAGAAAGGAACCGAGTCAACAACGGAAACATTCACATCTTAAAAGAAAAAACAAGGTAGAAAGTGTTGGTTAAAAAAAACAAGGCAATTGAAAGTGTGTGTAGCAGCATTTCGGGTTTCATGGATGCTAAAGCGCTAATTAAAGCCGCGATACGTGCGCATAATATATAATGAGAAAAATATGTGAAAAGTAAGTAGGTTTATGATCAAAAGCGGGCATAGCTTAGCTAGAATTTCTTGTTTGTATCTGTTTTATTTGTAGACAGCATTCTAAATTGTCGGAACTACTGCAAAATTACACCTAATTACTTCCAAACCCCTTTTAAGGCAATCATTCATCTATTATTTGCAAATTAACCACTATATGGTATATCGGCCTTTTCCGAGAGAAATGAATTCCTTTTTCGTAAACAACTACTAGATTGATTAGATGAAAAGAGATAAGTACGTGTTTGATGTCCACCTAGTAAGAAAATCAAACACCACCAAAGGTCAACTAGCAATAAAATCAAAAATAACCATAGACCAATCATTATCCAAAACCAACCTACCAAGCACCGACTTGTCTTCCATTCGCAAGTTAACCCATCCATGGGCCTGAATAACCAGAAGATTAGAAGCATGATGAAGCAAGAGTTTGATCACCTTCGAGACCATCCCAAACCAATCCAAGATTCAACACCAACTAACATTAACACAAACCAAAACCATAAGAGTAAACTTACACCCCGACAGATCAACCAAACTAAGATTTATATAAGTTACGCCTAGGACAACCACCAAGCCAATAACATGACAAACAAGACACATTTTCAAAAGATCTGGATACATGGGTTGCGTCCACACCCAGGAACCCAGAAAAATGAAATTCACCCTTCATGCTGGCTCTCAAATGCACCTAAAACCTTCTTGTCCTTCTCCTTGTCGAGCTACAACACTTGATTACTAATATGTGCCAAACTAAAAAAAGCCTTCCCGTTGCCTTTTCTCCTTGCCTCAACAAGTTGAAGGTCCCAAATTTCAGCTCTCGTGGCATCCATGAGAACTTCATTGAACTTGTGCTTGTGGGCGCGGCTTGAAGAGTCTGGGAGCTCAACGTTTTGGCTAGGTAGAACATTAGGTAGACATGGACGATTGGCCCAGAATGACGAGCATGGAGCGGTTGGAACCCAAGCCTGATGATGCTACATTTGCTTAGGCTGACTCCAGAATTCAAAGATGGGACCAAACGGGACTCCTACTTCATCCGCAAGTCAGGTCCTTGAACATGCAGCAGTTGTGTGTGTAAAGAGACAGCAAGTGGAGCGTATCAGCGGCATATTCTCATATGTTATTGAAAATGTACAATATCAACCATCAATCAACATTGGAAGAACTCGCGAGACTGGGACTTGAACATTGATAAGGACCTTAAAACATAAGTATTTGAAGACTGGGGTTTGACCCTCTTCAACTGCACCATAAAAATGACCCAGCTTCTGCCATTCCTTCTCACAAATTCCATGGTGTGGTGGTGGCGAGGAAAATCATAGACGGGCCCTAAACGGGATCCACGTAAACTCATGCTGCGAGATAGCTTTGGCGGGATCAAGGGTTTGGAGTGCAAAAATATAGTTGTTAATGGTCCAAGGGCCTCTCACTTTGATAGCCTCCATAGTCTCAAGAGTTTTGAACTCAAAGACAAAAAGGTTCTAGTAGACCTTGGTGAATCTAAAACCACCGAACTTTGTCCAACTGTCTCGCGAGATGTGCACCAACGATGTCACACAATTGGGAATCATATAATAGAGTTGAGCAAGGAGACATCGACTGAAGGACAGGCGAATGCCATTGACCTAGATAGATTCCATGGCGTGAGGAAGCTGAAGGTGTGGTTTGGGTTTTGAGATAGAGGCACAACATATAGGATGGAGGTTGAGATGCAAAGAGATTGGGGGGTTTGTCGAACATGCAAAACTTCCACATTTCAAGCTGGAAAAATATAAGGACGGAGAGATGAAGGGTCATGAGGAGAGTGTCTTAGGGGCGGCACTCAGTAATCTCTACATTTTGCATGCCACAGAGAATTAAAGAAACAACTGGATATGAGATCCACTCCTGTCATGTGTCCATCTGCTGGATTTTCTTTATCCGTGCAAGGAAAGTACAATGATTGCCATCAGTACACCAAATATGTAGTGGCACGCTATGGAAGTCGAGGAACTAAGACAAGCCGCCCGCCACGTGAAGACAATGGGTTGTAGTGCATATGGTTAGGAAAAAACCGGTTATGAAACCCAAGGAAGAGAGTACTTGCATGTTATCCGTTTGGCATGTTGCCGGTGTCAACCCGGTACCATCACCACTACTACATCCTTCCTGTCATGGAATTGTTTCTCATCACACCTCCCCTATGACCAATATTCCCCTGTTTCCCCACTTTTCCATCCACACATCACCAAAAAAAGGCAAGCAAACTTCTACCGTCGCAACTACCCACCAGGATGAATCGATTTTGTTCATATTGATCATGCACCCCCCTACACCCACAACACAACATTCAAAAGCTACCTCCCTTTGCTGTCAAACCCAACATGCAGGGGAGATTGAACACCTGTCCACCACCAACACATGCATGGATAGACCTCTTTTTGCTACCACGTTTTATTCTATATTTAGTGGCCAACACACGGATGGACTGTAAAGCAAATTTACTGGATGCTGCTTCATCATTTCTAATGACGAAATCAGAGAAATTTTTAGGCAATCGAGGAAGACGATGGCCTGAAGATGGTGATGAACAACATGGAAAGACGCTATCAATGTAGCAATGTTGTTTGACGTAACTACTAGTAATATGTGAATAGTAGTCATTCGCACAAGTGGAGAAAAAGTCATTTCCTTCTGGGTATATCCTTTAACAACTAAATAAGCTTTGTATCGTTCCAGAGAACCTTCATTTTTCAACTTTACAACTCATTTCTTCCCTTTAGGCAGATTGGTGAATTCCTAAGTTTTGTTACCTGCTAAAGCTTGTAACTCAGCCTCCTTAGCGTACACAAATAATCTTTGGTGCTAGCCTCATTATAGTTTGACAGTATTTTCAAATCAAAGCCATCTTCGTAATATCAGTTAAGGTTTCCACATTCAAAGCAATATTCTCTGCAGGTGTTTTTTGAGAGAATATGTTAGAAATAATTTGTGAGAAATCATCTATCTCATTAATTGCTTCACTATCAACAAGATCAGCAAAGTAGTCTTGCAAATGAGCAGGCGGGACATGTGGTCGAATTGGTCTTCTAAGTATAGGATCTAGTAGTGAATCAACAATTGGGTAAGTCTGAATATCAACTTCATTAGAATCATGTGGAAGTTGTATTTCTATAACTTTTGTTTGAGGTGGGCAAACTAGTGTTAAATTAGTTGGTGAAATATCAGAGTGAAAATTGTCTTGCACAATATCAACAAATTGAGAATCATCATGAGTTGTTAAATACTTTGAGAAAGATCTGAATAAATAGGATTTGTGCCTGGGGAGGTGTGATTTTGATGAAGAAAAAACTCTTCTTCATCTGAATAGACTGGAGTAGACTTATCTGGTTGAATTACGTGATAAGAGTCTTGAGAGTTGCTAGAAAAAGGAATTATCGATTCAAAAAAATCGAACATCTATATTCACAATAATCTTCTTGTCCTTTAAGCGTAATAGCTTGTGTCCTTTGGAAGGCAAACTAGGACCAAGTTAAATGCACTTATTAGCATGTGAATCAAACTTCTTTTTATTTCCTTAAGCCTAGTTTAGTAATCTTAAATCATTGTGTTCTAGATACTTTAGACCTATCTTGTAAGCATTGTGTGCATAAAGGTAAGGGATTGATTAAATGAAAAATAAAGCCTTGAACAGATATGTGTTCCCCCATTGCTCGTATAAAAGATTTTTGAATGCTCCTCTAGCCACAATCTCCATTTTTTTTGCATAGTAATCAATTTATGTTTTTATAAAAGAAAAACAACAATTATTGGTTATATCCACATGCAACTATTTTTTGGTTGCTTAAATGTATATATGGACATATAAAATTATACATATGGATTTACAAAATTATACATCCTATATCAAAATTAGTTCATTGTATAAATTTTTCTAATGCATGTACACTATATGTAAAAACCTAAAACTATACTCCCTCCGTCCTGAATTGACCGTCCTGTTTACTATTTGGATATGTCGTTTGATTTCAATTTTTAACATATAAACTAAATTAATTTTGAAAATTTAAGTTTTACATATGATTCCTTACATGATAAACTATATGTTACAAAATTTAGTTTTATAAAATTATTTTATCTTATATGCTTAATATTAAAGTGGAAAAACGTGCCATAAAACAAACAGGACGGTCAATTCAGGACGGAGGGAGTATAAAAGTGTATGCAATGGTTTAGTGTTTAGCTGCGCGCAGGCATATTGTATTGATTTGGGAACAACGACTAGCCCACCCTCGACATAGCCACTCAGCTATACTATATATAGATAGTACAGATTTTTTCGGCTCAATGAAATTATAATAGATGATTGAAAGAAACGAGGTTGTATAATTTTCAGTACTACTAGTATTCTGCTGCTCAAGATAAATATCTACTGCGGTTAACCGAAGTGGGCTGAAAACCATATGTAATGGAGTATAAGAAAGTAGATCGACAGCGAGCGGCAATTTCAAAAAACAAGTTATTATATGCTGTAGAGTTGATTGACCAGTGTTTTGGGAAGGTGAGATCTTGGACAGAGTGTACGTGTGACTACTAGCTCACAGCTGAGTTAAGCTCGTATTTTGATGCTCAAAACTCAATACTAGTACTGTTTATGCATGTTACACATACATACTGATACATGATACAACGGCTTGGTTAATTAAATTAACTATATACAAGTATGTACTACACCTAACACCTAACAATCAATGGTCTTAACATTTTGCGCATGTGAGGTGCTTTCTTTTTGTACTTTTTTGTGTGGGCACTGGGCACTGGGCACTGGGCAGCGAAAGAACCAGAGAAGCTAGGGTCAACAACAAGTTGACGCAGACTCTGATCAATTGACAAGCTTGTTGCTGAAGCAAGAGATGTTTCAAATTAATGTTGTTGGCCTCTTCTTCATGTCTTGATGATTATGTTCTTAGCATATGTTTGGCTTCAATTGTAAGCTACATATATATACACACAGAGTCAGAGGTAAATCAATAATATGATTAATTGTTGTAAGGCTGACCAGACCATATATACACATTACATATGCCGGCTTTTGCTACAGACACGCCCGCTAGACTGAAATGAACTGCAGGTCCAAAGATAACTTTGTTAACTACAAAGATACGTACATAGTAGTATATTATGGCAATAGCAGTGGGCTGGGCATACAGAAACTTTCAATTCACGTGCGCAGGCACATGCTCTTGTTCGCTTTTCCTTCTCCTTCTTTTAATTCCTTTCCATATACATACATGCCTCTTGTGTTCTTTATTCAGGTATGTGTGAGTCTATGACTTTCTCTACCTCCTACGTGTTAATTTCCTGAGTACTATATATAGTTTCATATCTTTATCCTGAAAAGTAATTAAAAAAAACACCGCGAAATTCATGCCTTTGCTTAAAAAAAAACTTTATGTCGGCAGTAGCGGACTCACAACTTTAGTTTAGGGGGTAAAAAAATTTTTTGACACTATTATTTTTTAAAACATTATGTTATTTTGTATTTTTCAAAAATTTATAAGAACATTTTTACAAATTTTCAAAAATTTCGGGGGACCCGTGCCCCGCCACCCCTCTAAATCCGCCCCTGTATGTCGGTCGACAATTCAGGTTTCTCTTTTCAGAAAGAGGAATTCTGATACGTAGTAACATAGGAGTAGTTTGAGTTTACAATGGGCAGAAAAAAATAGAATTGATCCCCTTCATCGCAGAAATTAAGGAGAATTTAAGCCGGGTTGGGATTGGGTCTCCTATGGCCTCATTTATTTTTACTGTCTATTTTTTATAAAGATTTTATGAGATAATAAATTTGCACTAAGATAAAAGAGAGTGATATAATATGTAATGTGGTTCGGTCCGAAGTCTAATTCACGGGAGAAGAATACGAAGATCACTAATTTTTCTGAAGGATTACAAGAGAATCGTTAGAGATTTTTCCCAAACCCGAACTAATGTTGTTGTGTTTCCCTTGTATCTTATGATGCTATCTTGAACCATGCAATACAATCATATTTATAGCCTAGGATGACTCCTTTCGCTACCCATTTGCATAACCCGTATGGTATTGACAATATTAAAAGCAGGTTGGACCGAGCTCTCGCCATTGTGGGTTGGACGGATCTTTTCCCCATGCAAGGAACACCCACTTAGGATGAGGATGGTTGGATCATAGACCGATCAAGGTGGTTCTCTAGGCGATCACTCAAAGTGGTGTGCCTCTCTTTAGATTTGAAAATTGTTGGGCGGAAGAGCCCGATTGCAGAGAGATTATGAGTAGGGCTTGGCATAGCTCTTAGGGCAATTATATCCAAAAGGTGGCTATCTGCAGAGGGGGCCTTAGATCTTGGGGTAGCAGGAAAATTAGAGAAGAAAAAGCATGTATGCTTGAGTTGAAGAAGAAGATAAATAGGGTAGCTAATGTTTGTCATCCTCTCTCTAACTACCCCAACTGGAAGGATCTCAATAAACAGTTGGATCATCTTCTCCTTAAGGATGAAATGAGATGGGCCCAGAGATCTAGAAATAAGTGGCTAAAGGAAGGGGATAGAAATATCAGATTCTTCTACCTAAAAGTTCAAGCTAGAAGAAGGAAGAATGTGATTCATGAGATTAGGGACGACCTAGGGAGAAAAGTTTCTGATTGGCTAGATAATTTTTTTACTGCTAGCCAATACTTTTCTAAGATCTACATATCCACTAACCCTCTATCCTGGATTCTCTCTTGGCCGGAGTTGCGAACAAAGTCCCTTGTGACCAGCATGACCTTCTCGGTAGACAATACACCAAAGAGGAAATAATTAAAGCCCTACAGGATATGAACCCTTATAAGGCCCCGGGGGCGGATGGTATAAATGGTGTCTTCCTTCACACCTTCTAGGATATTGTAAGAGAATATTTCACAAACCTTACCCTCCAGGTCCTAAACTCAGACTTTATGCCAGATGGACTCAATCATACCCATATAGCCTTGATTCCAAAGAAGTCGGGTGCATGTCAGATGAAGGATTTTAGACCTATATCGCTATATAACACGATGTACAGAGTCATATCGAGAGTTCTCACCAATAGGGTTAGACCGGTCCTAAAATATGTTATCTTGGTTGATCAAGGAGCCTTCGTCCCGGGTAGACTTATTAATGATAATATCATCATTGCTCATGAGATTATCCACTCGATGAAGAATTCTACAACAACAACTGCTAGAGCATAATTTGCGCTCAAGCTCGATATGGCCAAAGATTTTGACAGAGTGGAGTGGCCTTTTGTCATTGCGGTTCTAAATGCCATGGGTTTCCATGACAGATGGATTAGGGTGGTAGCTAAGTTTATTACCACCCCAAACTTTACCGTTCTGATTAATGGAAGACCTGGAAATTGTTTCAAACCAGAGAGAGGACTCAGACGAGAAGATCCTTTATCGCCCTTTCTATTCGTTTTTTGTATATATGGAGGTCTTATCCTCGTCTCTAACCTGGGCGGTTAATAATGAGATGATTCAAGGTTTCTCCTTTAAAGGCCTCAATCCGAGTATAACCATTTTGTTCTTTGCTGATGATTGTGTTTTGTTTGGGCGGGAAAATCAAAGAAATGTGGTTAACTTTATGAGAATCATTATGGATTATGATAATTCCTCTGGGAAAAGTATCAACGCCGACAAGTTGGGCATGATGTTCTCGGCTAATATTCCCACTGGTTTAAGGGATCAAAATTTTGACATCTTCGGGATTAAGGAGGTTGCTGATGTAAAAGTTTACCTTGGGTTTCCTCGTAGGGTTGGAAGATATAAAAAGTAGGTCTTTGGGTATGAGATTGATAGAATTTACCAAACTGTCCAAAGCTTGAACAAAATATTATCCCAAGCGGCGTGAGGATTTCTAATCAGATATATTCTTCAGGCTACCCTTATTGAGGAAATACAAGGTATTACCAGACAGTTCTGGTGGATGGGCTCCCTCAAGTGAAGAGGCATTTGCTGGAAAAAATGGGATGATATCATGCATATTTTGTTTGCTATAGTTTTTTTAAATCCAAACTGGTCATACTTATTGTCATTAAGCAAGTAACCAACAACATACAACAAAGAGTTAGAAAGCAAAAGCACACCAGAAGCAAGCATAGCCGCACAACTACTGTATGCAGCCAAATCTCATTGGGACGTTGCAAGATTAGCAATGAGCCAGATGCTAATGCTTGCAGATTAGCAGACCAAGTCAAAGAAAGCTGAGTATTGTTCATAAGACAATCAAGAACTAAATCGGACACCTAAACTAGTAAAACCTAATATAACTACTAAGATCCTGATAGTATAGTAAAACATAATACAAAGGTCCAAGAACAGAAAGCACATCCTAGGATGAACAAACGATTACATGGCCGACCCCTTATGAAGAGATAAATCAGTCGGCACATTAGAAGAGTCGAAGGTAGTGGATTCCCAACTGCCCCGTTATGTAAGGTCAACAATTGGAGTTGGTCATTATGGTTGGGCATTTCTTTCCTATCTTGTTTTCAGGCCCTTCATGACATAGAATCCATGTTTTGTCCTATTGACCTTCGAAAACTCGTTTATAAAGAGGGCTCTTACGATGTCTAGCTATGGTCAAAGAGACTTCCACAGTTTTACAGTTTTTTTGTCATGTGTTGGCCTCATCTCCGTTTGGATAGTTGTAGGTTTAGGAAATGGAATCATCGTCAATCGAGGGCGTGGCTGCTGGTTGCATGTCCCTATCTCTACCACATGCTGCCGATTCTCTGGGTGGGGTGTTGAGCCCTAAGAGCAATTGATCAGCCCACGGGCAATCCTCTAAGCATCTTCATTCTATCCTATTTAAGACGGATGGCTAGGTCGTGATGTTGATGCTTTGAGCCATGGCCCATATGGGAGGGCTCCCGATTAGACCATAGATTGGTCAGAACATTCTTTCATAAAATGCGTGAAGAGGTCACAACGAAAGCACTAATGGCGTACGTTCATATGTAAGCCTTTAGAGTTTGACTTCTCTCAGACAGCTGATGGTTATACATCTCATAATCGGCCTTTGGACATAAAAAGGGCTTTGATCATTAAAAATTCATCATTTATTTGGTCACCATCCTCCTTAAATTCCAAAAAGCACCCGAACTGGTTCCCTAGACTTCTAGCAAATTCCTTATGGTAAAGGAATGGTACATTGTAGACTCTTACCCACATAGGGAACAATATGAAGTCATGATCTCTTGGCCTTTTAGCTTATTCACCCGTTGAAAGACCAAAAGAGTACCATCGGAACAGCAAGGTCCTCGGTAGTGAATAGCATCCACTTATTCCTCCCTATCAAATTCAAATAAATAAAGAGACTTACCTGATGTGCATGCTTTGAAATCCCCTTCTAGTTTCCATGTTCTTTTGAGTGATGTTTCAAGTCGGTTTGGACGAGAAAGATATGCTGAGGAGGCAGCACTCGAAGGAGAAAGAGAACTCACGGTTATCAAGGCCATGCATATCGATGGCTTCACCTCCCTCCTTGGCGAGGGTAAAGATCGCACAACGGGCCGAGATTTCCTCCACCGTGGTATAATCCGATGTCGTGGCCATACGGAGAGGTCGCCGGAAATTAGAAGAAGTAAGGGGTGGGAAGAAGTGGTTGACAAAGAGAACAATAAGGGCAACCACGACCATCCCCCGTCGAATAAACCACAACAAAATTATTAAATCCCCATCTCAAACCAGCAGCTTCAGAATCAGAGCACCAAGTCTTCTAATCACGTAATGTCGACACAACCTACAGCAGCAGCAGCAGCAACTTCTTCTTACCTAGTATCTCGCTGACCTGAATCACAAATCTGATTTCCTTGTCAGGTGGTGTGGTTTAGTTGTGGTTATTAAGTAATGTGGAAGACAACTGAAATTTGTGTTTGCGCGTGAGGTTTATATAGCAATGTCAAAGAGGGGAACTATCTCAAGCACACCAGTTGTATGATAAAATGCCCAACAGAACTCACTTCAACGTCAACACAAAACGCTCAGATCTACGAAGCCAAAGTGGAAGAGAAGGTGGATAGGGCAGCAGCAACAGATCTTGGGAGTCCTGTGGATTATCTTTCACTTCCACTAGCCAGCAGTAATTGAAAGCCACACAGTTGAAATTAAAGATCTTGGAAATCCTTCTCTGTTCATCCTCCTACGTTTTCAAGATGGGTCTGCCTACACCAACACCAGAAAGCACGCTATTCGTCGACAATCTTCGGGAAAATGTAAGTATCAATCTGTTGTGGAATCTTTTTTATCCTTTCGGAAACATTTGTCATATTCGAATAGCAAGAAAGAAAAGAGTCGACTTGAATCGATGCTTTGCTTTTGTTGAGTTCCACTTCCAAAGGATGCAGAAAAAGCTATGGGTTATCTCCATGGTCGACTCATTGAAGGGCGTAAGATTATTGTTGAGCAGGCCATCCCTTGGAAACCAAAAGATCGACGCTCCGTTTCTGCTGCTCCGTCTGCCTCCTCTTCACTGAGAAAAAATGTTTCTTCTGCCCAGAGAATTGCTGAAGAGACTGAGAGTCCTTTGTCAAAGGTTGCTGCTCATGATTCTCACATTATGCCACACTCTATTTCTTTAAAAGCTTCAAATATGATGGTCTCTAAGCTAGAGAGAAGTATTGTGTTACAATCGGGAAATCATCTTCGTTTTGAGCAACTCAAGATTAAGCTTAGTAAATGGGTGCGAGTGAACGAAATCATCCCCCTCTCCGGTGATAAGGTTGTTGTTGTTCTGCATTCTGTTGAAGACCGTATTATACTCTTGGAGAAGAAATCTCACTGGAAAATCAAGGCTTGGGAGCCCTCGGACCAACCGAACACTAGACTAGTGGATATCATAATCAGAGGAATTCCATTGATGGCATGGTCTACAGAGAATATCATCTCCATTGCCCAACACCTAGGAAAAGTGATTGCCATTGAGGGAGACAAAGAAGCAAGCGCTCTAGGCTACTCAGAGGCGATTGTTAGGATTGAAACCAATCAATTCACCTTGATTAATGAAAATTTCACTGTTCTTACGAACAATATTCCTACAACTGTGGGTGTTAGTGAAATCAACAATCTCCAAGTTTTTTCTTCCTTGTCTCCAACTCTGTCTATGGAGCATGTGACAGGCCAAGACAATAAGATAGTTGATGAGGTGGGAATCTCAAGATCAAGTTCCCCATCCAAAAGTGTTGATTGTACCAATAAGGATACTAACGATTCTCAAACAGATCGTGAGAGCTCTGATGCACTGCGTTGTCTTGGAACTCTGCGTCTGCTTGAATACGGATTTCCTGAAGATGGTCCCAATAATCAGGTGGATTCACTTAATTGTCTGACGTGCTCTCCAGATCAGACCCTACAGGAACAACTTGCTCTATCTGCCCATCTTGCATCTGAGAACATTGACTATGCTCCTGGTGGTGTGTGTGATGTTTCTCATGAAGCTCACTCAGTCATTGGGTCGGATTCTCACATTGAATTAGTCACCTCTGAACCTAATGAAGCGATTGACACAGTCCATGTGGCCAGTAACACATCAGACCATCCCACCATGATTCCATTGCCACATGAAATACCTGACTCTATGCAAACTTATTATGATATCGGTGCTAGCTTAATTGGGAAAGACACGGCCGATAAAATTGCCAACAAAGAGGCAGTTGCTTGTCTTGGTTTTGGTAAGCGTTTACAGGTGCATATTCCGAACCCCTTATTATCTATTGAGAACTTTTCAAAATCTCTCGAAGGCCCGAGAAGAAGTGCAAGGGTTGAAGGAAAAAAGAAAAATAAAGAAAATCACCCGGAGATCTCGACACCTAGTCTCTCTAATAGTCTCTCATTAGAGTTCTAATCTCCCTCTCACTTTGATCCATGTCTTACTTATTGACTCTTTCTCTCGCGTGTTCTTGTCTGTTACTGTTCTTTTTGTATTATTTTTTGTTATGTCTGGTGCCTTTGTAACTTGGCAAGTGCTTCTTCTTGAAGCGTACTTTGCCACAAACTGCCTTTGGCAGTAAATTATCAAAAAAAAAAAGAGAACAATAAGGGCTTAAAGCATAGAGCTCAAAATCATTTCATGGACATGCATGCAAAATGTAATGAGTACTAGCTACTTCTAGACAGGGTAAAACAAATAGATAGGGTAAAAGGCGGGAGTTAAGGGCCAAGTAAACTGGCTACTACATGTTGACATGCGGAGTGCTAGAGAAACAACGAAAGAGTAGATCGAAGATGGGGAGAGAAGCTCAGCACTGTTTTACCATAGAAGGGAAAAGAGGAAGAAAAACAACAACAGATAGATAATGGTTAGGAGAAGGCAGGAGAGAGGTCCAGCGACAATAATGGTGGGATTTGAAACAGGCAATGAGAGGAAACTGGTAAAGCTCCGTCACAGGGAGTGGCAACTGCTAGATTTCCATTTATATAATCCCCACATACCAGCACTTTTCCAAAAACGGATTTGGAGTTTATTAGGATAAAATGTGTTCTACAATCAAACGACACCAATGATCTTGCATTTTTTTATGAACTAAATACCGGTCAAAGTTCACTGTACTTGTCTAATTAATGCATTCAAGCTTTGCAATAATTAGCACGAGCATATATCACGCAGGAATATTGATGGCTTGCCTAATCAATGGTGCGTTTGTCACACTACATTACTACTGAACAATAGTAGTAGTAGGAGCATTGTACGTATATGTGTGAGCCGAGTAAATTAGCACCGCTTCGTACCCGAGAGACATGAAGGAGGATGATTAGCCGGTGGTCACTGAAATCAATGAGTAGAGCAGAGAATCTACACATAAAGCTGCTTGTATATGAATGAAAACTAGTAATAATTTAAGTTCCACTATACAATAGTGACAATATATAAGGGGCTTGGCGTTACTTAAATTAATTTGAAATCTGATTTTTTGTATCTACTACACGTTTGATTTATATCTATATGATTTTCTAAAATATCATATACTGCCTTGTCTACCAAATTAGACAAGCTTCGATTAACACGAAGTAAAACTCGTCTTTCTTTCTTTTTTTTTTTTTCCGAAAGGAAAGACATAAAACCCTAAACAACAAAATGAAAGTTAATTACTAGTATTTATGCATCATTACTAAGGTGATTAAAGAATAAGCAACCGTACAATTAAGTATGGATGAGAATCATGAGTCAACAAACTAAAAAGGAGATCCTCATGCATAAAACAAGTAAGCTAGCGTATATATCACCTTAGTACTTTTTTTATGGTTATGGATAGTTGAGCAAGTTTCCAACTTAGCCATGGCCCATAAGGTTATAGCAGTCTTGCTTCCATAACATGGAGGTGGATGAGTTTTTTTTTTTTTTTTAACACAATCATATCATATATCAATATAACATCTTACACATCTAAAGCTGCTAGACCAAAAGTTGCGATAAGACAACCCCAGTTAGGGAATTGTCCTATGGTTGTTATGGTATGAACTTAGTCTAAATTTTATGATCTATGTTAGTACGGGAATTGTAGTTGATATTCCTCTAGTTGTGAGTGGGTTTTAATTTCAATGGGTTGTTCTTGCAACTCAGTTAGGTTGGGATGGTGGATGGTACAATAGACAAAGGTCTAGAATCGGTTTAATTCCTGGTTACTTTATGCGAGCTATTCTAACCTTGTAAATTAATAATATATGTTACCACTTTCGGAGAAAAAACTCTCGATGAGGGATTATAGACTCGGAAGGTAATTATAATGAACATAATGTGTATTATAGTATATAATAGGACAACAAACAAGTAAAATGTTGTGTAGATTTTCTGTTTTTGGAAAGAAAAAAGGGGGCGAGACCATGTCTTGATGTCATGTGTTGTGGGGGAGGAATGTTGTGTAGATACTAGTATAATAACTTTTTCTCTAAAAATATGAGAATCATTTATATAGTTAGAATGTTGGACGGTTAATATCATCCCGCACGCACGCATACATGCCTCTGCGTGTGTATTTTTTTCAATGAACGAATATTTAGTCAAAGGGGAAACAATAATGGAATGTATGTCTTTGCGGGTAATATAAAGTAAATAGTGTAGCTTCATGTTGAAGGTACCCATTCGAAGTGACTTAAGCGCAACGAACATTCAAAATATAGCAAATTTGGCTTTGTTCTCAACCGAGCTTCACCTTTCTGTGGGCTCCACAAACAAATGCTGTAGATAATTTCTTCAATTTGATCGGATGCTCCTTATACCCGTTTTTCAATAATGTAATGGGGCCACTTTAAAAATAAAATTTGAGAACAGAGCCTTAATTGGATAAATCTAAGTTCTTTCAATGAACGAATATTAGCTACCTTGCTGGTCATTTGATCAACGTGCATGGTTATTGCTTGGCAATATTAATCCAGTAGAATACTCGATATATATGTAATAATTGAAAGAAAAATACTCCTTTAATCTTTTATTTTTATCTTACTTCTATATGCCAAACTCATCACCAAACCTAATTAAACTCAATTATGCTAGAGTTGGAACTTACATAGAAAAGATTTTTTATCCGTGGAGCTGTGATGGTATTGAAATATGGATGGAAATGGAATGAAACAAGCGACTATGACAAAGAAATATTGAAATATCACAAGTTTGTTGTTGTTTTTTTTAATCAAATTTGTCATTAAGTCAACAACCTAGACCAAACCAGATACTTGTACTCTCCACCGTTATCGTTATCGTCAGGTCTTATATATATGATATGGGGTTTATATCCCCCTACACTCCTATCCTATGTGTTATACTCATTGGGATGGTATCTTGCCTCTCTAATTCACCAAGAAATTTTGTATATGATGAACTAGTACCTTCTATTTTGTATATTGCCGGCATAAAAAACATGATACAAAACCAACTTTAAAAAAATAACCAAAAACTTTCATAATGCTAAAACGTATGCAGGTTTTGTAAGAACTAGATACATTAATTTTCTTCTAGTATTGGAAAGCAATATCCGACATTGTTTTAAGCATTACAATAAAATACTACTTACGCTATTGAACAGTATATGAGTGCGTACATGAAATGCAGTTAATGTTTTTTGTTTATAAAAAAAAAAAAGTTTTAAGGTTTTATTCATTTTACATGTGATGGTGTGCTGATCGAAAAATGAAAATAAACAAGCATTCTTATAGGATCAAAAATCGTCTCGGGAATTTGGATATTACGATCCTTCCCAAACAATCCCTAGTCATCGTCGTCTCTTCTTGCGTTTGGTTAAGAGTCGCGCGAGTTGAGTCTCGTGAGAAACACATGTCAGAACACAACTAACCCGCGTGACCTTGGTCTCCAAGCCAAATCATCTTCAATGGTTCGTCCTCGATTATGTCTAGTGAATCTGGTTCTCCTCGATTATGGCGAGAAGAGAGATACCCAGAGAAGAGAAGAGATACAGGAGATACGAGAAGAATAGTAATATTTTTTAACCATTCAGTAACACTAACAGTCACTATTACTACTGATCACACTACACTACCGTGGTTCCACCAAAACAGAACCCAACCAAGTTCTTTTCCTACGAATTACTATTAAAAATGGCGGCGAATCCTAGGCTGCCCGCCATGTTCAATAGCTGTAAAAAAACAGTTTAGTTACTCTATAAAATGATCTATACCGTACCAGTACCACTACTTTTTTTTTCTCCTTTTTCTTTTTTTTTTCTGAAGAAATGAGATAAGTGAGGAGAGGAGGAGGGTGAGAAGATTTTCAAAGCACTCCAGCTAGTGATGAACTGGTTTAGTTTACTTTTTAACTTCTTTCTACGACCAGACCAGGACCCACAAAAATTCACCGAACCACGGCACCCCTCAACAAATTGACGTTTTATTACCGTGGGTTGAATTTCAGATCCACGAAACACTCATTTTAGATCAATGTAGGATGGATCCCTTCTTTTGGGTCTTTTAAAATAGTACTAGTCAGTATCACTCATAAATTATCAAAAAAAAAAAAATAGTACTAGTGTTGATGATGATGTGATGGTCTCGCCTAATTAAGATGATTGTCCTGCAGCAACAATCCTTTTTTTTTTTTATTTAGTTCTTATACCCTAAATAGTTATGCTGGGTGATAAAAGAGATCATGATCGATAGACCTTATATAGTTCGAATCTCCCACATCTCTGAATCTCTATAAGGTTACATAACATCTATTTTGATGTTAAAAATGACTATATACCCAAATTATCTAAAAAAAAATTGATGACAGTTATTATCTAAGCCCTCAAACAACGAGGGTGTTGAATTTGATATGAGATTAGATTACCACCACCAAGACCAAGAGTAGGAGCCATCTATCGGTTTGCAAAGAGTAATTTATAGTAGTAAAATCTGTTGCGTTTACCGACAGGGTTACTTTTATAAAAATGAAAGTAGAAAAGACGGGAAAGGGAGAGGTGGGAAGAAGAAAGAAAGCCGGGCATCTTGGGCCTCACGTGACGATAACACATAGTCCGAGGTTTTTTAATACTACTACTACTACTAAAATTAATTTTATTTTGAGGAAAAATAAGAATACTCTATTTAGTAGAGTAGTAGCGCAGTAGTAGTACGAAGCAGAGGGGTCAGCAGCACAGCACCCACTTGCGTTGGGCTGTATTTGAAGTCACCACTCCCAGCTCTCCTTTCCCAATAAGAGGACCCACTCCCTTACACACACGTGGCATACTCCTCTTTTCCACACTCTCTATGCGCCGCTTCGTCTAACTCCCCACTGGCTGTTTGACCGTGACGCTTCGGTTTCCCGTCACGGGAGTGTGAGTGAGTTTATCATCGTTTCAACTCAAGCCTCTCTTTCTCTTCGTTTTCCCTCTACTGTTACTATACACACCACTCACACGCTCCCACTCCATTTTAAATTCCGAAATCAGATATTTTTGCTTTAGTAAAAGGAGGAAGGAAAAAAAAAAAAAAAGAGAATTGGGAAAAGCACTTTTCATCGGAAGAGAAGAAGTATACGGAAAACACATAAATATTAAAAAAATGATGATTGTAGAGGTTGTGTTTTTGTTTCCAGTTTAGGCTGTTGGATCTTTCTCCCAGTATCACTCTCTCTATCTATATAAACCCCATAGGAATTCGCCTTTTCTACTGCTTCCACTTCCTTCCCTCAGAATCTCCGGAACAACAACAAACTCACAGACACACACCCCCATCATCCTCTTCCTACTTGGTTGTCCCTGTTTTACTGTTCCAACAACTCCTCCCTCTTTAAATGCTTTACCCCTCCCTCCACATCTCTTTCATCTGTACTTCCTCCTATTTGCTTCCAGAAATTTTAATAATTAAGCACACGAATCGCTTCTCGAACACTTCGATTTCCCCCTGTTCTTCAATAAAACAGAACCCCAAAGTATTGAAGAAGAACTAATCGATATCCTTGTCTCTCATCAATTTCACTTTGTTGTGAAAGATCAAATAAATAATCCAGTCAAAGTAAGTGAGTGATATCAACTTTACCAAAAATGATAGATCATTCTTCCCTGTTACACCAGCTATGTCCTGTAAAATATACAGAACACAAAAACATCACAAAGAAACACCTCCCTCCTCGTCCCACTAAACCCAACAAATCAACTTCCACTTCATCAATCACTCTCCCTCGTCGAATCAGAATCTCCGTTCGTGATGATGACGCCACTGACTCATCAAGCGATGAGGAGAGTGACTTATTCGGCCGTCACCGTGTCAAACGCTACATCAACGAAATCATCATCCAATCCCCACCCTTACCCACCGCCACCGCCTCCTCATCCAAACCCAAAAACCGTCGACGTAATAAAAACCCAAACCCAGTTCCAACCCCTACCATCATCGGAGGTATTCGAAAGTTCAGAGGCGTACGTCAACGACCATGGGGTAAATGGGCTGCTGAGATACGTGATCCCGCAAGAAAGATGCGGATTTGGTTAGGTACTTACGAAACCGCTGAAGAAGCTGCTATTGTCTACGACAACGCTGCCATTAAACTCCGTGGTCCTGATGCACTCACAAACTTCTCCGTCCCCTTACCTCAAACGTCTACTTTAACCGTAACCGACGAGGAAGATACTGCAGTTCCGATTCCCGTTACTCCTTTACCCGACACTCTCCCACCTCCGGTATCACTTCCTACACCCTCATCGTCTGGGTACGAATCAGCTGATGAATCTGCCGCTACTTCTTCATCCCAGAACCATTCTGTTTCATCACCAAAATCTGTTCTTCCACCGGTATTCAGATCCTCTAATGAAGTCAACGAACCTGCTAAACCATCTCTGTCACCTGAACAGAGAACTAATCGTAGTGGAAGATCGTTTTCATCTTCGTACTTGAAAACCACTACAGACCGGGCTTTATTGGCTGCCGCCGCTGTCGCAACCGCAACTAGTTGTGTTGATGAAAACGTTATCGTTGATTCCACTTGTCATGGTACGGATGATGATTTATCATTCCTTGATGAGTTCTTTAGTTTCACTACACCGGAACCATTGTTGCCTAAGTTTGAAGAGGAAAACAAGTCAACATTTACGGATACGGTACCGTCTGATGTGTGTTTAGCGTCAACGTCGTCGTATTTGATGGAAGAGGATGAGTATGGTGTTGTTGGGATGTTTGATGATGAGGAGTTGATGATGGGATGTTGTAGTACTGTGGTGTTGGTGATGATCAGGAGATGTGGAAGATGATGGATTGTTGTGATATGACCATGACGACGCCGTTTTGTGGTACTGGTGGTACTGGTATGGGATTGATCGAGCCTGGTGAATCAGATATGTTTAAGATAGACGATTACTTTGGTGATGTTGGGGAGTTGTTTGATACAGATCGTTTATCTGCCGTTGTTTGAAATTAAAAATCTAGTAGTTTTAGAAGGTAAGAAAATTAAGGAGTGAAATGAGAAAACAGTTTTGTGTTTTTTTTTTCTTTCTGTAGTCGGCGATTAATCGGTCGCCGACGGGAGTTTTGTATCCGGCGGATGTGTTTATGTTATTATTAGCGAAGAGTTGAGTTTAGTAAACGGTGTAATATGTACTACTAATAAATTGAAGTAAAAAGTACAACGTGCAAGTGTCTTCTACTGTGTGTGTTTTTACTTTCTCGTGGTGGCGGTTAAAATACACAGCCTCAGCTTTAGCGTTAAGAGACTGTTAATGCCTAATTAATGTTTGAAGTGAAACCGTGTAATGAATAATAATGTGATTAGAACAAACAACCCTCTTCTAACGGTAACTATTTCCTCTTTTTTCTCTCCCCCCTATCAACCCAGTTTTAAGTTTTAACATACTCCCTCCGTTCTGAATTGACCGTCCTGTTTATTATTTGGACATGTTGTTTGACTTCAATTTTTAATATATAAGATAGAGTAATTTTGAAAATTTAAGTTTTGCATATGATTCCTTACATGATAAACTATATGTTATAAAATTTAGTTTTATAAAATTATTTTATCTTATATGTTCAATATTGAAGTGGAAAAACATGTCATAAAGTAAACATGACAATCAATTCAGGACGGAGGGAGTATGAAATTGGTGCTGCTGTACATTGATATGATCGGATACCTCACCTTAACATAATGTACGGTGATGAATCCATCAACATCATTGAAGATTTAGAGGATTGTATGGTAAATTGGTTTTCATTCGATTTATTTAGTAGAATAATTTTTTTTTAAAAAAAACTGAATTAAAATAGTTTGATGGATCTTTTCCAAAACATACTGCAATAGTGAAGGAAAGAAACTATTTTTTAAAAAGAAAAAAAAATACTTATTGGAGGTGCTAGTTGGCGGTGAGTGGCAGTATGATGCAGTAGGCAGTGTACTGAGAGTGGGCATTCTTTTTGCCCCCTCCCACCATTCAGAGTTACTGACACAGCCACACACATTTAACACGAAACAAAACACACTCACGTATGCTCACAAGCTAGTGGGTAGCTGGCGCAATCAGCGGTTGTGTCTCTTTGACCAACCTCACCTACAGACGACTCCGACCACAATAGGTGTGTATGCTACAATACAACTAGCTGGGCCTATCCTTCGCTTAAAGAAGTTCAAACTTATTTAGGCAGTGTTTTTTTGGATGGTTATGATGAGCGGGAACAAAAATTTAGCAGAAGAATAATAAATGCAAAATTGCTACTAGAATAGTAAGCTTTCGTGGTTTCTTTATTACTTTTGATTTGATGGGACTTTTTTTTTTTTTGCCATTCTTAATATGTAAATCAAAATACCACGTTTTCATCGGACATTTTTGTTAATAAATTAAGGTTATTGACTTAAAGTCGCAAAATATAAAAAAAGAAAAATATGTATTAGTGACTTAAAGAAAACATAATTTCACCTATAAAACAACAATAGCACAACAAAATTTAATAAGATGCACCTACAAATCAACAATAGCTAGCAAAACAAAATCAGTAAGAACAAGGCAGTATATTATCAGTTGTATGAGCCTCCACTTTTTCAATGACACCAATATGTAAATCTAGAAATAGATCAAACATATCTGAGGTATATATAGAATTTTATCACCCCTACTGGAATAAAATGCTATCTACAAAACAACAACACTCGCCTCCACGAATATAAACAATATAAGAGGATGATTTTTGGAGCAATAGATTTATACTCCCTCTGTCCCTGTTTGACCTTATTCTTTACTATTTAGACATGTCGGTTGACTTCAATATTTAACATATAAGATGACATAATTTTACAAATCTAAGTTTTATAATGGAATCCTTATGTGAAAAACTATATGTTGTAGAAATTTGTTTTATAAAATTATTTTATCTTATATGTTTAATATTTGAGTGGAAAAACGTGCCAAAAAGCAAACAGAAAGGTCAAAGTGGAACGGAGGTAGTATCAATCTGTAATATTCTATCAAGAAAATTGAATCCAATTTTAATCCTTCATAGCCTACTACAAAAGGGAACAAAATCTTACATGAAACCAGAAGCACGGACGTATCTTTCACACAGCTATTATGATAGTTGGGCATAATAGTTTATCCAGAAAAATATATGAAGGGTATGGATGTGAGAGAGAAAGTAAAAAAAAAAAGTTTTTAATTGATTTACTTACTTGTCATATAGAGATAAATAAACCAAAATTGATAATCAGTAGCTCTTATCAAGTGAGCGACGTCTAGCTAGCTACTTTAAGAAGACACATACTTACACTCTACTTTCCTACTTTATCCTCTACATTCTAGCTTTAACATACTCCTCTACATTCCTTGCTCGTGGTTATACGTTATTTTGAGATCTCTTGCTCGACCAGCTATGTTTTGATAGCACCAATGTGTTTAGTGTTTGTGATTAGATCGATCTCTTAACCAAATCATGCCCGGACACCTCCTCATGACACGGGAGATTAAGGCATAGTTTTGAATATACGATCGTAATAATTAAGTGTTTTAAACTTTGTCTTACAAAATCAATGAAATTCTCACGAGTAGGAGTACTTTCATGTTTACATAGTCTTAAAGTGCATATATTGACCTCGTTTGGGGACAATAGCAGACGCTGCGTTTGCGTCTTGTTTTCTTTCCACAGACGCTATGGGTGTTTGGCTTCGTTGCGTTTTTTCCCAACGTCTGAGAATATCTCGCGTCTGTGAGCAGATCTGAGTCGCACCAGGAAATTATTCCCGCCAACTCACCTTTGCAACTTTCTTCTTCCTCTGTCCGTGACTGATTCTTTACTCCCACCCACGTATCTACCGTATTTACTTTGGATGGGTCTGCACTATTCTTGTACAGCAATTGCAGAGAAATCGAATCTCTTATCTTCTTATCTCTTCAATCATGTCTTTGGTAAGTTTCAATTATCGTTTTGCATCACTCCTTTGCTTTTCGTCGGCTATAAGATGCAACTTCTGTATCTTCACACACAGAACCCTAATTTTGGGGTCGCTTGCGGCGCCGAACTTTCATCTCCTTCTACGACTGAAATTTGTCTCTGAATTATTTGGCCTTCAATTAACCAATTGTGGGTTCGCATGTACCTTTGCAACACTAATCTCTGGTTCTTTGTCGTGGGTACTCCCAACTACTGCGCCTGATTGGTTTTGCATTTACGCTTCTGCTACTGAACAATTCGTTGGTTTACCCAACTGATTCGACTGATATCCTTGTGAAATTGGTAAGGTTTGTTCCTAATGACTGATTCGATTTAAAATCAGGCTATAATCCCTTGCTTTAACACAAATAAATTTTCTGTTTGTTTGCAGGTTGAACATTTGGCCGTGTATGTTAATCACATTTATGTACTACTTAGATATGAAATAATCATTTTCTTTAATTTTTGAAATGCAATTAACTAAATATGTAAAGTTGTACAAATTAATCAAATTCATAGGAGAAAAAACTTTTAAAAAAAGCCAAACTGTTTTTCATTCAGTAACATGCGTAAACTAACAGATTTTTACTAAATACAACATACAATTTGGTAATTGTAAAAAATATAACAGATTTTTAAAACCAGCAGCAGGTTTCCACCAAACATCCAAACCAGCAGCTGACAGCTTCTGTAAAATTCGTCAGCAGACAGCTTCTCAATTTCCAGCAGCAGAACCCGACAGCAGCCCCCAGCAGCTGTCCCCAAACGAACCCATTGTGTACATTTATAAATCTCAAGGTTAGACTGTAGCCAAGCTAAACATGAAGGTTTTATTGTGAAGTTCCATCGATCTGTAAAGATGGGATTTATATCATGGAATATCTTTTTTTCTTTTTCCTGATTTTCTTCTCTCTTGTATGCGTTTCTCGATGGATTCATTCGAGAGGTAGTTATATTTTCAGCATACAAAAAGTTGTTTTTCGTTGACTTTAGGAAGATATTGGTATCCCTGCTCTTTCTTTCTACGCAAATACTTGGCTACACCTAACTGTAGCTAGTGTAGCTACATCCTAGTGGACCGAGGGAGCACGCACGTGTTGCTTTCTCTTTTTTGCATCGCTTGTTTTTTTAGATTTTTAGGAACTGAGGAGACAGGCGCCGTTTTGCTTTTCTTTTTGTTTTTTTCTTTTTTTCCTTTTTTTGAAAAAAATATTTTTATTATTTTTTTATTTTATCACAAAATTATTAAATTGTTGTAACTTTTAATATATAAGTTCAAAATGAAAAAAAATTATATCATTGTTCATCTAAATTCAAGCTTTTCAAAACAAGACCAGTCATGGATATATTTTGACATCTTTTAAAAAATATATTTTTACATGTATATGATAATACACTGAAATGATAGTATGATTCATTAATTTTATATTATGATTCATTAAAATTGATATTAAGATTCATTAAATAATAAGTTTTGAATTTGATGTTTTTATCTTTCCTAGGGTGAGTTTTGGGTGTTTTGGGGGTAGGGTAATCTATTTGGAATTTGTTATGTACTTTATATTGTAGCAACTAACTCGACAGGTTTTTAGGGTTTGTGGTGGCGGGTTTAGGGTCGTTAGACCCTAAACCCGCCATTACAAACTCTAAAAATGCCTTCGATGTTTTTTAACTATCCTAGGGTGGTTTTGGGGTGTTTTGGGGTAGGGTAATCTATTTGAAATTTCATCTGTACTTTATATTGTAGCAACTAACTCGACAGGTTTTTAGGGTTTGTGGTAGCGGGTTTAGGGTCGTTAGACCCTAAACCAGCCACTATAAACCCTAAAAATGTCTTCGATATTTTTTAGCTATCTTAGGGTGGGTTTTGGGGTGTTTTGGGGGTAGGGTAATCTATTTGGAATTTGTTTCATACTTTATATTGTAGCAACTAACTCGACAGGTTTTTAGGGTTTGTGGTCGCGGGTTTAGGGTCTACCCTAAACCCGTCACTACAAACCCTAAAAATGTCTTCGACGTTTTTTAGCTTTCCTATGGTGGGTTTTAGGGTGTGTGGGATTAGAGTAATCTATTTGGAAGTCGTTATATACTTTAATGTGGAAATGTACATATTTCAATGTGAGAATGTACATGTTTTAATGTGATGATGTACATGTTCAAATGTGAGAATGTACATGTTCAATTATGAGAATGTATGTTTTAATGAACATCTGTACATGTTTGTATGACCATATGTACAAGTGCTCTTCTTTATATGTACAAGTTTTAATCTAATGATGTACATATTTAATGATTCGTACAGGTTTATATGACTCTCTATATGTTTTTAATGCGAGGATGTACATGTTTTTACGTGAAGATATACATGTTTTGGTGAACATTTGTACAGGTTTGTATGACCATATGTACAAGTTTTCTTTTACGTTTTGTGCACTATACATGTACAAATAATTTTTTTTAAAGTTGTCAAAATAGATCTATGACTGGTCTTGTTTTGAAGAGCTTGAATTTAGATGAACAATGATTTTATTTTTTTTTCATTTTGAACTTATATATTAAAAGTTACAACCATTTAAAATTTTTATAATATAAAAAAGAAAAAAAGGAAGCGCGCGCTGCTACTCTCGATTGTAGCCATGTCTGCCTACAGTCACATGTAGCCAATCCTTTCCGTTCTTTTTAACATTTGATTAGAGAAGGATATATATTTGGATAATAATTGCAGTTGGTTTTTTTGACCCATTACGAATTGAACTATCAACATAATTATTAAATGACATGGGTTCTAATATTGGTTTTGATAAAAGACATAATAAGTTCTAATGTTGTTAGTATAATGAGATCACCTCTTATAACTTAATATATTTACAATAATAATAATATTATTTAAGATTACGAATTTGCTTTAAATATTGAAAATTTTAGAATAGAAGAAAGCTGTTAAAAAAATGATCTCAAATATAGTACGTCACATATATTTTTTTGATAATTTGGGCTAGTAGCCTTTTATTAAGATAAACAGAATTCCTGTGAAAACAGGCGGACCGGTATAACGGGCCTCATTAAAACCTCCATAGGCAAAACCCAGAGGGAAAAAGCTCATGGAAGAAAAAGAGTACCCACCATGTCCCAATACAACCTACAAACCAGCTAGAAATTCCAAACAGTTTGAAGGATCCCACAACAAACACAACATGAATAAATAACAATGCAACATCAATTAAAATCCTACACATATTCTACCAGGGGGAGAAACTAGAGAAGATATCACAAGATAGCGGGAGCTCCTTCCACCAAACTTTTATCCACCGCCAAATACCAAGCTTGATTTGAGTCACAGTGCGAGGAACATTCATGGCTTCTAGTACGTCACATATATACATTTTCAAAAAGTAATTGGAACGTAAGAAAAGGTAGCAATAGAACAAAACTGATGAAAAATATTGGTGACTGTCATCTACTAGAAGTTAAACAAAGAAATTTATAAGTGATCACTGTAATCTAGTTTTTCCTTCATTGCGAACCACGCATTTTGTCTACTGATGATGACTGTTGTAGGTCGGGTCGGTGCATTCAGACGAGAATCAGGAAAAACATGACCGAATTTTTTTTTTTTTTGTCGATCGCTATTCTATGTAGAAAAATCTCACCAACTTTTCTGTTTTGTTGCCCCTTTTTTCGCAACAGCTAATGAACGACTATGCTAAATTAAGGGGCTTGCTGGTCTGGCTTTCAACAATTGCATTAGTAACTAATTACAAATTCTTACGTGGGTCCTCCGAAGTGATCTTCTTTCTATTCAGTCCACCCAGCTATATTAGTTGACTAAGTGCATATTATGATTTAGAGAGACCACCTAAAGGAAAATCGGAAAAGGAAAGCCTATTTGCTAGCTAGCTAGGGATCTTCCATTCATTCCTAGTGGAGAGTTTGGTGAAGAAACATTCTTCTGAAAAGCTTGCATTGCATGACCCATAGATAGCAGTAGATAAACATGGAAATGTATTAATCAGAAAGAGATACAGAGTGGCCTATGACGTGTCAGTATTTGTGTACATATGTAAGTTCGCGTGTAGCCACATGTGGTGTGGTGGACCATATATACGCAACCGGTCAGCCCAAATTTATAATTAACAAGATCATATATAAACTATATATTGTTTCCTGAAATATAGATAACGACTATATTTTATATTATCTATTATATAGTTTTGCTTGAATTTCACTCAAAGCAATTATAAGATTTGGAACATAACACACTACGCAGAGAAAGAGAGCCATAAACACATGTATATCGAAGTGATGATGAATAGATAGGTGAAGATATAGATAAATATAAATGGTCCTCCCCCATACCATGATACCAATGCCATATAGCTACCCTACATCCTTATATAATTATGTCGGATGATTTTACATTATAAATAATAGTAAAGAAATAGATTTATTAACGTCTTTACTAGCTAGATTTCCCCCTTTTAACAATATCGATCAGGATTCAGGTGTGCCGTGTGTGGGTTCATCATACATATATAGTACCTCACATTTTAAGGTTTGCCCACATTCGAATCCAGTTGTACAGGCACGCTTAGCTTGCATAGCCCACATGAAATGTTATCCGTTCTTCTTAAAAATGATCAATATTATGTCCATTATGGTTACGACTTCGTTTGTACGTTATCTATTTTTAATTAATGATATCTTAGTGAGGTTTTGGATAATTCCATGATGATAACATTAACTATATGTGTGGCTAATGATATCTGCGAGCGTGTCAATTGACAGAGACGGCTCTGTATTCCCAACATTAATTAGAGAGAGAGAGATATGATTTTATTCTTTATTCTTTGTACGTAGTAGTATTACTAATAAATATTGAGTCTGTACTCTCTAATTGTGTCGTCTGTTAATCTAAAATAGATTATTTTTGTAAAGAAAATATTTATCATAAAAGAAGTTTCGGAATTGTTTCTCATAAATATTGTTATGCTAAACTGTCTTTGTGGAAGATCATATATTGTGCGGGAAGTAAAGAACATAGAGGTGTTTCTCATAGAAAAGAAAGTAAAAACTTGTGATAGACTTAAAAAACTTGTGATAGGTTTCAATCCTGGGGTATCTGTCTTGCTAACCGATGCTGCCTCTATGAGCGCGCTTACTACTACATAATTGTAGTATGCCCACATTTTTAAGTTCAAATTTTTTACACAAATAAAATGTGGAAAATTAATTTCTTCACTTATAAGTGTCTTCATAATAGATGTAGAGATATTAGAGATCTTTGTATTTTATATATACATACTTGTACCTACATTTAGTATAAGCTCTTATTATATAGTTCTACACAAACAAGTGTAACTAAATAGAGTGGTTATATTAAAAAATTTACTACACTTAATTAAGTGGGGTTAAAAAAATGCCATTATCTATATTTTTTGTAGTAGTGGCTCCAGAGACTAGGAACCATCTCTTTTTCCAATACAGGTACTCTAACAAAGTCTGGTGGAACATTTGCGATTGGCTGCGCATCCCTACCAACCGGATGAGCATCCACAGTTGCTCGCTCTGGATAGGCCGCTACTGCAGACGAAACCACCCGGTCGACATGGTGAGGAAAGCCGCCGTAGCCAACGTGGTCTACTATCTATGGATCGAGAGATGCAAGCGTGCTATGACCAGCCTTGCCAGAGATCCCAAATCCATTATATCAGACACCAAAGGCGCTACGAAAACTACAATTGGGCTGAAGATGGGTTACTCCACGAAAGACCTCGACTGGCTAAACAGAGTGCTTTGCTCTTAGCTTGTGGATTTTTGTATCTACCCCCCCCCCTCCTTTTTGTATCTAACCCCCTCATTGGGCCTCTTTTTCACGCTTAAAAGCTGTTGCCCCTTTTGTATGGTGCTAGGGAAGTTTTTGTTTAGTTGTCCTCCCTCTAGCAAATTTGTATATCATTTATAATATGATACACAAACTTATATATATACCTTTTTTTCAAAAAAAAAAGTTGGTCCAGATTATACATCTTTATTTTTTAAAAAATTATTAGCTAGTAATATTTTTGAAGAAAAGTAAAAGTAGTTTTAGTTATTCTGAACTAAAATATAATAAAAAGTTTATGATAAAAAATAGAAAATAGCTCGTTTTAATAAGAAATAAAATATTATTTTATAATAGAGGTTGTTAGGGTATGTGTATGCTCAAACAAACCATGCCCCATACGTTGATGGAGTCGTCGTTTTACGTAATAAATCCATCGCTAATGATTTTTTCTGTAATGTAGCACCTCGTTTGTCACCAACATATAGCTGATTGTACATGCAATTAGAACTCCCAAGTAAGTTCCATTCTTCTCCCTTCGCTTTGTCTTTTTTTCCTTTGCCTTTCTTTCTCTATCATTTGCTTTAATCGCCCTTATTACTCTTGAAAGTGAGAAGCATAGAGCAAGAAACACAGGAAAGAAGATAATTGGATAAACTTCTCATTAACAGAACAGAGAGAGTAGAGAACCATATATAGTACAGTGGTACAGTAATCGGTAATTGGTTAACTAACCACAGTAACTAAAACAGACTTAATGTTCTCTTTACTCTATCATTCCCCCTCAAGCTTTGTGTGAGATTCTAAAACGCCAAGCTTGCTTCTAAAAAATGTAAAAGACTCAGTAGGAAGGCTCTTTGTGAAGATGTCAGCAGTTTGAAGTTTGGTAGATACATACTGAGGTGATATCGATCCAGCAACAACTTTTTCCCGAACAAAGTGATAGTCCAGCTCGACATGCTTTGTTCGAGCACGCAGAACGGGATTAGCAGCTAGATGAAGGGCACTCTGATTATCACAGAACAGCATGGGACAACAAGTAGTAGGAACACCAATTTCACTGAGAATGTAGCCAATCCAGGTTATTTCAGACGCAGTAGCAGCAAGTGCTCTATATTCAGCCTCAGCACTTGACCTTGACACAGTAGCCTGTTTCTTTGATGCCCAAGAAATGCAGTTAGCACCAAGGAAGACGCAAAACCCAGTAGTTGATGGACGGGTAATATTACAGCCAGCCCAATCATCATCCGAGAAACCAGTGATGTTAAACGATGATTGAGCTATTGGAATTGTATTTTTGTATTCGTGATATTTTGAGACCATAGTTTTGAGTTCCAGCTATGTACCTGAGAATGCGTTTAACATTCGCAAGATGGGACTAACATGGCTGATGCATAAACTGACATGCCAGATTGACCGCATGAGAGATATCTGGTCGCGTGATTGTAAGATACTGCAAGGCTCCAACAATGCTTCTGCACTCAGTTGGATCAGACAGAGCAGTAGTAGATGTAGAATTAAGAGCATGGTTGAGAGAAAGAGGTGTGCAATGTGATTTAGCCCCGGTCATGTTGGCCTTTTTGAGAAGGTCCTTGACATACTTGGTCTGTTTCAAAAATAACCCATCAGATAAAAATTCTGCTTCAACACCCAAGAAATACCGTACAATACCAAGATCTTTCAAGGCACACACTGCACTCAACTGTCGTATGACTTGATGTAATAAAGAGGAGACATTACAAGTGATGATGATATCATCAACATACACTAGGATCAGAACATAACTGCTGTCTTTGTGCAGATAAAACAGGGACGTATCAACTCTACTACTTTTAAAACCAATTTGATAGACTAATGAGCTTAACTCGGAAAACCAAGCTCTTGGGGCCTGTTTTAAGCCGTAAAGCGACTTGTGAAGGAGACAAACATAATCAGGACATTTATTGTCTATAAAACCGGGTGGCTGCTGCATATACACCTTTTCAGTCAAAGTTCCATGCAGAAACGCATTTTTGACATCTAATTGTCTGATTTCCTAGCGACAAGTAACTGCAACAGGACATTTACTGTCTATAAAACCGGGTGGCTGCTGCATATACACCTTTTCAGTCAAAGTTCCATGCAGAAACGCATTTTTGACATCTAATTGTCTGATTTCCCAGTGACAAGTAACTGCAACAGATAGAACTAATCTGATTGTAGAAGTCTTGACTACTGGACTAAAAGTGTCCTTAAAATCAATACCTGGGACTTCATGAAATCCTTTGGCCACAAGCAGCGCTTTATATCTCTCAATCGAACCATCTGGATGTCGCTTGATGCGAAACACCCATTTGCATCCCACCAGATTCTTGTCAGCAGATGGAGGAACAAG
The DNA here is from genome assembly GCA_023374045.1 of Limonium bicolor. NCBI lineage: Eukaryota > Viridiplantae > Streptophyta > Magnoliopsida > Caryophyllales > Plumbaginaceae > Limonium > Limonium bicolor. The sequence continues at coordinate 297,323,768 of CM041777.1, read as the reverse complement.
AGACCAGGTATTATTCTTCTGTAGTGCAGTCATTTCTTCCTGCATGGCAGTATACCAGACTGGTGCTCTTAAGGCCTGTTTAACTGTCCTAGGTTCAGTTTGATCAACATCATCAACTATATGCGCCTCAGGTAGACAGGCTGTACTCTTTGAACGGGTAATCATGGGATGAGTATTAATAGGTTCAGCTGGCACTGGTGGACAGGGAACACTTGTTGAGGTAGCTTGACAAGCATCAAGATCAACAATGAGATTAATCCCATCAGTATTAGAGGTAGATGTAGGTTGACTTTCAGGTGAGATATTGAGGATAGATGTAGGTGGATCAATAGGTGATGAGATCTCAGAGCTGCTGCTATGATTAGGGGAGACATTGGTTGTGGCAACAGACGGGTGTGTGACAGGTGAATCTGTAATCTCGGGATTTTGAACAGGTGAACATGTAGGTGAATGTAATGCAGGTGAATTAGCGGTCGCAGATGGTGTAACAGATGGGCAAGAATCAGTTTGTATAGCAGTTGGTGTAGATAAATCGGGAAGGATTAAGGGAAGTGATGGTGGTATTTCTGTAGAATCATTGTTTGTGGAAGATGTTGTTGAGGAGATGGATACTGGTAAGGGATGTACATCAGAAGGTGATTCATGTTGATCATGACAGAACATTTTGAAGGTGGTGAGAAATAGATCAGTGGTGTTAGTGGATTCTCTTTCGGGATTGGTATAGGGAAATAGTGTTTCATCAAAGACTACATGACGTGAAATATAGATTTTCCTAGTTGGAGAATGATAACACTTGTAGTTTACTTGTAAATTCAGTTCCACCATCACACTGAAAAACTTTAATCTGTGCACAAAACTGGAGTTCAACCATTTTTTGAAACTGTAGAAAAATCTCATGAAACTGAGACTTTCGTTTCATTACATACAGCCAAGTAAAGCGAGTAAAATCATCAACAAAAATCACATAATACTTCATTTTCTGAGAGGAAGCAACGGGTGCAGGACCCCAAATGTCACAATGAATCTTTTCCAAAACTATAGAAGACATTTTGTCATTCAGAGTAAACGGTAAACGACAACTTTTACTCATTTGGCAACTGGAGCAAACAGAAAACTCCTTATTCCATATACTGATATCTATCTGATTCTTGTAACTAAGATTCTTCAGAATCCTTGAATTCGGGTGTCCAAGTCTTTGATGCCAGATGTTGCTAGTTGCTTTTCCAGAAAGGATAGCAGTCAGAGCTAGAGCATTGTTGTCCCGCAGAGTATACAAATCTCCTTCTCTACTGCCTATGACCAGAACTCTCTTGGTCACCAGATCCTTAACAGTGAACCCAGAATTAGTAAATTCGACTGAACAAAAATTATCCTGTGTTAGTTTACTAACTGACAACAGATTACGCTTTATGTCAGGAACAACCAAGACATCATTCAACAACAAAACTTTTCCTGACTCTGTAGCAATAGTAGCACTTCTTGATAACTCAATCGGTATTTGATCTCCATTTCCAACCACAACATAATTGTTCCCAGTATAAGATATAGGGGTAGATATCTTACCTGGGTTAGTTACCATGTGATTTGTTGCTCCTGAGTCAACATAGTAGTCATCGACACTCTGATTATAGACCATAGAATTATAAGCTTGAGGTGCATTCCAAACCTAAGCGGCTGGTTTCTTGAAATCAGAAGCTCCTTGACAAGAATGGTCCCATCGATAAAAACAGATAGCAGCTGTGTGATTTGTTCGTCCACAAATTTGACAGGGATTGGCTTGATTCTGATTCTGAGAGAATTGACCAGTTTCAGAACTGGAAATAGAGTTTGATTGAAGTTGATTTGGATTTGAGTTCTGATTTTGGTAATTAGGATAATAATGCTGACTCCTTCCTCTTCCTCCTTGATTTCGACCTCTTCTACGACCAAATCCTCGGCCTCGACCTCCAGATTGGTCAGTCTTGGAAACATTGAAAGCCATAAAAACCTCCTTTGTAGCTTTCTCTTTACTATTTTTCTCATCTTTTTCACCACTACCTTCACGAAGATCAAAATCTTCTATAGCGCTGATAAACTACTTCAGCGTTGGATAAGGCGCTTTGCTGAGCATGATTGAGCGTAACATGTTGTACCGCTTGCCACATCCTTGAGCCAGCATAAGCACCTTATCATCATCAGCCAGTGGTTTTCCAATTGCTGCAAGATACTCGCAGATGAGTTTGAATTCTTTGATATACTCCTTCACGGATTGTTTATCACCTAGTTTCAGATTCTGTATTCGCTGCTTAAGTTGAAACTCTCGATCTTTTGTGGACTGAAGGAATTCTTCTTGCAATTCGTTCCAGATATCCTTCGTCGTCTTGCATCCGACAGCAATGCTAACGTAATCCTCTGCAAGAGTCGCGATAAGCCAGGTTCGAACAAGAGCATCTGCCTCAGTCCATTTTGCAAGATCTGAAGCAGAACCTTGACTCGACTTCGAATCTGAATCTTGACTTGTTTCTAAAGGTGCTGAATTCTTAATGAGATCAACAACCTTGACTGATTCAAGCAGATTCAGCATCTGAGTTCTCCAACTCAGGTAGTTCTTCTCTCCCTTTAACTTGATTGTGGAAATGCTTACGAGTTGGTATAGATTCGCCGATGTCAGCAAGGGACTGAACGACGAACCTGCTTTCTGTCCAGTAGTCATTGCTTGAAATCTCGTAGAAAAATGAAGATGAAAGACGCGGATCAAGAATGAAGCTCTGATACCATGAAAGTGAGAAGCGTAGAGCAAGAAACACAGGAAATAAGATAATGGGATAAACTTCTCATTAACAAAACAGAGAGAGTCGAGAACTATATATAATACAGTGGTACAGTAATCGGTAGTTGGTTAACTAACCACAGTAACTAAAACAGACTTAATGTTCTCTTTACTCTATCAACTCTTGCCTTCATCTTTTCCATGCTTCCTTAGATTTTTTGTTCTTGGTCTCATGAGTCAGTTTTTGGACGGTAATCAATCTATTTCTTTGAGTCACTAAACAGATGAAAATTAGTGTCTGATAGTTGTTTGGATGCTATAATATTGGACGCTAATAAAACATAGTGTCTGAACCGGTATTGAACACTGAAATCAGATGCTAATTTACATCCATGGCTAGTTTCCGCAGTTATTTAAGACGTAATTTAACGTCCGATTGATGTTAATTTTGGGCACCAATCGAAAAGCGTCCGACCTGTAATTGGACACTAATTTTGGACGCTAGAGGCTAAATTCGAACACTATCTTTAGTTTTTCTTGTAGTGCAGGTGGTTTCAAGTTTTGACGATCCACGAAAATGTGGCAGTGGTTGTCGTCTTTGGAGCTATGAGACTCATGCAGTTCGTTTCCTCTAAGGTGGTAGCTGGTACCGATGGCGAATTGCTTACCCCTAACAACAATTAAGACTTGATTGTGCATGCAGATGAAGATGCAATTTCAATTCTCCTTTCGTTTAGTTTCCTTAAGCTTTGTTTAGTTCTTGGTGATGATTATGGTGGTGACTAGCTACTTTGTATTTTGGTTTCTTGCTTGTGGCGATTGGTAATGTAAGTAACTTTTGGTTTGTAAGGCTGCGTGCATGGCTAGGTACTGGCAGTTTCCTTCCCCTGTTAGTGTTCAGATGTTTTCATCCTCAAAGCTGTATCTTGGTTGGTGTTTTCAATGATATTCATGCACGGTCAGTCTTGGCTAAAGCTGAATGTAGCCAATTTGGCTACATACAAGTTACAACACGCGCCGTTTTGTTTTTTTTTTAAAAAGATTTTTTTCTTTCTTTATCACATAATTTTAAATTGTTGTAACTTTTAATATATAAGTTTAAAATAAAAAAAATTATATCATTGTTCACCTAAATTAAAGCTCTTCAAAACAAGACCAATAATGGATATATTTTGAAAACTTTTTTTAAAAAATATTTTTACATGTATAATGTACAGAACGTAAAAGAAAACTTGTACAGATAGTCATACAAACCTGTACAAATGTTCATTAAAACATGTATATCCACACGTAAAAACATGTACATCCTCACAATAAGAATATACAGATGGTCACATAAATCTGTACGAATCATTAAATATGTACATCTTTAGATTAAAATCTGTACATATATGGGAGAAAACTTGTACAAATGGTCATACAAACATGTACAGATGTTCATTAAAGAACATGTACATTGTCACATTAGAACATGTACATTGTCACATTAAAACATGTATATTCTAATATTAAAATATGTACATACATCCTCACATTAAAATATCATTGTATACATGTAAAAATAAATTTTTTTAAAAGTTGTCAAAACATATCCATGACTGATCTTATTTTGAAAAACTTGAATTTAATTGAATAATGATATAATTTTTTTCATTTTGAACTTATATATTAAAAGTTACAACAATTTAAAATTTTTGTAATAAAAATATAAAATAAAAATCTGTTTAAAAAAAATGAAAAAAGAAAATGATCTCTGCAGCGGGAGCTCACTAATGAAAAAAAATAGTGAACGTGTTTGGCATGTGCATTTGCCTTTCAACTCCATTCCATTTTTTATGCTTTAATTTTATTAAAATATCCTTAGATGTAGCCAACTACATTCAGCTGTAGACAAGAATTTATGTTATTGCAAACGACCTATGAGATCCTATTGTACATAGTAGTTGACTTTTGGGATGTGAAATCTATATGTCTATCTAATATAATGTTGAGGTAATGGAAGTTGGTGTTTAAAAATATATATATATATATATATATATATATATATATTATAACAGATTATTCGTATTAACATACTGTTATTCTTGTTTCTTTGTAACTATTTGTCTAGCACACACATGGCCATGGGGATGACCGTTCACTACCAATATTAACAGTAGTGAGTTACGTTCCACCATGTATGCTGTTGACTTGGGACGTCGGTTGCCACATGGTAATCTATAGAATTACGCAATTAACATTGTATATAAGTAGCTCATGTTTAATTACGTACTATATTAATTACAATCAATCACGCAGGGTCAGTCGGCATATCTTCATGTAATCTCACGTAGCGACAGCGGTGGTGGTGGTGAGATGTCCCGCCGTAAATCTACTTTATAGAGTTAATGCGGGCGGTTGATTTCGTCCCGCTTTTTTCCAGTTTGCGTTAAAGAATCGTCAATGTATTCCCATTTGTTGGGAGCCACGGTTGCCGTACTTTGGCTAAGGTTTTGGTCAATGTATGGTGTGCGCGCGCGCACGAAATTGCAAACCAAACCAAAATTAACCAACGAAAACGAAACAACCAAGGGGAGCGGTCCCGTGTTGTACCATTATTCTATTAAAAATTGATTTGATGCAAGATGATCGTGCGTGTGGTTGCATTCTTTTCTTGGTTTCGCTGGAAGGCTGGTTGGCTGGCTGGAGAAGACGGCTATGAATGGTCCCCAACTTAAAAGGGGCGGAATTGGCTAAACACACACATATATAATAGTGTAAATACTATCATGCACGGATGTGGTGGGGCCCTACGAAGTTAAACTACAATACTACCTCCGTCCATTCCGATTAATTTTTAACATATTTTTGTATTTCAATATTAAATATATAAGGTAAATAATTTTTTAAAATTAAATTATATAATATATAGTTTTTTACATAAGATTCCTGAGTTATGTTGTACTCTTATATGTATGTATATGAAATTTGCGGCTAACTGTGTGTATTACAGTACTACTATATTATATATACATTCGCCAACCCGGTTCCTGAATAAAATGATCGACCCGAGCGATCTTAAGTTAAGTTGATATAAGCCAAATCGGTTAGTATCTTCTTTTTTCTTTCGGAAAAATGGACCTTGTTTGTAAAGTTGTTGGACTAATATATAAAAAGTAAAAGAAAATTTTATAGTATTATTTGAGAAATTTACTTAAGACTTTGGTTATCAAATAAACCCCATACGATCTAGCCGCCAGCCAGACCGACAATGAGCATGCGCATTCTTCTTCCACAATCAATTCTTTTTACCATGTTAGCCTGACCTTACCGATGTCTCTCGCGCTGGGTGGGTGGGGGCCACTACTACTGCCTGGAAGACGAAAAAATAGTGGCGAAATGAGAACCAGCCCAACAACAGCAAAAGTCAATCCCACCTTCCTGGCCAGCCTTCCGTCCCATCACGTCACACACACCCACAAAACCAACCCATCAGAGTGTGAAACGTGGCTTCAATTGGGCCTACTGGACCCTTAAGATTTCCTAGCCCGTTTAATCTACCAGTTGGTCCTTACTAGGAGGCTTCGTAAGGTTCAACACTAGTCTGTCTGCCGATTCACTTTTGGCTTTCTCAGTTCTCAATTGTCCACAATTTTGTTTTATTTTTTAATTTGGAGGGAAGGAGGGGAGTATGATGATGGGCTGGACGGAAAACACAGCCATAACATAATAACCAATCAAATGAAAGGAATTATAATCTCACCGTATAATAACGGTCAACCCACAAAAAGGTGGTTGAAAGGTCATAGGAGTAATATTGTGATTTTAAATGAATCATTCCTGTAATATGGTTCTTGTAATACGATAATATTTAGAACTTGAATTTATAATTTTTAATTCTATGATACCACTTCTCTATCAACAATTATAAGGGTTTTGACCAATTATAATATAATAACCAGTCAACTTAGAGCAAACTCTTTTGACCTAACAAAGGGGTTGTAGAACATAGAAACCAGATGGAATAGTTGAGACGGTAGGGGAGAATCCGAAGGGAAGATACGTTGTTTTTCTAACATCAGCATCACTTCACTTTCAACTTTGTAAATTTTGGTATATTGTGGTTTACGATCTGATCACTAATCTACTTTATAGTTTAAGAGTTAATGTGCGGTTTGAATGTCCCGCCACTTTGTTTATTTCACTTTTTTCGATCAAATTGCGTCAAGAGTTGTCAATCTATTCCCATTTGATGGGAGGTGCGGTTGCCGTATGATTAAGGAATCAGTTATGGTGTGCGGGAAATAGAGAAACAAACTAACAAAGGCGGTCCTGTTGTAGTGGTGTAGCCATTATTTTATTTTTATTGATTTGACTAATGTGCGTGATCGTTTCGTCTCATCGCTTCGCTGGATTGGAATATGGGCTTGTCAGTATCGTCCCCTTCCCACGTGAAAAAAATGGAAATGTCATTAAATATCACTATCTTTTTACACTAAAAAATTATTATATTTTTTAAAAAGTTAATGAAATGTCTTTCCGGGCTGACAGATGTTAACTTTCCGTCCAATATCATTTTTTTTTAAATAAAATGACTTTCTTGCCCCTCAAAAGTTATGTCACTGTTCAACGGTTAAATTTGGGTTCCAACGGTCACTTTTCTGAAAACTTTACAAAAGTACATGAAATACCACTACAACTTTTACAAAAGTACATGAAATACCACTACTACTTTACGAAAGTACAAGACATGCCCCTGTAACACAACAAAAAACGGTTATTTTTTTTGTTACGAACGGCTAGTTCTTCATTCGTATCCCCTTATGTGCTATAAAAACTCATTGTAAGGCTGTATAATGTCCATATCTTTCTCATACCGAGATTCCCAGACACGCAGACATATATAGTCACAAAGGCATTGATGAATGAAGTTAGTTAGCTCAGCTAGCCACCATGGTAGTTTATTTAAATATAAGTGTTTATTTTATGGCATGAATGAATCGATGCATGCATGTTGCATAACTTGGCAAATCGCTAGCTTTGTTTGGTGCGATTAGAGGTGGAAATGCGCGCGATATACTTGCTAGATGAGTACACATTAAAGTCATCAAGGCATGAGAAAAAAAAGAGCATTCATGATTAAATGTGGCCTCTATTGTTCTCAAATGTACCGCCAGTTCTTCTAATTTATGGCATATCATTATTGGGATTTGACATGTAATTCTCTATTTTGAAATGCTAATCTGGTTACATAATTAAGACAACAACAACATATGATATGCCATGAATTAGAAGAATTGACGGTACATTTGAACAACAGAGGCCACATTTAATCCTGAAGGCTCTTTTTTTCCTCACATCTTGATGACTTTAATATGTACTCATTTAGAAAGTATATCACGCGCATTTCCACCGCTAATCGCACCAAACAGAGCTAGCGATTTGCCAAGATGCAACACGCATGCATCGATTCATTCATGCCACAAAATTAAACACTTATATTTAAATAAACTACCATGATGACTAGCTGAGCTAACTAACTCCATCCATCAATGCCTTTGTGACTATATATGTCTGCGTGTCTGGGAATCTTGGCACATGACTACATACTGTAAACTCACTTCAAAGTAATACTACACAACAAGATTTTGTTTGTGATGTAGTCCCAGGTTGAGAAGTTAAGTGGGGATCATACCGATCTTCCATAGCTGGTGCCCACCATTTGAAGAACCTACAGTTCCAGCAATTATAGTAAGTGAATCCTGCTGATTTCTGATTGTATGAAACTTTGAAAGTTGCTGGAACTCTACACTTGCAATGTATTGTTTGAAGTTTTCCTTCTAGTGTGGTTGTGTATGTAGGGAGATACATGTTTGATGTGTTATGAGTGAGTATGGGAGAGATATGGATATTATACAGCCCTATAATGAGCTTTTATAGCACAAAAAGGGATCTGAATGAAAAACTAGCCGTTAGTAACAAAAAATAGCTGTTTTTTTGTACAGGGACATGTCATGTAAAGTAGTAGTGGAATTTCTTGTACTTTTGTAAAGTTGTAGTGACATTTCATGTACTTTCGTAAAAGTTGTAGTGGCATCTCATGTGCTTTTGTAAAGTTTTCAGAAAAGTGACCGTTTGTAACACCCCTATAATAATAAAACAACAGCGGAAAATAAGCTAAAGGTGCTACAGACCATCGGGCTCCAAACACCCGGTACCAACCTCACCAATTACAACCATTACAATTAACTAAGTTACGGTCTGAACTTCGAGAAAACTTAACATTAACATAACAATAATAAAATACATTCACTCTCCACAAACCTAGTCCCATCCCAATCACTCATGCTCTTCGTGGCCACCTGTAAATCAATTTGTACCTGCAAGATGAAACCAAGCAGCCCACCCCGGGAGGGGTGAGTCAGTTCCCTGGAATGGAACTGGTACAATTCTCCAAAACAATCTTTAAAACATAACTCCTCAAAATAAACAGTAACTTGAAATTAAACTCTTGAAAGTAAAACAGAGAAAAGCACTTCAAAACAATCAAGTTAAAGAGAAAAGAAAACAAGACAAAGATAGAGATAGAGAACTTCCAAAACAAGTCATCCACTTAAGTAGTCACACCACATAGTTAGTAAGCATCCATTGTTGATGTTAGAACCAATTCCCGTTCGGAGTATAAAGACTCAGATAGTCACAAAGGACTAGGAATAATAAGATAGATCCAAGAACCAATAACTCAAGAGTGGAATAATTCAATTGGGAGAGATGGCCCCCACCGCCAGATATCAATGTCCATATGGACGAGGGATATACAGCCCCCTGCTGTCAGATTTAAATGTCCTGGTGGATGAGGGATATACAGCCCCCTGCTGTTAAATATCAATGCCCCTATGGGCGAGGGATACAGCCCCCTGCTGTTAAATATCAATGCCCCTATGGGCGAGGGATATACAGCCCCCTGCTGTTACCATTGAAGACGCGCGCACGTCGAAACCTCAAGAACCAGCTCATGGATGAAACAATATCCAGAGTCAAAAGAAAGATTTCCAAGATTGACCTTTTTCCAAATTCCCACTAGATCACCAACTACCCAGAGCAATACCAAAACACTCAGTCCTACAGAGTGCAGAAGCGTAAACCCTAAGCAGTCAATGTCTAACGGGGCACCAAACAGAAGGAACCAATACCCAAGTGAGTTTCACATCCAAGGCTCAGTTAGTCATACAGGCTGAGTTAGTCACACAACCATTTCCTTTTTAGAAATTCCTCTTAAAGTCAGTTAGCGTTTCCCAAAACATTCCACAAGTCAATCAGCAAAAATATCGGAGTACGAGAAATCGTACAAAACATTCCATAAGGCCCAAAACACAACAAGCTGAGTACGAGAAATCGTACCTGGGTAACGCTGTAGCAGTTCTAATCAACTTGCGCAAACAATCAACAGTACTCTGAAGAATATTAAAGGTAATCTATCATCAATCACTTGTAGCCTATGTTACGCTTAAATAAACTTCTTACTCTTATTTCAAAGTCTCAATTATCTTTTAAGCCCTCACTTAAATGTTATGTATAATCTTTGAGTTATCTGAGAACGTTGTATAGCCCAAGGTGGTAAGATCAAGGAATGTATTCGATTTACATTTGCTAATTTTCCACTCCTATCCACTTTATTCATACTTAACCACAATCCTCACATTCAAGACTCAGAATACTATACTACTATCCCACAATGTAAAGATTATGTATTCAAACAATACCTACTAGATAATCCATTATGATTAAGTCTTTCCCTTAACTTAATTAAGATCTACATCTTGTATATTGAAATCGTAGTGTCGTAGACGCGTTTTATTATAACTTAATTGAACTGCTAAACTCAATTATCTCATCTTTAGTTCAGAATGACTTTTAATTACAACCATCTAACAAACTTGTCATAAGATGTTAACTTAGACTTATTGAACTCTTACATTTAGTATTCACAAGGTACATTATTTGCTTAATTATTACCTATATAATAAGGTGTTTAAATATAACCTTTTATGTATCCTTACTTACCTTAAATCTCCTAAATGTTTTTTTTTACACACATACACTTTATAGACTATGTATAATCCTTTGTACTAAACTTCAATAAACTTAAGCCTTAAATACGTTTTAAATTATTTTACAAAGCCTAAGGTTTCAAAGGAATAACTTAATAAATTAATTCCCTTTATTGTATTTAGGATGGACAATATATCTACATAGAGTAGAATGATCAAAGAATTAAATTCTGGTTCGTAAGCAAAATTGTTAATTATATGAAAATTCTCATATTTAATATTCAAATAACCTATAATTAATTCCCATTACCGTAAAGTATATCAATATAATATCTGATGTAACTTAGTTTTATCTGACAAAAGGTTCAAAGGTCTTAAGTATCAAATTCCTATTTATAAACCTTCTATAAATTCTAACTACCAAATACCTCACTTAATTGTAAACTCACATCCTAAGTATTGGTAATAAATGTTATAAATGTATTTCATATGGCTTATCTAATGCCAGGAAACTTAAGGATTATTATTTAGATAAATTCCCAAATCATAGTTTAATATAGTTTTATATCATAACCCTTTTAATGGTTTTATCTTAAAACGTTAAGTTATATTCCAATACCATAAATGTTAAGAAATGATTAAATCTAGACTTACCAATCCACCTCACATTTAGATGTAAAAGTATTTTACTTATTTTATTATGGTTTATATATTAAGAACATCTAGATGTAAACGTATTACATTTGCTTATCATTAATTACAGAATAAGATCTATTTGTGCAACATTTCATGTAATCTAATCACAATTTTTCCTAAGTTTTAACTTATTAATTACTAAATCCCAATTTTAGATTTACATCCTGGTTATTGACAAATAATACTATACATGCATTTTAATATGGTTATATATAAACCTTGGAAACTCAAAGGTAACTCTTAAGCCTAATACGTAACTATAATCTAATACCACCTCATATAATATTCTTTTAATAGTACTATGTATAGGTTTAGTTTAACTCACTAATTCCTTTGTATTATATTTCCTATAAGGTAACTAATTTTATTTATATATATATTTATATATACTAGGATTTGTTCAAAACATTATTTATGTAATTTATTGTATTTAATTATGTTTAAAAACTTTTAGGCATAACTACAACCGATATACGGTTTATAAAAGTGTTTCCCTTTAATATATATAAGTATACCTGTATTAGAATTTAATTAAGACATTCCCTACGTAACTTATTATATTTAAACTATCTTATTACTAACTGCATTCCATGTATGTTCTATAAAGTATTTCCTTTAACTATATCTTAGGATACTAGCTCTTAATAATTTAGTTATTATAAGTGTTAATTTATTAGTTCCTTGCTTTAACCTAAGTTACTATTTTATTCCTTTTATATATATGTATAGAATATATATATATATATGTATATTTTTCCTTAGTTTAAATTAAAAATATTAACTCCCATACATAGTAAATAAAATGTAGGATAATTAAATTCCTTAATTTATATAAGTTTCTACTTAGTAAGTATATATACATATATGTAAATAATTTCACTTCACTTAAAAGCTAATACAAAAATATTTATAAACTTACTGTTTAAAATGTTAATTTAGTTTCCTTTATTTCCCCAGCTTAAAAGTTAATTAACAAACCATACTTTAATTTTTGGTTACATTAAAAACCTTATATTATAGGTTATTCTTATGAAAACTCATAAACACAATTTTTAAAACCTTTTACCATTGCCCAAAATTCCCAAATTTTATACAGTAACTATAACATTTTAGACATATATAAAATTTTTATTCATAAAAATATCTTTTAAATTTAGCCAAATAATTCCAGAAGCCCGTAACTTGCAAAAATCATAACTTACGTTTTAAACTCCAAAACCATAATAATTTACATCAAATATAACTAGATTAAATAGGAATCTATTTAAAATTCAAGTCAAATACATCGGGAAGGTATTTAAATTAATTCAAACAAAGTTAGGACTATTTAGTGGAATGTTTATAACTTATAATAAATTAAATAGCGACTCATCTAATCTCGGCCGTCCAATCTTCTAAGCGAGAGCGGACCCCCTGTACTTCTAGTTCATCAGCGAACACTAAACCAATCGAACTAAATCACCGATATCTCCTAATCTATAGAACGAAATCCGAGATTCTTTTCTATGGATTCGAAATCGAATTTCGTTCTATTGATACCGGTTTCCCCAATTATAGCACTAGACGATGGAATTCGAGTTTCGAAGTTAGGGTTCTAAACGGTTTCCGAATTCAATTCTCCCTAATTCCCTCAATCTGAGCGTAATTGATCAAATTGGAACATGGATTAAGACGGTACATGACTACGAATGACAATAACGGAGCAATTGAAAACTTACCGGAGTTGCGAATTGAGAAAACGAAAAAAAATTGGAAAATATGACTTTGAGCATTCGTGGTGCCAACTTCGAAGATCTATAACTAGCAGTACAAAATGAGTTAGGCTATGAGTAAGGGCTCATTGGAAAGAGCAAACTTAGATCTACGTATTTATGCACGAACTCACTCTAACTCACAACACCAAAGAAGAAATCAAACCTGAAAGTTACGAGTTTACCTTCTCGTTCTGGAAAATTCTGGGCAAACGCGACCAGATCGGGGTCGGAACTTTAGACGCCTATATCTCATATGATGAGAATTAGATTTGGTCATCAACATGAAAGTTGTAGAGGATTATAGCTCTTTAAAACGAGCTAAAGAACGTGAAATTTGGATGAGAAACGAAGAAGTTTATGGCTAGACGAAGTTACCTGATTCGAAGGGAAAAACTGGAAACTGCAGTTACGGTTTTGCAGGGTGGCTACTTTGGATCGAATTTACGGTTGATTTAGGATGAGTTAGGGTTAGTGTGAGTTATGGTTGCAAGAGGAGATTAAGGAGAAGAGAATGCAAAAGACGGCACTCAAAAATTCCAAAAGATTAGAAAGTTATGGAGGTCACAAGTTAGGGCAATCGGTTCCGAAATCGTGGAGATAGAATTCGGTTAAGGTTGTTGGGCGCGTATCCCGAGGCCCTGATGATCAGCAGACTTGCCACATCAGCATCTTTTCAAAATTTCGGCTCTAAACTTCATTCTATCATAACTTTGGCTAGGATGATCCGTTTTTGACGTCCTTTTTATCGATCTTCATGGTTTTCCATAACCTATTTATTGGTATAGGTTTCATGGCCTGGTTTGACCATTCTCAAAAAGTCAACTCTAGCAAGGCTTAATAAGCTTTAAGGTTTCTAGAATTTTATATTGACTTTTATGTTTCAAAACAATGTTCCAACACTTCCTAAAATCTTTATAATATAGTTGGAGTGTTTAGAAATTTTTCCCAAGATTTATGGACTTATAAATCTTATTATTAAATTCATAATACTATATAATAATATATAATAATTAGGGTTAAATAGGAGAAAACCCCTAAATAAATTTCATAATTCCATATAATAATTTAATATTCATAATTCCATATAATAATTTAATACTTAATAGTATTATTAAAGGTTTAATAAAAGAAATCCCCTAAATTAATTTAAATTAATTTAGGGGTATTTCACCGTTGGAACTCAAATATAGTTGTTGACAATAACATAACTTTTTAAGGGCAAAAGGTCATTTTACAAAAAAAAATCTGACATTAGACAAAAAGTTAACGTCCGTCAGCTCGGATGGGCATTTCATGAACATTTTGAAAAATATGGTGGCATTTCGTGACTTTCTTTTTTTTTTAGTGGCATTTCATGAATTAGGTAAAAATATGGTGCATTTCATGAAATTTCAAAAAAAAAATTACATCCCCACCCATGATGTTTGGCAAAATTACACACCCCACCCACGAAGTTTCAAAAATTACTTTGTTCACCCATGTGGTTTTCTCTATTTTACATCCGGTAACTTTTCTAATATTTGATCAACTTAAAAGATGCTTTAATGTTGTCCAAAATTGATAAAATTTTACAAGTGTTATATTTTTAACTAATATCAAATCCAAAGTTTTTTAAGCTCATATATGACCTGCGGGACCCAATGAAAATACGTTCACATGTCATATGTTTCATTGGGTCCCACAAATCGCATATAAGCTTAAAAAACCACCTTACATTGTCTATATAAAGTTTCATCAATTTTGGACAACATTTAAGTATCTTTTAAATTGATCAAATATTATAAATGTTATCGGATGTAAAATAGAGTAAACCACATAGATGAGTAATTTTTGACCTTATGGATGGGGTGTATAATTTCACCAAACGTTATGGATGAGGATGTAATTTTAGAATTCAAGACGAACCATTTCATACACATACGCGTTGAGGTGGTGCGGGCAGCACAATTGTGTTCTAGTTTCTTCGGCATTATGGAATGGAACCCACCCGATTATATTTTCCAGGTTGGCCTTGACCTGATTACAAAAGTGCAGTGAAACCGAATAACCTGACCTGACCTGACCTGCCCTGCCCTCATGGTACCCACCTCAACTCATGAGAATGTGAAACGTAGGTTGGATTTGGGCCCACTGAGCCTCAAAGATCTTTTGACCTATTTAAACTACGACTCTTACGTGGGCGGTTTTGTAGGCCCCAATAATTTTGTGCGGACTGATTCTTCTTCGTCCCAGCACCTTTCTCCCTTTTTTTATTCAGTTCTCTGGTCGACTACTTTTTCCGGGGTGCATATATAGCGATCATCATAAAGTGACACAACCCAGTTATTCACGGCTTTACAATGGTTCAAAAGGACTGGACTCTAGTTGTATAACGCATCATTCACATCACAGTACTGCTCATCGTATATAGCTTAAGATCAGTGCAACTTAGTCATCGCCCATTCACCATAATCAAAATACTCCGCCCATTGTGTATCTAAAAAAAGGTGAATGAGCAGTGGTAGAAGTGAAAATGTGATCTCTGTCGAGACAATAAACAGCTTTTCAGATACCGACCTGGAAGATGGCACAGGTACAGCTGGATATCATAACTCCCATCAGCGAGTCAAAGAAACTATGCATAAAGTTGGTGCAAGTCATATTTTGAGCAAATGCTGAAAGACATCTGCTGCAAAAAGACTGTCTTCTCTTCTAGCCCTGTTTCATTGACTGCGGTTCTTTGGACTTGCCTGGAAGACACTTCATATTTGGTTCTATCTCATCCGGTGCTCATTTTCTTACGACAATTAAGGAGTGAACAGCACTTCATATTTGGTTCTATCTCATCCGGTGCTCATTTTTCTTACGACAATTAAGGAGTGAACATTGGTATATGTCCAAACCCAAATCAACTAATCATATGATTCCAACCCTGGTAACAAAAGAGTATACGCCACAGCTCCTCTGAGGTGTGAATTGTGAAAAGTTAGCCACTAACCCTATTTTTATTCGGTAAATACAACATAAACAGTATACAAATTCATTTACTTTTTATCCCTCTCAATGCGTTAATTCTCCATATCCCCTCTCACACAGCAATAACTCATGAACAATATATCAATCAGTCATGAAAATACATAAACTGTTGTCCAGTAATATTTACTCTCATATTAAACGGATAAACAGTCATTTAGTCTAGATCATCAGTCACAATCATCATCAATCTCTTTTAACAGGTTGTCATGAAAGCACAGTAAAAGGCAGAACAAGAATTTAGAAAGAGCAAACAAGATAGCTGCCTAATACCTGAAACTTGGACGACAGTTAGGAAAGAATACAACATAATGAACAATAAGCCAAAAGCCTCATCCATTAAGGACAGCAGACACTTGCTGCAAAACAAACACAGGTAGGAAAGACAATGTTTACAAAAAAACTACCAACCAAGCAAACAAATCTCTCATGCAGATACGCCAAGGCCATGACCAGAAACTACACTAAGTATCCGAAGTAGTATATACACAATAGAATCGCTAGAAAACCAAGTAAAAATTTTCAGAAATCGGTAGACAAAAAACCTTCGGGTAAAGGGGGAGGCCCTCAAGATGAGAATCTAAAAACCTTATCTGGTAGAGAAGAGAGCACATCGTCACACTGAATCTTGAATACCTTTTCGTGAACTGTGATTACAATGACTATAACTCAACCCTGCCCCCAAGTCAATCAATTTAGACATTTACCCTCGAGCTGCAAGGACATCCAATTGACCAAACTCACCACCAGATGATGATGACGAACATTCAAATCCACCAACGGCTTCTGGTGAAGACGAATAAGCCCTGCCACCCTGTTTCTGGCAAGGGAACTCTAACATGAGTTGGTTCTTACAAGATACTCGATGCAGATGGAAAAATGCAAACATGCTGATAGTGAAAAGTGCAGCATTTCCCATAATGCTACCAACATTACTTTCAAACTTGAGGGCTTTTTTCGCACAGTCGAACCCTGATGATAGTATTCTCGTAAAGAGGTTTGGTTTCAGTCCTCTTTGGTGCATGAAATGATCAGCAGAAGGTGCACTGGCTTGCGGACAAGAGAGATTCTCAGGTGAAATGAAACAATTGGAACCACCTCTTACGTCTCCAACAAAGTCCATGGCTTCTTCGATAACTTTGTATCTCTTCCCATGATGCTCCGCCAATCTGAGTGCAAGGATTATCCTACTTTGTTCTATCCGTGCAATCGCTGCATCTCTTTCAGCACGCTGCTGTATCTGTACTGTCTGGCAGAATAAGTTATACATTTCAGATCAGTTGAACATATGCTACAATCTTCGTGGAAGTTTCATTATTATGGCATCTTCTATACTTTTAAACTACATGGCCTTTTTTGTCAATAACAATTACCAGAAACAGGTAAGTTTCTTTCAAAAGGCATGACTAGACCTGAAGAGCTTCAAGAAATAGGCTGGAACAAAATAAAAAGGAAATATCGGTTTCAAATTACAGAAAGATAGGTATGGGCCCTGGTCTGGTCAAATTGAGCATCATTTAAAGCAAAGAGCCCTATGGTGCATGCATTCATCTATGGAGATGTCATCAAGCAATAGTATAACTTTTATATTAAGCAACGATATTGAAGTCGATAGAAAACTTGCAGCTGCATTTGAAGCTCATACATCACTCGAGTTTCAGCTCGAACATTTCATCAACTATTAGTAAGAAGAAGTCTAGCTATCAAATAACCAAGCGATGACGAAACTAAGATTCCTCAATCCATGGAAACACAATAGCTTATTGCTTCTAGTATTAGATACAGGTAATAAGAACAACCAATCCATGCAGTTTTCACGACCATCCAGCTTTCAAATCAACTACAACCAAACAAAAACAGTAGTAGCTTAGTAGGCCAAGTCGCCCTATAAATACACATAAATCCTTCATTCCTCAACTAGTATAGCAAACCCTTTTGGAAATATCCTCTCTCTGCGCTTCCAAATCCTTGAAATCAAACATTCCTTGCGAAACAGACCGAAGAAAGTAGTTCGTCACTAGCTTGTAGGTTTTTTTTATCAAACTCTCTAACTTCTAACTACTTAGGAATTTCCAAAAATACCTATGATGCCGTCAATAAAATCAAAACAAAATTCCATAAGACCGCAACAGCTGTCCAATCGTTAAACATGTGTTGTCTTTGTTGCTGTAAGCTTGTCAGATAAGCATATTACCATTACACAAATTGCAAATTGCCGGCATTCTCACAGAAATCAGGGAACACGGTTTGTCAGACGCATGAACACTTGTGTAAATATGCACATGGAGTTCGAACGATTTCACATTAATTTGTTACAAGGAGAAAGGACGAGGGAAAGCTTACATGGAAAAATTCGAGCTGGTCTTCGAGATTCTCGAGTGCGGTACGGATGGCATTCAGGCTCTTAGCTTCAACAATAGCGGAGGAATAGTCAACGTCGCCGCAGTCCTTTACATACACGAACCCGTTGTTATTCCCGTTCCGTGTCCCGGGGGTGGCGGAGAAATCAACGAACGGTGGCTTCTTCCGACCATCGCCGCCGCTGCCATCAGAGGAAGGGGGCGAAGGTTTATTTAGGGATTTGATGGAATTAAGGAAATGAGCACGAGAAATCGAGTGAATTGCGTCGCTTAGCTTGTCGTGGAGGTCCCAAATCTTCTCCAGAACAGACTCTATCGCGTCAATCTCCATGTCCCATGTCATGAACTACCCCACACGAGAAAACTGGATAGTACAACGGAGGGATCCGTTTGTTTTTTGGAGGGAAAACTGGTGGTGGCGGCGAAAGGGGAGTTCTGAAGGTAATCTTCTTCTCCTTCAGGTCGAGTGACTCCACTCACTTCTGGTTCTGTGCGGTTTGTTTGATTTCGAAAGGGAAAGGAGGGAGCGACTAGTGGGTGGGTGGTGCTCTATGAGCACGGCACGTTTGCCGTTGCAAGAATTCGCTGGCCTGCAGCTGAAGTTTCGTACCGGAGTGGGGACCAACTGAATTAAGTGGGTCCCGGAGTCAGGTGTTGCGTTTTCTGAGTGATGTTCTCCGGTTTGAAATGCCGAGTACGAATGGACTAGGCAGGGATACCATTACCAACCCACCACCACTTATCCAGAGCCCAATTCCGGCATCTGTCAAAAGAACAGAGAATGCCAATCCGGCCCAACAATAAAAATGTTTTAAATGGAATTTTTTAAAGGAGTCGATTGCATTACAATTGTTCTTTTGTAAAAATAAGTCCTGCTTTCCTTTTCTAAAATTAAAAAAAATACACTTTCCATTAATCTGAACTTCGGATTTCTATTACTCAAATACACTCTTTCTTAACCTTCCTCCCAACTGTTACTAATATACGTGCAAGAATATTGTTATCCTATTATCAAAACCCCATGTTATCTTCTAAAAAATAACTCCACCACCCACACCATCCAACGCTAATCTCACCTGCATTGGATCATTACCACTCCCCCTCCTTAAGAAAAGTTACAAATGACAATAATTTAAAGGTCTAAAAGTAAATATTTTTAGTTTTACCAACACTAGGCATGCCATCAAAAAGAAACCACTATAATCAGGGGCGAAGTCAGAAATAAAAGTTGAGGGGGGCAAAGACAGAATTATCAAAAGTTAGGGGTCTTTTATTAAATTTTTCTAAAAAAATTTTTTTTACACTATAATTTTATGTAATTTAACAAAGCTATGAGGTGTTTTACTCCCTCTAGAACACCCTTGGCTCCGCCACTGACTATAATCTCCTTCCCACAAACTTACTGTTATTTCGTTTATAGTTATACTATTCAAAGTCCGGAACCATCCTCTTGAATTGTACTATCATCAATTTACACTAAACCCGCTCATCCTTCACCCTTTCCTCCATCCTCACCTCACCAACCCTAGACAAAATCATCCTCGTTGAAGAAGCAACCAAAAGAAAATTATATGCTCATTCCCATCCGTACAACAATGGATTTGCTTGAACACTTTATATTGATCATCGTGCGAACCACATGCTCCATATGAGTATAGTAAACATCTTCAACCTTTCTAACGCATTCCATAAACACATAGTGAATAACTATTCAATTACCACCTCATTCGTTCGCACACCAGCAAGGATTTCCAATCCACCACCCTCCCTCAACTCCTTCATGTGAGTACAAAGAAATAACACTTGAACCAAAGTCTCCCCACCCCACAAATACAACAATTATAGTTTCTTTTCTCCACGCAACAATAATGGATCAACGCCTTGCATGGGGATAATCCCTTGCAGCAACTTCCACCCAAATAACCCCATCTATGATGGATTCTCACACTTTTTAACCCGCCTAATGGCTTTCCCAATATTATTCTGATATGGACAAAAAATGTCCCCCTTTATTATCAACTTCAATTCCATAAAATAAGCATATTTGACCGAGAAGAAACTTGTTTGTGACAAACCTCAAACCCACCTATCATCCCTTTCAACCCTTTCTAATTGTAAGGCCAAAATCTTTTGATCATCCGCCCTATCAAACCATTCAAAAACTAGATTGTTGTTCCACCTACGCACCCTCACATTAATTAGAAAACTAACATTATCGTCACTTTTAGTACTCTTAGACATCTACCAAAGTCAAGGTCTACCCCCAAGATATATCAAGAGTAGGAAAATACTTCAACCCCCTCTAGACAATCACCCATAGGTACTTACCAGACACTAGTATTGCGAGGTCAGCAAAGCACCGTTGAAACACTCCAAGTCCCATATCCACAAGCCCTCATCTTAGTTACTACACTACAATCTTCATCTTCTTCAAAATAAAGTTATACCCTTGTACCACTCTTCCACCCAGAAGGTAACAATGGGAAACTGAATCTCCTTGATCAGATTCCCAATGAATATTATAATTCCCATAACATAGCTAGCAGTTGATTGAAGTAAGCTCTTAATAAGAATTGTTCCCACTTCTTGTGACACCACATAGTCTATCCATGATGTATATCAAAACACCCCTTCTTCTTCAACTCAACTTTATCAAAAACAGAAAGAAAGAAATACCAAGTCATGAACCTCCCTCACTTGTAAGGGTGGCAATATCCATTGGGTACTTGCTACACCAGTCCAGTCGATCCATATAAACGGACAAAAACCTAAAATAAATGGGTGAAAAAAGGGGTGACGGGTGAAATGGGTGATGGGACGAATCAGATATGGATGATGATTTTTCATCCATCAGTCGTTTATCACCGGAACCATCGCCCGTTTCTAGTTTGACCCTAATTTTTTTATATATAACCATCCCCCTTGAAATTTATTAATAATTACACTCAAATCCATGGAATTTTCATAAAAAAATTATAACCAAACCCCAATATTTTTCAAAAATTATAAATTATATAAAAAAAGATTCACTCATTTATCAAACGACCCTCCTATTTCACTCACAGATGAAGAGATTTTATGTGGGTTATGAATGGTAGTAAAGTGAATGGGTTGTCACGTAGATGAGTGGGTGTGTTTGTTGTTCCCCAGGGACTTGGAGTCTATTTAACCTATTATGAGATTAGTGATTTTACATAGATGTACCTAGGGATGGATCTTTGCCCCTTTCACCTTTAACTACCAATTGTCAGTTCATGAAATTGGAGCTAAACAACTGGAACACTTAATTAACTAGTTGCCAGATCATGGTTATACTAATTCTAACTATATGAGTTGGACCCCAACAGATTGTTCAAGCATCTGTTTCAACTTATAGCATTAAACACAAGTTCCTCCTAAGTTGCAATGAAATCTATCTCATACTCACTTTGATCGGTTACATTGATTTAGTTCCCTTGATCTAGGTGTTTATCTCATAATCTCATGTTGTTACCCTAGATTCTATATCAAGAGCTCATATCAACGGATTCAGAGCAAAACCAACCTAATCTAACACATAAATCAGAGATTAAACAAAAACCCTAAGCAAATATTTAAATCATTGTTGACACGTTTAAGAGCCATAAATACTCAATATCATCATATATTAACATCCAAGAACTAAAATAAAGCTACAAAAGAGTTTAAGAATCAACAATGAAGTTTTAGAGATTGTGGGTTAAAATCCTCATGCCTAGGTATAAGAAGGTTAGTCCTTCATTAGAGCATAAATTAGAGAAAGGGGAGAAAAATAACCACGTGAGCTTGAAAAGGGGCTTTAAATGAGGTGTCTTCTTCTCCTCTTCTTCTTTCCCTATTTTATTTCTCTTCTTTTTGTTTTATGTATGTGGGCTCTACTCCTCTCTCTCTCTTTCTTTTCTTTCCTTTCTCATTCTTTCTGATACGTTGCTTTCTTAGTCTAGTCTGAGAATGTGTCCAACTGTACATTCTAGACCAGACTGGCATGGAAAATTCATGGCGCTTCAACTGAAATACCCCTAACCTTTAAAATATAATTAAATGATCTATTAATGATCTAAGATGATTAATAAACATCTAAATATTATTGGGGAACAATCTAAAAGATCTCAACAAGGCAAAACACGCCTTAAGATCGGTAAAGCCAAAAATGTGCTTTAAGACACCATAAAGGTTGTATGACCTCAAATAGGATCCAAAGTGGATTCCTAAGTATTATAATGAAGTAAGGAATACAACAAAACCATTCTCAAGGAGAACTAAGCTCAGGAACATCCTGTGACACAAAAATGTGCACTAAAACACCTTAAAGCACGTTTTTGTGAGATTGTCTTCTAAATTGATTTTTAATGGGCTTAAAGATTATAATTACCCTTAAATATGATATGTTATCATATTATATCATATTAGGAATTTAATTCCAGAAATTTATGAATTTTTACAAATTTAATAATAAAATATTAATAAAACCCTAAAGTGGGGCCCGCATGAGTCAAATTGACCAAGTATGGTCAATGGTCAAGTAATGACCCATTTGACCTCAAGGAAATCGGCTGGCAAGAGGGGAGGAGACAGCATACAATCATTGTTGGACAACTTATACCTAATACCATTTACTTTTGAAAATTTACTTACTTTTTCAATTATTTCCAACCTTTCCCACCTCTTCCTTCCTCCTTGTCCGATCCCAGCCTCTCCAACCGAGCTCCTCTCCTTCCTAGCAGCTCTCAAGCTTTGTTCTTGAGCATGGAAGGCAGATCTAACTCCTAAGCTCTTAAGGTAAGTGTTTTAAGGTCATTTTTAGCCCTTTTTCTTCATCTCTTCACTACCTACACCTAGATTTCGTGGCTCATCAATTCCTATGGCTCATTCTCAGTGTTCTAAGGTTAGAACAACAGCTAAACTCGGTTGAAGCAAGTAGAGGGACCAAGGTTGCTCAAAATTGCATTTTAAGGTAAAAACATACCTTAAGCCTCTCAATCCTTCAAGCGGTTTTCTTCCTTCAATTTTTATGAGTTTATACACTCATAATCTTCATATTTACATGTTCATTCAGTTGGTTAGCCATTTGGAGCAAGGGTGACCAAGATCCAAAGGAAATACCCTCTTTTAAGGCATTTTCCAAGGTAAAACCTAATAACAAGGTAGCTTGTTGTGATCTAGCCATTTCCTATGTCAATATGGTGGATCTAACACCTTGTGGTGTGTTTGAATCAGGCCGAATCCACCTAGAAGTTTCCTTGCATTTTTAAGGTGATTTTTGCCTTAAATCTTACATTAATTATTCCTTATGGTTAAGCTCAAGCTTGGAGTATAACCATATCTTGTTTTGGTGTATTAAACATGTCTAAATGAAGTGGTGAATTTTCCTACAAGTGACCGAGCCCATACAAGGAATAATCAAGGTATAAACACCTTAAACTTATGATTTTTATAATTTCTAAGCATATATATATATATATGGCCGAGAGTGAAATTATAAATATGGGTCATATTGACCTAAAATGGAAAAAAATGACTAAGATAAATTAAGCTAGTCATTTAAGAGATTTAATTAACATAATGGTCAAATTATGACATTATGTGGAAAAATAATTAAACCAAGGTGAGGCCGAGAATATATGCTATATTTTGAGACATTTATTGTGTAATTTATTTTGCAAGTTCAAGGTTGTAATAAGGCCATGTCATTAGGCCATTTTAATTTAAGTTTATAAGCTTATTTAGTTTTATTTATGCTTATAATTAAAATTGGGGCCAATTCGTAATTACTAGGAAATTAGAAAGTCGTGGGCTTAATTTAGATCAATTTAGGGTTTTTAAATGAATTTAATAAAAATTATAACATTTTATAAAGTTTTGGGTCAAAATTGTAAAAATAGAAAAGTATAGGTTATTATTAGTGATTACCGAAAAATTGGTTCCCATTTGGTATTAGAAGTCAAAGTTGACTATATAGGAGACTTTGACCAAGTTTGGAGAATTTTTGAAATTAAAATACAACCTTATATTAAGATAAGTATTAATTTGTAAAAGATTTAAAAGAGATGGGGCTATAATGTAATTTCCGAAAACTTGGGGTACTAAATGGAGTTTAGTACAAACCTTAGGTTATTAGGAATTTTTAGAAATTTATTTGGTTAAATTTGGAGTTTATATGAGTTATATAAGTATAATATAAGATATTTTGTAAAATTGTTACAAATGGGTAACAAAGGGGTAAAAACCGAGATTTAAAGGAAGTATAAGGTTAGGAATAATATTTATAACCTTTTGGTATAGTTTGGTAATTTTTGGATTATATAAGGTTTTATAAAGAATATGTATAATATAGTTTTAATGGAATTAGAAAACTATGTATTAAATTGGGATGGAATTGTGATTTATAGAAGTTTAGTGGTATATAATGGAAGCCGAAATATAAGGGGCTATTTGGTATTTTATAAACAAAATATAACTATAGGTTATAATTGTTTTAATGACTTAAATGTCATAAGATATGTTATATAACTAATGTAACATTATATTAATTAAGTGGTGGATTTTGTAAATATTTAAGAACATAGGTGCTGTTCGGAAATATTAACATTTTTAAATGGAATTTATAATATGGTTTTAATGTTATAAGAGTTATAACATTTATAATATAAGAGGTATTCATTAAAAGAATGAATATATATTATAAGACTTACCATATAAAAATAGTTCCATAATACACACATAAATAAATATATGTTATGGTGAAAAATATATGGTAATGACATTTTCATAATTAAAATGATAATAGATAAGGGAAAAGAATTACAAACATTAGATGTGGAATTCTAATGTTAGGAGTATACATGGGATAATAAGGATTTATAATTCAAAGTATTGTTTACATATGAATTATACCACATTGAAAAAAAAAAGAGACAAACCTTAGAAAAATAAATACTAAGGTGAGATGCATAGTGCATGACAAATCACACATGCAATAATGAAACAAACTATACGACATACAAGGGTAGTTAAGTCACATGCGATAACAAGTTCAACAATAAGTATATTAATATACAAGACAAGACTACGCATGTAATATAACACTTTTCCAATCTCGAGTTAAACCTAAAACCCGACAAACATTGATAGTTAATAACGGGGGGTTAACCGGGAGGTGTTAGTGACGGTACGGGGTACCGTAGATTGTGTTGTTATACGGTATGCTAATCAGTAGCATTATGTATTGTTTAGACTGTTAGAGACTACACAAGGAGCATAGGATCTTGCTGATTCATACTCCACCGTAATACATCAGGGTGAACGGTATGTTGTTATGTGTCTCTGATTGTCTCTGAGGGCTTCCTCAGTTCAGACTTCTGTGTGATCTGTGATAAGATTGTTTGTCTGAATGTGATAATTAATATGCATGAATTGTATATTTATAGCTGCTTATTATTACTGTTGTTGAGTTAACAGTCGGTTCGTATATATGGACCAATATATATAAAACGAACTAGCGGCTATGGTGCTATCTTATATGAAATATAAGGATCGTCAGAAAAACGTTGTAGCACTAGGATAATAAGATATACATATTATCCGAGACTTTTATACGGAGCATTGGCCTTTCTATACGCCGCTCTCGTATCTAACACTGGATCCCGAGTTTACAGACTCCGGATTGGACTAATGACCTTAGTCTGCTGTGTTAGGAAAATTTGGTAATGCGATGCGATGGAATAATAATTAATTAATGAAGGAAAGTAAAGCCAGAGGATGTGGCTCTTGGTGCGCGCTGTGATCACAAAAACGATACCAGGATGTCCGCGTACGGGTCCGCAAGTATCAAGAAAATTTCCCGTGAGCTAGAATGGCTCGTTGGTCGGAGACTCTACCGTTGGAGTGGCTACTGCCGTGGGTGACCCGCCATAATATATGGGTAACTAGAGACATGTCGTTTTAACGAGACATTGTCACTAGGTATAACTGAACAAATAATACAGTTAAGAATTATACAGTGGCGAACGATATTGGTTTCTACACCATGGACGAGAACTAGTACTTGTTTATTATTCTCGTTGTTTCGCTTGGTTGTTCATTGGTTATACTTGTGGTTATATTATATATGTGATGGTTGTGTTATTGTATGGATATTACTGTTAATTGTTTTACAGTTTTAAATATTAAAACGGTATTGCATGTAATGAACCTCATGCTCTCGACCAAATAATTGAGGGGTCTTTGGGGGCATGACGGGGCATGTGATGACATACTCAGCAGGGGCTGATTCCATACCACAAACCATCTTTATTGCAGGAGACTAGCTGGTGGGTCGCGCGGGCGTGACTATTGTTTACTGTTGGATAGACTTGGTACGGTGTGATACTCAGGTTGTTTGGACTCGGGTTGTTTAACCGAGGTGTATTTGGTTTAGATGCTCACGGTCTGTAATAATTGGTTGTTGTTAGATTGTTTTAAATTGTTTAAGTACTACTATCTATCTCTTGTGGTCACTGCGGGAATACGTTTCGCAAGTTGATTATCAGGTAATCGTTATCACCCGTATGGGCGAGTGATAACAGTGACACCATTAGGGCGACAGTCTTTTATTTACCGCTGTGAATTATTTATTATGTGCGACATTTATAGGATTATTAGGAGCCGAATTAGTAGGGGTGTTACAAAAGTGGTATCAGAGCGGAGTACCGCTCTGATTACAAGAGATAGTAGTTTAAGTACCGTGAGCCTAGGTTATTCACACACCAGTACCTAGGAGATAGTTGTAAATGATTTGAGTTAGGAGATTATCGGGGACAATGTGTTTTATGCCTTTTAGGGCTATGTGAACTTATGGTTGAGATAAGTACGGTATTTGTACCGAGTGTTGACTTTAACTTTGAATTCTTCAGATGTCTTCTGGGAGGCGATCAGCAGGTAGAGGAGGTGGTGGAAGAGGCGGCGGGCCTGGAGCAGGTCCTCCGGGGCCCCAGCCGTGGGCGTGGCTGAGACGGTAGCTGCCGTCTTCGCTCAGCTAGCCCAGATGGGAGGTATCCACATAGGAGCACCACCTGCACCACCGGTAGTCCCACCCGTACCCGCACCTAGAGAGCCGAATTGGCTGAAGAGCGTAGCTGACACGCGAGTACCTACCTATGATGGAGTTGCTGACCCCACTGTCCTGGAGAGATACATTGTTGAGCACGAGAAGGCCTTCGATGCCATACATGTGCCTGCTGAGCACCGAGTCGATATAGCAGCCTTTCACCTGAAGGACGCTGCCAGCACGTGGTGGAGGTCCGTGAAGGCACATTATCTTGCTATAGAGGGTTTTGGATGGACTGGTTTTGTGGAATTGTTGAGAGAGAAGTACTATCCTGCTCATTTGAAGCAGAGGAAGAGGGAGGAGTTTGAGGCCCTGAGGCAGGGTAGTATGACAGTAGATCAGTACTACTCCTTGTTTATTGGGCTCTTGGACTTCGTCCCAGGAGTTGTTTATTCTGATGCTGTGAAGGTGGAGAAATTTAGGGGCGGGTTGTGATATGCTATTAAGGCCGCCATGGGTGCTACCTTGTACCCTACGGTCCAGGTAAAATAATTGACAGTTATACCTATAACTCAGTTTGATTTATTACAAGTTCGGGGAACTCATTGATGTATTACAGGAGTGTTATGACGCTGCTTCTCGGACTGAGATGATGGTGAACAGCCGGGAGGACGGCCAGGGGCAGAAGCGTAAGGCCCCAGAGAAGGAGGCGGAGACTGAGGCTGGAAGCGGAGGCAGTAAGGGCTGGAAGTAAGAACCACCTTAAGTTATTTAATCCATTTAAATTACTTACTTACTGCCTGCTTTTATACCTGCTATTCCTGACACTTTGACGATCACAGGAAGAAAAAGTTCTCCTGGAGGGAGAAGAAGAAGGAGCAGGCCAGCCAAAAGGGCAAGGACAAGGTCCCGATGCTGA
This sequence comes from Limonium bicolor, assembly GCA_023374045.1. NCBI lineage: Eukaryota > Viridiplantae > Streptophyta > Magnoliopsida > Caryophyllales > Plumbaginaceae > Limonium > Limonium bicolor. The sequence goes on along the minus strand of CM041777.1, from coordinate 297,295,205 downwards.
CCGGGCCTACCTACGATGTGCAGCCTCTTAGATCTGTACCCCCTAAGGGTAAGCGATCTAACCTTGTGAAAATTGAGTACTACACTACCCATTACCATCCTTGTACTAACCTGAGTGTGATATGACAATAGGTTCCGCACCCCAGCGCCACTTTCATTGCAAGCGCTGTGGTAAAGACCACCCGGGTGTCGACTGCACCGGGCAAACGGTGGACTGCCACCATTGTGGAAAGAAGGGCCACAGGTCGTTCGAGTGCTTTCTAACCCAGAGCCGAGCGTACCGCCCGCAGAAGGGGACTCAGGCGCACCTACTGGAGGAGGTGGAGCTCGAGGTGGCCAGAGGGGGCCGGCGCCCCAAGCCCAGAGAGGGCAGCAGCATCAGCAGCCACAGCAGCAGAACCAGAACCAGAGGAACCCGCCGGGCAACCGTATGCTGAATGCAGCGGGAGCTTCAGGCGCTGGCACTAGTACCCAGCGCGGTGAAGGTTAGCATTTGAAACCTTAACCATTGTATGAAAGCATGACTAAGTGTTAAACGCTTTACCTTAGCATGAATGTGTGTTTAAGTTACCGCTTTAGATGAACAACTTACCTAGGAAACCTTTACCTCTTAGGAGACTTCGATATCTGCTATCCCACACTTACAAGACAGAGATCACCTAGACCCGTGGAAGAAAGACGGGAGTACCCTAGTGAGTTGTGTCATGTAGTCAGACCGGGCATGATACTTCTCAGAGAGTTCCTAACCCTAGATGAGCAAATCACCATAGTGAATGAGTGTAGAGCTTTGGGTAAGGGCATAGGAGGTTTTTATACCCCTGTATTTAATAGTGGTTCTAGAATGAAACTGCACATGATGTGCTTAGGGAAAGATTGGGATCCACAAGCTAGGGTTTATCGAGAGGTGAGGATGGTAGGTGACGTATCTATACCTAGGATACCTGAGAGTTTCCTTACCTTGGTGAGAAACGCAATGGATATTGCTCAAGACTGTGAGACTTATCCATTACCCGACATGACACCTGACGTTTGCATCATCAACTACTATGAGCAGGGAGGAAAGCTTGGAATGCACCAGGACCGTGATGAGACGACCGAGTCCATCACCAGAGGAATACCGGTTGTGTCATTCTCCATCGGCGATGATGCTGAGTTTATCTATGGAGACCAGAAGAGGATGGATCTAGCAAGCAAGATCATCCTCAAGTCTGGGGATGTTGGTATTTGGTGGAGAGTCGAGACTTGTATATCATGGTATTAAGAGCATTAAGCTCAATACCGCACCACCAGCCCTAGTGAATGATACCCACATCCGACCTGGCCGTTTAAATTTGACTTCAGACAGTACTGATGTAATATAGTAGCTAAGTGTGTAACCTTGTATAATACAGTTGGAATGAATGAAATAAGAGTTTTTACCTTCAAGTATATGTGTTCAGTTTTGTTGATACCGATAATTCATAACTTCAGGCATAGAAATGGAAAGGAGGGTACCATCTGCATCCTAGACATGGCGCAAGCCAAGGAGTCTGGTAATGTCATCACAGGTATGACAATTACAAACAACAGTAAATTAGTGATTTATTGGGACTCGATGCTAATACGAGAGGTGATCTCAGGTACCTTTCCTATTGATGGTGTTAGTGCTTCCGTATTGTTCGACTCAGGGGCTTCGCATTCTTTTATTTCCTCGCATTTGCTAAGAAGCTGGGGGCCACCCCCGAACAGCTTTCAGACTTTTCAGTCACCCTTCCTTCGAAGGAGAAAGTAGGTTGCACCAGACAGTATACAGGGTTAGAGATCAGCATTATGACTGAGACCTTCCCCATTGATCTGATTGAGTTCAAGAACTTGGGTTTTGACATCATAGTGGGCATGGATTGGCTACAGAAGCATAGGGGCCGCCTTCATTGTGCAGAGCATCGACTACTACTGAAGGGGCCGAGCGGCAGGACAGTGTCATACCGCAGTGTGAGGAGAGAGCCGACTGTCAAGATCGTGTCAGCATTGTCCCTGATGAAGGATGTTAGGAAGGGCCGACAAGCCTTCCTCTGTTATGTACAGGACACGAGACAGAGCGACGTGACGGACGTAGACATTCCAGTCGTGGTAGATTTTCCCGACTTATTTCCTGATGAGCTGCCAGGCATGCCGCCTGTGCGCGAGGTTGAGTTCGCCGTCGACTTGTTGCCAGGTACGGGCCCTATTGCTAAGGCACCCTACCGTATGGCACCGGCTGAGATGAGGGAGCTGAAGCTACAGCTGGAGGACCTCCTCGACAAGGGATTCATTCGACCTAGTGTTTCTCCTTGGGGTGCTCCAGACTGTTCGTCAAAAAAGGACGGCAGTATGCGACTCTGCATCGACTACCGCGAGCTTAATGCGGTTACAGTCAAGAACAAGTACCCATTACCACGGATAGATGATTTATTTGATCAGCTGAGAGGGGCCAGTGTGTTCTCGAAGATAGATCTCAGATCTGGCTACCATCAGATTAGGATTGCAGAGGGTGATATTGAGAAGACAGCTTTCAGGACACGGTATGGACACTACGAGTTCACCGTTATGCCATTCGGATTGACGAATGCGCCAGCCATATTCATGGACTTGATGAACCGCCTTTTTAGAGAGCATCTTGATAGTTCAGTTGTAGTCTTCATCGACGATATTCTGATCTATTCAAAGACCAAGGAAGATCATGAGTTACATTTGAGACAGGTGTTGAATATTATGAGAGAGAACCAGCTGTATGCCAAACTCTCTAAGTGTGAGTTCTGGTTGGACAGCGTGTCATTTCTAGGACACATTATATCAGCTAGCGGCATATCTGTAGATCCTGCTAAGATTGAGGCAGTGAAGAGTTGGCCAAGGCCGAAGACAGTCACAGACGTCCGTAGCTTTCTGGGTTTGGCAGGGTATTATCGAAGATTCGTGAAGGACTTCTCCAAGGAGGCCAAACCAATGACTAATCTAATGAAGAAGGAATCCCAGTTCTTATGGTCTGCAGAGTGTGAGCAGTCCTTTCAGACGCTGAAGGATCTCCTGACATCGGCGCCCGTTCTTACTATCCCTGAGGGCACCGATGGGTTCGAGGTATATTGTGATGCCTCTGGAACCGGTCTAGGCTGTGTGCTTATGCAGCACGGGAAGGTAGTTGCTTACGCATCCCGACAGCTGAAGAAGCATGAGGTGAATTACCCCACACAGACCTTGAGTTAGGCGCAGTAGTCTTCGCTTTGAAGATCTGGCGACATTATTTGTATGGTGTGACAGTCACTATCTACTCTGATCACAAGAGTCTACAGCATCTCTTCTCTCAGAAGGAGCTGAACATGCGACAGAGAAGATGGGTCGAGTTCTTGAAGGACTACGACATAGACCTGAGGTATAAAGAGGGCAAAGCAAATGTAGTTGCCGACGCCCTGAGCCGCAGAGCTCATTCATTTTACACTAGTAGCGACAGCAGTATGATTGATGAGATACGAGCTGCTCAGGAGAGTGATCAGTATTGAGAGCATCAAACAGAAAATGTCAGAGGGTTGTTTTGAGACAGAAGTATGATTTCGAACTGTGTAATGATGGCATGTTACGACTGAATGGCCGATTATGTATTCCGGAGTCGTCTCCTGATCTGAAGGAGAAGATACTCCAGGAGGCTCATTGCTCGTCCTTATCCGTCCACCCTGGTTCTTCGAAGATGTATAAGGATTTGAAGTTCATTTCTGGTGGAGCGGGATGAAGAAGGATGTAGCTGAGTATGTGGCTAGATGCTTGACCTGTCAGAAGGTTAAGTTTGAGCATAGGAGACCCGGAGGTTTAGTGCAGTCTATGCCTATTCCTTGTTGGAAGTTCGAGGACATCTCGATGGATTTCGTTGTCGGTCTCCCACCGACTAAGGGAGGACTGAACACGATTTGGGTCATTGTGGACCGTCTGACGAAGGTGGCAAAGTTTGTTGCTATGAAGGATACCTGGAACGTCCGAAGTTAGCGGACTTGTTCCAGAAGGAGGTGATCCGGCACCATGGTGTGCCAAAGACTATTGTTTCTGATAGGGACCCTCGATTTTTGTCCAGATTCTGGGGACAGGTTCAGGAAGCCTTGGGTACAAAGTTGAAGCTTAGTACGGCGTTCCATCCACAGACCGACGGTCAGAGTGAGAGGACCATCCAGACACTGGAGGACATGCTGAGAGCATGTGCCTTAGATTTCAGGGGAGTTGGTTAGAGCGTCTACACTTGATAGAGTTCGCCTACAACAACAGCTACCACTCCTCGATACAGATGCCACCATTCCAGGCACTTTATGGTAGACCGTGTAGGACTCCTTTATGCTGGGATGAGGCCAGCGAGACTACGCTTCTAGGACCGAGTACCTAGAGCAGATTAAGGAGGATGTCCTACAGATTCGCAAGAACATGAGGGCAGCTCAGGACCGGCAGAAAGCAAATGCAGACACCAAGAGGAGGGACATTGAGTTCACTACCGACGATATGGTATTCCTCAGAGTGTCACCCATGAAGGGATATTCCGGTTTGGGCAGAAGGGCAAGTTGAGCCCAAAGTATGTTGGACCTTATGCGATTAGGGAGCGAGTGGGCCCGTTAGCCTACAGACTGGATTTACCAGCAGAGCTCGGGAGGGTGCACAACGTCTTTCACGTTTCACAGTTGAAGAAGTATGTGCCCCATCCATCGCACGTTTTGCAGCCAGAGACTTTAGAGTTGGACCCCGCTCTACGATATGAGGAAGTACCACTCCGCATTCTCGATACGAAGACGAGGCAGACTAGGAACAAGACCGTTAGCATGGTCAAGGTTCTCTGGTCGAACCATGAGGTGGAGGAGGCTACATGGGAGTTAGAGGACTCCATGAGAGCGAAGTACCCAGCACTCTTCGAGTAGTAGCTGTGATACTTGTACAGGTTCGTGGTCAAACCCTTTTTAAGGGGGGTAGACACCACTTGGCTTGCGCACATGTTGTGCATTAGGTCTTGTTTTTGTGGTGTGTTTTGTTGGTATGCTGCGTCATACATGTTGTTTGGATGATTGTATGTATGATACATTTTATGTATGTGCCTTAGTGCACCTGGTTGAATATATACATAGTACCGCTGAGTACTTTTGGTTGATGAGTTGGATGTGCACCTTGTTTAGTGCTGTGATATGAATGAGTTTATACCATGAGTTTGGTTATTTGATATATATGCTGTATGAATAGACAAGGTCTGAACCTAGTGGGAGTTACTCCCTAGCAATGGACTGTTTGGTTACTTAGTGGAACTTGATTACTTAGGTGAACTGTAGAGGTTAAGGACTTCGGGACGAAGCCTTTTTAAGGGGGGTAGACTGAAATACCCCTAACCTTTAAAATATAATTAAATGATCTATTAATGATCTAAGATGATTAATAAACATCTAAATATTATTGGGGAACAATCTAAAAGATCTCAACAAGGCAAAACACGCCTTAAGATCGGTAAAGCCAAAAATGTGCTTTAAGACACCATAAAGTTGTATGACCTCAAATAGGATCCAAAGTGGATTCCTAAGTATTATAATGAAGTAAGGAACACAACAAAACCGTTCTCAAGGAGAACTAAGCTCAGGAACACCCTGTGACACAAAAATGTGCACTAAAACACCTTAAAGCACGTTTTTGTGAGATTGCCTTCTAAATTGATTTTTAATGGGCTTAAAGATTATAATTACCCTTAAATATGATTTTATCATATTATATCATATTAGGAATTTAATTCCAGAAATTTACGAATTTTTACAAATTTAATATTAAATATTAATAAAACCCTAAAGTGGGGCCCGCATGAGTCAAATTGACCAAGTATGGTCAATGGTCAATTAATGACCCATTTGACCAGGAAATCGGCTGGCAAGAGGAGGAGACAGCTACAATCATTTGAGACAAATTATACCTAATACCATTTACTTTGAAAACTTACTTTTTCAATTATTTCAACCTTCCACTCTTCCTTCCTCCTTGTCCGATCCAGCCTCCAGCCGAGTTCCTCTCCTTCCTAAGCTCTCAAGTTGTTCTTGAGCATGGAAGGCAGATCTAACTCCTAAGCTCTTAAGGTAAGTGTTTTAAGGTCATTTTTAGCCCTTTTTCTTCATCTCTTCACTACCTACACCTAGATTTCGTGGCTCATCAATTCCTATGGCTATTCTCAGTGTTCTAAGGTTAGAACAAAGCTAAACTCGGTTGAAGCAAGTAGAGGGACCAAGGTTGCTCAAAATTGCATTTTAAGGTAAAAACATACCTTAAGCCTCTCAATCTTCAAGCGGTTTTCTTCAATTTTTATGAGTTTATACACTCATAATCTTCATATTTACATGTTCATTCAGTTGGTTAGCCATTTGGAGCAAGGGTGACCAAGATCCAAGGAAATACCCTCTTTTAAGGCATTTTTCCAAGGTAAAACCTAATAACAAGGTAGCTTGTTGTGATCTAGCTATTTCCTATGTCAATATGGTGGATCTAACACCTTGTGGTGTGTTTGGTTCAGGCCGAACCACCTAGAACTTCCCTTGCATTTTTAAGGTGATTTTTGCCTTAAATCTTACATTAATTATTCCTTATGGTTAAGCTCAAGCTTGGAGTAACCATATCTTGTTTTGTGTATTAAACATGTCTAAATAGTGGTGAATTTTCCTACAAGTGACCGAGCCATACAAGGAATAATCAAGGTATAAACACCTTAAACTTATGATTTTTATAATTTTAAGCATATATATATATATGGCCGAGAGTGAAATTATAATATGGGTCATATTGACCTAAAAATGGAAAAAAATGGCTAAGATAAATTAAGCTAGTCATTTAAGAGATTTAATTAACATAATGGTCAAATTATGACATTATGTGGAAAAATAATTAAACCAAGTGAGGCCGAGAATATATGCTATATTTTGAGACATTTATTGTGTAATTTATTTTGCAAGTTCAAGGTTGTAATAAGGCCATGTCATTAGGCCATTTTAATTTAAGTTTATAAGCTTATTTAGTTTTATTTATGCTTATAATTAAAATTGGGGCCAATTCGTAATTACTAGGAAATTAGAAAGCCGTGGGCTTAATTTAGAGCAATTTAGGGTTTTTAAATGAATTTAATAAAAATTATAACATTTTATAAAGTTTTGGGTCAAAATTGTAAAAATAGAAAAGTATAGGTTATTATTAGTGATTACCGAAAAATTGGTTCCCATTTGGTATTAGAAGTCAAAGTTGACTATATAGGAGACTTTGACCAAGTTTGGAAAATTTAAGAAATTAAAATACTACCTTATATTAAGATAAGTATTAATTGTAAAAGATTTAAAAGAGATGGGGCTATAATGTAATTTCCGAAAACTTGGGGTACTAAATGGAGTTTAGTACAAACCTTAGGTTATTAGGAATTTTTAGAATTTATTTGGTTAAATTTGGAGTTTATATGATTATATAAGTATAATATAGTATTTTATAACATTGTTACAAATGGGTAACAAAGGGGTAAAACCGAGATTTAAAGGAAGTATAAGGTTAGGAATAATTTTATAACCTTTTGGTATAGTTTGGTAATTTTTGGAATATATAAAGGTTTTATAAAGAATATGTATAATATATAGTTTTAATGGAATTAGAAAACTATGTATTATAAATTGGGATGGAATTGTGATTTATAGAAGTTTAGGGTATAATGGAAGCCGAAAATATAAGGGGCTATTTGGTATTTTATAAACAAAATATAACTATAGGTTATAATTGTTTTAATGACTTAAATGTCATAATAGATATGTTATATAACTATAATGTAACATATTAATTAAGTGGTGGATTTTGTAAATATTTAAGAACATAGGTGCTGTTCGGAAATATTAACATTTTTAAATGGAATTTATAATATGGTTTTAATGTTATAAGATTATAACATTTATAATATAAGAGGTATTCATTAAAAGAATGAATATATATTATAAGACTTACCATATAAAAATAGTTCCATAATACACACATAAATAAATATATGTTATGGTGAAAAATTATATGGTAATGACATGTTTCATAATTAAAATGAATAGATAAGGGAAAAGAATTAAACATTAGATGTGGAATTCTAATGTTAGGAGTATACATGGGATAATAAGGATTTATAATTCAAAGTATTGTTTACAATGAATTATACCACATTGAAAAAAAAAAAGAGACAAACCTTAGAAAAATAAATACTAAGGTGAGATGCATAGTGCATGACAAAGGATCACACATGCAATAATGAAACAAACTATACGACATACAAGGGTATTAAGTCACATGCGATAACAAGTTCAACAATAAGTATATAATATACAAGACAAGACTACGCATGTAAATAACACTTTTCCAATCTCGAGTTAAACCTAAAACCCGACAAACATTGATAGTTAATAACGGGGGGTTAACCGGGAGTGTTAGTGACGGTACGGGGTACCGTAGATTGTGTTGTTATATGGTATGCTAATCAGTAGCATTATGTATTGTTTAGACTGTTAGAGACTACACAAGGAGCATAGGATCTTGCTGATTCATACTCCACCGTAATACATCAGGGTGAACGGTATGTTGTTATGTGTCTCTGATTGTCTCTGAGGGCTTCCTCAGTTCAGACTTCTGTGTGATCTGTGATAAGATTGTTTGTCTGAATGTGATAATTAATATGCATGAACTGTATATTTATAGCTGCTTATTATTACTGTTGTTGAGTTAACAGTACCGGTTCGTATATATGGACCAATATATATAAAACGAACTAGCGGCTATGGTGCTATCTTATATGAAATATAAGGATCGTCAGAAAAACGTTGTAGCACTAGGATAATAAGATATACATATTATCCGAGACTTTTATACGGAGCATTGGCCTTTCTAACGCCGCTCTCGTATCTAACACTGGATCCCGAGTTTACAGACCGGATTGGACTAATGACCTTAGTCTGCTGTTTAGGAAAATTTGGTAATGCGATGCGATGGAATAATTAATTAAGGAAGGAAGTAAAGCCAGGAGGATGTGGCTCTTGGTGCGCGCTGTGATCACAAAAACGATACCAGGATGTCCGCGTACGGGTCCGCAAGTATCAAGAAAATTTCCCGTGAGCTAGAATGGCTCGTTGGTCGGAGACTCTACCGTTGGAGTGGCTACTGCCGTGGGTGACCCGCCATAATATATGGGTAACTAGAGACATGTCGTTTTAACGAGACATTGTCACTAGGTATAACTGAACAATAAAATAAGAATTATACAGTGGCGAACGATATTGGTTTCTACACCATGGACGAGAACTAGTACTTGTTTATTATTCTCGTTGTTTCGCTTGGTTGTTCATTGGTTATACTTGTGGTTATTATATATGTGTGATGGTTGTGTTATTGTATGGATATTACTGTTAATTGTTTTACAGTTTTAAATATTAAAACGGTATTGCATGTAATGAACCTCATGCTCTCGACCAAATAATTGAGGGGTCTTTGGGGGCATGACGGGGCATGTGATGACATACTCAGCAGGGGCTGATTCCATACCACAAACCATCTTTATTGCAGGAGACTAGCTGGTGGGTCGCAGCGAGGCGTGACTATTGTGATATTACTGTTGGTTTAGACTTGGTACGGTGTGATACTCAGGTTGTTTTGGACTCGGGTTGTTTAACCGAGGTGTATTTGGTTTAGATGCTCACGGTCTGTAATAATTGGTTGTTGTTAGATTTGTTTTAAATTGTTTAAGTACTACTATCTATCTCTTGTGGTCACTGCGGGAATACGTTTCGCAGTTGATTATCAGGTAACTCGTTATCACCCGTATGGGCGAGTGATAACAGTGACACCATTAGACATCTGTTATTTACCGCTGCGATTATATTATTTTAGGAGCAGGATTAGTAGGGGTGTTACAGCAGAAGCTGGTGGACCGAATCTAACACCTTCCAGTTGAAGAACAAGTGACATATCAGCCAATACCTTAGACCCAGAGAGGCTAAACTAGAATCCGGTTATAGATCGTTGAGACAGAAACTAAGCCGATAACATGGTCAAGGACTTTGATGAGATTAGATTGTGAGCTACAATACATATAAACTAGAATGCCCATGATATAATAGGGATTATGTGGGCGTAATCCATTTTAAGGGGGTAGGCGTGTTTCGCTTTTGCGGTTCCTTTGCTCGTTTGACGGTTGTTTTGGTTGCTAGGTGAGTGAACTGTGTATGGATTGTTTTGTGGATTGGTTTGAATGCATTGTGGTTATGAATGAATGATTTGTTCATCTGATGTTTATGAGTATAGTATATGAATATCACTGGTACACTGCAATATTATTGAGAACTTGGTCAAGCCACAGATGTGGCGTGGTGCTTATAAGCACAATGGTGAAAAAGAACCATGGAATTTGCGGGACATGATCCCTTGACTAGAGAGAACGAATTCGAGACTTGATCCTTTTACTATGTGTATTCCTACAACCACACGTTGGTGGTTAGTAGGTTTGTGTTTTGGATTGTGTGTATGTGAATGGTATGTACTTGTATGTACACTTTGTCGTGAATGAATGCGGGACTTGATCCCAAGAATTAACGAGAAATAAAACATCGGTTAAGAAAGTAACAACTTCGGGACGAAGTTCCTTTAAGGGGGTAGGCTGAAATACCCCGAATAATTATCAGCTTAAATTCGTGAAGGTTGAATTAAACTATGAGTAACAATTATGATCATACTCAAAAAAATATATATACATAGTAAATAATAATAACATCGTATGTGCGTATCGGTACGTAATACGCTGTTATAAGCTCAAATAAATATGCGCACCTCTGAACCGAAAACGTCAATATAGTCACGCACATATATATATATATATATATATATATATATATATAAGAAAGAACAACTTCGGGACGGAGTTCCTTTAAGGGGGGTAGGCTGAAATACCCCGATAATTATCAGCTTAAATTCGTGAAGGTTGAATTAAACTATGAGTAACAATTATGATCATACTCAAAAAATATATATACATAGTAAATAATAATAAATCGTATGTGTGTATCAGTACGTAATACGCTGTTATAAGCTCAAATAAATATGCGCACCTCTGAACCGAAACGTCAATATAGTCACGCAATATATATATATATATATATATACGTACGTATATACGACCAACGTTATATACATAAGCAACGACGGGGCTAATAGAATAGTCGTATGTATATATACATATACGACTAACAATGTGACAAAATAAAATAGTTGTGATAACTAATAACGCGTTATATAATTCGGACATAATATAATTTATGAACAATTAAATTTAGCATATACGTGTCCGAAAGCGTGACGACGTTACATATTAATAGTCACGTACTTATATATGTACGAATACGAAAATACATGTAAGTTGTAATAATTAATAACGTCGCATCGTTATGTATAACTAAAACGTTACAAAATAAAAGGGTCGTATATATAACGTAACGAAAATTAAGTGGTCGCGTATCTAGCAAATAACGCAATATATATATATGGTCTTACATAATAAAAGCATGATAACTATACAAAAAAAAAAAAAGAAAAAGGAGCAAAACACTCCCGCTGAGGTTTGAACCCAGACCTCCTGTACCTTCCCCAAATGCTTTAATCGGTTGAGCTACGCTCAAATTCAGTAACTAATACCAACCAACTAAAACTAATACTGAGCCTACTAAGGTAACTGGAAAAAAAAGAGAGAGGAAACAAACACGTCTTCCTCTCATCTGTCCGGTAACCCTCTCTGAATTAGAAGAAAATTGCAATCACAGACGCCCCATACTCTTTGGTTATGTCCCACAAAAAAAAAAATCACCTGAACAAAAAAAAACTATTTCCTTCTCAGACTCCCACGCAGCAGTGCACTCTCTTTCCCTAACTCCCACGAATTCTCCCAACCCTTCTCTGTAACAGCATCTAAGCACTAGCTGGGATGTTCTTGATGGTAGTAAAGTATCCAACAAACAAATGAGCATGGTAGAGAATGGCCCTCTGTTCTTCCAAACTCCCACGCCACTCCATTGTGAACCGTGGGCACCAACGTTCTTAACCGGTTGTCTTACCCACCCATCCCTTCCTCCTGTCCTAGAAGCACCAGTCTCTGCATGTGTGGGGAACTAGTAAGGTAAACGAACCTAATTTCTCTTCTTAAGCCATCGCCTGCCTATACCCCATTTAACCTGTGTTAGTCTTGTGCAAGTGGCCAGCTCGTCGTGCACTTCCTAGAGAAAATTCTCAGAGCAAACAATCGGTTCCTGACTCTGCCAAGGTGAGATCAAGAAGCCTTGCTGTTACGGTATTTTGTTCTTGTGGTTACTGATGCCGGAGCAATGCAGCTCCTACACCCAATCCTCCTATCTCTTCAGGTGCAACTCCCTCATACAGTTTCCTAGAGCCTTGCTCGAAAATCCCCTGAGCATGAACTTCATGAAAACTCCCCCCTTGGAATTTAGCTCTAAGGTAAGGTTCCCTGTAACAGATTCTTCTCTGATTTATATCATTACTTTCTCACACTACTCAAGCCTAACAAGTGATAAATTCATCCCCAGCAATCAAGGCCCTGAGAGTCTCTTAGTATGTCAAAGATCAACAAAGGAACATGGCTAAGCTATTAAAGAGGTGAGAAACTCCTAAATCTGTCACATGGTCCAGATACTCCCTATCAGTTTTCTTCTCTTGTAAAAACCGTAATATGAACCAGTAGCTTGTACCTTGTTGTGTACTGGTTATCTGAGAGTTTAAACAACAAAGAATTAAGGAGATAAAAGCCATGAACAAGGAGTTGGTAAAAGTTAGGAGGCTCTACACGACTTAGCCAGGAGAAACTAGTGCAAATCTGGTGTTAACAACCCACTGTCAAATCTGGTAGGCTGTTTGGAAATCTGTAGCATCTGCTTCTGTATACCCATTTGTCCAGAGGTATTGTAGGAGTGGTGTTGAAGCATTAATGAACTTATGACGAAGGTAAATCCTTTACTAACCTGGTGTACACGTGAGGAAGGTAAAAACCAGATTAGGAATGAAAAAAAAAGAGAAGCAAACAGAAGAGAGTATAACAGAAATCAAGTTTCTGATTTCAGTTTCTACTGAAACTTGTACCTCCTGTATCAAATTAATTCAGAGGGCCACAAGGGTGGCATTGAGAGACTTATAAACTGAAAACTTACCTAATACACTCAAGTAAGATATACACACCCTATAACAGAATTAGAGGACAGGTTATTAATGAAACAATAAGAGAATAGCCCATCATTCCTTAAATCAGTTTCTGCAGGTTCCTGTGTCTCAGTTTCTGTTTCTGAGATTTTCATGTCCCTGTATGCTAACCTTCCTACAGTAAACTAACAGTTGAAACAGCTTTAAGACCAATCTTAAAACCTACTAAAACGAGAGAGTGTTGAAGAACAAGTAGCAAAATAAAAACAGATAGCATATGAAGATAGAAGTAAAGCCACCACCAGTTGGTGTTTCAGGTCGTTAGTTTGTCTGTTTTCAGTTTCAGATGTACCAATGATATTATCAGAGTGGTTTGGAATTTAAAATTTCAATAACGCACTTAACCATGTGTAATAAGGAGGGAGAAACTGGAAGTCTAATGATGAACAAAAGATAGAAGATGATGTATCAGGTTATATTCAGTTCTTTTCATTTCGGTTGAGGAGCATTTCAGTAGTGGTGACTAGTTGCTTTGGGGTTCTGTGAATTAACTTCCAGTAGTAATATAGGAGTAGTAATGGCTGGTAACTACACCTAAGGCCTTGCTAACAAGATAGGCTAGTTGTAGATAGGTAGGAAAGACAAGAAAGAAACCAGAAACCACATTGCAGAATGGGAAGTGAAACTACCAGTTTGTGAGTTTCAGTTTTATCAGTTTTGTCCAGTTGTTGTTTTGGATGTGCCTGTGATATTACCAAGGTTGTGCTGGGATTTAAGATCCTAATAAAACACTTAATTACGTAAGCAGACATAGAGGGAGAAGTGGAAAGTCGGATTAAAAGAACGTAAAGAAAACAACAGAAAGAACAAACTTCAGTTCATGCGTTCAGGTTTCCAGGTTTCTGATTTATTCTGTGTCCGTTTAAGCAATGCATTAATGGGTTAAAACTACATTTAAAAGATAACTAGGTAGTTAGATAACATGTGAGTGTGTTACAGGAAAAGAAAAAAAAACTAACCTGATGTATTAAAGGGTAGAGGAATAAACTGAAGTATGCTTCAGTTTTGTTTCAGTGTTACAGTTCTATTTTCTTTCTTTCAGTTTCAGCAACATTGTTTTCTGTCTGATTAATTGTCTAGAGAGGGTAAAGGTGCAGGGTTGAATTATTAATGAACTTCAGGCAAGAATAAAACCTGTTTCTAGCTTGGTGAACTCGTGATGAATGTTAAGAAAGAAAATAAAAGAGAGGTGGTTAGTACATGTTTAGTTTTTCTTTTCAGTGAGTACTAGGTTGTCTCAGCAGTTTTGTTTTATTTCCTTTGATCTGTTTTGAGAGTTTTATGAACCTAAAGCCTTAATAAGTCATCTAACTAAATGTGATAATATTTTGGGAAAAATCGAAAGTCAAATGCAGAGACGAAAACAAAGAGAAAGAATAAGCTACTTCAGTTTGTATCTTTTGTTTCAGTTTTTCGAATGAAACTGCTTCTGTGTACTTGGTTAAAAAAAAATTAGGAGTGTTATGGTGGCTTAGTATGAACTCAAAACATTACCAAAGAGGTGAAGTAAGTTGGCATACTCATTTGAGAATCTAGGAGACAACTAACTAATGACAAAAGGAAGGAATGTGGAAGAGTTAATGAAGATTTTGGTTTCAGATTTTTGGATAGTTGTTGTTCAGTATAAATGGGTTTCAGATATGTAAGAGTGAGGTGGTGGTTTAACAAGGAACCCAAAAATTGCTAAACGAGTGAACTTTGTGGGTATATTCACTGGAAGATTAGGAATCAGTTTACACACCCTGTCTGAAGTAATAAGAATGGGGATGCACCAAATCTGTCGCAAGTCTTCACGAGTGAGCTGCTTCTGTATAGTTAAGTTACAGAAGTATGCAGGGTGTTTATTTGTTCTGAAAGTGGACTTAAAACCTTGTCAATACACCCACCTAAGAGTGTAAACACGTTGGGGAAAGTTAGAAAACAATTTGATACAATGGCAAGAGAATCTGTATGAGGCGTGCATTGAGTTGGTGTTCCAGCTTTCTGAAGTTGTGCTTCAGTACAGTCAACTTCCAGAGGTGGTATAAGCGTGATGTTAGCATAATAACAGACCCAAATCATAGCTAAGGGATATAGCTAGGTTAGCAAAATGTTTTGAGAAGGTTACACATCAGTTTGCTACATTAAAAGTGAAGTTAGATAAGGTAATGCATGGGAGTTGTGTTTCAGATTAGGAAACTGTTGAGTCACCGTATGTTGTATATGTTGTATCACTAATATACTGTAACGGTTATATTACCGTTTCCCCCTTGTATATCCCCCTTGACCCAGCAGTAGTATATATATATGTTATATGCTACATATTACTCTCTGTATCACGGTTAACTTTACCGATATATGAAATACAAATGTTATGATTCGATATGGTATCAGAGCTAATTAGCTATTATTCTTTCATCGACAGAACGAGGTTTCAAGACTAGAATACGCTAGTTCTTTTTTCCCGGTCAAGAATGTCGGACAAGGGTGATGGCAAGAACGATGCCTCTGGAGCGAAGAAGAAAGCACCGGAGACCAAATTTGAGCTCGATTCGCAAGACCCCCTCTATCTCCACCCAAACGACAACCCAGGAATGAAGATCGCACATGTCTTCTCCGGGAAAGGTTTTGGCGTGTGGAAAAGAGCTGTCACCGTTTCCTTGAAGGCGAAAAGCAAGTTTGGCTTGCTGGATAGGACGATTACAGCGCCGGAAATCGACGATCCCAGATCCGGAGCATGGGAGAAATGCAACAATATGGTCATCGCCTGGCTGTCGCAGAGTATGACCCAAGATATTGCGGAGTCCGTTCTTCATTATTCGGAAGCTGCTGATGCGTGGGACATGCTCTGCAATCGCTACGAACAGGCGAATGCGGCGGAGATTTATGCCCTAAAAAAAGAGCTGGGCAAAATCGAACAAGGAGAAGATCCCGTCTCTGTCTATTACACCAAGATGAGAAGGCTATGGGATGACCTTCAAGTTCTTGACAAGAAACCTAGCTGTACCTGTAGCGCCAAGAAGGGGTATGCAGATCTTCATCAACGGGAGAGAACGATGCAGTTCTTGATGGCTCTCAATGACAACTATTCTCATGTCGCTAGCAATATATTGCTGAGAGATCCGCTGCCGACGTTGGAGCAAACTTATTCTCTCATCATTCAAGAGGAGAAACGTCGCCAGAACTCAATTCGCAATGGATCTCCCAGTCAAGAAACCCTAGCTCTAGCGGCGAATAAAAACAAGAATGTCCCATACCAAACCCAGAAGAAATCGTTCAAGGATCCAACAAATTGACGCTCCATTGTACCAAATGCCAAAAAAAGGGACATACGAAGGAATCCTGTTTCGAGATAGTTGGCTACCCAGATTGGTGGAAGAAAAAAACTTCTCCAGTCGCTGGTGTCGCCATAACCGCCGTAGATGGTCATTCTCAACACTTGGCCAATGCTGCCTCTCCTATATATGGGTTAAATTCTCAACAGTACGATCGCCTGATGGAGCTGCTCCAGAGAGATAGTTCCGACAAAAACATCAGTGAGGAGTGTTCTTTCTCAGGTACGTCTTTTATCCATAACTGCAAACTGAATGCACAATCTAGTATTTTTGGTACTCAATCATGGATAATCGACACTGGTGCTTCTGAGAATATGTGTTGGGATGCGAATTTGTTTGTTGAGATGCATAATCTGATTGAAAAACGTGAGATAGCTATGCCAGATGGGCATACCCAACTTGTCAGTAAATATGGTAATGTTCGTCTCAGTGAAAACTTTGTCTTACAAGATGTTTTGCTAGTTGAATCTTTCAAGTTTAACTTGTTATCTGTTAGAAAACTAGCTCAACAAGTATGCTTTGATGTGTGCTTCAGTGAAAACAATTGCTATCTGCAGGACCATGAATCTGATGCCTCTCTGACTATTGGAAATGTTGTAGGAGGATTATACATCCTGGCTAATCAAGCCATGAATAGGTTGGTATGCAGTAGGCCTGGTATAGAAAGTAGGATTACATGTTCCAATATAATCCAAAACAAACAGAAAGCTTGGCTTTGGCATGTTAGATTAGGTCATGTTCCCTTTCATAAACTCTCTGTTTTAGATTTGGTTACAAAGAAAGATTTACCTGATTCAACAGCATGTGAAACCTGCTGTAAGGCACGGTCTATCAGACAAGCCTTTCCTGATTCTATAATAAAGAGTAATGCATGTTTTGACCTTCTTCATGTTGATGTGTGGGGGCCATTCAAAACCCCCACTTATGACAATTGTCGTTACTTCTTAACTGTTGTGGATGATTATTCTAGAAGCACTTGGACCCATTTAATGAGACAGAAATCTGATGCTTTTCACGTTTTAATTTGCTTCATTAAACTTGTTGAGCGACAGTTTGACAAGAAGGTTAGAAAAATTAGAAGTGATAATGCCCTTGAGCTAGGATCTAGTAATGAGGGAATTAAATTCTTCCGCGATAATGGGATCATACATCAAACAAGTTGCGCTCACTCCCAACAAAACGGGTAGTAGAGGCAAACATAAATACCTCCTTGAAACAGCTCGGCCCTATTTTCAATCTAAACTAGAATGGGGGAGTGAAAATAATAAGTTCCCTAATCTCACGAACTTAGAACATGGGACGTCAGTGGTTCGGCCATAATCCAGCCTACATCCACTTATTGACAAATCTATTACCTCCGTAACTTAGAGAGCTTTCTAGTCTCTCTTCTAATCTTGTCCTTTACAAAGAGATCTCTATTTATAGACTTCGAGAGTGAATTCTTATCCTTATACATGTAGTAGATCATGGAGCCATCTAGTTTTGGCACTTCTCTTATAAACTTCGGCCTCAGTGTAGGGTGCGGGATCGGTCATCGGAACGATGTTTGGGCCCAACCTACGAACAAGGTCTGAATCCGGATGGGATCTGGACCGCTGACCTTGGTCATAATGTCAGAGTGCATAAGATATGCCACTTACCTCATAAACAGATTGCCTTCTAGGTCATCGAGGTTTTACACCCTATGAAACTCTATGACCAAAAACCAGATTATGAATCTCAAAACATTCGGGTCTCTGCTACAAAACTGATGTTAGGCCACACAATCGAAGTTTGAACCTCGTGGGAGTGCTTGGTCTATCTTGGCTTAGCTGATAACAAAAAAGGTTTCAAGGTTCTAGACCTCACAACAAAAACTGTCACAGTTAGCAGAGACCTCGTTTTCCATGAAACCATCTTCCTCTTCATACCAAATTCACAATTCTGATAAAGACCAGTATGACCAAGAGCAGCATACTGAAGAATTATACAGTTTTGTTGAAGACCCAAATTCCCACAAACATACTCAAATAGAACCCGAAAACATCCCATCAGAACCTCCAGATCCCAGACACATAACTGAAACAAGCACCACCGAAATTCCTGAAATACCTCAGCATGCATACACACCCTGCACAGCCACACAGACACTGTACCCTCAGCCCCAGATACTGAACCCACCCAAGAAACTGATAGCAGTAACACCCTACGAAGATCTAGTAGAGAAAAGTCCATTCCACACACCTACAAGACTATTTTCTAGGACAAGCTAGTCTTCCTTCCAGTGACATCTTTAGTAATATCCTATGTGAAAGGATGCTTCACAAAGACATAGACAACCCCAATCGCCTATCTGTTTCTGTTGTGAATATTCCTGCCACAAATACTATCGATCCCACTGCTATGTTAGCCCATTCCCATTCTGTCCTGAACAATGTCCATTCTCTAACAGAACCTAAAACTTACAAGATGGCTTCTAGAAACTCCAATTGGGTAGAAGCTATGAATAAGGAATTTCAAGCTTTACAAACAAACAAAACATGGACTTTTGTTGATAAACCAGAAAACAGAAGAATAATAGGATGCAAATGGGTGTTCAAACTGAAATTTAAAGCTGATGGTACCCTTGAACGGTATAAGGCTCGTTTAGTTGCAAAGGGCTATACTCAAAAATATGGTGAAGATTATTGGGAAACTTTTTCTCCCGTAATAAAAATCACTACAATTCGTACTCTTGTGACTGTTGCTGTAAAAAGGCATTGGCAAATAGACCAACTTGATATTAACAATGCATTCCTCCATGGTGACTTAGAAGAAGAAGTATACATGGAAATACCGGAGGGAATGAAAGAAATTTATAAAGGAAAAGTATGTAAATTGCACAAATCTTATATGGATTAAAACAGTCCTCAAGGCAATGGTATGAAAAACTATCTGTTTTTCTACAATTGCAAGGGTATGTGCAATCCAAAAATGATTACTCATTATTCATCAAATATGATGGTTCCTTTCGAACATTTATTGGCATTTATGTTGATGATATGATCATAACTGGTAAAACCCAACATAAATTGCCAATCTAAAACAGAAGCTTGATAAAAGATTCAGAATAAAGGATCTTGGCAAATTGAGCTATTTCTTGGGAATGGAGTTTTTGTACACTGCAGGTGGAATAATACTTACTCAAAGTAAGTATGCTGTAGAACTTGTGGCAGAATACATTTCAGAAGACTCAAAAACAGCTTCTGTTCCTTTGCCAACAGGGAGCAAGCTGGAGACAATTCAGGGAAGTATAATTGCAAACCCAAGTTACTATAGAAGACTTCTTGGTCGCATTAATTTTTGACTACACACGTCCTGATCTGTCCTTTCCAGTGCAGCATTTGAGTCAGTTTATGCATCAGCCACAGGAAGAACATCTCACAGCAGCATATCACTTGTTGCAGTATATCAAAGGCACCATACAGCAGGGAATCTACTACAAAAACAACACCAACCTGGACTTGACAGCCTACTGCGATGCAGATTGGGCGAGTTGCTCCGTCACACGGCGGTCCATCAGCGGCTACATCATACTTCTGGGAGGTGCAGCAATCAGTTGGAAGTCCAAGAAACAGGAGACGGTTGCCCTTTCTCAGCAGAATCAGAGTACCGCTCAATTCGTAGAGTGACCACTGAGCTGACATGGCTGTCCCGTCTATTACATGAGCTGGGTGTAGAAGGAGTAGAACCAATTGAAGTCAACTGCGACAACAAAGCGGCAATCTTTATAGCAAGGAACCCGGTCTTCCACGAGCGGACCAAACACATCGATGTTGATTGCCACCTTGTTAGAGAGAAACTGCAGAGTGGTCTGATTGTGCTCAACTACACACCAGGACACCAACAGCTAGCTGATGTACTGACTAAGCAAGTCACGGCAAAGGAGTACAAACACTTTCTCCAACAGACCTGTACCTCTTTACCCTCACGAGGACTGCGCTAGTCAGGGGGAGTGTTAGACTGTGTTCCATCAGTACAGAATTGCAAGAATTGTGCACTTTTCTACACTGCTTCTTGGGGGAGTGTTGAGTCACCGTATGTTGTATATGTTGTATCACTAATATACTGTAACGGTTATATTACCGTTTCCCCTGTATATCCCCTTGACCCAGCAGTGTATATATATATATGTTATATGCTACATATTACTCTGTATCACGGTTAACTTTATACCGATATATGAAATACAAATGTTATGATTCGATAGAACTTCTGGGTTTCAGTATAAACGGGTGTTAGGGGCATCTTAATGACTATATTATTATGATAATAAGCTTAACACATTGCTAACCCATTTAACTAAGGAGGGAATGCACTTTAGGCAAGTTAAACCCATCTTAGATGAACTTGTACATATTAGTGCTTGGAATACTCTAAAACACTAGCTGGAGGAAAGGACTTAGTTAGCTTGTAAAACAACGATGTAAAACGTTCTAGGAGTTAAATAAGGGTTTAAGGTGAAATACTTAGAAAATTTCTAAGGGATGGAATAAGTTCAACATTCAAAAATGCACCTAGGGAACAACCCGATAAAATGAGATAACCTAGGAAGTTGTCACAACGGTCGTCGCCTAAAACCATAAACTGACAGTTTATTTTAAATTAACGATAGGGCCGTAACGAACGCCAGCCGGGACCCCGTGTGTGTAAGACAACTCTTGCTTCTGGCTAAGGTATGGACATGTGTGGTTCGCATGTTGCCGTGTTACACGGCTTGTTTGCTGTGTGCTCTGTATGAAAAAGACCATAAGATTAAAGCATGAAATTGGATTGCTTGCTTATCGTGTTATATGGTTTCTATATCATTGTTGTACATTATTTGCGCGCACACAGTAGTTTAGCCCCCTTCACGTTTATGGAATTTGAGTTGAAACATTGGGAACTATGAAAAAAAAGAAAATTCTATAAAGGGGAACTCTCTCTAACCCACGGAGACGTACCATGACACCCACTATGGTGTCTATTCATGAATAATAATGAAGAGCAAATCTCAATTGGTGGAACATGAAGATAACCCGGGAAGACGACATCTCGGGCCGCGCGGTATGGAATACTCGGGAGTTGGTATCTGCATCAGATCCTTCGCCCTTCTATGTGGAGCACATCCTGGAGTCTAGAGGCGACTCCGCTTTCTCGACCCTGAGAGTCGGGAATGGGGGAGTGACAAATTGGTGGAGCTTATCCTGGAGTCTAGAGGCGACTCCGCTTTCTCGGCGCATGACGTCGGGAATGGGGGACTAGCTATGGAGGAGACGTCCTCCAACATGCGGTGATAAAAGAATTCACAAATAATCCTTAAAGAAACAAGGAAAAATTGGCACCTACATGATGTGGTCACGGGATCTAACTATATCCCCAGACCTGGTGCAAGGAAGGAGAAAGTAAATACACATTATGAGAACAAGAGAAAATAAATAAAATCACACAACGCTAGAGTGATCCCATAGTGATGATCAAGAGAATAACGTACTTATGCACACGTTTTATTATGTACATGATGGTTGTTGCGATACTAGCAGCTTGTTGTGCTTGGTTGCGTGTTTGATGTTTCTATGACACCAGCATGTTATGCTGGGTTGCTTGTTGCCTATGCTGTGCTACCTTTGAGTGTGTATGAAACCATGATGTATTGTGGCCTGCTTTACTGCGTTACTATAGCATGTAAATTGACCTAATAATATTCGACCAAGTAGTCGTGTGGCCCGGCAACATACGGGCTACACACGTTCATACTCAGCGTTTGCTGAGTCCTTTACACCCAAATTTTTTTCAGGTATGGTGCCGGACGATAACGGAGCGTAGGCGGGATGGCTACCCTGGGGGTAGTCCATCAGGGCATAACTTTGAACTATGTAGTATGTTTAGTGTATGGGTGGTTACTAAACCCGAGATGTAATTCTCAGATTATGATTTGGTATCTTTATTGTAGACACTCGGTATTTGGGAATTGTACTTTATGTTGTATGTGAGTTTTGATAGAGGGCTGTTCCCAGTCATACAGACCGTAACTTGGTGTTGGTAGTATGGTTGTGTCAACCACGTGGGTGGTTGGCGCCTGTGACACCCGGATGGAGTTTATACCTCTGCGTAGTTAACCGTGATGTTGTTTAGGCGCAACGTTTGTATTACTGGATGTTTTATTCGGGGGTGTTACAACTAAAATCACAAATACAACCAACAATACCAAGTATTAATATTTACAACTATCACTGTAGAACTGTCAATCCCAAAATATACCACCACGGGAGCACAGGCGCATCCCGGGTCCAACATCCAAAAGCTAACAAAAGTATTTCATGAAGCCTAGGATCTAGAGACACTCCGCCTCCTCGATCCTCATCCTGCAAAATAAAATATGGTGCCCCAAAGGGGCTCAGCAACCCATGGCTGGTATGGCTAACGTGCAGCCCGTTGGATACCGGGATACACGCAACCAATTGTCATGATAACATGGCATTCATTTTAACATACAACACACAAGCATAGCAATCAATATTGCATAGCAACAACACATATAACATAACGGGAACGGTACTCTTTGGGTACCGAACCAACAGTTAGTCAACTTGGAGAGCCTAGAGAATGATATCAAACTCATGTCAAGCCCGTTACATAACTCGTTACCGTTCTGTTGGATGAACAAATAACTTAACCCAAAGGTGTGTCGGATATAGTGATCCAAGCACACCGTACATATTTCCCCCTAGCCCGATCAACAGTCAGGTAAGTAAGCTTTGGTTAAGCTTGTGGGTGATTGTAATCCAAGAAGGAAGAACAACCATAACATAAAGAGAGACGAATCTGATTCAGATATCAACTCCCGTACATACACGTGTGATCCGAACGACCGAATTCCTCACTCCCCGGGTTAACCACTTGTTAGAAGTCCCATTGATTGAACTTGACACATTCAATCACAAGTAAGGGTTTAGGTCCAGTTAGGCACATAAGGGAGATGAGATATAGTTCAACAACATAAACCACAACTAGTTCATACATAGCCGTGGTTAGAACGTTCCTTGGGTCGAAAACGTTAAATCGAGTACCGCTCTCTTACGTGTCCTAGTTTAGTTAACTAACTGGTTAGTACGTATTCGAGGTTAACGGTACCGGTACACTCACGTCACGATAATAACAATGACTGTAAACTTGTTTCATGATTTAAGTCTTGCAACGTCGTAAACATACAGAAAAACAAACAACACAAGCCGGTGTAAACCGGTAGGCAACAGACTGCAAGAAAACCATACCTTGGTCCCTGTTGTGATTGTTTTCCACCGTAGGCAACTCCTATACACATTTAGTAACGTCGGTTAATTATTGTACTCGACCTCGATTAACTTATTACTTCACATTTCTAGTTTATCTTACTTTCACACTTAGTTATAACTTTTCACCCTTTTAATTGTCATTATAACACACCTAACATGTCTTAAACAACCTTATAACATCATTACTTATCAATCACCATCATTAGACATCATTTACTAACCTTAAACAATGTTTTTAGAGTGGTTCGGGACTTTGTCCTTACCTAAAGTCCCGGACCCATTCATGGCATGACTCTCGGGTGATTTTGTGTTGTGGTCCGGGACTTCATACGGGACTTAAGTCCCGGACCAATCTAGGCTGAAACTCTCGGGGGTTAAATAAGGGGTGGTCTGGGTCTTAGTACAAGACCTAAGTTCCAGACCAAGGTAGTGAATGTATTCTCGGCCTCTTTTTATGCATGGTCCGGGACTTTACCCTGAACCTAGGTCCCGGACCACTGCTACAGATTTTAAATATTGTCATTTTCAAGCCTTGTTTCATCTATTCTCTTCATCCATTGTTTACCCAAGCTTCCCACATGATCTTAGGTACATTCTAATGCTAAAATAACACCTCAAACTTGTCTAATTCCTAGTCCAACTTGTTACTCAATTTCTTGCAAAATTTACCAACACTTGTGATATTTTCCTTTAGTTCCTAAGTGGTAGTTTTATGCCTACAACACCAACTAACCAAATTGTTACCTTATCTACACTACCACTGCTCCTTAAGCATTATTTCTGCCCAGCACCTCCATTACTCAAGCTCTTTCTATTTTCCCTCCAATTCACACTTAAACCTTCACAAACATAATTCTTCCCTTGTTCACCAAATTTCTCTAGACTTAACTACTTTCCCACCATGACCTTGATGTATCATTATCACCCAATGAACACTAAACCCTCCAAGACAATGCCTATACAATTTTAACACCTAAGAACACCTTAATTCCCTTTCTTTCACAAGCTTAAGCCTTCACAATTCCTAGTACAACCTAGGTCACTAAACTTCATTTAAACACCTAAACTTCTTGTTTTCTGCTCAAATTTTGACATAGTTTTGTTAGCATCTTCTTACACCAAAACACAAGGGTTTTCACCTTTAAACACTCTATAACATTTATCCACACGAAAATGTTCTTTACACACAACTAAGCCTTAAACTACACTACATCACAATATAGTGCATAATTTAAATTGCTTGGCACTTAGGCCCTTAAATAACATGACTCTTAGGCCCTTAAATTGCATAAACCTTAAACATTGAATTTCCCACATTATATTTGCCTTTGACCTGCAAATACATACAACAAACACATATGTCTTTAATAACCTCTTTGAGGATAGTTCTCTAGCTCATTCACCATTGGCTCCTTAGGTAGTTTATTAAGCATTTTAAAGCTCAATTTTCCTAAGACACATAAGACTTCATTAAGGTAGTTCATTTACCTCTTTTTCTTCAAAACATCCTCACTTGTTTTTCCTTGCTCTTCTTGATTAGAAATTGGCAAGGATTTTTGATTACTTGTCAAGCTTCTAATCAATACACAAGTAAAGATAATGAGCCTTAAGCTTCATGCTTAAACTCATTAACAAACCTTAAGTTATATGATGTCTTAAAACACAAAATAAATGTTTTACCTTAGAATTGAATGAGAATTGGATTAAGTCGCAAGAGAGGACTCCAGCTAGCCCTTTGAAGATTGGAATGAAGCTAAGAATGAGCAAAAGAAAACACCATGAAGAGGTGATTTTCGGTCACATATAAAAACAAGGGGAAATGAAGTTTTTCTTTAGTTTTCCTTACCTTAAAGCAAAGGTGATCAACAAGGCATGAAAAGATGAGCTCAAGCTCCTTCAATGGTGAATCTCCATGACACCGAAATGGTGGTTTTGAGGATTTGAAAAGACAAAGTTGAAGAGCTTGATCAAACTAAGAGAATGGTGGGCTGGGAATTAATTTTGGTACATGGAGCTAAGAGATATAAGCAATGTAAGATGGAGAAGTGTGTGGTGCTGTAGCAAAATCGATTTGGAGCTGGGAGAGAATGAAGAAGACGGTGGGAAATGAGAAAGAGAAGAGAATGAAGAGAGAGGTAAGCTTTGTAAGATATTTAAACATAAAGTAAATAGTTCTTTTTGCTTTATCAATGTTCCCTCTTTATTTAACTAGCTAAGTGTGGTGAGTCACACTTAAAAACCGGCCCCCTTAGTCAAATGGGGTATTTTATGGTCTTTGTTGACCAATTAATTGACTTATGTTGACTTATGTCTTAAACTAGCACTATTTGAGCACTATTCACAATTTAGTGCACATAATTGTGAAATTTTTGATTTCCCATTGATTTAGACTTCCTAATGTGATACTAAGTAGTACACATGTTGATTAGAGAGTAATGATGGGCATTTAGCCACTCAAAACCCAATTCTAAGACAATTTTTCAAAAATGTGCTTTAACGCTCCTAAAAGCACATTTTGTGTTTTAACTTGTTTTCAAGCTTGGTTTTCTTTGGTAATTGATTTAACATGTAAATAAGGTCTTGGTAGGCTCTTAGAGTCTTAACCAAGGTTATCCCAAGCTTAGAGCACATTTTTGCTCTAATTGCCTTTATGGTACCTTGTTGTGTTTTCTATGGTTTAAATTGTTCACTAATGTTTCAAAGGCACTTTTTAGCCTTAATATACCATAATTTACTATTTATACAACATGTAAAGGTTTGGGGTATTTCAATCTACCCCCCTTTAAAAGAACTTTGTCCCCAAAGTTCACACTTCCCACGCATCTTTAATATTAGAACATGGGGATTACTTATAAAACAATACTTTCATAACAATGTACTTTACATAACATTGGACTCGAGGTCCCGGTAACATAACATCACTTAGACTCAAAGGTCTATAACATAACAACTTAGACAATGTATTTCAATACATGCCGTACATACATAACTGAAACGGCTCTACCCCCCTTAAAATAGGGGTACGCCCCGTACCCTATACATAAAAATACTAAGGAGTAAACAATGACGGCTACTTCACCCTCATTTTATCTTCCAGCTCCTAAGTGGCCTCCTCGACTTCCTGGTTAGACCAGAGGACCTTCACCAGTCTTACAGACTTATGGCGAGTGTCTCGAGTCTTAGTGTCCAGAATCCGTACGGGAGTCTCCACTGATCGCATGGTCGGCTCTAACGTTAGCCTTTCGGGCTGAAGTACATGAGACGGATGAGACATATACTTTTTCAACTGAGACACATGAAATACATCATGTACGTTGCCCAGCTCAGCAGGTAAATCTAGCCTGTAAGCTACCGGCCTATCCACTCCGTCACAACATAAGGCCCCACATATTTCGGGTTCAACTTGCCTTTCTGGCCAAAAAAAATACTCCCTTCATGGGGGAAACTCTAAGAAACACCTGGTCGCCCACGGCGAACTCCAGGTCACGTCGTCGCACATCCGCGTATGATTTCTGCCTGTCCTGAGCTGCCTTCATGTTAGCTCGGATCTGGCGTACTTGTGCTTGTACTTGCTCCAGATACTCAGGTCCTATAATGACCGTCTCACTCAACTCATCCCAGCATAATGGCGTGCAGCATGGTCTACCGTACAAAGCCTGGAAGGGAGACATCTTGATCGATCCATGGTAACTGTTGTTGTAGCTAAACTCGATCAGATGTAACTTATCAATCCAGCTGGTCTGAAAGTCAAGTGCACATGCACGTAACATATCCTCAAGCGGCTAGATGGTGCGCTCACTCTGACCATCTATCTGTGGGTGGAACGCTGTACTCAGCTTCAGCTCGGTACCAAGCGCTTCCCGTGTAGTTCTCCAGTACCTCGAGAGGAATCTGGTATCACTATCAGACACGATAGTCTTCGGTACCCCATGGTGTCGTACAATCTCTCGGTCGAAGAGCTCTACAAGCTTTGCCACTTTCCAGGTGTCCTTCATCGGTATGAATCGGGCCACCTTGGTCAGTCGGTCAACAACGACCCAAATCATATTCAGACCTCCCCTTGTAGGCGGAAGCCCTACTACGAAGTCCATGGAGATATCATGGAACTTCCACTCAGGCACTGGCATTGGCTGCACCATACCACCAGGCGTCGGTGTAACACCCCTCTCCATAATCACGATATAATCCCTCACGTAGCAATAATTAAAACGTCTCGCAGCGGAAAAATAAACAATAATTACAAAACTCACTCGGGTGTCACCGGCCATTACTCGCCCATGCGAGCAACGTAGCCAAACTACATCCAACTTCCAAAATAAACAAACTGCTAACCGCAGTGATAACGAGAAACTCCTATACATCATACTAAATCCATAAATCATAAACATCGACAAGTGAGCATCTACCCAATCTTAAAATACACAACCTTACCATAAGACCATACACCATCTTCATTACTATACCACATCTCCAGTTACCCTGTTCCTGCTCTTCGGCTCCGACAATGATCAACAACCTGAAATGGTGTAGTATCAGAGATCGATGACGCTGAGTATGCCGGGCCTGGACCCTAATGGTCACTTGTCATTTTAACCATCTTGTTATTAGATTGGTTTCATGCTTCACCATTTACTGTTATAATCAGAACTGAAGCATAAATGTATAATATACATAGTCAATCATCCAAATATCCATA
This sequence comes from Limonium bicolor, assembly GCA_023374045.1. Taxonomy (NCBI): domain Eukaryota; kingdom Viridiplantae; phylum Streptophyta; class Magnoliopsida; order Caryophyllales; family Plumbaginaceae; genus Limonium; species Limonium bicolor. The sequence continues at coordinate 297,266,641 of CM041777.1, read as the reverse complement.
AACATTAATCATCCATCCAATCCAAACAGTCATAGAATATCTCAAACAACATTTGTATATCGAACGTATCGAGTATCAACAATATATTGTACAATGTACAACCGCCGTAGCGTACAGTTTCCATATTCGATTTACCTTAGCCTTGTAGGCTCCATCCAACCATCAACACACAATAAAATAACCACAAGTATAACCAATGAACAACAAAGCGAAACAACGAGAATAATAAACAAGTATTAAGTCTCGTCCATGGTATTGTTCGCCACTGTATAAGTCTCAATTGTTTTAGTTGTTCAGTTATACCTAGTGACAATGTCTCGTTAAAACGACATGTCTCTAGTTACCCATATATTATGGCGGGTCACCCACGGCAGTAGCCACTCCAACGGTAGAGTCTCCGACCAACGAGCCATTCTAGCTCACGGGAAATTTTCTTGATACTTACGGACCCGTACGCGGACATCCTGGTATCGTTTTTGTGATCACAGCGCGCACCAAGAGCCACATCCTCTTGGCTTTACTTCCATTCCATTAATTAATTAATTATACCATCGCATCGCATTACCAAATCTTCTAACACAGCAGACTAAGGTCATTAGTCCAATCCGGAGTCTGTAAACTCAAGATCCAGTGTTAGATACGAGAGCGGCGTATAGAAAGGCCAATGCTCCGTATAAAAGTCTCAGATAATATGTATATGTTATTATCATAGTGCTACAACGTTTTACTTACGTTCCTTATATATCATATAAGATAGCACCATAGCCGCTAGTTCGTTTTATATATATAGGTTCATATATACGAACCAATACTGTTAACTCAACAACAGTAAATAATAAGCAGCTATAAATATACAGTTCATGCGTATTAATTATCACATTCAGACAAACAATCTTATCACAGATCACACAGATGTCTGAACTGAGGAAGCCCTCAGGGACAATCAGAGACACATAACAACATACAAGTTATATCAACCAAATCCGAGCCCAAGGAGCAACCTTAGGACAACTCGGATCAAACCCCTTTACATACCGTTCACCCTGACTGTATTACGGTGGAGTATGAATCAGCAAGATCCTACGCTCTGTGTAGTCCGTTAGCTCGTCAAGCGTCCTTGTCAGAAGTATACTCTAAACGGTAATAAAACTATAAGTCAGTCTCCATGACTAACTACATCCGGTATTTCCGAATTATAAGTAACCCCGACAGTTCACCCCTGTTTTCTACAGTTGTTTGTTACAGGTTTTTCTAAAACAGTCGGCTTTGTTACTTAAAACGCGTACGTCAAAACTATTTCAACTGTTAAGTTTAATTCCTTATATTTCTTTTAATCTTATCCACATCTAGTTTAGGTACGTAACCTATAGTTGCATGTATGCATGCATTCTTATATTATATATTTTTTCCATCATCCATTATAATTCTTGTATTTCATTACCCATTATCTTAGCAAAATTCATAGCCTATAGTTTGTAACTATATTTTTTTCCAAATAACCACCACCATTAAATCATAAGGTTTTCAACCAAATATATTTATCCACCTTATATACATTATTCTTGTGTATGTATATATTTTACCACGTAGGTAATTCTCATGAGTTTCATAAACTCTTGTATTTTATGTTACATTTTATCATCTTTTATTGGATGATTATTCCCATTAGTTGTATTATATTATACAACTTATATTAAGATTATTATCCTAATATCATGTAACATCTTATGTTGTATAATTACAACTCCTAAGGTTTATTCCATAAACACCTTAGTTCATAAATCTCATTTATTTATAGTTTGTCACATTATTTTATGTGAGTACCCTTCCTTATATTAATTCCATCTAAACCATATCATTGTCATAACATTTATAACATTATAGACCTTAGTCTAAAATTCATCTTTCAACTCTTATTAACTCAGTATAGCCCTTAACTTAATTTAAATTCCGTTTTGACCACATAACATTATGTAATGTTATACCATATACTAATATCATACTATGTGATATTTTTATTCCCTTTAACTTATAACCTATAGTTTTTATACAAAACTATTTATTATTGCCTCTTAGGCACCATAAGAAAATCTTATTCTTTTCCATAAACCATAGTTTCCTTTATTTACAAAATCACCCCTTTCTTTTTACCATGTATATATACCATTTAATATAACATTTCTAACTTATAAAAGAGTATAACCTATGGTTAATTTTGTAAATTCCGAACAGCCCTTGTGCTATTCTATAATTGCCATTTGGCCCTATTTATAACATATAGTTCTTCCATATCATTAAAACCATATTTATACACATCTCTTAATAAATTCTCTTAATAATTCTAAAAATCTCCAAATTTCACCAAAGGGTTATAAATTTCCTTATTAACCCATATACTTTCAATATTTACCATTCCACCATCTATTTTTCTCCAAAGTGTCATAATGACATTATAACTATATATTATACATATATAGTTCATTTTAATTTTAAATTCCAAAATCCACCAAATAAATTCCTAAAAATTCCTAATAGCCCATGGGTGTTAAAAAATACCATTGTACACCCTTTATTTTCGGTAATAACATATTTACCACATATGTCATGAAAATATTACCTTAAGATACTTATCTTATTATAAACACCTTAAATAAGTTATTTAACTTATCTAATTTGGTCAAAACCTGCATATGGTCAAGGTTGACCACCTTAATATTTCCTTGACCACCAATTCCTTATAATTACGGTTTAGTACCCAAACTTTCTAAAATTCACCATTTAACCCCAAAACTTTATAAAATCTTATAAACTTTATTTTAACTCCTTTTTAACTCTAATTTTCGGCCTTATTATTCTAAAGCCCCCAAATTTAATTTAATTACATCTAAGACCCACTTCTTTTCGGTAATAATAGAATATCACCTAAACTTAAATAAAAACTTGTAAATGCATAAATAAAATGGCCTAAAATACATGGCCTTATTACAAACATTGGCTTGCAAAATAAATTACACATAAATGTCCCAAAATACATATAAATTTTCGGCCTCACCATATAATTTTCATTTATTTACCAAACTTCCACATAATGTCTTAAATTTGACACTTATGCTTGTTTAATTAGTTATAAAATTTATTAAACCATTCCTTAAACATTTTAAGGTCAACCAAGACCTTATTTCACCTCTTCACTCACGGCAATAGTATTAGAATTAGCTTAGAACATTTTAACTTAGCAAAGTTAATGTTTAAGTGATTTATACCTTGATTTAGCTTAGGTAATCCTTGTTTGGTTCGGCCACCTTAAGTAGAAATTCTCCACAGCTTGTTTTACATGTTTTCAAACAGAAAACAAGGCCTAGTTAGTCTCCAAGCAAGATCTAACCATAAGAAGTAATTTAATGTAAGATTTAAGGCAAAAAATTACCTTAAGAGTGCAAGGAGAGTTCAAGATGGTTTCGACCTGAATCAAACACACCACAAGGTGTTAGATCCACCATATTGACATAGGAAATAGCTAGATCTCAACAAGCTACCTTGTTATTAGGTTTTACCTTGGAAAAATGCCTTAAAAGAGGGTTTCCTTTGGATCTCGGCCACCTTTGCTCCAAATGGCTAAACAACAGATTCCACATGAAAAGGAGAAGAAGATGAGGCTATGACCAAAGTTTCACAGCCGAACTTGAAGGGAATCAAAAGTTATGAGCTTAAAGCACATTTTTACCTTAAATGGTCAAGACTTGAACTTTCCTCCTTAGATCTGGTTATGTACGAAACCAACACTTCTATAACCTCCAAATCACTCTACATAGATGTATAGAAAGGTTGGAGTGTAGATCAATCGAAAAAGGAAGAAAGATGAAGAAAATGGGCATTTTTATGCCTTAAGAGCTTACCTAGAGCTTGAAACCTCATCAATGGTGCTTGGAACTCTTACCTACGGTGGAGAGGAGCCAAAGGGAGCTCAAGGACAGAGCAACCTCGGCTAGAAGAGAAGAAATGAAGGGGAAAGACCTAATTGCCTTAAAGCACTTTTTTTGAATATTTTATGTCATTATTGAATTGGTGACTCATCAAGTTTGATTGCAATTGATAATTGATGAGTAATTCGGTGGAGACAAGGAGGAGACATGACAAGGGCAGCCGTCCTTGATTGGCAAAGGTAGGGCATGATTGGAGCCAATTTTGAATGAAAATGGAGATAAATAATGTTACTTTAGTTCATTTATTGTAAGGTGACTCATCTCTTGTCTTGTACCAGCTTGGAGCCACGAAATACAAGGGGAGGGAAGAGGCTCCAAAATCGCTGGCTCACATGGGTAAGGTAAGTGGAGCCCACCTTTTGTTTTATAAGGTAAAGTATGTCTTTTTTGTTATTTTATGCAAAAGTAAAGGACTATATTTAATTGTCACATGGGACCTGTCTCTTGGTCTGTTAAGAGACTTAATTATCTGATTTTATGTAGTCCATTTCGTGGTCAATGGTCAACATTGACCAACTTAGTCAATGTTGACCCAAACGGGCCCCACTTTAGGGTTTTATTAATATTTTAATATTAAATTTGTAAAAATTCGTAAATTTCTGGAATTAAATTCCTAATATCATATAATATGATATTTTATTATATTTAAAGGTAATTATAACCTTTTAGCCCATTTAAAACCAATTTAAAAGACAATTTCACAAAAACGTGCTTTAAGGAGTTTTAGCGCACATTTTGTGTTGCCTGGTGTTTCTGAGCTCTGTTTTCTTTGACAACGGTCTGTTGTGTTCCTTACATGATATTTGATCATGTAATCAATTTTATATCATTTAGAGGTCATTAGACCTTTAAGGTTTCTTAGAGCACATTTTTGCCCTTTTTGACCTTGAAGCATGTAAATGCTTTTTCTTTGTGTTGGAGTGTTGTCCAACGGTTATAATATGTTTAATATTATGTTAATAGACTTAGGACAAATTTTTAGGTCCTAAGAAGTTCATTTGGGTATTTATTTACCCTTAACAGTCAAAGGGTGCAACATCTTGTTTTGTGTTGACCACTGTTGTTCTCAGTTGACTTTCTAAGGCATGTTTAGGCCTTAATTAATGTGATTAGATATTTAATCCATGTTTAATAAGTTTGGGGTATTTCAGTCTACCCCCCTTAAAAAGACTTCGTCCCGAAGTCTCTTAATCAAATAGGTAAGTATATAAATGTATAACTACCCATTATCCCATAATGTATATCTATGTGATATATCATTTACACACATCGTATTGCGCTTATACAGCACATAGCCATCACGTGTGGCGTTAGTTCAATCATATATGGATATAGGTGATCCATCAGCACCATCATTTCCTATCAGTTCTACAAACCCTGACAACCTTCTGAGGTGTCATAAAATTCCATTGTTCCACATTCCATATCTAATGATTCATTTCGTATCTAGGCGATACCATATGTAATCATTCTATAAAGCAATATGAATACATATCACAAATAGCATAAGAAAAGTACTACACACATGGTGTACATACAACATTCAAACAAGTATCTCGTAAGATACATACATACAAGTGCACATCACACAAACAAACCAAACAACGCACGCCCCGCGTACCAACCATAACCAACAAAACCAATTCACTGTATGCCATGCATACGAAACAATTACTGTATGCCATGCATACTAAACCAAACAAACCTCGTATGCCCCGCACACCACCAATTCTTTGTATGCAATGCATACTAAAAAAACAAAACTTAGTGCACACATGTGCACAGCCAAGAGGCTCTACCCCCCTTAAAAAGGGTTACGCCCCCGTACCCCACAAGTATACAACAGCCGCTCAACAAGGAGCGCTGGATACTTGGCTCTCAAAGAGTTCACCAACTCGTGGATTATCCTCATATCAGAGAGACGGGTATGACTCTAGCCCTTCTGGGCTCCACAATTCGTAAGGGTGTGGCACTAACAATTTGTGCTCTCTCCCAAATTCATTCTAATGGGCCCACTCGCTCCGTATGAGGTGCAGACCCATGAACACAGGCTCAATTTGCTTTTCTTTTTTTTTCCATTGCTGTGAATCCACTGTTTGGATCACTAGCATACATGCGTGTGTCTTCTCTCACTGATATTCAGTTGAGGTATACTATGACATTGGCCATTGTTAGTACTTAGTGCTTTTGCACTTGTCTTTGTAATACTAAGACGTACCAGCCTATATGTCCACAAAGATGATGTTTGTCATCCATGTCTCCTGGTGGTTTTGTTCCGGAGTAACACACTGTTATAGTCTTTTTTTTTTTACACACTCGTGTTGATATCCACTTTATCTTTCTGCGTTCCCACTAGATTAATAACTGCACGAGTGCAATACCAAAACACTCAGTCATACAGAGTGCAGAGGGCGTAAACGCTCAACAGCTAATATCTCATGAGTCAAACAGATAAGATGTGCGAATTATCCTGTGAGTGGTACATTCCAAATCCATTGTTCTTGCTTAAGGTATCTGCTATCATATAGCTTTATCTTTCTCCTTGCGTAGTCACGCGTTTATGTCCATATCATCTGGTAGATTTCCTCTGGATTGCAAGAATACTCGATCCTTATGAGGATTCTACATATTTCGTCCATAATGGGTTTCTTGTTGCTTTTTTTTTGGTTTCTGTCCTTAAAGGTTCCTTGTCTTCTCTGTATACTGTCCACTGTTCTCTGTTGAAGGTTCTTTTCTTTTTTTCTAGCCCGTTGGTTTAACTGCGGCTCTTCTCGTCCATCTTCGAGGTAATCCGTCTTACTGTCCGTAGTAGTAGAATGGAGTTGACTACTTCTCGTGTTCCTAACACTACTTGTCTACTTGCATGGGGTACCGTACTGATACATTACTACTTACCCGACTAACTCATAAATAAGTCTGTCATCAGTGCTAGACGGCTCCTACGGAGTGCGGTCGTCCCATGACTCGTTTAGTAAACTGGTAATGTCTGTCACACGGTTGTTGTGAAGTATTCTGTTGTCAATCTCCCTTTGATGGATATCTTTTTTTTTCTTTTTTTTTCTTCTCTTCTTCTTTTTTTCTTTTGCTTGCTTCTTTTTTTTGTAATAGTTATGTTGTTATCAGTTATCCTGTAATAAGTGATATTGCCTTTGTGGCAACCGTGGTAATTGTATCATAGACTAGTATTATTCAACTGGTGTAAGTAAAAATCCGTGCTATATTAGCAAACTTGTTTCTCCTCTTTTTTTTTCATTGAGTACAAACATTTTCCTTTTCTCCCTGTTTTTTTTATCAAATCTCATCCATAGTTCATATTGTCCCCTCATCCATGTAATTGGATGCATTGCAGATTGCATAATAGTTGAGCAACTTGGCTCTTCACTTCCAACCATCCTCACTGACGGTGGTGCATCTACAAAGGGTATGCTTGTCCATAAGGACTAAACATTTATCACTAGTAGTGATTAGCATTAAATCGGGTATACACTGATGGTATTTGGCTAATAAGCCCTGTCTGAAAATTCCCCAACATTTAAACTGGTGTGGTTTACAGTCATAGTGGCTGTATAGTTTCCCAGTTGCAGTGGTTGGACTAACGGTCCTTCCAAGTTGCATAGGTTTCTAATCTCAAGGTTTGTATGAAAAAGTTTGAAAAACAGTTTTTTTTTATAAAAGGTTAAAAAGTAGTAGTTGTTGCAGTTGCATTTGCAGTAGCTGTTACTGTTGCTGTCGCTGCACTTGCTGTAGCAAGTGCGCAAGGCAGATGGAAATTTCAGTGGTTTTTGTCATAGCGCTTGCAATAGCAAGTGCGCCATGCAGGTGGAAATTCTGGTTCAGTAATTCCCGGTCTCATTGACTCTTGTCATTTGAGTATGCTACATGATAATGTAAGCATTAACATCCTGTTCATATATATATCCGTCAAGGTTTAAAGCTTACTGGTACTGAGTACACATAATCTCAAAGTCTTACACAAAAGGCGAGTGGTCCCGACACACTCCCATATACTAATATAACATAAGTCTGTCTAACATCCAAGGTAAGTACATAACAAAGTAAGTAAACAAAGTCTTCCACCAGCGGTCTCATGGAGTTAGGGTACTCATGCCCTATCTACTCCCTTGCCTTTATAGGCTCCAGCATCAGTAGATGTCTGGCCATCCTGACCGCCTCGTGGTACTCCAGATCCTCCAGCTGAGGTCTTCTGAGTATTCTTTGGTGGCCTGTAATTACGGCTCTCTGGTTCATCCAGCACTCGAATTCCCTATGGCCCTCTTTGTGGCAGCACCGACACTCGACTTTGCGGCCTTCGCAGTCGACCCCGGATGGTCTTTCCCACAACGCTTACAGTAAAAATGGCGCTGGGGCTGTCCGGTGCCTGATGGTAGTATTTAAGTTTAAGTTAAAATCTGCGTATAAAGGTTAAGGTTACATTTATTTAAGAGGTAGGTGTTCTCACCCTTAGGAGGTGCAGATCTCAGAGGCTTAGCATCTATAGCTGGGCCGGTCAACCGAAGGACGGGCTCTTTTCCCTTTGTTCCCTGGTGACCCTGCTGCCCTTTCTTTGAAAGAATTTCCTGTTAAAGGTTTCGGGTCAGCATTATAAGGTATTTAATATGATAAATAATTTAGAAATGGGATAAGTCCTACTTTCCCTTCTTTGGCTTTCGCCTGGAGATGCTCCTCCACCCTCAGACTCTCCCTCAGGGTTCTTCCTTTTCTTGGCCCCGAGAGTCTCTTCCCGAGTCTGGAGCATTAGCTCCGTCCTCGAGGCAGCCTCATAACACTCCTGGAATCTCCTTGGTAAGTTCTCACAAGTTAATTGGTAATGTAGTAAGTAAAGAATTTTATGGCTTTCATGTTAGTACCTGGATGGTAGTGTAGAGGGTAGCACCCATCGCCATCTGAATGCGAAATAATAGTCCTCCCCGGAACTTCTCGACCTTCACGGTCTCTGAGTAATCCACACCGGGAATGAAGTCCAGCTGACCAATGAATCGAGCGTAATACTCATCCACGGTCAGACCTCCTTGGGTCAGTGTCTCGGACTCCAGGCGCTTCTTCTGTTTGAGATGTGCTGGGTAGTACTTCCCTCTCAGCAACTCGACAAAGGCAGCCCACGAAAAGTCGGGCGTAGCCAGGTGATGGTCCTTGACCAACCTCCACCAAGTGCTGGCTGCATCCTTCAGATGGAAAGCAGCAATGGCGACCTTCTTGTCGTCAGGTACTTGTAAAGCTTCATATGCTTTCTCATGTTCAACAATGTAACGCTCCAAAGCTACGGGGTCTGGTTCCCCAGAATATGTAGGTGGTCGGGTCTCGCTAACTGACTTCAGCCAGTTCGTTTCCCTGGGCTGTGGCGGGTGGGCTGGTGCTCCTCCTATCTGAGTACCCAGCTGTGCAAGAACGGCTGCAACCGTCTCAGCAACTCCTGGAATGCCGGGGTCACCGCCTCCACCTCTTCCAGTACCACGCCCTCTAGTTCCACCAGACATCTGTAGTACAGTATGTCACATAATACTCGGTAAATTACCGTACACAACCAATAGATATTAAGTTGCCTTAAGGCTAACCTGTCACGCAATTTGCGTTACTAGACACAATATCTTTCTAAGACGAATCGTCTCGTACTTCCCAAATGTTTCCCATAATTTCCCAAGTCCTAAGCTCACTGTCTTAACCTATTATCTCGTCATCAGAGCGGTACTCCGCTCTGATACCACTTTTGTAACACCCCTCTCCATAATCACGATATAATCCCTCACGTAGCAATAATTAAAACGTCTCGCAGCGGAAAATAAACAACAATACAAAACTCACTCGGGTGTCACCGGCCATTACTCGCCCATGCGAGCAACGTAGCCAAACTACATCCAACTTCCAAAATAAAAAACTGCTAACCGCAGTGATAACGAGAAACTCCTATACATCATACTAAATCCATAACCATAAACATCGACAAGTGAGCGTCTACCCAATCTTGAAAATACATAACCTTACCATAAGACCATACACCATCTTCATTACTATACAACATCTCCAGTTACCCTGTTCCTGCTCTTCAGCTCCGACAATGATCAACAACCTGAAATGTTTGTAGTATCAGCGATAGACGCTGAGTATGCCGGGCCTGGACCCTAATGGTCACTTGTCATTTTAACCATCTTATTATTAGATTGGTTTCATGCTTTTCCATTTACAGTTATAATCAAACTGAAGCATAAATGGTAATATACATAATCAACCATCCAAATATCCATAAACATTAACCATCCATCCAATCCAAACATTCATTTAATATCTCAAACAACATTTATATATCGAACGTATCGAGTATCAAACATAATTGTACAATGTACATTCGCCGTAGCGTACAGTTTCCATATTTAATTTACCTTAGCCTTGTAGGCTCCATCCAACCATCAACACACAATAAAATAACCACAAGTATAACCAATGAACAACAAAGCGAAACAACGAGAATAATAAACAAGTATTAAGTCTCGTCCATGGTATTGTTCGCCACTGTATAAGTCTCAATTGTTTAGTTGTTCAGTTATACCTAGTGACAATGTCTCGTTAAAACGACATGTCTCTAGTTACCCATATATTATGGCGGGTCACCCACGGCGGCAGTAGCCACTCCAACGGTAGAGTCTCCGACCAACGAGCCATTCTAGCTCACGGGAAATTTTCTTGATACTTACGGACCCGTACGCGGACATCCTGGTATCGTTTTTGTGATCACAGCGCGCACCAAGAGCCACATCCTCTTGGCTTTACTTCCATTCCATTAATTAATTAATTATACCATCGCATCGCATTACCAAATTTTCTAACACAGCAGACTAAGGTCATTAGTCCAATCCGGAGTCTGTAAACTCGGGATCCAGTGTTAGATACGAGAGGGCGTATAGAAAGGCCAATGCTCCGTATAAAAGTCTCAGATAATATGTATATGTTATTATCATAGTGCTACAACGTTTTACTTACGTTCCTTATATTTCATATAAGATAGCACCATAGCCGCTAGTTCGTTTTATATATATAGGTTCATATATACGAACCAATACTGTTAACTCAACAACAGTAATAATAAGCAGCTATAAATATACAGTTCATGCATATTAATTATCACATTCAGACAAACAATCTTATCACAGATCACACAGATGTCTGAACTGAGGAAGCCTCAGGGACAATCAGAGACACATAACAACATACAAGTTATATCAACCAAATCCGAGCCCAAGGAGCAACCTTAGGACAACTCGGATCAAACCCCTTTACATACCGTTCACCCTGACTGTATTACGGTGGAGTATGAATCAGCAAGATCCTACGCTCCGTGTAGTCCGTTAGCTCGTCAAGCGTCCTGTCAGAAGAATACTCTAAACGGTAATAAAACTATAAGTCAGTCTCATGGAATAACTACATCCGGTATTTCCGAATATTACCCCGACAGTTCACCCTGTTTTCTACAGTTGTTTGTTACAGGTTTTCTAAAACAGTCGGCGTTGTTACTTAAAACGCGTAAGTCAAAACTATTTCAATGTTAAGTTAATTCCTTATATTATTTTAATCTTATCCACATCTAGTTTAGGTACGTAACCTATAGTTGCATGTATGCATGCATTCTTATATTATATATTTTTTTCCATCATCCATTATAATTCTTTGTATTTCATTACCCATTATCTTAGCAAAATTCATAGCCTATAGTTTGTAACTATATTTTTTTCCAAATAACCACCACCATTAAATCATAAGGTTTTCAACCAAAATATATTTATCCACCTTATATACATTATTCTTGTGTATGTATATATTTTTACCACGTAGGTAATTCTCATGAGTTTCATAAACTCTTGTATTTTATGTTACATTTTATCATCTTTTATTGGATGATTATTCCCATTAGTTGTATTATATTATACAACTTATATTAAGATTATTATCCTAATATCATGTAACATCTTATGTTGTATAATTACAACTCCTAAGGTTTATTCCATAAACACCTTAGTTATAAATCTCATTTATTTATAGTTTGTCACATTATTTTATGTGAGTACCCTTCCTTATATTAATTCCATCTAAACCATATCATTGTCATAACATTTATAACATTATAGACCTTAGTCTAAAATTCATCTTTCAACTCTTATTAACTCAGTATAGCCCTTAACTTAATTTAAATTCCGTTTTGACCACATAACATTATGTAATGTTATACCATATAAATATCATACTATGTGATATTTTTATTCCCTTTAACTTATAACCTATAGTTTTTATACAAAACTATTTATTATTGCCTCTTAGGCACCATAAGAAAATCTTATTCTTTTCCATAAACCATAGTTTCCTTTATTTACAAAATCACCCCTTTCTTTTTACCATGTTATATATACCATTTAATATAACATTTCTAACTTATAAAAGAGTATAACCTATGGTTAATTTTTGTAAATTCCGAACAGCCCTTGTGCTATTCTATAATTGCCATTTGGCCCTATTTATAACATATAGTTCTTCCATATCATTAAAACCATATTTTATACACATCTTAATAAATTCTCTTAATAATTCTAAAAATCTCCAAATTTCACCAAAGGGTTATAAATTTCCTTATTAACCCATATACTTTCAATATTTACCATTCCACCATCTATTTTTCTCCAAAGTGTCATAATGACATTATAACTATATATTATACATATATAGTTCATTTTAATTCCAAAATCCACCAAATAAATTCCTAAAAATTCCTAATAGCCCATGGGTGTTAAAAAATACCATTGTACACCCTTTATTTTCGGTAATAACATATTTACCACATATGTCATGAAAATATTACCTTAAGATACTTATCTTATTATAACACCTTAAATAAGTTATTTAACTTATCTAATTTGGTCAAAACCTGCATATGGTCAAGGTTGACCACCTTAATATTTCCTTGACCACCAATTCCTTATAATTACGGTTTAGTACCCAAACTTTCTAAAATTCACCATTAACCCCAAAACTTTATAAAATCTTATAAACTTTATTTTAACTCCTTTTTAACTCTAATTTTGGCCTTATTATTCTAAAGCCCCCAAATTTAATTTAATTACATCTAAGACCCACTTCTTTTCGGTAATAATAGAATATCACCTAAACTTAAATAAAAACTTGTAAATGCATAAATAAAATGGCCTAAAATACATGGCCTTATTACAAACATTGGCTTGCAAAATAAATTACACATAAATGTCCCAAAATACATATAAATTTTCGGCCTCACCATATAATTTTCATTTATTTACCAAACTTCCACATAATGTCTTAAATTTGACACTTATGCTTGTTTAATTAGTTATAAAATTTATTAAACCATTCCTTAAACATTTTAAGGTCAACCAAGACCTTATTTCACCTCTTCACTCACGGCAATAGTATTAGAATTAGCTTAGAACATTTTTAACTTAGCAAAGTTAATGTTTAAGTGATTTATACCTTGATTTAGCTTAGGTAATCCTTGTTTGGTTCGGCCACCTTAAGTAGAAATTCTCCACAGCTTGTTTTACATGTTTTCAAACAGAAAACAAGGCCTAGTTAGTCTCCAAGCAAGATCTAACCATAAGAAGTAATTTAATGTAAGATTTAAGGCAAAAATTACCTTAAGAGTGCAAGGAGAGTTCAAGATGGTTTCGACCTGAATCAAACACACCACAAGGTGTTAGATCCACCATATTGACATAGGAAATAGCTAGATCTCAACAAGCTACCTTGTTATTAGGTTTTACCTTGGAAAAATGCCTTAAAAGAGGGTATTTCCTTTGGATCTCGGCCACCTTTGCCCCAAATGGCTAACCAACAGATTCCAAATGAAAAGGAGAAGAAGATGCGGCTATGACCAAAGTTTCACAGCCGAACTTGAAGGGAATCAAAAGTTATGAGCTTAAAGCACATTTTTACCTTAAATGGTCAAGACTTGAACTTTCCTCCTTAGATCTGGTTATGTACGAAACCAACACTTCCTATAACCTCCAAATCACTCTACATAGATGTATAGAAAAGGTTGGAGTGTAGATCAATCGAAAAAGGAAGGAAAGATGAAGAAAATGGGCATTTTTATGCCTTAAGAGCTTACCTAGAGCTTGAAACCTCATCAATGGTTGTTGGAAATCTTACCTACGGTGGAGAGGAGCCAAAGGGAGCTCAAGGACAGAGCAACCTCGGCTGAAGAAAAGAAATGAAGGGGAAAGACCTAATATTGCCTTAAAGCACTTTTTTTGAATATTTTATGTCATTATTGAATTGGTGACTCATCAAGTTTGATTGCAATTGATAATTGATGAGTAATTTCGGTGGAGACAAGGAGGAGACAATGACAAGGGCAGCCGTCCTTGATTGGCAAAAGTAGGGCATGATTGGAGCCAATTTTGAATGAAAATGGAGATAAATAATGTTACTTTAGTTCATTTATTGTAAGGTGACTCATCTTGTCTTGTACCAGCTTGGAGCCACGAAATACAAGGGGGAAGAGGCTCCAAAAATCGCTGGCTCACATGGGTAAGGTAAGTGGAGCCCACCTTTTTTGTTTATAAGGTAAAGTATGTCTTTTTTGTTATTTTATGCAAAAGTAAAGGACTATATTTAATTGTCACATGGGACTGTCTCTTGGTCTGTTAAGAGACTTAATTATCTGATTTTATGTAGTCCATTTCGTGGTCAATGGTCAACATTGACCAACTTAGTCAATGTTGACCCAAACGGGCCCCACTTTAGGGTTTTATTAATATTTTAATATTAAATTTGTAAAAATTCGTAAATTTCTGGAATTAAATTCCTAATATCATATAATATGATTTTATTATATTTAAAGGTAATTATAACCTTTTAGCCCATTTAAAACCAATTTAAAAGACAATTTCACAAAACGTGCTTTAAGGAGTTTTAGCGCACATTTTGTGTTGCCTGGTGTTTCTGAGCTCTGTTTTCTTTGACAACGGTCTTGTTGTGTTCCTTACATGATATTTGATCATGTAAATCAATTTTATATCATTTAGAGGTCATTAGACCTTTAAGGTATTCTTAGAGCACATTTTTGCCCTTTTTGACCTTGAAACATGTAAATGCTTTTTCTTTGTGTTGGAGTGTTGTCCAACGGTTATAATATGTTTAATATTATGTTAATAGACTTAGGAAAAATTTTTAGGTCCTAAGAAGTTCATTTGGGTATTTATTTACCCTTAACAGTCAAAGGGTGCAACATCTTGTTTTGTGTTGACCACTATTGTTCTCAGTTGACTTTCTAAGGCATGTTTAGGCCTTAATTAATGTGATTAGATATTTAATCCATGTTTAATAAGTTTGGGGTATTTCAGTCGGTGCTCGAACTTGACTTTTTGACAAGTGAGACACCTTATAACATAGTCGTTCACATCATTTTTCATACCAGTCCACCAAAAATATCATTTCATGCCCTTATACATCTTTGAAGTTCCAGGGTGAATGGAAGTAGTAGAACAGTGGGATTCACTCAGTATGCGCTCTTTCAGCTCGGTGCTACTCCTCGGAATACACAGTCGGCCATTAAGCCTAATCAGGTCATCATCATGGAGTCGAAAATCATACTTCTGACCCTCGAATGTGCCATCAATAAGCTTCTGCATGATTTCTAACATGTACTGGTCCGACATCTGAGCACTCCACACCTCTTCAACCAAGCTAGAATGAGAGACTAGCGAATAGAGAGAGTGTGCTCGACGACTCAGTGCGTCAGCTACCACATTTGCCTTACCCTCTTTGTACTGCAGGTTGATGTCGTAATCGTTTAGAAACCCGACCCACCTTCTCTGCCTCATGTTCAACTCTTTCTGAGTGAACAAGTACTTCAAACTCTTGTGGTCAGAATAAATTGTCACGGTTACCCCATACAAATGATGTCGCCATATCTTCAAAGTGAAGACAATGGTACCCAATTCTAAGTCGTGGGTAGGGTAGTTCTTTTCATGCTTCTTCAGCTGTCGGGAGGCGTATATGACCTTCTCGTGTTGCATCAACACACAACCCATACCTCTTCCGGATGCGTCGCAGTAGACCTCTAAACCATCTGTACCGTCTGGTATTGTCAGGACTGGTGCAGAGGTAAGAGCATCCTTGAGACTCTGAAAAGAACTCTCACAGTCGTCTGTCCACTAGAATTGTGCATCCTTCTTCATTAAGGAAGTCATCGGCTTCAAGACACTGGAGAAGTCCTTCACAAATCTCCGGTAATATCTTGCCAGACCGAGGAAGCTCCGGATGTCGGTAACCGTCTTCGGCCTAGGCCAGGTGCGCACTGCATCTATCTTGGCCGGATCAACAACGATCCCAGCCTCAGAAATAACATGACCAAGGAATGAAACTTGGTTCAACCAGAATTCACACTTAGAGAATTTGGCATACAACTGGTTCCCTCTCAACTTCTGCAACACACTTCTCAGGTGGCTTTCATGCTCACCCTTCGATTTGGAATACATAAGAATATCATCGATGAAGACTACCACTGACTTATCCAAATGATCTTGGAACAAGCGGTTCATTAAATCCATAAACTTGGCTGGTGCATTGGATAAACCAAACGGCATAACCGTAAACTCATAGTGACCGTATCTAGTTCGGAATGCGGTCTTCTCAATGTCACCCTCTCGAATAGCAATCTGGTGGTAACCGGATCGTAAGTCGATCTTGGAGAATAATGATGTTCCTCTCAACTGGTCGAATAAATCGTCAATGCAGGGTAAAGGAT
Organism: Limonium bicolor; assembly: GCA_023374045.1. NCBI lineage: Eukaryota > Viridiplantae > Streptophyta > Magnoliopsida > Caryophyllales > Plumbaginaceae > Limonium > Limonium bicolor. The sequence goes on along the minus strand of CM041777.1, from coordinate 297,249,874 downwards.
AACGGTTCTTCACCGTAACTGCATTCAGCTCTTTGTAGTTGATGCATAGGCGGAGGCTACCGTCCTTCTTCTTCACGAAGAGGACCGGTGCTCCCCATTGTGAAACGCTCGGGCGTATAAATCCCTTGTCGAGTAGGTCTCTTAGCTGCTCTTTGAGCTCAGTCATCTCAGCTGGAGCCATACGGTAGGGCGCCTTCTCTATTGGTTCGGTTCCCGGCACCAATTCAATTTCAAACTCTACTACCCGTGCTGGCGGCATGCCCGACAGTTCCTTAGGAAAGACATCAGGAAACTCCGACACTACCGGCACATCTGGGCTAAACTTCGGGTCTCTCTATGTCCTGGACATAGCAGAGGTATACATCACTCTTCCTTCGCAACTTACGATACATAGACATAGTGGAGATAATCTGAGTCGAAGGCTCCCTAGGCCTCTGGCGGTATGAAATGGTAACCTAGTTGGACTCCGAAGAAGCAGTCGATGCTCGGCATATAGGATTCGACCCTTGTACCGCTCCAACCAGTTTATCCCCACAATCACATCAAATCCGAGTCCGTCGAACTCTATCTTGTCGATCGGAAACTCTTCATCCTTGATTCGTACAATAGCATCTCGGTGATAGCGGGTACACTTGATCCGCTTTTTCGACGGGAGAGTGACTAGGAAGTCAGGCATCTCTTCACCGTCTAACCCCAGCCTCCTCGCAAATGAGAGTGTGACAAAAGTATGTGAGGCTCCAGAGTCGAACAAGATTGATGCGTCCACGCCATTAACTGGAAAGGTACCGGTGAGGATAGTGCAGCTTTTGCCGGCTTCTGCCTCATTACACACTCCCAGTATACCTCCCTTTCCGAGTGCACAGCCTAATTCAGTTCACAAACTCATAAGTACACAGTAACAACACGGTTGACATACTCCAAAACAATGTCTCTTTATTCATTAACATACTCTTTACACCATAAGTTGGTTTACATTGCCGACATAACTAACATATATAGCATCCTTAACATACAACTGGTTTCACCCATTACATGGTTACACAAGGCTTAGAACTGCCGAAATGTCAAATTTAAACGTCCAGGTTTCATGTGTGTGGCATTAATTACCGTCGAAGGTGCGGTATTCAGTTTGATCTTCTTGATACCGTGATATAGCATCCTCGACCGCCCACCCATGATTAATACATCTCCTGACTTCAACACTAACTTCTTCGCGAGATCAGCACGCTTCTGCTCGCCATACACAAACACTGCGGTATCACCAATGGACTAAGACACCACGGGTACTCCCTTACTCAGAGACTCGGGTGTTTCGTCCTTATCCTGGTGTATACCTAACCATCCACCTTTCTGGTAGAAGTTCACAATACATAAATCTGCCTTAACACTCGGAATTGGATCCGATTCAACTTGCTGAGCAATTCCCACGGCGTGGTTAACGACCGCAAGGAACTCCTTAGGTATCCTCGGTACTGTTGCTCCGTCTTCCACTCGTTCGTCCTGATATGTCTTGGTGTAAGGGTTCAAGTCCTTACCCATGCACATCATCTTCAATTTCATCTTCGATCCACTCGGGTTTTCGGTTGTGTAGAAACCTCCAGGTGCTGCTCCCAGTTCGTCGCATCGTCGGATGATGTGGATTTGTGCTTCGGGTGTCAGGTATTGATAAGCCGCAGACTTATCATATTTTATGCATTAGATTTAATATTATATCTATCTAAATAAAGTTATATATGTGTTATTTATGTTAGATTATGCGTTAAAGTATATTATTTGTACAGTCTTATGTTTTATATACAAGGAACGCATCTCTAGGCAGAAATTCCATTGATGCCGGACTCGGTGCCGGGTTGGCTCTACACGGCATGAGCACAGAACAGAAAAGAGGCCTTGTCGGATGCGATGCCGGGTAAATTCTATCCGGCATGAGTATAGAGTCGCTTCGGTTGACCATACGAAAGCACATGTGTTCCACGTGGTTTCCAACCGCTGCCGGGTGTGATGCCGGGTATATCCTACCCGGCATATGTACTGTTTCGCGCGGCATTGGCGGTTTCAACCGTTAACAGTTGGGCGCATTTATCACGTGTGCCGGCTACTGACGATCCGGCACGACGCCCGGCAAGAAGACATTTTTTATGCCTATAAATAGGCCGAGGGGCTGCATCAATCAACACACTTCAACATACCAAATCACGCCATTCACTTCTCTATTTCCGTCCACATTCCATTTGTTGGTGTCCAAGAGTTTCTACGGATCCATCCACGAAGAAGAAGAGAAGATTACCTTTTCGGGTTAAGGCTTTTGATTAATCTCCTTCTCCCCCATGTATTTCTTCTTTAATTGGAGTGGATGGTGAAGTAGAGATGCTTGTTAGTTTGGTTAGGGATGAGTTCTTCCTTGTAAACACTTTGATCATTCAATATATATATTTTCCCAAGTTTTTCTAAGATTCAGATTTCCATATAAGGCAGAATGAGTTCGCTACTTGTTCTCATATCTTCTAAATTTCACTTGAGGTTCAAAAGACAAGAGTGTTTTTGGTTAAGGAATCTTAGTGGTCTTCCACCGTTGTTAGATGCAGAGTGTAGATGGCAACACCGAAAGAGTTGAATAACCTTATCTATTTTCATTATTTCAGTCGAATACTGACGAGAGATTGTTGGGTTCGAATTTGGATAGTGAAGTCCTTGTTTTCGGGGTTCGAAACTGGGATAAAAATTCACATTTAGTTCTTGCCGGGTCTAGTGCCGGGTTGGTTCTGTCCGGCATATTCAACGTCTTTGAATATGCCGTGCATAAACTATCCGGCAGGATATCCGGCACGTTCATTTGTTCGGGTGATTTCAGAGACTTGTTATGTATTAAGTGTTCACAGTGGTACTAGGGGTTGATCTAGTCCCGAATCATACATTTAGTTAGGATTTTAGTTAGTTATTATAGATTAGAATTACATTTACTTTTCCCCCCTTGTCTTAGAATAGGCTTTTGCCGGATTAGGACTAATTTTCTATAAGTCCCTTGGGTACGATACTCTCGGTCGTAATATATTTACACTATACTCCGACCGGGTTTTTATTTGCTACCCGTAGTAGAGTTGTAGGATTAGTTTATTAATTTATTCTTTTTATATATAAGTTTATCCTAACAATTTCTCTATTAGCAAATTGGCGCCGTTGCCGGGGACTTGGAATTGGTCCAAGTCCTAAATTCGGTAAAACGCCCTATTCTTTATTCTTTATTCTTTGTTTCTTTTGATTTGATTCTTTTTTTTTATTTGGTTGAATATGCCGGGTGCAACGCCGGATAAGTCGTGCCCGGCACATTCAACATTTCTTATTTTCTAACTTTTTTATTCGTTGTTGGTTTCATAGGTTGATCATGCCGTGTATAATGCCGGGTCTCCAATATCCGGCATCTTGGAGGAAGTCCTACGCCGGATAGGATTTACCCGGCGCACAATCCGGCACATCCTACCATAAACTTTTATTTTGTATTTTCTCTTCAAATTTAGAGTTGTTTGTAAATATTCCTTCCTATTTCACTCCTTTTATTTTTACCTTCTATTTCCCGTTTAATTTATTTCTCTTTTTTTTCGAGTTTGAAATCGCCGGGTGTAGCGCCGGGTAAAATCAACCCGGCTATCTTGGAGGAAGTCCAATGCCGGGCTCCTTACAACCGGCACCACGTCCGGCATACGCAATTTTGTTCTTCTTTTAATTTTTGCAAATTTACTTATGTAAATATCTTTTTAATTATTATTACAAACCTCTCGTTTTATCCTTCCCTTCTCTCTTTTTGATTTATTTTAACTTCTCTTCGAGTTTAAACAAGCCGGTCAGGAAGCCGGGTAAAACCAATCCGACATTAATGGAAGAAGTCGATTGCCGGATACGTTGCGCCTGGCATTATGTCCGGCATGTTCAAAAATTCATTTCTTTTTTTTTCTCTTGAATTGGTAACATTCCTGTATTATTATTTTTCGTACTATAATTTGTTGAATTTAATTGTTTGTGTACTCCTCCTAAGTAAATTAGGCGAATGCACTTCAAGCACACTCCCTACACAAATA